>OY986436.1:176859360-178059360 GCA_963920525.1 Dichetophora obliterata | reverse complement strand
TAGTCCGATTTTGCTCAAACAAATTTTAAAAAAATTAAAAATTACAATTTCTTTAATATTTTTATACAACGTTTCGCTACATAAGCAACAGTTTGGCAGTTATAAATAAATGTATGAAGAAAAAAAATACTTTTTGCATAAAAAATTAATTTTTTTTTTTTAAATTCATAAAAAATCTAAAACGGAAAAAACTGTCAAGTCCTATTACTTTCACGCAAAGTCACATAACCTTTAAACAAAATGAGACATACATCATGAAAATCAATGTATGCGTTTTGCTTTTATTCAAAATTAAGTGAATGTATCTCATTTTGATAAGAATATTGATTTTATGCTTTAATGAACTTGGATAATATTTATTTTGTATTATTTATTATTAACAGGTAAAAGAAAAAATATCAGGGTATTACATGGATACATAGGTCATAAAACTCGATGAACGCATAAACTTATTTTCGTTTGTTTGCGCCCTTTACTCTCTTGCGTGGTGGTTCGCCCATTTGTTCAGAGTCTGTATCGGATGAGGATCTGTCTTCATCTGGACAAAATCAATTGTTTTTAATCAGTCAGTTAACTTCATTTTTGTGACTTACCCTCGGAATAAACTCCCATTGCATATTCTTCTTCCTCATCTTCGTTGTCGGGATCTTACGTCTTTTGCGACCACCAACACGTTTCAGCCACCAGCAGATCGAGCCATTTGCCTTTATATAGCGTTTCCATTGGCATTGCCACTTGATGGAAGCGCTCGCCATGTTCATCCGACTCTGAAGCTAGCTGCTTGCTGAAGTATTCAAGATGGTGATGCAAGAAGTGAATTTTGAGGGACATAATCACTCCAATTTTCTTAAAGTAGTGCAACATCTTGGTCACAAGAGCGGGGTAATTCTGTGCTCGCTTACTTCCCAAAAAATATCGTATGACTTTCTTCACTGCCCTCCACGCAAAGTATTCATTACCGACTAAAGCACCTTAAAATGCCTTTGATTTCATCAGCTTTCGTATATCCGGCCCATTCAGAACATCTTCCTTCAATTTTGCTTCGCTGATTCGTGGAAAAATATTTTTCAAACAATCAAGAATTTTCGGTTGCTTCACTTGTTGAAATTTTTTACGATTCCCAGTTTGACATCGAGAGGGACATGAGGACGTTCTCCATTGGAACCAGTGGATCATTTACGCAGTTGTGTCCTATCTCCGTTGGATCTCGAGCAAGCTAGTCATGCGTTTCGTATTGGTTTCCTCTAAATCGGGTATCTCAAAGACACAAGAAACACATGTTTTTCGTATAGCCTCCTTGGGACACACGAAACGCCGCGAATTATTTCGGAATCAAAATAAAGTTTAAAAGTGCGCTCCACTTGCTCAGAGTAATCCAGTATTTGTTGGAAATGCTGTTTTGCCACAAACGCAACAAAATAAATTGAGATTTTCTGGACAATTTGCCCTCATTTCGATTTTATACTTTATTACTTTTCCGTCACTTTAAAAAAAACGTACTTTACGCGTTCGGAGACACTTGTTGAATGACAAAAATCGATCAATAAACACTTTAAATATTATGTAAGTTTCTATATTTTACTGACAGGTACTTATGAATTGGCGCATCTTTTAAGTGTGGCTATATACCTGATTCAGCACGTGTGCGTCTTAAATTTTTCGAAACGTTCCAAAACATGACCACTCATAAATGTGGGTGCAATTTGTATAAAAAAACCATGCAGGTCGGAAAATCCCAAATAATTAAAAAAGTGCACTTCATAAAAATAAAACAACCTTTTGTTTATTCCTTTTTTTTAATTCTGAGAATCATAAAAAAAGTCATCAATGTTTTTTCCAAGAAATATTGAGCACATCTCGAGCAAATTTTTGAAATTCATAACTTTACTTAATTTTGAATAAAAGCGAAACGCATACATTGATTTTTATGATGTATGTCTCATTTTGCTTAAAGGTTATGTGACTTTGCGTGAAAGTAAAGGGTCCGCCAAATAACTTTTTTTCTTAAAAAAAGTCTATAAAAAAAACTACTAAATATTTTCTCAAATTTCTTATTTTATTTGAAAGTACAATCCTTCCGGTTAATAATGAAAAATGATTTCATTCAAATGGCTGCCTCGGCTGGTTATGCAGTAGCCTACACGATCGGTCCAATTTTTAAGCACATTATCGATTGTGTGCAGCTGTATTTCACCAATGGCTTCACGAATATTGTCCTTTAAAGCGTCGATTGTCTCTGGCTTGTCGGTGTAACACTTATGTTTGAGGGAACCCCACAAATAATAGTCCAACGATGTCAAATCGCAGCTCCGAGGTGGCCAAACGACATCAGCTCTGCGGCTGATAATGCGATCTTCAAAAACAGGGCACAAAACATCGAGTGCAGCTTCGGCTGTGTGGCACGTAGCGCCGTCCGGTTGAAACCAAATGTTGCCAATATCCTCCTCTTCAATTTTTGTGAACAAAAATTCGTTCAGCATGGCCCGATAACGATCGCCATTGTCTGTAACGGCCACTCCTTGCTCATTTTCGAAGAAAAATGGCCCAATTATGCCTCTGGACCAAAATCCGCATCAAACAGTGACTCGTTTTGGGTGCAGCGGCTTTTCAATGTATGCGTGCGGGTTTTCTGTGCCCCAAATTCGAAAATTTTGCTTGTTTACTTACCCGCCAAGATCAAAATGAGCTTCATCTGAAAAGATGATTTTTTTGGCAAAATCGGCATCTTCTGTAAGTCGATCGCAGGCCCACTTAGCGAAGCGAAAATGCATTGGATGGTCAGTTGGCTTCAACTCCTGAACCAATTGGACTTTGTATGGCGTCATACCAAGGTCTTTATGCAAAATTCGTCTCAATGATGTCTCTGAAATGTTCAATTGTTGAGAACGACGGTGAATTGATGTTGATGGCGCTTCACGCACACTTTCTGCCACAGCAGCAATATTCTCGGGTGTACGCACTGTTTTTGGCTTTTCACGCTTTGGTTTATCGATGAGGATGCCAGTTTCTTTCACTTTTTTTACAAGATAACGAACATACGGAGCTGACGGTGCTTCTCTTCTTCCAAAATCCATACGCAATTTTCGCACACATTCTGCAACATTACCATGATTTTCAAAGTAATATCGCAATATTTCTCAGCGTTATTCAAGCGTATACACAACCATATTCGTTCAGCGAAAAGATAAAACTAATTATCTGTCAAATCAGACATGAGCTAAGTGTTACCATTCATGAAATAAGCACTAGTTGAAAAAAAAAAGTTAGATGGCGGACCCGTGCTTGAAAGTTTTTTCCGTTTCGTGTTTTTTATGAATTTAAAAAAAAAATTTAATTTTTTAGGCAAAAAATATCGGAGAGGCAAACTTCAAACAGGCAATTTTTAAACATTACTCATAATAAAATTTTCAAAGTCCAATAAAGTAATCAGTTCTCTTTTCTCTTTATCTAATCTATACTTTCTTTCTTTACTTTCGCTCAATTATATTTTAAGCTCAACTCATTCCTAAAAGCTTTAAATAATATGATTTTTTAACTACTTTTAAATATTTGTTTCTTTAACGTAATATAACATTTGTTTAAATAATGGTATCTCTTATATTCAATATGTACAATCTTGAAATCAAAACTTTTAAACAATGTGATTCTGTATCTTCTTTTATGTTTTTGTTAAATGATTATAAATATTTATAGTTTATGTATTAAGGTATGACCTGCGGTTCAAGCCCACAAAAAAAGAGTTTTTTAAAATTGCTGTAGCTCAGTCGTATTTTCAATTTATCAACTTTGGGTTTTTTTCGTGAAATTAGACGTAATTTTCTAACTTTTTCCGTTCTTTTTTATGTTTCGATGTTTTGTTATCCCGCCCCGTTTGCCTTCTCATTTTTACGTATTCATTTTTATCGCTCGGGAGGGAGGATAACAAAACTTCGAAACATAAAAAAGAAAGGAGAATGTTAGAAAAAAAACCCTAAGTTGATACATTGAAAACCGACTGAGCTACAGAAATTTTAAAAAACGCTATTTATGTGGGTTCTCGAGAAAAACGACATCCCAGTTTGAAAAAAGTGATTCCGAGAAAAACGCATTTAATGTTTTGTTAAAAACACATATGCGAACCGAAATCTCAACCGAAAAATGGAGTCAATGCGTTTACTTTTTCGTATAAAGCAGGGTTGTTACTCTAGATATTTTAAAAACGTTTGACCGAGTGTGGCATAAAGCGTTCTTGTCGAAACTTATTGTTTAAGTTTTTGGTGGTAACTTTGCTCGATGGATCACGTGTTTCCTCAAAGTCAGAACGATTCGTGTCGTAGTTGACGGTATTTCGCCTAAAGAGCACGCCATACAGTAGCACCGCAGGGTTCAATTCTATTGCATTTGTTCAGCATTTGTCATTCATATTCATTCAAAAAATGCCCAAGTTCTATGGAGATTGAGAGAAAAAGGCAAAATATGAATGACACACTCCTAAATGATTTACCAAAAATCTTCGAGTGGGGTCTTGCTAATAGAGTATAGTTCAATGCAAGCAAGACTGAGTGCTGCCTGTTAACCCACAAGCGTATGGATTGCCCCTTAGCTCCCTTCAATATGAATGGTGTGGGTCTTGTGGAATAAGCCGCTCTTGCCGTTCTGGGCATATCGATCAAATCTGATTTTCTTTGAAATGACCATATTTTCGATGTGTCGAAAGAAGCTGGCAAGTGCCTAGGTTTTTTAAAACGGTGCAAAAAATATTTCACCTCAGCTGATCTTCGCATGATCGACACCTCATATATTAGGCCGAAAATGGAGTACAATTCGCACATTTGGGCAGTGGCTTCAAGATCTTATTTGGAGCTTCTGAATCGAATTCAACGTCGTGCGATATATTTGATAGGGGATGAAAGTATTTCATCCTCTCTCAACTGTCTTGGGCATCGACGCAATGTTGGCTGCCTAAGCCTTCTGTATAGGTATTACCATGGGAAGTGTTCAAGGGAGATACATGGCCTGGCGGCACCAGCTCGTGTGTTTCCCGGGTCCACTCGGGCAGCTGTCCAAGCCCACCCCTTAACCATTGCATCGGTGTCCAATAGAACCTCGCATTACCGTGATAATTCGTTCCTTAGTCGGACGGTTAAATTGTGGAATAGTCTCGCTGCGAGCGTGTTTCCCGGCAGTTTTGAGCCGTGCAAATTCAAAACAAATATTCATCGACACTACTCCATCTATCCACCCTCCAACTAACTATCACCCATCTTCCGAATCAACACAATGCTTACGCATTTACAGGGGGCATCTCCTGAGCGTTGGCTCAGTTAAAAAAAATAAATTCCAAAATAATTCAAATTTAAAAAAATTCTTTTAAGGCATAACTTTTGAAGGATTTTAGAAGACATTTATGAAAAAAAAAAAAAAAATCGAAATTTTTTTTTAAATGCAGGTCATACCTTAAATATGTGAAATTTGTCCTTCTTTGTATCTTAAAAAACTTAGTTCTTAGTGTACTTAGGGCCGTTTTATTCACTTTTTATAATTTGAGCTAACTTGAGCAGTTTCAATAACTTTTGTTAACTTGACTTTTTGTACAACTTGCGAAGTTAAAAATTTAAATTTCTCAAATTAAAATTTCATTTCATTCAGTTCAAGTTGAAATTTTATATGTTTAAGTTAAGTCAAGTTATAAATACTTAAGTTATAAAACATCCCAGGGAATTTTTTGATATTTGATAGGAAATGATAAAAGAAATGACTTTTATAACTTATGAAATGGAAATTTGTTGATGTTGAAGGCAGCACAATGTCAAAAAAATATTTTGTTATTAAAATATATGTGTGCAGAATAAAAACAAAGTGATTTACAAATTAGGGGGGTTTTCAGTTGACGGTGTTTCGAATTAAGATATGTTTTAATTCACTTCGTTAAATTACATGCTTCGTTATATGTAATTTAATAAAAATATTTTTAAAAGACATGCACTTGCATTAACATTTTAAATTAGCCTGTGTTATATGGCGTGTTTGATATTTTTAGTTCTTATTTAAAACATTATATAGTTCTTTGACAATCGAAAAAAATGGTGTTTAGAATTTTGTTTTTGTATTTTGATAACAGAAGTGGATAAACTCGAGTCCTTCAAAATATGGTCGTCGTTTAATTTGAGTTAATCGGCTAGACCAATTTTTAATTAGTTTTGTTTTATTTCGTTTATTAACATGTATGCCATATATTCGATTTTTTTTGAGAAATCGACATTGGCGCCTTCTAGCATATAAACACAAAACCAATATTACAAAAATAGTTTCTTTATGTTGACTTCTGACTAAATTATGTTCAAATAAACCCGACTGATATAATAAAATAGCTTGAATAGTTAAAAATTTTAATTTTTTTCCTCTTGAGGATCTAGAAACCTACTTTAAGCGCAATCTTTAAACGCATTTTTTTGTAACGTTTGCTCTTTGCAATTTGACCTAGCTCTTTTTTTAGAAAACTGTTTTTAACCGTTTTTTTTATTTATAAAAGAATAAGTTGATGTTTTTTTAATAGTGGTCAAAAATGTATTGTGTTATTTTACGTTTCTCTTCGTCAAACTAGTATTTACTAAATCGAACGAAAAAAGTTCCATTTTTGACTTAAGTAGAGGTTTGTGACTTGCAGGCTGCACGAGTATTTGCACCTGCTCTGTTGAAATCCTTTCAATGATGCAAATTCAGTCAGTAGAGCTGTTAAACATAAAAAGGCATATTCAAAAATTAAGTAACTGAAATTAAAAAGATTCATCAGAAATGGTGGCTTATTTTGGAATGCCTTAATTTACTCTCTATGCACTACTACTTCTTGAAAATCGAATGACCACCAAACTGAAATTGGCAAGCTTCATATTCCCTTCAACAAATGGCTCCATCTGCACGTAGAAATTCCACATGCACTAATGCAAAAATGTAGGTACCGACTACTCATGATTGTGCACATAATAACAGCACTTTTATATTACTACACATCGAAGTTTCTTTTGGCCAACTAATGATTGTAATCTTTGGAGCTGACATCGATCAGCGGAAATTAAATTACGAATATAAGTGCAATTCAAGCCCTTGCAAGGACTTTGACTGATTGTGTTTTCAATCCTCTTTTGATTGTGTTCTGCGTGTTATTAAATGTTTGAACACAAAGGATCAAGAACTAGATCAACAAGTAATGCCGACTCCGAACAGCTCGTGTTCTTAAGAAGCTTTACTTTGCAGTTATTACTCTCTGAGGTTTATTTTTTAATAATTATTAATTGAATACAATAAACATTCTGTCTCAAAAGTGAATTAAACCCCTGCCACCACGGTTCTTAGCATACCGCATTTTTAACAGTTAGCGGAACATAAATCTTTAATATTGTGCATAAGAAAGTTGTGAACTGTATCAAATGTTTTTATAGTAAACATTTTTTTTTGTCACAGCACAAACCTGTGAAAACTTGTGAATGAAGCAAAAATCACAAGTTACATCAAATATCCCAAGTTAGAATTTATAACTGGTCATATATTTGGAAGTTAGACAAATCACAAGTTGACAAAAGTTATCAAACTAAAGTTATATCAAATCTTCAATATGTCAAAATATTTTTGAGAAATTCAAGTGAATAAAATGGAATAACTTTTGAAATCGAATAAATCTCAAAGTTATTCTAACTTCTCAAGTTAAAAAAGTGAATAAAGTAGCCATTACTTGCATTAATAAATAATAATAATAACCTTCGAAGCTCTTGACCAACCCGTTTAACACTTTTGCACCTACTTGCAACTCACGTGAACAATAGCTAGTTTACCAGTGTTCATTTATCCTTTCAATGATTTTGGTACGACTTTTGTGAGTCGCATGCCCACCAAATTTTTTTGACATATTTCGTAGCTTAGATGGGACATATTGGGTGAATTGTGTTCTACCTCTGTATGGTAAAAGCTGTTCATCGATAGTGATGCTCTCGTTTGGCTTGTTATTGTTATGCAGATTGACTTTCATCATCCTTCATTCTGATTACAGCAGAACATAATATTCTAAACGTACAAAATCGACAGAGATCATAACAGTTAGAATGCACAAGTATTTTACATAAAAGTACCCGGGTACTTACGTAGAACACGAAGGGGTAGTACTTTAAAAACTTTTATAAAAACTTGCGAAGAAATTTTCTTTTCAATATTAAAATATACTAAAGGAATATACTAAAGATTTGAGTATATAGTTCCTTGGACGAAATTTACCTTTTTTTGCTTTAACATTTCAAAAGGTACCTTCGTATACACTGAAGGATTAAAAATATGTTGATTTTTTCCAGTGTTTTCATAGCAAAGTAAAATTAAAAATGATATCAGAAACTGCAGACTGCTGCCATCTCTCTGTAAGTTCCCGCTGTTCATTGATGGGCCACCGACTGACTGGCCAAATGATAGTCCTTGATTTTTGTTTTTGTTCTCACTTCAGAATTTTGGTTTTTTTTTTGCTCACAGTGACAGCTGCATTAAATATAATTGAACAAACCAAACGCGCAACAATGAACGCCGGCCATTGTTTTTAACAACTTTAATGGACTTCCGCTGATATGACAACGTAGTGGATATGATAGTTTTTTTTCATGCGAATGAACCGATTTTTGGCATAATGTAGAGATAGTTTAACTTGGAAGTGTATTTTGTTTTTCTGTTTTAATCAGATTGAATTGCTTTTTATTTTAGTGCTGTGCTCAATGTTTTTGCCCTCTTTTTAAGTTTTTCTTATAATTACTTTAATTTATGCATATTTTGTATGCAGAGGTATAAAATTAAAATTCGAAATAATCGCAACAATGGCAGTGAAAACAAACAAACCATTAATTAATATGATGAGCTTAAAAATATTTCTTATTTAAGTTGGACTACATGGAATGGAATTCGTTTTGTTTTTTATTTATTTCTTTTATTTATTTATTTAATTTATTTAACTGAATGACTTTTAATTGATTGTCATTGTGTGCGAGAGCTTAATGAGTTGACGTAATTGTGTTTGTGCATTTAATTTCTCAGCCACCACTGTATGTTAGTCGCTGTTGTTGCTGATGTGGTTGTTATTTGTGTGGCTGATTGCAATTGTTATGGAAAATCGGATCGAATTTTCTTACATTTGCATATAAATTTTATTAAATTGACGTGTCACTTAATTGCATTTTAATGTTATGGACAAACAATTGCTTGAAGGCACCATCTTGTATTTTGATTAAAAATTTGCATAACGAAAAACTACTTAAAAATGAGCTAATAAAAAGGTTTAATTTTTTATAATAAAGGTTCTGTATTAATTATATTAAGGAAGGAATAACAGATTAAAAAATATTATTTTGACTTGAAGTTCCTAAAATCTTTAATAATATTCATGCATCGAAGCCATTTTCTTACAATGATTCCATTGTCTCTTGCATAAACACTTTGGGCTCTGTAAAAAAGTACTTAACAACGTCACAAATTTAACTCCTTTGTTTATTATATTTATTTATATTTATGCTTTTTTATTTTATTTGTATGTTTTTGTCTACAAAAATAGTAAAAAAGTCTAACTCTTTGGCACACACACATGTATATACGCACACAAACTGACACATGTCATGCCTTTGTGCCAGTGTTTGGACGTTTAATTGTCTATTTAGTGATGTTGTTTGTGTTGTTGGCTCTGTTTTAAGCAACAATGAAATAGAATAACAGATTTCGTAGTTTCAAGCGGATGCAATGGACACTCTCACTCACACAAACATTCTCCCGCACACAAAGTCATGGCGGCTTACATACACAAAGGCATGTGACCCTAAAATATTTGCAAATCAAGTGATCCTTTGTAATCGCAAAACAAACAAGAATAAAAAAGACTCTCTCACACACACACACACACAAAATATCTGAATACGAGCTTAAAATAAAACAAACACGTTTGAGGTAGATTGACCAGAGTTGTTATGCATTTAGATGAATAGCTGCAAGGGAAGGACATATGAAGGACATGTACATAAAGAAGGCTGAACAACAATGACGACATGTTTTGTTCTGTACACTATTCAACTGCATGCATTCATTCAGTGACAGTTCAATTTTAAGGCATGTGAACTTGTGTGTAAGTGCGTGTGTGTGTTCGACGATTTTTTACTTTGTAGAATGCGTAAACAAAATCACGTTTAGCTTTACTTATAAAGGAAACATCATTCAAGAAAGCGATGAAAGTCAAAAGAGAAAAATTTTTAAAATATATGTTAAAAAATATTATATAATATCCTACTTAAAGGAAAGGAAATTATTTTATCAGTGAACGGAGAAGCTTGCAGCTCCGAACTATTAAAGGAATTTTAGCAGATTTTTGCTCGCAAGCCGAAGAAATTTTTGAAATTTCTGAACCTTCCGTTTATTATTTGGACAAAATAAAAACAGTTTTTACAACGCTCTCACTCGCATGCCGAAGCCAAAAAAATTTGTATTACCGCTTCCGCTCGTGAGTCTAAATCACAATGTCACTCCTGCATGCGAGCAGTAGCTGAGCCAGGGGGCCGCAGCCAAGGGTTTTCGGGGTTCAAACCCCCCAGAGTTTCGAAATTTTAATAAAAACTGATGCTTTTATATAATTGTTTCATTGAATCACTTTAATATGTTCTAAAAAAACTAAGCAAATCATATGCTGAAGTTGCGTTTACGTGTAAAAGTCTTTGTTTTGTAATGAGTTGATTCGAGTAAACAACAAAAGTAGAAACAAATGTATCGCGATTTATCGAATCAAACGTGATACATTCAAAATTACCACTACTCTTGGCATCGGCAGTTGTAGATGATGGTGGTGATTATGGTAGTGATGGGGTACAAATGGAACTTTTTCCATGTGAATAAAAAAAATGTTCATCAAAACCATGAGTAAATTCTGACTACGGCCCTGAGCTTAGCTAAAATTTTTAAGCAGCTTGGGTCCCTTTCTATATCAATACAAGTTGACATCAACCGAGGAAAATATTTTAAACATTTTTATTGTATATTTGCTTATTAAAAATAATTAAATAATAAAAAATTTGGTAGAAACAAAAAAAAAGTTTCCTTAAATACTCTAATAAAACACAAAATAATAAATTAAGAGGTCGAAGAAATATCACATAATTTAAAAAAAAAAATTGTTAGAATAAGTCTTAAAGCAAATCCTATTCTTATGAACTTATATCAACGTCTTGTAAATATGAGAAGTTTAATTTTATTATTAATAAATTATTTAAAGGAGTATTCAATTATTTGTTTCCAATTTTTGTTAATCATGAGCGGGAGCTGGAAAAAAGTTCGGGCTCCAGTGCGATAGCTGCAAAACATAAAAAATTGCTGGAGTTTGCGAGCGAGTGCTTCAAAAAACAAAAAATGGCTCCAGTTTCCGAGACAAGGGCAACTCGTTAGCTCGCATTCCGTTTCCCGAACTTTATCAGCTATAATTTAATATTTTAGCTCGGAAATTTTATTAATTAGTGATTTGTGGTTGACATGTTACACGTCAAATAAAATAAAAAATGTATTTTTACAATAATGACTCAATGAAAGCAATAGGAATGTGATATTAGCAAGTAAATTTCTAGTATTAAAAATAATATAAAAAGTATACAAAATAAATACAAAACCTATTACATCCCACATCACATGATCTGCACAAAAAAAAAAACAACACAATTATCTACAAAATAATTATTATATACCACAAAGTTGTTTGTTGTTTTCAGTGAAGGACTTCAACGAAGAACTTGGTACATACTAATTTGACCGTTTGTACATTGCACAATAGAAAAAAAAAGTATATTTTCTAAGAACGCATTCATTTCATCCTAATTCATGCGCATATATGTACAATAGGGTGCTTCTTAGTTATATGGAAGAAATTTTTTTTTTAGATATGAACCGTAACTCCCCCTAGAAATGTTCCATTAGACATAAAAACATATCCTGCAAAAAATTTTAAAAATCGGATGACAGCAAGGCGAGGCGCCCACCCTCCGTAAGTAGGCCCATACTATTTATATGGGAAAAAATAGGTTTTGTTTTCGAAAATGCTTCAAATTATCATAATTATTTATCGTAATTTAATTTTTCAATCATACAACAGATTATATATAAAATTATCTTTTCAACGATCTATTACTTGTCCAAATTTGTTAAAAAATGACAAAACTACAACACTTTTTGTAGAGGAAAAAAAAATTAAAATCTTTCAAAATTTTTAGATTAAGGGCAATTTTCCTTTAATCATTTTTGTGTAGTTAAATAAATAATAAAACTAGGTCAATATTATACAATGTATTTTACTTTTAGTATGCTAGATTTTTATATTTTTACATGATATATTAAAAGATTTACAAATAAATTAAACAAGACAACGTTATACGTCACTAACAATACATTATTAAAAAATTTTATTTTAAAAGAGTTGATTTGTTTGCATCTGGGTAGCTCTTGCGATAGTCTGTTACAATTTGCATGATTAACTGTTTCTCCTCTTCATTTCGTGATAAGACTTTATTGAAATCTTCCATGACCTTCACTGCTCGTTCTGCAGAATCATTAACAACATTTAATTTTTTTACAAAATTAAGTCCAAAATTATAACTTGGTTCCTTTTTCCAATCCTCAGAATCTTTTGTTAAAAAATTCGTTGGAATGGAAAATCGAATGAAAAATTTTTTAGCTCTTTCCGATATAAAATCTGAAATGTTTTTGTCGATATACGAAGCTATGTTTTCAGGAATGATTGTCAATTTCTTGGCATCACCAACATCAAATTTATTTAAAGCGATGACCATTCGTTTCTTTTCCTCATAAGAAATACTTGCATCAAAAAAGACAGCGCTACAGTTTCTGGTGCTAAATACCACAAATGATTACAAAATTTACGTATTAATTGATTACTAATGTTTTCATCAATTGCTCTATAAGTATACAAATTTTGCAATAATAATAAATCTTGCATAGGAGCTTCTGCAGCATTTGGAGCTTGTATCCATATTTTCAAATACACTTTTGCAATAAATATACAAACATCCCGGATTCCATTGTGCTCATGCTTATTTAATTCGAACTCATTCCGGAATAAAAATATTTTTAAACAATATATTGCTTTAGCCATCCATCGGGCGTGATGAAATGCTCCCGGCTTACGAAAAGAAAAGTGTGGAACCGTTCCACCAAGAAAAACTATGGCCAATTGAAGAAGTTCCTTATAATCGTCTCGAGGTTGTTTGACTTCTAAATTTCGTAATGAAAATTCAATAATTTGAGATGCATCATCAAGCGTTTTCTTAACAAATTTATCTTCAATACCACATTTAAAGTTATTTTTATTAATTTTACTCCAGGCTCCTTGAAATTTATTAAATATTTGAACTCCTGGTTCTGATGACTTTTGCATTTTTTCTTCAAAAACGTTGCGTAGAAGGATTTCAAAAATGTGATGTCGACATGGTAAGTATAAAAGATCTTTTCCTAGTTTTTGCTCTAAGATAACGCATGCGCCTTGAAATCGACCAAGATTTGAAGCTTTTGTGTCGCAACCCAGTGCTTCTACCTTATCCACGAGATCCCACTCTTTGAGTAAGTCAAAGACTGCAGCAGCCTGTTGTTTTCCGGTGCCAGCAGTAATCGCTGGAATTCCTAGTAACTGCTCAGTGCCACTGAAAGATATCACCACAGGAAGACGTTCGACTTTTTCTTTGCCCATTAGCGATGGCAATATTTTACCGTCCCAGTGAACGGTTACTGCAGTGACCTCTTTTTCTTGAAATTGAGTGCGAATAATTTGACCTGTTTCAACACGTAGCCGTGAACGACATCGATGGATAGAAGATGAGTTTATAACTAAATTATTTACGTCTTGTTTTAGAGCCTTAGCAGTAGCTATAAGTATTCTAACTGCGTCGCGGTCACTGATTTTGCATTTATCCAAGACGGACACGAGCTCTGGTGTTATAAAGTTCTGTCTGCCTCGAATTTTTTTTGGATCACTTGGACCTGGTTCTTCCTCAGATACGTCCATAGCATCAAGGTCAGTTTGTTCAATGACTTCATCTTCATCAGATGTTGATAATGATTGAAAGTTGTCGCGGTCTTCTGGAAATATTTTGAAGAAAAATATAAAGATACAATATCAAGCCACTTTTTATTGATTTTAACCCATAAAGAACCAATGGGCATAAAAACTGACATGGAAATAATTATTTATGAAGAATGAATAATAAAAAATAAATTTTCTTTCAAAAAATATTTAGTTAGCAAATGATAATAAACCAACTCTTAGACTACGACGTTTATTTATGATGTATAGGAACGTCATACATTTTTTAAATAAAATTATATAACTTTAATAAGAATTTGTAGTTGCTACTCACCTCGCAAAGTTGCTGCATGCTGCTCATGCCTACGTTTTTCTGCTTCTCGTCGAAGAACTAGCTTCCTTTCTTTTTTAAGTAAGACTAAGTCACTACCAATCATAGACCCTGGACGCCCTTTTTTTCTTTGATTTATGAGAAATAGTTTATCTTCTTCGATGCTTATCATGTCCAATGCATTAGCATGAGAAATATCGAACAAGTCATCAAATTTCTCAGTGAAGGTTTTTTGGCGCTGCTCCTGAAGCGATGACTGTTTCTGGCAAGACTTGTGCAATGTCTTCCATTCATTGTACAAAGCCTCTACTTTTAGAACACATTTATCGGCATTCTTAGTTGGAATTCGTGCTTTATCCCACTTAACCTGGACTTCTTTAACAAGAAGATGCGCACTTGTTCGCAGATTTAATTTCACCTTGCGCATATTGTAAAATAGCACCCGCAAAACCTGTGCGTTCGATGGTAGTTTTGCTCCCGTAATTTCACTTTCGTCATAGTCAAGCAGAAATAAATTTTGTCGTCCTCTTGTTTCCATTTTAAAAATTTGTTTAATCTTTTCACTTAAAAATTTGCCGAACACTCACTGAACGTCAAAACTACGTAGTGGTGAAAATGTTACAATGAAGGAAGCTTTTCTCTTGGCGGGAAATGGAGCTTAATTTCATGTCAGTTAAAAAAGCTTTTTCATATTGGACATTTGAAATAAATGCTGTTAACTGGTTAAGATATGTGTAAAAAGGGTCCTTAAACTTTTATGAACATTGAGTAAAATTTGAGTACCATTAGTTTTTGCAATATTGAGTTTTGCATCCAAAAGTTGCCAAAAACTCATTTTTTTCAGGAAAACTTACAGTAAAAATAATGCGAATTCCGTAATTGTTAACCGATTTCGACAAATGATAGCTCGTTAGAAAGTTAATTTTATGTTCAATATAATAAAAATTAAGAAAAGAATTTATTGTGAGAATTAAACTATTTTGGATATAAAAACCTCTATATTTCTCGCATATTAATGGTATGGACCACTTTTTGGGAGCTGGGCGCCTCGCCTTCCTGTTATCCGATTCTTAAAATTTTTTGCAGAACATGTTTTTATAACTAAACGAACATTTTAAGGGGGAGTTATGCTTTATAGCTTGAAGTTGAAAAATAAGAAGCACCCTAATGTACAATGTACATATATAGAAAAAACGTCAGCGGTCTGCTAGTTATTATATATGTACAATGAACACAGAACACTACTGAAGAGTTGATGTAGCGATCAAAGAAACAGCTGTATAGTCTGCTTGATGGCGTGTCATGCAAGAAACTTGTTGTTGTTCCATGAACTAATTTGGCATTAAGCTCAAATATAATTCTACGAAATTATATATCCATAAGAATTTTAATAAATGAGTGCCAAAAAATATGCTATCATTAATTGAACATGTTTTTTATATCGTTTTACATGCATTGTTTTATGAAGATTGATAAAGAAAAAACGTCAGCGGTCTGCTAGTTATTATATATATACAATGTACAATGTTTGTACACAATTTCCTCGGCACTACAGTAATTGTTATTGTAAATCCATTTGCTATGATCGATTCCATTTGTGGACTCAACTTTTGAGTGTCTGACGTAACGAGAGTCTCGGACAAGTACTATAAATGGCGACTCTATACAATCACAACTTCGGTAGCAATTTTTTCTTTTAAAGTCAAAGCACTTTTTAAAAATTATAAAAAAAAATGTTAAAAAATTGAATTCGTCAAAAAAATCAAAATTCTTAAAAGAAATGGAAAATAAAATTTTTGAGTCAAACTGAAATTGTTTTTGTATTAAAATGTTATGTTATGGGAAAGAGTATAAAAATTGTAATTTTCGGTTTTTATTATTTTTTATAGCAAAAACAACTTTTGCACCATTTGATTGAAAGAAAATGACATTTTTTGGACCTTTTTAAAAAATCATTAAAAATATAAACCCCTAGCTACCAGTACTATTGCAATTATCTTTTTTTAAGTACTTTAATTAAAGTTTTAGAAAAAAAAAAGATTGAATGAAACATATAAAAACACTACCAAGATATTTGCATCACAAATCAAAACCTCAAGGTAACGATGTTTTATACAAAAATTCATTGTATGTACTAAGATTTTCTATAGTTTTCAATATACATATGAGAATGTTTTTGGTGTTAAAAAAACGGATTTTTTTTTGCTTATTATCCTAAAGAAAATTGAAAAAGTTAGTATACATTAACACATATATTGGACATATATAAAGGGTGTTTTTTATAGGGTGATAAAACTTTGAGTTGGCATCACTGCTTTATTTAACAGCTGATAGTTGAAATAACATATATTGGATAAAAAAAATGCATATGTAGGGTACTCATTAGAGATAAGCGAAAACAGTCCAGGTGGTGTTTGTAGCCGTTTTAATAACCAACAATTCTTTAAAAGGTTATTTAAACGTACCTCTTTATTTTCAGTGTTTTTAATATCCATTTTTTTACAAATGAGCCGTTATTTGAAAGTTTGAAAAGAGTCCATTCTGTAGTTTTTCGGAATATTTTAGTTCAGACAATATTTTTAAAAATGACATTTTTGGAATCCACATCCATCAAAATGTTCAGTGCAAAAAGAATATCGAAAAAATATTCAATGTACAGATTTTTACTATATACACAATATATTTTGTGTGCTAAAATCTAAACTAAATTTAAATTACATTTGAAATTATATAAGATCTTTACTACAGAAAAAATAATAAAATCATAATTTTTTACGAAATACTCATTTTCATATATTGAACATAGCGGTGAAATAAATTAAATTTTAACCAACATAAAAATAAACAAAAACAACAAATTGATCACTTAAAAAAGCAAAAAAAAAATTATTATACAAAATAAAATTGTTTTTAAATAATTTTTATTAATATGGCTAAATGTTTTAAAAATAATTTTGAAAAATATACATCTATGAAAAAAACCAGTTTTTTCTCTATTGCTATACTGAATACAAAGAAATTCTACGTTTGCACTTACGATACAATTATTATTATTATTTATTAATTGTATGGAATATATATTTTACAAAACTTATTGTTGACGCACAATTTACAGAGATGGTAAATACTTATATACCTTACTTCTACAGCATACTTTTTTATAACAAATAAATATATTGGATTTAGATAAACAGTAAACATTGAAGGAAAATATACTAATAAAAAAAACCTTCATGAGACTTAAAAACTAGGACTAGACATTTTGAGCATATAGAGTTTTAGGACATAAAACATAGAAAGCAGATTTTTAATTACAATACTACATGAACATTTAACTTCAGAGACTGCCCGTCCAGTAAGCAACTACGACGTGAAGGCGCAAAGCCTTTGAAGGTAGAACGCTTATTATTTAAATATTTTGGTATAGATTTAATATATAAATATTGTCTGACATGCTACATAAAAGTTTAAACTTTTTTGTTATCGTAACAATGCGTTCTTGTATTAAACTAACTTTACTTTTTTTGTGGAGAATTTTTGTGGAAAAATGCCAGGGTAATCTTAAACACATTTTAAGTAGTTTGTTTTGACAAATTTGTAACTTTTTTACGTGCGTTTTTGCACAACTACCCCAAACTGGACATCAATATAAAATGATTGACTGAAATACAACTTTAACAAGGATAACTTTATTTTATGTGCTGAGATCTGATTTTCTATTGATTAGAGGGTATAACATTTTTATGGCAATATTAAATTTCTTAATAACGTTTTGTACGTGTGGCTGAAAAGTAAGTTTGGGATCTAGATAAATACCTAAATATTTTATATTTGTTGACCAGGGAATCTCAACTCCATTTATTATTATTTTTGCGCTTGGAAAAAAACAAGGCTTTCGTTTTCTTGTGAAAAACAAAGCTTGCGTTTTATTAGCATTGATTTTAATCTTCCATTTATTAAAGAATATCATTGCAGAGTTGAGAGCATTCTGCAATTCAAAAACTGAATTTTGGCCATATTCATGTGAAGAGAATATTCCCGTGTCATCAGCATAAAATGCATATTCACAACTATTTGATTGCGGAAAATCTGAACAGTATATGAGATACAATGTGGGGCCAATCACGGATCCCTATGGAACCCCTGCAGGAATTTGCAACATCTCGGAAAATTCATTATTCAAGCTAACTGCGTAGAATCTATCGGATAAGAAGCTCTTGATGATTTTAATTAAGTAAATAGGAAAACAATTACTCATAAGTTTATATAATAATCCTTCATGCCATACTGAGTCAAAGGCTTTTTCGACATCAAGCAATACTAAAGCAGTTGATTTTTTCAGTGTGAAATTATGTTTGACATGGTCGCAAATTCTTTTTACTTGATGAGTCGTACTGTGAAATCTTCTAAAACAAAACTGTTCATCTTGAATGGTAGTTTGTTGATCAATAAACTTCCATAGCCTTTCCTGTATAATTTTTTCAAATATTTTTCCCAGACTACTAAGCAAACTAATAGGTCGATAACTTTCTGAATTGTTCAAAGGTTTTCCCGGTTTTGGAATTGGTACTACTTTTGTAGTTTTCCAGGCAGTGGGAAAATATTGTAATTTCAAGCATGAATTTAATATAAAGGTAAAATATTTAATTGTGCCAATAGAGAAATTTTTTAATATATTGTTTTTAATGTTATCATGACCACTAGCTTTCCTTGCGTTCAGATCTTGGATAATATTTTCTACATCGTCTGTTAAAACATATCCAATTTCCATTGAATTAACATTAATAAGGTTTAACGATACAATCGAAAGTGTTTCTGGTTTTTTTCTAGGACAAACCTTAATTTGCATCAACAAAACTATGTTCAACTGCATTGCACAAAGCGACAAAACAATTTTTAGTAGTCGAAAGTCCTTAAAATATATCTCGTATACTTTCAACATCAAGTACAAAAATTGGTAATTCTTTAAGCGGATAAAAAAGAATCATGCTAATTCTTCCCACAATAGATGGTTTAGGTAAGAGGTCAGCAACCTGCGGCTCCCGAGCTACATGCGGCCCTTTGGGAGTGAAGCTGCAGCTCTTAAGTTTCGATACGCAAATTTATTTTATCAAAAAAAAAAATAACACATAAAAATCGTTCTGAATCGATAAACGAGAATTAGGCACCGATTCTATCTCTCAGCCACTTTTACTCGCTTTTCACCGCATCCTCCCCGTGACACGCGTGTTGCTGTCGTAAGTCCGTTGGAAACTCTCGGATGACGCCGTCGTCGGATTTTTCTATGTAGGTTTTAATTCGCTTTCGACGCAAGACAATTTGGCGTCAGTGCCTTGGCTGTAACGTATAGTTTGATGTTTCAAGTAAAAGAGTTTGAAGAGAACTATCTTTTCAAAGTTATGTATGTACATTAAGGTGCCTCGACCTCAAAAAAGGTACTTTCAAAAAAACATATTTTTCGTAAATATATTGGCAAATATATTTAATATATTGGTAAATATATTGGTGTCATAGTTGTAAAAAAATAAACTGTCAGAAATTATAATTCGCAAAAAAGTATTTCAATCTGCATAAAAAATTTTTACATTTTTGCAGTTGGATTAAAAATTATGCTGTTTTTCATGCATATTTTTGATAATTTTTATTTTATTTCCATGCAAAAACCTTCAAAATTTAAATAACTTCTTAACTTCTATTATATATTTTAATTTCTTGCAATATTTTTTCAGTGGGTTTTTATTTTATAATAAATATTTCAGCTTTTATATGCATCAACTTAAACAATTCTGAATCAGGAATCAGTGTTAGCACTCAAAATATTTCTAAATATATCTTGGAAATGAGGATAGCACTAGAATTAATGAAGTTACAATATTTAAATTTTATTCAAAATAACTAAAAAATACACGAAAAGCAGCATTACCTTTAACCCAATTCAAAAAATTGAAAACTTTACTCACTTTGATTGTTTTTTTTAACAACCACTCAGCAAGCCGAAATTTTTACAAAAACCATGATTTTAGGAAAACTAAAAAAATTTTTACGAAAACCATGAGGTTATTTCAAAATGGTTTAGCTCACTGGCGGTTATCATGACAGCCAAAATATTTTGGGAATCGTCATAAAATAGATCTAGGTTCACTTTCTCTTAATCTCTTAATCTCTTTCTCTTAATCTCTTAATCTCTTAATGTACAATGTACATTGTACATATATATATATATATATAATAATAATAATAAAAAAACCGAAGTAAAGGTACGTAAAATAATTAGTATTATATTTTTAAAATATATATTAGACATATTTTTTCAAAATAATATACTTAACTTCTTTTTTTAAGTCAATAAATGAGCTGAATATAAAACTGCAAGGAAAGAGAAACCCAGCCTATGTTTTGGTAGAAGAATTGGTTTGTTTTGAAGAGAAATTAATTATTTTTGCAGAATATATTCAGAGCGGTAAATTACTTCATTTTCAATTTCTAAAGCAATATTGCGATAAAACCAGTGCAACTGTTGACACGAATTACTTCAGTAAAGTTATAAAAAAATTTAAGGTGAATTTTCTGACAGATTTAAGCAATTCAAAACCAACAAAAGCACTCTAGCATTCATAGTAAATATTTTCAACACAAATAGTAATGAAATTGAGCCATTTGAGCCACAATTTACAGAGTTGAGAAGCAAGTTGGAAGAGTTGGGTGTCCAGAAATGTATGGACGTAACACAACAAAAATGGACAGCTTTAAAAGAAATGCGGCGTGTTGAAGCACTTATATTCGACGCATGGAATAGTCTTCCAGATGGCTACAGTGACGTGAAGAAGTTGGCATTTGGAGTGATGACGATCTTCGGATCAACATTTTCGTGCGAGCAAGCGTTCTCTTGCTTGAATATAATTAATAGTAAAGTAAGAAGCCAACCAAAATATAAAAATTTAGAGACGTTTAGAAAATTTAGAATTTACAAACTTCCTAAAACCCTGCAAAGCCAACGCTCCCATTGAATTTGTTTGCTCAAATGTATGATTTTTTTTTTTATTTTAAGTACAAGTTACATTGTTTAATAAAGTTGAAATTTTCTACTTGAATAACCATGCAAAGCCATGCTCGCATTTAATTTGCTTGCTCAATTGTTTGTTATTGAAGTAGAATTTAGTGTTGTAAGTAAATGTTTAATTGTTTTAACTTTTTACTTAAATAATAAGTAATTATATTATAATGCCATATATATTAGAGTGGGTAAAAAAATCTATAATTTTTTTTAAAGTGACATGAAAAAGTGGGTTGCAAGACACTTTAAAAATGCTCACCAAATATGAGCTCTCTACTCTAATAGGAAAAATAGAAAAAATTCATACCTCATCATTAATTGATTGTACAGAAAAATGTTTTCCCAGAATTTCGTAGGAAATTTAATGTTCTACAAAAAAGGTATCACATATTTTTTCCGTAAGACTCACCATACGAATGATTTATTGAATTATTATCTAACCAAAAACTTTTAAAATCAGTACACATGAAAGTTTGATGATGAATATCTTTTGAACGCTAAATTTAATTGCCAAAACATGTCATACCATTTTTATAGAGCAGTTAATTTCCTACAAAAATTTTCACTGCGCATTTTATAATAGTCATTTATTGTCGAGTTATAAAATTCATAAGCAAAAATTAAATATGTCTTAAAATAATCAAACTTAAATCTTCAATATCATTCAAATGATGAGGCTAAGGGAAAAGTTATTGTATTAGATACCTTTTTTGTAGAGCATTAAATTTCCTACAAAATTCTTGGGTAACATTTAAAATCAATTAATGATGAGGTATGAATTTTTTTCTATTGGACTAAGAAAAAAAAACTGCGATGCGGAGCATCTTCCTATAAAAGTTAAGAGCTCATATTTGGTGAGAGTTTTTTTAAGGTGTCTAGCAACCCATTTTTCCGTGTCACTTTTTTTAAAAAAAGTAATTGATTTTTTTGACCCACCCTAATATATTATCTAATTTGTTGTTAAAAACACTTCTTATATATGAATAAATAGATATTTTTTCTTATGAATAAATAGATTAGTTTTTTTTATCAAAAAACTTTATGCGAGTATTATTTATTGTTGCCAAGAAAAAATTTTGTGGCTCTTTGAAAACTTTGAAATTTTGTAAATGTAAATTGTAATTTTTTGACTCCTCCGACTCAAAAGGTTGCCGAGCCTTGGTTAAAGTAAGTAAAAATTGCACCCTGTAGTCTATGTTCAATAATAAAAAAATTATGATTATACAACATAATATAAATATCATTTATTTAAATACTAATGAAGAAAATTTATTTCTTTAAATATTTGTTTTAGTTTCAGTAGATTTGTGCTATTTCTGTGACCAACCAAAAATGAACCTTAACAAAAAACGGGGAAAGATTTTAATATTTGTTTTATTTTCGAAACTTTATATTTAAAAGGAAGTTGAAACATTTAAAAAAACTCGTATTAAAGCAAATGTGCAAAATTATTAATATTTGTGCTGGTTGTGTGACCTAATGAGTGGAAATCAGTTTGGTTAATTATTATATAGGTACAAATGGGATCCGAAGATGATAAGAATAATCCTCTTAATTTCTGATCAGATCAGGTGAATATCAGGTTTTGCTGAGCCTTGTCTTACTAGAGAAATCCTTATCAAATTCGTATCAGGTTATTGCTAGGACCAGGTGAATATCAAAAGGTGTGTCACATTTGAAATCATATCGTCTTTTAACATTTGTCAATTGTTGAAAAATGGTTTTGAATTTATTTAAACAAATAACCTTCTGCTTTTGCAAATGCAACACTTTTTAACAAATTCTTAAAATAAAATTGAAGTATATTATGACTATTTTCATTCTATGACCTCTACAACTGAATGTCATTCAAACAGCAGCTGAAATAAAATTCTAAAAGAACAAATTTGAAAATTATATTTAAAAGAGCATGAAGCACGTAGTCTAGCAAAATAAGTATCAAAAAAAGCGAAATATAAAAACTTTTTGATGCAGGAGAAGGAAACTTGTAAGACATAAAATATATGTTTGTAGTAAGACGTTTATTAAAATGTTATGTAACGCAGATGGCGGAAGCACTTAGTAATTATAATTAACATATATTAGAACTCCTTAAAGTATGCAACGTATTTTCATTAAAAGTGTAAATTATGCATAAAATTAGGTTAACATTATATACAAACACAAACTTAAAACGCAAACTCAAGAAGACGTGGCTAAAAATTTAATTACACTGTGAAGGGCCCCTGAAAGTATGCTCTAAATTTCTATAGCATGAAATGTAGCAGTATATTCAACAAGCGCACCAAGAACGATACTGAAAATATAACAGAAAATAAAAGCAGAGAAATAAACAAAAATATGTTGCGACTAGCAGATGAAAAGAAAGTGAATAAATAAATAAATAAATAAACAAATTTTTTAGCACGTGGCTTACCGGTTGGTGGCTGCAGCACAAAGCGTGGAATTAAAGAAGGTGTCAAGGATGGGTGCTGTGGCAACAACAACAAAATTCTCAACAACATGACGAGGCTTCTGAAACAGAAAACGCAGCGACAACAACAAACTGCAAACAACCTCATCAACATTATAATAAAATATGCAGCAAACGTTGTTACGGTTATTTAGTTTATGCTCGATAAAGAAGGAGGAAGTAGCACATAGTTTGTGTAAAATGTTGAGTGGGGTACGTGAAGGAAGCACGCTTGCAACACTGAAAGCCTTAGTATAGTGAGTATAGTAATACAAATAAAACTAGGTTTGATAAAATGAAAAAGAAAACAAAATACCAAAAAACCATCATAAATAAACACAGAAATAAAAGCTAGGCACAACTCAGGAAGGAAGCAGGAAATGCAATTCGTGTTCCGGAGATGTTAACAAAATTTATAGCAGCAACAACTGTGTTGAGTGCGAAGCTTGACACAACATAAGGTGTCAAGATGTTATGACGGACAAAAAACAAAGAATTTTTGTAAATGAAATAAAACAATTTATTTTTTTTTTAATATTTATGGATTTTAAAACTAAATTCTTTTGAGTTTTAAAGATAGCAAAAATTGTGTCTTATATCTAAGAAAGAATTTCATTAGATTTCCCATGAAAATTGATTGAAGTTATTAAATTAGTTAGAGAGATGATTTTCAATTTCGCTAAATTCAACACGATTAAACTGTGCTATATAAGAGAAAATATAGTATCTCAGAACTAGAAGAAGAAGAATTTTTTTGGTATATTTATCATTGTGTATTGGTATAAAACAATAGAATTTTATCCAAGGAAAAGTACCGCTCCCTAAAATAGTATCTCAGAACTAGAAGAAGAAGATTTTTTTGGTATATTTATCATTGTGTATTGGTATAAAACAATTTTGGTATAAAGAATTTTATCCAAGGAAAAGTACCGCTCCCTATTAAATCCCAGAGAAGCTGAAAAAGAGCGATGAATGAATGATCCAATTGTATCAGCGAAGTACCATATAAAATATATAATTTTTTTTTCACAGAAAATAGTGAAAGAGTTTCATAAAAAGGACATGCCTCACTTTGTTTTCCATTATTTTTATTCATTGCTCACCTATTGATCCTTTAAAACAATAAGGGAGAGCAAGTGCACACTTTTTGATCCCATAAAACAGCAAAAGAGCGCTCCCTTGTTGCTCCTCATGAGAGCGATCGCATATTTTGTTACTGGGATCGGCTTCACGTACATACACACTTATCTTTTGGGTTGTTTTGATAGTGATCTAGTTTTTTTCCAACAAAAGACATAATTGTTTTTTTTTCACAGGCAACTTAATTCACACATAAGCTTCATAATCATTATATCTGTGTCAATAAACAAAAAAAGCTTAAGCCTGATTCCAAAGTTTCGACAAATCTTGGTAAAAAGTTTTTAATCGCCATATAAGTTATAAGGAAGAGTCTTTTGTGTTTGTGTCATAACTTTGGCTAAGGTCATGATAGAAGCTCCAAATTTTGTGGGTTTATGCATGGAACAAAGCTACATCAATAACTTAGATTACTTATCGACACAGATATATCACATTTGACAGCTTATATAGCAAAACTTGCTTTTGAAAAAGTTTGATTGATTCTACGCTCTCTTCGATTGGAACATGCTGGTTTTGGCTCACAAGCATAAATTTATATAAATGAATGCTTGACAAAGGTAAATTTTAATATAATGTGAGCGGCGATCCGCTATAAGAAACAAAAACAACTGTCTGCTGTTTTTACCAAGCGCGGCTTGGTCTTTATTAAAAAAACAGAGAATGAAAAAGAATTGCAAATTGAATCAATTCAGCAACTGGACTCTTTTTTTTGGGAGGAGGAGAGTGCAGCATATCTCTCTTAAATGTTATATGTAAGCTATTTTAAGTTATATTAAAATTATTATTCCTAGTTTTTATTATGTTTTATAAAGGGTGGTTAAATTTTAAGGGCCAATGTTGAATGTGAACCACACCTAAACGTGTTGTTGGAAAGATGCACAAATCGAACAACGCGTAAAAGTTATTCAGGCTTGCCTCTTGAGGCAAAGCCTCTTAACCATTTCAAGCGTCGCCAATGGTCAGAATCGTGGCAAGAAATGGCAACAGTGGATGATCAATTTTCGAAGGAAATCATCTTCAGTGATGAGGCACATTTTCACCTCAGTGGATTCGTCAATAAGCAGAATTGCCGTATTTGGGCGAATGATAATCCAAGAGTGATTGTCGAAAAACCAATGCATCCACAAAGAGTGACTGTTTGGTGCGGTTTATGGGCTGGCGGTATCATCGGGCCGTATTTTTTTCCGAAATGAGGCCGGTCAGGCAGTTACTGTGAATGCTGTTCGCTACCGTGAGATGATAACGAACTTTTTATGGCCCTAATTGGAAGATATTGATGTGGATGATATGTGGTTTCAACAGGACGGTTCCACTGTCTACACAGCTAACGAAACAATGGCTCTTTTGCGCGACAAATTCAATGGCCGTGTTATCTCACGTGGTGGCGATGTCAATTGGCCGCCAAGATCATGTGATTTGACACCGTTGGACTTCTTTCTTTGGGGTTATTTGAAAAAAAGGTGTACGTCGATAAGCCAGCAACAATTCAAAAGGTAAAGGATGAGATAATTCGGCACATTAACGGCATAGAACCTTAATTATGCCTCAGCGTCATCGAAAATTTGGACCATCGGATGGAGGTGTGCCGTCGAGGTCCATACATAATTGAATCATACCAGTATTATCATAATAAAAAGAAATGACAATAATTTTTTTAATTATGTGTGTTTATTCAAAATCAACATCGGCCCTTAAAATTTAACCACCCTTTACATTCAGCTAACGAGCTTAAGTACTCTTCAATATTTCTTACTTTATTGCTTTCAATTCTACCTGCATTTAACTATAGTGATGGAAATTGTAATTATAACTAGTATATTAATTAACAGTGATGGCAATGGAAACTATTATGAGTTCATTAAATATTTTTTACACTTTATCAAAGCATTTATGTTACAAAATAATGCCTTCTTGAATGCTTTGCATGCATACACAACTTAATACGATTGCGAGTTCCAATGTCAGTAATTACAACATGAGCCGTATACTCTCCAAAGTTCAGTCTGGTCTTAAAGTGTGTAATATTAATGCGCAGAGCCTGGTTAAGAAAATTGATGAGTTTTAGTACCTATTCGGTGGTTCGGGGGTTGATGTTATATGTGTGTCTGAAACTTGGTTTGTCCCAGATATGTATGATAACTTGTTCCAAGTCAGTGGTTTTAATATTTTTCGTAGGGATAGAGAAAGTCAAGCTGGGGGAGTTGCTATCTTTGTAAGGGAAGGTAAATCTTGCTATATTCACAGTAGTTCGCCAAGTAATAGCCCCATCGAATATATATTCCTAAATGTGCTCAATTGTAGTGAAAACCTTCTCATAGCACAATCAATATACAACCATTGCTTTGCACTTTACAAGAACTTACCTTAAGTTTTAAAAATATAGTTATAGTTGTAGACTTCAACAGCAATATCCTTATCGAAGATGCACTTATAATGAAATAAGTGCACTTATGCACTTACAAGGAAATGACAATAATAGGCCTATTCTCTGCCAATTTACAATCCCCTACACATTTTATAAGAACAAATAGCTCTCTTCTGGACTTATTTCTGGTTGATGACAATCATAAAATAATTCTTTATGACCAACTTGCTGTTTCTTGCTTTTCAAAATATGATTTCATTTTTATGACATATGAAATAGACTTTAATGTTTCATAAAATACTTTTAGCTATCGTGACTTTAAGAATATTAATTGCAGACAATTTGCGACTATAACTGACACTATAAACTGGAATTGAATTTCTAGTATGACCTCTGTTAATGACTAAGTGAATTTTTTGCAAACTAATATAAACTATCTCTTTGATGAATTCGCTAAACTAAAAACTAAAATACCAAGGCAAAGTTAACAATTATGGTTTTGTCTTAAACTAAGAAAATTATTGATAAACGCGATGCAGCCTTTAAATGCTGGAAAAGATATAAGGATCTTAGAAGGCAGGTTGTAAAGGCCGCTAAGACAAGTTACTATGAGAGTAAGTTCAGTAACGCTGTAAGTAATAAGCAGACCTGGAAGGAAATTCGCAATATTGGTATAGAGAAAAATGTTAAGCGTAGTAACGTTAATGTCGACCTAAATATTTTAAATAAAAATATTTGTTAATCTTCCTTTCAATCCTGTAAAAGCAAATTCATATCTTACTTTAAGATCAGTTTTGTCCTCTGATTGCATGTTTTATTTTCGTCGTGTTGACCAGATAGATGACCAGTTGGAGAGTTTTCTTGGTATTAGGTGTAATGCTTACGGTACTGATGGTACTATTCCTTAAAGTTATACTACCTAAATTATTGCCATACACTACGCATGTCTTTAATACAATATTAATGGAAAATTGCTAAAATAGTCCCCACTCCAAAATCAGACAGAGAATATCGTCCGATTGCCATCTTGCCAGATATGTCGAAAGTACTTGAATCTCTAATGAGTAAAAAATAAACAAATATCTATATACTAATCATATAATCAATGACCAACAATCTGGTTTTAGGAAAAAGCGCAGCTGCATAACTGCACTTATTGACGTTTCAGAGGAAATCGCGTATCGCTTGAAGCAAATGAGGTGACATTCCTGACACTCCTTGACCACTTTAAAGCATTTGACTCTGTTGACCATAAAATACTGTGTAAAAAATTATTTAATATGTACAAGTTTTCCTTCACTGCAGTAAAACTGCTAAAATCATACCTTTTGGATCGACTAAAACCAGTACATCAACCAGGTGGGGGTATCAATAAGTTTTCGGACTTTCTCTCGGTGACAAGAGGTGTGCCACAAGGGTCTATTTTGGGACCGCTTTTATTAATAATATACTTAATTGACCTACCGACTGTTCTTCGTGACTATTAAATACACATGTACACCGACGAAGTTCAGCTTTACACAAGTTGTAGACGTGATCAAATAGCCGAATGTGTATCTAGACTTAACAATAAACTCGGTGATATATATGCTTGGACTCAGAAAACGGATTATGTCTTAATTCCTCCAAATCGAAATGCTTAGTGATTTATAAAAAGCAACTAGATTTGATAAACTTCCAAGGGTTGTAATGAACTTTACTGAAATTGAATACGTCACTACAGCAAAAAATTTGGGAATTGTATTTGATGGAACTTAATCGTGGAAATTTCACACTACAACCAAAGTCGGGAAACTTTACGGTACGCTTCGATCCTTGTGGGCCACGCAACAGTTCACTCCTCTCAAAATACGCATGACACTTGCCAAAGCATATCTTTTTCTAACATTATTATTATTAGCAGTGAGATATTTGCAAATTGTGACTCGACCAGTAAACAGAAGCTAAGAGTTTTATTTAACCCTCCGATGAGTGAGAAGGTCCCTAGGGACCTTTTTGCCTTTTCAAACTGAAATTACTCCTACTTCGGCCACTACAACCCCCCCAAAGTTACTCTGTATTTGTTGCATCCAAGAATATTTTGTTGCGCATCTTTTGAAAAAAAAAATCAAGCCGATCGGATCATTACTTTAGGAGTTATTGGGGTTTTAGTGAGAATAGTACGCGGACGTGTGAATAGGTCCGTATGGACCTTGTACTGAATTTCACTAATAAATGCATGTTTTTGGGCATCATTATAATTTTTTTATTGGTTTAACATATAATTTACTTGTTCTGAACACAAAGACCTAAACTCAAAGACAAACTTGGCAGCAGCTTACGCTCCTCATGAAGCACTAACAGTTGATGAGCAGTTGTTCCCTTACAGAGGCCGCACCCGCTTCACACAATATATTCCGTCAAAGCCAGCTAAGTATGGTTTGAAAGTATGGTGGTTATGCGACTCACAGAGTTATTATCCTGTGAAGGGAATGATATATTCTGGAAAACTGCCAAACCAACAACGGGAGATAAACCAAGGGCAGAACGTAGTGCTGGATCTTGTGGAAAAATATTTAGATGCTGGCCGTACTATATACGCGGATAATTTCTTTACCACTCTTGACTTGGCGTGTATTTTGTTGAGGAAGAAGACCGCATATGTTGGTACAGTACGCTACAACAAAACATTCATTCCACAGGAGTTCAAGAAGAACCCGAAGCGCAGCATCAATAGTACATTATTTGGGTTCAACGAAGGGGATATAGCGTTATGCTCATACGTGCCGAAAAAAAATAAAGTGGTGAACGTGCTCTCCACAATGCACTACATCTGCCTCGTTGACGAGCAAACCGAGAAGCGGAAGCCCTATGCCATATTAGATTACAACGCCAACAAATGCGGCGTTGATACCATGGATCAAATGCTAGGCACTTACAGCTGCAAAAGAGCAACACAACGATGGCCGTTGGCCATGTTTTATAATATGCTGGACGTCGCTGCATTGGCTGCTTTTACGATTTACAACGAAATGAAGCCTATAAAAAGGAGTGACAGACGGCGGTCGTTCTTGTTACTGCTAACGAAACAATTGGCCACACCAAATATCGAAGAACGTGCCCTGAACAACCATATAACCTCATATCCAAGGATACGCAATACGATGGAAGCATTCGATGTCAGGGTAAGAAAAACATCTTCAAATTCAAGAATAGAATATATAGTTATTTGTTTTTTATTTTTCTTTTCATTTCAGGTATTATCAAGACCGATGGAAGGCAATGCACCGTCGTTTGCGGCTAGGTCAAGTAGACCGTCATGTCGCCTTTGCCGTTCTGAGTACGGGCGGCAGCGGAAAACGCGGGCATACTACTTCGGCTGCGGCAACGCTGTTTGCGGAGAACATAGCACACTTTTACATCGCTGCAACACTTGCGCACAGGGCGGGGGACAAGAAGTACACGCTCAACAACAATAATTTTTAAACTTTTTTATAATAGTCTAAAGAAAATTCAAGCAAAAAAAAAATTAAACAAATTGAAAAAATAATTTTTGTATGTAGAATTTAGTTATAAACAATTAAAAAAAAAAAAATAAAAAAATTTTTATATGAAAAAAACATGATTTACAAAAAAGGTCCGTAGGGACCTTTTCACACGGCCGTGAAGTTCAGAACTGTCACTCATCGGAGGGTTAATAACATTGTGAGATACATTTTTAGCTTGAATAGATCAGATCATGTATCTTCCTTTGCCTTGCAAGTTTTTAATAAAACCTTTGAACAGCAACTTGAATTCAAAGCACTAACTCTGCTACACAAAATAATATACTCTCACGAACCTTCTCTTCCGGACGCTCTAACCAAATCGTGCAGTTAAGGCATACGTCTCTTGTGTCGGATCGTCAATTTTGTATACATGCTATCAGACTTTGGAACTCGCTTCCTGCTCGTTTTTTATGTAATAGTAATATTAATGTTTTCAAGAAGGATCAATCAGACTATTTTCAAGTGTAATTAATGTATTCTTATTACCAAGCAACCAATTTGTCGTTTCTATGTTGATTAAATGCTCAATTCGTTATGTGATGTCAATTTGTTTTTTGCCTGTAATGTAACTCCTATTTATGAGAACTGAATGAATTGTACTTTGTATTTTTGTATCTTATATCTGCTAACTGTAATAAACCAAGCAAATTTGAGATTGTACTAAATTTTGTTATCTTTTTGTCAATTAAGTCCATTTGAACCTGAATTTAATTTTGTTGAATTTTGTTAGTATAAGCTTATTATATAAAACTTATATATTGTTTAATTATTTATCTTCACACAATCTTGTTAATATACTATGTCGTTAGGGCAGCTTTATAAGATTATATTATCTTAATGACCTAAGATCTTAAATAAAATAAATCTAAATCTATGTTTTAAAAAACTTAACAAATCATGTACTGAAGTTGCGTTTACGTGTAAAAGAGTTATGAGTTGATGCGTGCAAACAACAATAGTGAATACAAATTTATCGTGATTTATCAGATCAAACGTGATACATTCAAAATTACCATTACTGTTGTTTTCACTTCCCTAGACATTGGCAAATGTACGTGATGGTAGTGATGATAACAGTGAAGCCAACAAGAATGACATACATGTATACTGAAAAACCTTTCTAATTCGAACTGCCTAGAAAGATTTAAAGTATACTTCAGCCATGGTTTAATTATTATAAGGTTGAGTAAGCTGAGAGCGCAAATATGTCGCCGGATGTCGAAAACAGCTGTGTGGTGTAGTTTTCTTTTACTTTGACATTCTGCAATCCACAAGTGAAAAACTTCAGTTCTCTAAAGTATTGTTTACTTTTCATTTTTATTTCAAATTAGAAATAATTGATTGAAGTTTAAAATAAAAAGAAAGATTTTCTGTTTCAATTTGATTTTATAATCGAACACTCATCTTTGTGGCAGCTCAGCTAAGAACATCGAAACCATTGGCCAGTCCGACCTGAGTGACTACATTAAAAACCATTACAAAGCATCATGCATTATGCTATCTGGCGCTGCTGGCGTTTACCATGACGATCTTGCCAAGATGGCAGAACAAAACTGTGTAAAATTAAGGACATTTATGATGGCAAGCCACGAGTTGTTTCACGTTGCCTGTTTACCAGCGAAGTTCACGAGAATGATGACACTCTTCCATGTGTCTAACGTTGCCATTGCTGTGAAGAGCTGTTGCTGGACCGACCAAGATAACATCCCCTTGATGGTGGTAAATACTTTGATTTGTACCTGGGATCGTTAACAGACCGATGGTGTCAACAGCACAATTCGCTCCTCCATGTTGCTGACATCTAATCAGAAATTTAAATTGATTGCTTACTTACCTTTTTCTTTTACTTTGACATTTGCCGATCCAAGTTTTGTTGTTGTTTTTTGACAAAGAGCATACAAAGAGAACAGTTTCTTAGTTACTTAACCTTGTATAATTCAGCCATGACTTCAGCCAACAACTGATATTCATTTTCCCTCGAGCGGCTCTCGCAAATTTAAATTTCAGCATTCATGGTAGTGTCGCTGGAGTTGTTGGCTCACTCCAAATATGCAAATAGAGCTTATTGTAAGTTCTGCATTTTATTTAGATCTGCTTTACAACATCTTTGTAATTTACTGCACAAAAAGTATTTATTAGTATATACATCTAATACATCTTTTATAGTCACGAGTTTTTAGACAATTTGCTTCTGAATCTAAGCCTGGTTTAATTTTTGAGGAATGTTTGAAGGTACTCATGAGTATTAAAAAGTTGACTTCCATTTTTCAGAATTCTAACCCGAGGAAAAGTTTTAAGTCAAAAGTTTAAGTAGTTTTGTGGATTTTTAGGTTTATTTTATTAATTTGAGATTAATGAGGTATCCTCCGTAATTCAATGGGCGAGATCCGTTTGAACGGATGTACTTCCATTAGCATACACAGTGGTCGCACAGTAACAGAGCAGGACGTGTTGGCAGAATTTGCAACAAAAAAGACTTAATTTTTCATATTTTTTTTATTTCATTTCTATTCAAAAATTTTTAAAATTCAAATAACTGATTTTTTTGTTTTTTTTTTATTTTCTTACAAAATTTTTTCAGAAGTTATTCAAAAGAAAGAATTGTTTAAGGTGACCATTTGTTTAAATGGATTTTCCACTTCGATATAGCCCTAGTTTAAAATGTTTTAATAAGTTCGAAAATATTTGTATCAAAAAGGGTCAAATATGGGACCCTTTAATATCCTTCAAAAACATCGTTATGAATAATTCGAATTGAATAAACTGCATCAAACTGTCCCAAGGCTAAGCCTCGAATTAATGAGTAAAATTGACAGCAAAGCTTTCATCGAGTTTTCACCCTTGAGTCGATGTACCAAGAAAAACTTGAAATGCCCGAATACACAACATCAGTGTTGCTGTTAGCAAATTTGCTGCTGATATTAGTGTTGTTGCTGCTTTTCTAGTTTGTACCATCAAACTATGTATCTCCTATTCAAATTTGTAAAATCATTTCATTATTGCTGAGCTGACTTGGCATGGAGTAAACAAGTGTGTGCCGGCAGCTTGCGAAGGCCTTTTGCGAATGCCGTGCAAGTAACATCAACCACAAATACAAGAATAGCAACAACTGTAGCAACAATTATATAGTACCTTAGTGGTAAATGTAAAGCACGTAAATTCACTGAGAATGAGCCTTATACACAACCGGCCTAAAAACATCAACAGTAACAACAACAACAACAACAACAGAAACAAAACAGTAACAACAACCGAAATACGAAGCATGAATCAAATGCTGATACTATGTAGCAGCAGTGATGCAGCTCTGGTCATCATGTTGTTTGTTAGTTTAAGGCTAACAACTTTTTCCATGTTATGCATGCGTTAGCAGTGCAGTATAACAAAATTTTCTGCTCTCTTCCTCTACCCCAAACGTAGAGATCCTGTCTCCCATTACAACTGCCTCTTTCGTTGATACATCCTCTACCCCTCCCTCTCCCCCTTCCTCTCCCCCAATACTTTGAGTTCATCCTCAGTGCGTAGCAATTTAATGCCACAAACAGAATCACGCAATTGCGTTCATTACTAGCGCCTAAAAGTAGGCTACAGGATTTCACTTCACTTGGTGTTTTCGTTTGTGTGTGCGTGTGTGTGTGTGTAACGTTGTTTATGTTGTTTTCATCTACTTTCTTCTACATGATTGGTTTTAAGCTTTGGTTGTAATTGCTGCCTTTGCTGCCTTTGTTGTTGTTGATCGTTTTTTTTTTGTTTGCACCAAAACAAACATCGACAACTACAAAGTTACTTTTGTGTCATTGCCAAAGTAGTTGTTGTGTATTTTTCTCTTTTTCACTTCTAATTTTTACCGTTGAAAGCCAACAAAAGAAGCGTTCTTGCACAATCTGTTAAATTTTTCCCACCTTCCTTGTTGGCAATGGTTCCTTGGTGCTCAACTGATTTGTATTGTTTTTTTTTTGGTTTCTCTTCTATTTTCGTATTTGTTGTCAGTATATTTCTTCACATGCTTACTACTTTTTTGTCGTACTTTTGTTCTATGCATTTTGTTTTTTGTCAATGTTGTTGTTTTCCTGTTGACGTTGTGCTGCTCAATTTGCTCAGCGTTGCCACGTATTGCCACATGTATTGCACTAATATTAGTTTTTCTAGCTAGCAGAATTGCACACACACCTACACAAACAAACATACCCAAGGACATGCAGGTGTATTTTGTAGCTGCTGCTACTGTTCTTTGTTGTCATCATTGTTATTGCTGTTGTTGTATTTGTTGTTTGTCTTACTTTACTATTCATTGCCACTCAGTCTAAAGCGTTGGTTGGTTGTTGATGTTTCATGTTTGTTGTTTTAACAATTTCTTTTTGTGCGTTTTTTTTTTGCCAAAACACTTATAGTCGAAATTATTTGGTTTATTTTCTTTACACCACGCGATGCTGTTTGTTAAGATTGTGGCTTTTATTTATTCTTTCAATTTTATTGTGCTTGCAAGTTGACATTTTATTAACTGCGTTGGGAAGAATAAAGTGCTTGTATTTTCTGTTAACATTTTTTTCTGTTTAAATAGATACTGCTCCTTTTTATATATTGTTACCACATTTTTATCAAGTACGTGTATTATATTTAAGCTATTATCACGAAAATCTTTAAATCGATGAGTTAACGTTGATAAGTCACGTAAAATAGATCTGTAAAGAAAAGAAAAAAGCAGCATTTAACTTTCAAAGTCTTACACTTGTTTAAGTTGATTTAAGTTGAAATCTTAAGTTGAAGATTTTCATATTTTTACTATAGAATGTAATTTAATTTTAATTTTTCATTGTTAAATTATACTTTTTACCCACTATGCTAGGCTTTATACACACACATTCACCCATACACACATATATAGAGCAGCACAAGCAGTGGAAGCGAGACAGCATACACGCATAGCAACAGGAAAAAGTAGCATGATCACACCACATACAGCAACTACAAAGATGATACTCACATAGCAACAGAAGACAAAACAAAACCAGTTTTAGCGTCATCAAGCCACCGCCAGCTGATACCGAGATCACTCTGGCATAGCAACACAAACTAGTAGCAGCCAAATAAGTTTTAACATCACGCCACATGCAAATACCAGCAAGACAATACATACACAACAACACGACACAGTGAGAGCGAGAATCGGTTTTAACGTCATAGTGCGGCAAGCAGCTACGAGCAAGGCAATAAAAGGCGAGTCGTTACATTAACTCAATCTCTTGTTCAGCGTGCTGGCAAAGGAATCAGACGTGGAGTGCTCTTGTTTAGCGTGCAGTCGAAGGGATCAGACGTGCAGTACTCTTGTTCAGCGTAAAGTTGAAGGTATCGGAAGTGCAGTACGAGCAGTAGTCAAAGTGGTTGGACCTATAGAAGTCATCGTGCAGTCAAAGTGGTTGGATATGCACAAGCCGTAACACCCGACTAGTCATCGTGCAATTAAAGTGGTCGGACGTAGCTTATTTATCATTCAACAGCTCGTGCCTAGGAAGTGGTGAGTGTTACCTGGCATAGTAAGAACTCCTTAAAATTTATAGTAGACATATTTCCGTTGGTTAAGGTATCATTCCAACGTCAATATTTTGCACCACGTCCAACCTCGTAAACACCCCAGTAGACATATTTTTGTTGGTCAAGGTCTCATTCCAACATTAATATTTTGCACCACGTCCAACCTCGTAAATACCCTAGTAGGCATATTGTAAGCCAAGGTAATACCACGCAGCGGACAATAGCCCAGTCTTAACGCAAGATACACGTTACACAATCCGATTGTAACACACGTCCTACTTGTGACCACTCCTAGCGCGCTAACGTCGTACATCTCTACCACGCCACAGCCCCAGGAAACACACTAGCGTCGCTCGTCTTCATCGCATCACTTACTCCAGAACCTCGTACGTCGTCACAAGGACAAAGTCTCCGTCACGTCATCTTCTCAAGGGCATTAGACATCGAAATAAGGTCCAGGTCAAAACATCGGTGCATAACTGTGTGTGTGTGTAAAATCATATACCATATTGTCAGTAAGCCACTAAAGTAACGTCAATTTGAAATTGTGAATAAACTAACGAAATATTAAAGAAAACATAGCGAAAGGGTCTTTCATTACAAATTTTCTGCAACCAACGCTGGACACCGGCGAGTATACCCCAGCTGTAAAAATCCAAAAAACGGAAGTTCGTTGCAAAGTATACAAAAAAAGTGCTACTTCCTTCGGCAGTGTAATTCAAAATACATATTTTATAAATATGTAGATTTTGGAGGTTTGATTTTAAATTACGCTACGGAATAATAAAAGTATTGATATAATTACACTGTGCGTCAATTTCAAGGTCATCTGAAATAACAGCAAAAATTCCAATGGTTTCTGATAACCACTGGTCCATAGAACATATCGTCCAAGGGATTTTTTTGGGTTAGCTCAAATAACCGATTTTTTCAAGGTCATAATTTATACTTTAATTTAATTATCCTTTAATTCCTAAACTAAGTAAAATTTTCATTTAAGATCTTCAGTAAAAGTCTTGTAAAGTAAATGACCTCTAAAATGAGGAAAAATTATCGCCCCCTAATATTTACGCAGGGGGTCAAAAACCCCCTTAATTTTAAAAAGTAGTATATCTCGGGAACTCTTTGCGATAGCATTTTCATTAATTCTACGAACATAATTTTCGACACATTATTTATAACTTTGCAGAACATCATAATACAAAAAACCTACCGTTCTATCAAAAATTGTCATTGAAATCTGCCACCTAAAGTAACTCCTCACCCCATGAGTCAGTACTTTAATTTGATCTACAAAATTATTTCGTAGTAACTTATTAGATACATGTACTTCAATAAAAAAATAGCAATACGGGAGGTTATTATTTTACAAAGTTTCTTTCGACAAAACTTGAACACAAATTTAATAAGTACAAAATTGATAAAACAATGAAAGTGTAAAGTGTACATCAAAATGAGTTCCTGCAGGAAGAAAACAAAGTTATATTGTTATGTTTGTGGAAAGATACTACTAGCCAAAACCAATGCCGCAATAAGCAAAGAAGAAGCAATGGCATATCAAAAATATTTCGGAGAAATCATCATTCGAATTGTAGAATGGGCATCTAACAAAATGTGCCGAACGTGCTATATATATATATATTAGGGCGGGTCAATTTGTACGGACGAATTTTTTGAAGGGTGGCTCAGCGAAATTCGTAAAATACATGTAATTTCAAGACTTTTTCTCCACTACAGCATATACAAATTCTGAAAAAAAGCTGTGCGGACTTTCGTAAATAGATTTTGTTCTCAATTATAAAATATGAATGTATGAATGTATGTGTATGAATCTGTTTACGAAAGTCCGCACAGCTTTTTTTCAGAATTTGTATATGCTGTAGTGGAGAAAAAGTCTTGAAATTACATGTATTTTACGAATTTCGCTGAGCCAGAATTTGACCCGCCCTAATATATATATATATATATATTAGGGCGGGTCGATTTATTTTTCGACAATTTCCCCTATGATTTCCGTATTCTATGGGTTATTCCATGAAAATTTGCCAAAGAAACCATACCTCTATCGTTAAAATCGAGTCCCCTACTTTTTGTTGGTAGATTTTTTCCCAAATTGACGTTCGTATGAAATATTACCTGCACGTTTACATCCATAACTCAAAAACTATCGATCGGGTTTAATCTATCTAAACTATCGATCGGGTCAGTAGGCGCGTTGGAAAGGTGAGCTCATTTTGACCAATTTACAAAAAAAAAATCTCCAACATTGGTCCAACGGTTCAAAAGTTACGGGCATTTTTGTCCAAATTTTGGAGCACTTTTCCATTTTTTTCATGATTTTGTCCAAGAATATTACTTTCATGGCCATTTTTTTTGGCTAAATTTTTTTAATTACGAAGCTTACGAACCTTACGTTACGACTGGACTGATTTGCGCTTTATATTATTTGCATATTTTTTCACAGGGTGCACACACTGTGTTATGTTTGTTTATTTCTTTTTGTTTTTAGTTTCTTTATAGACTTCTTTATTTTTGTTTGTTTATAATATTCCAGTGTATGCTGGTTTTGTTTGAGCGTCATTTCAGTGAAGTCTTACTTGAAATAACTAACAAATAAACAAACTATTTTGAAATTTAGAAAAGATTTAAAGGTAAGTGTAAAAACATTGCTAACTATTATAGTTAATAGTTATATTATTATTCTATGAAAAACATATTTAATTCTTTTAGTGACGGTTTAAGAAATGGATTCAGAGCCTGGTTCATCGCAAAATCCAACAGATACCCAACGCAGTAGTTTGCAACATTTAGTCTCTCATGATGTTTTTTCTTTTGGCGTGGCCTGTGAATTACCTGATATTAATCTGTCAACTAAACGAGATATATTGAAGTACTATCTTTTCTTGGCCGAACGTTCAAAAGCCCAAAGCAAAATGTTTTCCTATAAAACATTTACTCCCCAAGTGGCAGACAGATTGTTAGAAATTTGGAATCAACTTAATATTGAACTTATACTCAAAGGTAGCATCATTAGAAAATTGAATAATTTGCTTGACGCATATAGTAATGCAGATAAACAACGAGTAAAACGCGCAACAGAATTCAAAAATTTCGTAGAATCAACAAACCAATTATTCAACATTGGAAAATGTAAATGCAACTTGAAAGAAAACGACTGCTCATGTGGATCTATCCCAGAAAACTTAAAAGATTTCATGCGCGATCAATATAATGACAGAATACAAACGATACCGGAACACGATAGTGGAAGTGAAGAGACGATACCAACGACTATACCAACAATACCAGTGAGCAACGATCCTACATACGAACCACATTATGACGAAATGGAAGTTGATGTTAGAGGAGGTTCAGATTTAGTTCTACCACCACAAACATACACTCCCAGATACAATACTAAAAACTATGCAATGATGTGTGACAGATTTGGTGTGCATGACAGAATGGGATCAGCATTGGCAACAGCTCTGATGGAAGACCTGAGCGTAAAAGATACTCATGACAATCTTGTCATCATGGATTAAAGTAAACTTCGTAGAGAAAGAGAAAAATGGAGACAAGACGCACTTCGTAAGCGGTATGATGGCTCGAATTTGATATCATTTTCATTCGACGGCAGGAAAAATGTTCTAGCTCTAACTGTAGAAAAAATTGATGAGAAGTTGCATCCAAGGATGGTTAAAGAACCTCATCTAGTTGTTTTGAGGGAACCAAAATCTCAATTGATATGCTACACAAAACTAGAAAGTGAAACTGCGGCAAGCAAAGTCAACAAATTGATCGAATTCTTCCAAGAAAAACAATTGTCTCTCGATTCATTAATTGCCATATGCGCTGATGGTGAACCAACAAATACTGGCGTACACGGTGGAATTTTGCGACTATTCGAAAAACTGTTAAAGAGACCACTGCACTGGTTTGTGTGTCTTCTGCACTTTAACGAGCTTCCGTTTAGACATTTGTTTGACACTTTAGACAAATCAACCACCACTGGACCACGATCAACTACCGGAAAGTTGAGCTCAAAAATTGCTGATTGTGAAAATCTTCCGGTATGTAATTTTTATAGCTGATTCTTTACCATTTTTCATTCTATTTTTTAGCTTTTATGTTTTCTCTTCAGGTGGTAGCCGATTTTGAGGAAATCGCTTTGGAAAATATGCCTCCTGGTGATTTAAATCCAGAAGAATTATCTACCGATTCGAGGTACTTGATGTTAATGGCCAATGCAATTTCTAATGGTGTGGTTCCTGCGGATTTCTCTCACATAAAACCAGGGCCAATTGCACATTCTCGTCGGTTGACCAAAGCCAATAGATTATTACGGTTGTATGTGACAACTAATAATCGAACTGAAAATTTAAAAATTCTGGCTAACTATATAATAAAAGTATACACGCCAATGTATTTCAATGTTAAGATTTATAGCTCTGCCGCATACGGTAGTACATTACTTTTTAAATTTATTACTTAGACACGATTTTTACCACCGAATTTACTTGGAGTTGTAAATACAGTAATTCAAGATAATCCATATTTTACACACTCAGAAAATATCTTACTATCTATGTTGTTTGATGATAGAATGGAAAAACGAAACATTGCTTCAAAGAAGATTTTACATTACCGAAGAGATATTGTCGACCCAACGGAACTAAGAGTTTATAAAAAATCTCTTATAAACTTTAATTGTACGGAATATACAAATATCATTGATTTAAATGACGATACCATTTTATTCGAACCACCGTTTACGCAAAGTTATTCGTATGAACATTTGGAGGGATATTTAAATTACGAAGTGCCACCGTTCGATGATCCACAAATTCCTTTACACATTCAAGGAACGGAAAGACATGTCCAATTGCTGGCTGTCACTACTTAACGAGTTGCAGGAAAGAATGTAGAAGGCGCTATGGCGACGACATTAGAGAGCCGTACGAAAACACCAAGACTTGAAAGCAAACAAGACTTTCAGAAAAAATAATGTTTTTTTTTCACATTTTGTCTTTTACTACACTCAAATTGAACATTTTTTTTTGATAATAGGTTGATAGATACTTTATTATCTCTTAATTTGAATTTTTGTAGAAAAAAAAAAAATAAAAAGGCACAAAAAATCAAAAAGTTGGTTTTATGTGTTATTTTGTTTTAGCAATATCGCATGAATTAATCAACCGAATTCGATAAATTTGGGCTTAAACTCTTCGTTTTGAATTGTAAATTGAATTAAATAATGGATTGAGCCAAAAAAATGGCCATGAAAGTAATATTCTTGGACAAAATCATGAAAAAATGGAAAAATGGTCCAAAATTTGGACAAAAATGCCCGTAACTTTTGAACTTTTTACCAACAAAAAGTAGGGGACTCAATTTTAACGATAGAGGTATGGTTCCTTCGGCAAATTTTCATGGAATAACCCGTAGAATACGGAAATCATAGGGAAATTGGTGAATTTTTTCACTCCCTACAAATCGACCCGCCCTAATATATATATATCTCTTTTGGATTGGTTTAAGGGAAAACGTTCCACATTGCCGTTTGGAGTCCCAATATTATGGGACTCCACCGCTGAGCCGGTGGTCCCAAAATGAAGATATACTTTTGGATTTGCTATTGTATCATTTATACGATTAACAGAAGAAAGATCAGGAAATTCTGGAGTAATTTGTGGTATTCATTTGATTCCTGAATTTAGCTCGTACTTTGGGAAGTGTTTCTCCATCAACCAATGTTAAATTCTTTAAGTCGTTTCAAAAAATCTGATTCAATTATTGGCTTCTTAACATCTGCCAAAATAAATTTTCATAAGAAATTGCGTCTGAGACCAAGGTCAAGCTCAATAATCTGTGTGCCAAAAGTGTTTATAATACTACCGTTGGCTGCATATAAAAAAAAAACAAGGTTCGTAATTTTTATTTAGTTTTTATTTAAATTTGTTGGTATGACAGATATTGAGGCACTAGTATCAATTAAAAAGACAAATTATTTAAACTCCAATTATTTTTTGGATAAGAGCAGGGTGATATGCATTTTGTTGCTTCATCTGCAAAACGGTTATGATACCAACACCAGGTTGCTGAGATAGCCCTCAGCATGGACACACAACACTCTTACATCAACATTTTCATTGGCAGTCAAGCGGCAATCAAATCCATGCGCTAGCATCAAGTCCAAAAGTGTCTTGGCTGGCAGAGATGCACTATGCGCTTCGAAGAGAAGAGATACGACGTCGTGCAAAATCTCGAAAATCATGTGCAATGCACAATGCGAAAAACGAACTCTGTTCATCTTGGCACGCCCGCGCAAAGATTGCAGGACACTAGTAGGCATGCTCACTGGTCACTGCATGTCGGCAGCCCACGCGAGGAAGCTTGGCATCACCACGGATGACAACTGCAGGAAGTGCAAGGAACCGGGCACAGTGGAGACCCTGGAGCACCTACTATGCTCATGCCCCGCCCTACTTAGATCGAAACTAAAATACCAAGGCTCATCGACATTCCCGTCGCTTAAAGATGTAGCCAGGGTGTCTCTGCAATCCCTCCTAAGGTTTGATAATTCAACGCAAATCTTTAAAGACTTTTAAATAAACACAAAGGTTCCTTTTGTTCGCTACCAGTACCACTAAGGACCTGAATTGGTCTATGTGAGCCTTCACGAAGGAATCCGGTTTAACCTAACCAAACCTAACACCAGTCTTGATTACGAGACTTAGATCTACGTGATCTAGAACGAGAATTTGATGAATCTCGAGATTCGCTTCTTTTTCTGCTGAAGTTGAGTTCTTGAATTTTTTCCAATGTTTTTATTTGATCGGAAAGTTGTCTCATAGTAACTTCGGCATTTGACAATGAGGATGTAGGTATTGGGGAAATGATTTCGTAAGAAGTTCTGAATGAAATGATTCGGCTTGTTCTGCAATGATTTAAAGAGGTGAGTCTGACACTGCAAGAATTGTATGAATTTGGTCGGGCAAGTTTACGAATGCGTTACTCATCCGACTCTCCAAATGTACCTAACAGTGCCTCTTTTATTGCAGTATATTGGCTGCGATCACGTGGAGGATTAAAAATAATGTGACTAACGTACTCACTTATTTGTTGATCCATATGTGCCACTACAAATTGAAATTAGGTTTCGCCACTAGTGATTCCAGCGAGCGAAAAAACTGATTCAATCTGGACAAACCATAACTTCGGAGTGTTAGCCCAGAAAAAAACCTCATGGAAGCTACACTGTTAACTCGGATGAAACTAATCATTTTTTACTGCAGACGCATTTCCCGGGATGTGTATTTGAAGAAGACACCCCATCGGACACTGGGGCTTACTATTCAGTGATAGGTGGTCAAGAAGAACTTCCAGGTAAACTTTTTCGTCCGATAGTATACGTTGGGCCATAAATCCAGCCCATACAAATCTACTACAGAAAGGCATTGATTTCATTGTCCCTCCACTCACTCGGATTCTTAAATCCAGCCTTTTGGTAGGCCACATTCCTCGCGAATGGACAAAGGTTAAGGTCGTTTTTACACCAAAGCTGGGTAAAAAGCCCGAACAATTGCCTACATCGTATAGACTGAATAGCCTAAGTTCCTTCTTTTTAAAGACAATGGAGAAAATATTGGAACTAAACATAAGGGAGACTAGCTTGAAGAGCATCCCTCTAAACAAGTTTCAATTTGCCTACCAAGCCGGCAAATTCACTATCACCGCCATACACAGCCTTACCGGCACGATCAAAAAGACTTTTGAAGCAAAACAAACAGCGCTATGTGCCTTCATTGACATTCAAGGGGCTTTTGACAACACGTCATACAATGCGATCAAAGCAGCAACGCAGATTAAAAATATACCATCTTTAATCATACACTGGATTCTAATCATGTTGAAAAGCAGAATCATAACTTTTGAGCTTGGTGGAATTCGTAACACGATTACTGCCACTAAAGGATGCCCTCAAGTAGGGATACTTTCACCTCTTCTGTGGACGCTAGTCGTGGACGAACTTATCGCAAGTCTCAACAACCAGTGTTTTGATACCAGAGGATATGCGGATGATCTGGTTATTTCAAGTCTGGGCAGTCATGTATCGACGATATCGGACAAAATGTAGAGTGCCTTCCGTAAAACTTCAAAGTGGTGTAAGGAAAAAGGGTTAAGCATAAATCCTGACAAAACAATTCTGGCACCCTTCTCCAGGAAAAAGAGCCTAAATCTGGTAAGACCAACCCTGATGGAAAAGTTATTGACTTTTCAAATGAGGTCAAGTACTTAGGAGTGATTTTTGATAAGTTTCTCCGTTGGAACACCCACTAAGATTCAACTACAGGCAGGCAACATGAAGATACTTAAAACCTTCGAAAATGACCCCTTCTTAAAAACCCCTGACAGGATGCTGCCGAAGGTAAACTTCACAAAACGCTACAAGGTCGTTATACCCAATAGGCAACTATGGAGGAATGATAGCTTCGCAGTTGATCCTGGCTCACAGATATGGTACACTGATGGGTAAAAACTCGAAAATAGAGTAATAGGAGCGGGGATATATGGTCCCAAGTTCCAAAAAGCTCGTCCAATGAGATACACGCCGACAAAATTCCAGGCGGAGGTATATGCCATTGAAGTTTGTGTCAGAGAATGTCTCCGCAGGAAATCAAAGGGGGCTCACATCTACATATTTTCAGATAGTCATGCGGCTTTAAAAGCCCTTTAGGCCTACGAACTTGAATCAAGACTAGTCTCCAACTGCGTAGAGCTATTAAATACGCTGGGACAAAGCAACAAAATAGAATTATGGTGGGTTCCAGGTCACGAAAGATTCGAGGGCAATGAAAATGCTGACTGCCTTGCCAAAAGAGGAGCATCTCGAACTCTTATAGGACCTGAACCATTCTATAGCTTAGCAAAAGGCTACATTCTAAAAAAATTAGAATATGGGAAGATAAGCTATTTCAGTGCCACTGGAACAACACTAATGGACAAAGGCATTCTTAGAAATTTTAACTCCAAGTCAAGCAAAATCCATAGATTTACTCAAGCTTACCATAGCTTAGAAGTCTCAAGTTTCTTCACAGGTCTCTGCTCACTCAAATACCATCTTAAAACGATGGGTCTTTCTGAATCAAACGTCTGCAGACTATGCGAGGAGGAAGAAGAAACCCCCGAACACATTCTGTGTGAATGTCCGGCAATCCACATCCTAAGACGCCTCCATTTTGGAGGGGAAGAAGTGCCCCCGTCAACAATTTGTAACACCAAGCCAGAGACAGTGCTATTTTATATAAAAAGTCTAAATCTGGAGTGTTCATTAAGGGCATGCACAATAGATCCTATGGGTCGCGGTGCACATGGGCCCACTATAAACTAACTAACAAATAGCCAAGAAAGGTGATAGTTCATGGATTGCTGATGCTGCAATTTCCATCCATGAGTTAATTGAATGCTGTTCATGTTGCGGTTGAAGCTGCTGTGGTTGTTGGATTACTTGCTGCTGAGTATTGTTATTTTGTGGAGCGTTGGGAATCGTTGGTCCATCTCCACTAGCATTAGCTGATCTTGTTAAAAAGTGTGTAGTAATTTTTCTTTTCGGGGCCATCAATTATGTCTCGTCAATAATGAAAACAATATAATTTGTTATTTAAGTACTTATTGTTTGAATAATCATTTCAATTTAAAAATTAGTTTTACAATTTGTTAAAAAGCAATGATTTTTTTAAAAAAGAAATATTGATAAAATTTCAAATTAAAATTTATAAACGTAAAGAGTAGAATGTGTAGAAGTACTCATCACCAAAAACTCTGTGAAGAACAATTTGTACAAAGTTGAACAAATTTCTGAGAAAATTAAAATTAAAAATTAGAATTTAAATAAGCGTAAATAAGCAGAAATTACACGTCAGGATTTAAAGTAACGTTAATATGAAAGAGTTGTAAAAAGCAATCATTACCTGTGTATTAAAAAAAAAGAGAAGAAATTAATTTTAAATGTATAATATTCGAAAAATTTCTTCTATGTGGCATTTCAAGGAGTTCAAGCAGTTTCATGAATGTTGCTTTACTGGCGGCAACATGTTGCCATAGCAAACGTAGCAGAAATAAACGTTTTATTACACATTTTGTTTTGCTTTTGTTGAAAAAATTCAAAAAAATGTAGAGCTGTGAGCGACAAGACATGGCAAAACATAACAACGGATGATAAGGAAAGGAAAAATAGCATACTGATAGAACTAATAAAGGACAAGCATGAAACTGTTCAGTGAAGTACAGAGGCTAGTAACAGCAACGTTGTTGTTAATCCTTACAATGTTGTTCTTGCTACACGTAATATTTTATCTTTTCACTAAAGCAAGGTGTACTGTAAGAACGAAGAAGAATTAAAAACAAATGTGACACATTTTGCCAACAGTTTTAAATCAGTAAATTTTATATTTTGGCAACTATAAAAATTCGAGCAGCCTAGCTGCAGGATGCTAGATAATATTTGAAATAAAACGGAATGAATGACATTTTATGTGGTTACATAAATATTTGCCGCGTAATAAAAGCTTATGATAAATGCTTAAATAGAGCCCGGAATTAAGAAATTAAGGATGTATGCCAAATAAACGCCGCTTAATGGTTTCCTTTTGCTTGAAACATACAAATAATGTTTAGTTCTTGCATGGTTTTACGAGATATTGTGCAAGAGCTGAAATTATTAAAGCTACTGACATAACGTAAGTCGTGATGGAGCAACGTGAAGGAGTAGCAGAAGAAGGCTAAGCTCAGCATAAGGAGCTCATTTATGTGGAACAAGCACGTACTCACACTCACACACTTACACGCATGTACTATGTGTGTAATATGTAACAGTATCTAGCACAGATCCTGCTGTCGTTGACAAAAGCTATTTGATGATGTGTTCAGAGCGCGCTGAGTCCTTGAATTGAGCATGTTGTGGAAGTTGCTGCTTATGCAACGCTAAGAAGCTGAATATGTGTAGATACTTTGTCTTTGAGGTTGGATGTGTGAAAAGAAAGGCAGCCAAACGGCTTCGAAGTGCGACACATTGTCGCGTCTTGATGTCGTCACCAGCATCTTGGCTGGCTGTCTCTGACGACAGCCGCTGTAAAAGCCAACATTTCAGCCAAAAACTTTGTGCCTTGCGTACAATGGATATTTGCATGCGTGTGTCAGTGTGCGAATATGTGTATGTGTGCCCTTGTGACTTTATGCAAATAACACTTTAAATGCAATTTAAATGCATGCGTTTGTGTCAACTCTTGTGTTGCAATCAACTTGGCTAGCCTTTTTTTGGAGCTTCTTTTTTGCTGTTGGCAGAGTTACCAACTGGAAATTATTTGTGTAGCTCTTAGGAATTTGACAAAGAGAAAACTATTATTTGTAGAGCGCGTGAGGCAGTATTTAATTTTTTTTTTTTTAAAAATAAATGAAGGAAGTGCGTTTTTAGGGTCCACACATTTTCATGCTCCGCTGATTTGATTAATATATTTTAAATTTTTCCTTTTTTTCATTAAATTCTTTAATATAGTATTGCAATCACTAAATTTCTTTTATTTTTGTTTATGCCAGTCACTTTTCAAGGTCTAATCATTAAATATGTTTACTATAATGTTGATGGTTTTAAGGTGATGGTGATATCTATTTCCAACATGTCTTATTATTAAATAAATTAACTGCAGTATCACCCTGTTACTATGCCTTGTGTCGTCTCCTTCTTCTTCATCTTTCTTAAGCCAGTCACTTGTTTATACAAATTGCTGTCATTATGTTGAATGCGGATTAGTGGCAAAATCCTGTACATAAGTCACAGAATAACAAGTATATCATGAGTAAGACCAAAAAAGAAACAAACTAAATAATAACAACAACAAAAACAAAATACTATAATAAACAAAAAATTCTTACCAAATAACTAATAGGGTAAAAAGAAACTTGCCAAAATGTACAGAAAATAATATAATCTGCAGAAAGATGCGCTTGAAGTGCTGTCCTAAGAGATGAGTAGATATAATCTATATAAATGGGAATAATAAAGCAACAAACCAAACTATAAAATGTAGTGAAAGTTAAGCATGCGCGAGAGTGTGACTGATGAGTTAAAGAAAAAAAAAAAAAAAAACATCAGAAAGTAAGATTATGAAGATGAAAACATAAACTTGCTAACTTAGATAGTTAGGATAAAATTTTGAAATACATACATAGAAGAAGGAGTTGGAAGTAAAAAGCGTTTACAAATGAATTAGACTTAGGGCCAAATTGTTAACCTCTGAATATTTCAGATCTAATAGTTTAATCAAACGTAAGAAATGCCTGTATAAAAATTCTTATTGATTACTTTTTAATTTCACTGGATAGCTAGCAACAAGATTTTTTTAGTTTTTTTCCATACAAACGTTAAAGTATACCCAAGATTTTGACATTTTGTCATATGTTAATATCTGTGCATACTTTTAATGCTGTCATTGTAAATTTTTAGCGTTTTGTTTTTTTCGGCACAAAAATGGCATGCAATAATTCAATATAAGGAGTATTTCACGGTCACGTACAGACAAATTCAACTTTTTTTTGAGTTTATAGTACAGCCAATCCTAAATTAACACATTAGAAGTGAAGTACTTTTGTCTAATTAAATAGATTGCATTTTGTTTCTTCATTGTTCGTTCAAACTTTCTTTAAATTTTATTAAATGCAAGAGAAAAAATAAGACTACTGTCACGTGTCGGACGGGTCCAGTCAACCAACGTTGCAAATCGTTGTGTTCGATTACAAATTTTTGCGAAAGTAACTAGCAATACTCATAAACATAATTTCGGCGTAAAAAGATTTTAAATAAAGTCCACAGTTTTTTTTTTTTAATATTATATTTACATATCGTAACGTGAAGACAAATAACGTCACGTGCCTGACAGACTGACAATGTTGCAGTTTAATTGTACACTTAAGTAAAAAGGTACTTAAGTATTTATGTACTTTAGCAATTAAAAAACAAATTTAATATATATATCTTTTCTTGCATCAACTATTCATTCATCTATCTCTAGCCAGTGCCTTCCATTTTTACTAAAACAAAAAAGTTTACGAAATATTTACTAAACATATACGAAAAAGAAATACTACATTTGTGAAACAGTGCAGACGATTTGATCATCATGGTAAATTAGTTTATATGTAACTTGCTTAAATTAATAAAATTAAAGTCTTCTTGAAGGTTTGTTCTGCAAATAAATTGTTGTTGTTGCAATCCTGTTGCTTCATGAACTTTTTTGGCATCAAGATAAAATATAATTTTTTTAGAAATATAATAAAATAAAAGTATGTAATAATTATTTATTTGTTTGCTTAGCCTTAATAGGCTTTAAAGCCATTTAAAATTATGGGTTGAAATTCAAATAAAAGTTGAAAAAAATTAAGGTCAATATATTAAAAAGGATACCATAAGGATATCATATTTAAGCACCACTCAGGTGCTGAACTATTAACTGCAAAATGCCAGTATGTGTTTACGCATATGTCGCGAAAAATTGCAATTGCATCATTCAAGCTCACAACCATACAACAATGTTTAATGAAAATGTTAATAATCTCAATTCATAATAACGGATATTTTTTTACTACATTGAAGGTTTGCCATCATACTTAACAATAAAACAAATGAATGGAAGGTAGGCGTATTTTTGTATTGCACGGAGGCTGCAAACAATCCCAAACCAATTCATTTTGGGCGAGATTCTGAGCTTAGCCATAATATGCTTGATATCAAGCCCTAATGTGATTATTTATCAAAAAAATTAACACACGCATTTGTGTTCAATGTAAGTACTTTTGGGATTGCTTATCAACAAAAATAATATGACCACATGTGTCCAATCTAAGAAATATTTGGATTGTTTATCAAAAAATGAATGAAACATTTGGGAATGTCAGAATCAAAAATTGATTATGCTCCCTTGTGTCCACTTCATGTCATCAATTAAAAAAAATTAATATGCCCACTTATGCCCAATCTAAGAAATTTTGTGATTGCTAGTTCGTTGACAAAAGAACACGAGCAAAAAAAAAAAACGACGAAAAGAAGCCTTTAAGACAATTTACAATGGTAAATAGTTTAATAGTAATAGTTTAATAGTTTTAAACTATTTTCTGCACTTTCAGCTTTTGCAGTAACAAAAACCGACTGAACCGATGAAAGGTACACAAGGAACGATCGAGGGAAAATATAACGAAAAATTTACAAGCGACAAAGAAAGCATCAAAGCGACCGAGCAAAAAAATAAACACGAAGAAAAAAATTTCGTCTGTTTTCTTGTGTAACAACAACAACATACTTTTTTTTTATAAGCAATCAGAAAATTACTTTTATTAAGCAGAGTTTGACGTGTTTATCAAAAAAATTTTCAAGCCCAATTTCTGGCATAAACTGCTAATGTGAATGGCATATTTTGGGATGGTTTTGAGCTATATTGAGCTAATTTTATTTTTGAATGGTTTGGGCTTGATTTTAGAACATTTTTTCTTTTTGTGTAAATATTACAAAATGCAGAACAATTTCGGGAGGTACGTGCTTTTAAAACGAAAGTAGTTTTGTAAAGTAAAGTGTGGCTAAACGTACTTGGAGACGGTTGATTTTCCTTCGATTGGATACTAACTGCATTATTCTGTATCACGAACATGCACACCAACGATGAGAAAGACACGAGAAGCAATACAATTTTGTATGGAAGAAAATATTGCTTCTCGTGTCTTTCTCATCGTTGGTGTGCATGTTCGTGATACAGAATAATGCAGTAAATCCAAGTTGGAAAAGGTTTCGTGTCTTCTTTAATTCTTCATCATTCTGGTTTTGCTGCTCTTGTCGCTTTTACGTTTTTCCATAAGGAAAACTTCGGACTACATTAAAAATCTACAAAAAAAAGTATATAAAATAAAATCTCGTAATCAAATTTACCTTTTAACTTCAGTTTTAGTATGGCACTCACCCGTCATTTCGTCGATTTTTTCAAAGCACTGGCGGACTTTATAAAAAAAAAAAAATTTAGCACTCTTATCCAAATTCGTAAGTTTTGAAACACAGAGCCTAGTTAAAATTTTTAAATTAATTTCACGGTCGCAAAATTCACAAATCGCAATTACATAACAAGTGTTTCGAAATAAGTGAAACTTGCGACCTCCAAGTTGGTCCAAATTTTCGATGACGCTGAGGCATAATTGAGATTCTATGCCGTTAATGTGCCGAACTATCTCATCCTTTAGCTCTTGAATTGTTGCTGGCTTATCGACCTACACCTTTTCTTTCAAATAACCCCAAAGAAAGAAGTCCAACGGTATCAAATCACAAGATCTTGGCGGCCAATTGACATCGCCACCACGTGAGATAACACGGCCATTGAATTTGCAAAAGAGCCATTGTTTCGTTAGCTGTGTTGCAAGTGGCACCGTCCTGTTGAAACCACATATCGTCCACATCCACATCTTCCAATTCGGGCCATAAAAAGTTCGTTATGAAAAGTTCGCCATCTCACGATAGCGAACACCATTCACAGTAACTGCCTGACCGGTATTTGGAAAAAATACGGCTCGATGATGCCGCCAGCCCATAAACCGCACCAAACAGTCACTCTTTGTGGGTTTATTGGTTTTTCGACAATCACTCTTGGATTATCATTCGCCCAAATACGGCAATTCTGCTTACTGACGAATCCACTGAGGTGAAAATGTGCCTCATCGCTGAAGATGATTTTCTTCGAAAATTGATCATCCACTGTTGCCATTTCTTGTCACCATTCTGACCATTGACGACGCTTGAAATGGTCAAAAGGCTTTAGTTCTTGAGTCAATTACAATGAGCGTGTAAATGCAAGTCTTTATACATAATGTTTATCAACGACGAGCGTGAGAGGTGCAATTGTTGGGCACGACGACGAGTTGAGGTGGACGGCTCTTCAGCCACACTATCTTGAACAGCAGCAAAATTTTCTGCAGTACGAGCTGTACGAGCATGCACTGGTGTTTTCACATCTCCTACAGACCCGGTTTGCTCTAATTTTTGCACGATTTTTCCGATTGTACGCACATTTGGACGATTAAATTGACCGAAAAAATCACGAAGTGCACGATATGCATTTTAATTTGAACGTCCATTTTCCTAATAAGCCTGAATAACTTTTACGAGTTGCTCGATTGTGTATCTTTCCATGGTTCAAATTGAATTAATCTGAGATTGAGAAATATCAAATAAAATGCAGAAAAAAACTTGACGTTTAGGCGTGTTTCACATTCAACATTGGCCCTTAAAATTTAACCACCCTTTACAACCACGCTGCGTAATGTGTCCAGCGAATCCGATCGTATTCAATGCCTCCCAGCAAAAAAAGTGCTTCCAAAAGATAGTAAAGTGGAAGGGAAAGTCTTGATTTCCATCCCTTCCACTTTCGTACCCAGAAGGCATTCTTTTAATATATGCATGTCATTGGGAGAAATGCTTTCCTTAGTCTTCTCTAGAAGTGCTTCCAGAATTTTTTCAATGGAAGATTTCTTTAACTGATGGTTTTTGTGGGATATGAAAATGGAATGAAAATATCCTTTTTCTCGATTTTCTCGCGATTTTAGTGTTGGAAATGAGAAGTGTTTGGGTTTTGTTGGGGGTTTAAAAGAATCCACGTGAAATATCCCTGTTACCGATTTTCACGGCATATTGGTGTTTGAAGTAGGAAGTGGTTGCGTTTTGTTGAAGGTTTGAAAAATCCCACGGAAAATGAAAAAATACATCAAAAAAATAATTGAAATTATATGATATTTGAATGTCTTTGATAAGTGGTTTATGAGAATGCTTCTTGAAAGCACTTCTTGATAATGCTTAGAAGAAGCACAATTGGATCTATAGAATGTCTTCTGGAAGCAGTGTCTTTAAGAATGCAAGTCATATTATAACAAATATTTTGCTGGGTTTTTACACTAATAATACATTTCAATTGTCAGTGCACTCCGAAAAGACTGAATTTTAATTTCAATAACAAAGCTCACATACAGAAACAAAAACAAATCATGGGTGTTACACAAGTAAGGGGGCGTCCATTAATTACGTGAAGTGATTTGTGCGATTTTTTGACCCCCCTCCCCCTAGTGAGATATCGTGAGATTTAGATCGACTCCCTCCCCCCTCTAATCGCACGTGACATTGTTCAAAATGCGAGTTTTCAGTGTAAATATGTTAATCTGTGCTTCATTGTATTATATTTATTAAAATAAATATTAAATATAAGTATAAATATCATTGTGTACAATTTAGTCAGATTTTAGTAGAGAAACACGTTTTACTCAATTTAACCAGTTATCTTATAACTCTACACTGTTTCTCCCCCACGTGAGAGTGAGTAAGATTCGGCTTAATCCCCCCAGCTCCCCCTAAACGCCTCACGTAATTAATGGACGCCCCCCCCCCCCCCTAACGGGAAATTCATCTCAAGCTCGTCAAGTGAGGCTTGTTTTTTGTTGCCTTGCATGCATTTGTTGTTGGTAAAGCGAGTAAAAACTTTGGTGGACGTCGAAGTTGTAGTTTTTTGTACATATTTTCGTTTTTACTAAAATACAAAGACAAAGTTAATAGAAAACAAATTTATAAGACTGGCCAGTTTTTCTTCGGGATACCCATGCCTGGCTTAGATTAACACGTAGTACGAGTATCGTTTATTCACAATACAAAATTTTTGAAACGCTATGCGTTGATAGCCGGCATTGAAATTTCCGGGAAAAATCGAACTGTATAGTGATTGAGGATACAAATCTTCAAATTAAAATTTCACTCGATAAAAATTATTCCAATTTCTTTTCGGTGCGCGGGGCATCTTTCCGATGCGAGCCCAGCCTACACTGCCTTATGGATAGTCCGGCACTGAAAAAACATCTAAAATACCTCATTGGCATCACAGCTGCTCAATAATATGTACAGTTGTATTCAAAATAATAGTAGCGGTTGTTTGTCAATCATAAAAACCAGTTTTGTGTTTTACCAAGTACGTTTATTAATTTTATTTTGTTTTTAACATAAATTAAATACTCATATTATAGTTCGCAAGGCGCAGTTTTAAAAATCATAAAAGAGATTAAATAAAAAAAAAAATAAAAAATGTTCCTTTAACACAAAAATGGTTGTTCAAAAAAAAAGTAAAGTAGCAATAACTTAAAACTTCTAATACTACTTAGGTACCGGATGGAAAGTAAAAAGTTAGGTATGAAAATATAATTGGCCTTAGTATTGTGTTGCGTATCCCTTCTTTTTTAAAACAGCTTAACATCAGCGCTGCATGGAGTCAACTAAGTCCTGGCATCTCTTTTGGGGTATTTGGAACCAAGCGTCCCTTACAGTTTCCCTAAGCTGACTATTATTTGTTGGTCATAGTTTCGACACTTTCTTTTTAAGATCACTCCATAGGTTCTCTATGGGATTGAGGTCGGGTGACTGAGCACGCCACGCCATAACCCTTTGAGGACCAAGAGACATATGTGTCCCAAAAGAGTAAATCCATCTAAATCAAAAGCGAATAACAAAATGTTGTTTTTTTCAACCATTATAAATTAAAATGTTAGTTTTATAAGATCGGAAATAATGTTTTGTAACAAAAAGTTATTTTAGCTGTATTTGTGCAGCTTGAAAATCATGTTTTACAGCTGGTTTATGTTGAATTTTGAAACTGTTTTATTAAATGGAGCAAAGAAATTTTTTTAAAAAAAAATCCTAAAATTCGGTTTAAGTAGTCAATATTCGTTCGATTCTTATAAACTTTGTGTATAGTTTTGTAACAAACATATGAGAACTTTGAAAAAACTAAAAGGGACACGGGTGTCCCTATGGTCGTCAACGGTAATTTTGCGTTTGAAGAAATTGAATATAAGGTCAGTAGCTCATAGCGACAAAAGTTTTGGTGTTCATGTTGAGTGCGTTGACTGAGACAGATTGTTTCACTGGCCTTTTCTACACTTATTCAATTAAAAAAATTATTTTTATAACGCTTATAACATGGTAATTTTAATATAATTATATATGTCACGTTTACTTCACGTTCGTCTTTCAAAGTTTAACACCAACATGCAAAGTTTTGAAACAAAAAGTTTCAAGTTTCGATTGACTATGAACATACTAAAAGAATTTTGTTTTGCAAAAGTTCCAGAGCTTCAGAATAAAAAGTTTCTTGGCATCCCAAAAGCCATTACTCACTTCAACAAAAATATGGGAGCCGTAGATTTGATAGATCAACAGAAGACCTTCTATGAAATAGACTGTAAATCTAAAATAAAATACTATCTTCTTGTTGTTTTTTGATTTGTTCGATATAAGCGTGAACAATGCCTTTGTAATTTATATCGATGTAAAGTAAAAAATCTTGTGGAAGGGTTGCAGCTGAGCTCTCTTGACTACAGAAGATTGGTTGCAACAAGTTTGGTGAATATTCTATGCAAACGAGAGGAAATCGAACATTTCAGAAATTTAGAACTGCTGCAGACAAGAAGTTCGATATATCGCATTCTATGCTCAAAGGCGACATAACAAAGAGATGTGTCCATTTCACTTAAAAAAAGATTGAAAATCGCACTAACAACTATTGCAATGCATGTAAGGTGCATCTTTGTTGCACAAATAAACGTAATTGTTTTGCCGACTACCATAATCAGACATAATTAATTATTATAAGTACAATTTTACAAGAAAAATGTAAATATCTTTGAAAAAGACACTGAAAACCAATGTAAAATAAAGACAACATTTTTTGGCTCCCACAAGGACCATAAGGCCACATATGTCCCATTAAAAAACAACATAATGGAAAATACTTTTTTCTTTTTTCTGTGAATTTTTGCCTTAGTTGGATCTCAATCAGCTTTTTTAATGCCAAGATTCTTAAAAAAAATGCACCAAAAACTTATGGTTCTCAAAGGGATAACCTCAACCCCATTAACCCGTAATCATTCTTCAGTTTTTTGCTAGTGTGTTTCGGGTCATTATGCTGTTGGAAAACCCATCGGATTGGCATTTCATATTCGGCATAAGGCAGCATTACATTTTCGAGTGTATCCACGTAAATGTGCTGGTCCATAACTTGTTTTATTAACTGAATTGGACCTACACCTTGGTGTGAAAAACAGCTCCAAATCATTATTTTTGATCCACCGTGTTTAACGGTTTTTTGTGTATTGTGGAAGGCATTTAGTATTTGGAAGCCGACGCACATATTGTCTGGAGTCCGTTCCACCGAATAGGACAATTTTGCTTTCATCCGTCCAAAGGATGTTGCGCTATTTTTCCATAGGCCACTTAACATGATTTTCAGCAAATTTCAGACGGGCTGCAATATGTTTCATGCTTAAGAGTGGATTTTTTCAGGGACTTAGTGCAAATAAATTGTGTTGAATAAGTCTTTTACGAATAGCGACTGCAGAGACGGGAAGTTTAAGATTTTTTTGAATAACTTTTGCTAAAGTAGAAGGGTCAGACTTGCTAAAACACACAATACACCTTTCATCTGCAATTGACGTTTTCTTTTTTCGACCTCGATTTTCAGTCTTTGAACTGAATTTTATTTTTAATTTGCATTAGCAATCATTGGAGGTGCACACACAATTATTTTTTGGATATCTCTGTACGATTTTTCAGTTTTTGTGAGCCTTAAAATAATTTATCTCTTTTCTTAGCTTAGCGCAACCCACTAGAAGTATAAAAAAGATTTTTATTTTCCTAGTAACATAAAAATAACTTAATAATTAATATATCAACTTACTCTTCAAATAAAAGGGTTTTTATTTTAGTTTGATTGTATTATTTTTAAAATTTAACTTGATCGCTACTATTTTTTTGAACAGCTCTAATCCCCACTGAAGTTCTTCTGCGACTGATAGTTCGTATTCTTACAACAACAATAATTAATTTCTTTGTATTTTTTAATTATGCACGTGTTTTGAAACTTTCTGCGAATTAGCTACAAATTGTGCGTATTGCAAACGGAAAAAAAAATTCCGTGAAAGTAGCTTGTGCATTCGTGCTACTATTATTTTGAACACAACTGTACATCTCTTTGCGAACTTCAACCTCAATGTACACAATGAGACCCATTGCATATTAACCTAGTTTCATAATATGTTAAATCATATCTAAAATACCTGATTTTGTTGTTTCCTTTTTCATTTTTGCAATTTTTATAAAAAAGTATTACTTAGTATTATAAAAGTAACAGGTAAAAATTAAAAAGCTTTGACTGAATACAAACTCATAGTTCGTGATAATAAAACAAACAATAATAAGACTTTGATATTAAGCTAGTTATAAGAATTTTCCAGTCAGTTACTCAGTAAGTTCGCATTGAAAAACCCTTTCAAATGCTTTGATATTCTATGAAATCCCTTTCAATCCACTTAATGCTGCTTTCGTATTCATCCTCGAAGCAATGTTAAAAATAATAATCATTATCATCATCATCACCATCACCATCGACATCCCCATCAAACCTATCAACATTTTATGGCATTGCAAACTATTGAAGTGTTACGCTAGCAAAACGTTCAATTGCTTCCGGTGCTTTTTGTTCAGTTCTCTCCTTTATTATTCATTTTTTAATGCTTTCTTTTAATATCCGTTCGTATGAACTGCTGTTATATCCTCTGCTGTTGTCCGAATACTGCTGCAGTCATCAGGCACCGCAGATCAACTCTGCTCAGCTCAGCTCAGATCAGCTCAGCTCATCGAACTTAACTGAATGAAATGCATTGTAAACCGCTCTGCCAGCCACTTTTTCTTTAAGTACGAGCAGTTGATAGCATCACAAAGTGCCTGAAGCTGGTTTGAAGCTGCTTGCGCAGCTGCTGGCTTCACTCGAAAGAGTGCCAAAAGTCAAAATCAATTTGATTGCGTTTATTTGAATTTGATTCTGTTGCCGATATGGATTTCATTCAGCAACTCGTTTATATTTACTCTAAAATGGCAACTGAGTGACTTCAGTTTGCTGCTTTCCTACATCCTTGCACACTCATGCTACTGCACTATTTAAGAATAATTTTATCCCTCTGCTCTTGTTGATTCTATTTTTATATATGTTTGCATTGTTGTTTACTTGCGCCCTTCCTTTTAGGGTCTCTTTCACTTGGCTAAAGATAGCGGTAATCCGTTTTTATGCGCTTTAAATAAGCTTTGCAAAAGCAGTTGGCAAATTCTTCCTTATGCATGCAAAGGAAATAGAAAAAGTTGATTGCTTGGTATTCGTGAAGCTAAGACAATTCTTAGTCTTTTTCAAGGATTCGTTGTTGTTTTTGCTTTGCAGTACTTTTGTTTGTCATCCTGTTTAATTGTAGAATTTTGTTGCTGCACCAAAGTTCTGTCTTTACGATTCAGTGAGTTGCACATAATTCGAGGACATTTAGGCTCATATTAAAGTGTGGCTTGAAGGAGATAAGGAGATTGATTTTTTTTCTGCTCTTTTCTACTTCAGCGATGCAGAATTGAAAGAAAGATACGCGATGCAATTTCTTGCGTTTAAGCTTAAGGCCTGTAATAAAAGAAGTAGTTACATAGTTTATATATAAGTTATGTTTTGTTTTTCAAATATTTTATTTTTGGTAAATGTTACTAGTTTGTATTTATAGCGACAAAAAAAATTAAATAAAAATGAGCATAAAAATAAAACATATCGTCGCTGCGCTTACAAAAATTGTTTTTTGTGCATATTTTATTAACACTATCTATATCGCACATATTTTCGCATTTGCCGTTATTTTTACATCGATTTGGTTTAGAAGTGATCAAAACAGCCATTCGTTAGTAAAAATGCTCTGAAAAAAATCTATTTTTGTCTCATGAAAAGTTGATGCAAAATACATAACCATTTTTGAAGGCGCGGCTACAATACATGACAATTTATGTATAAAAAATTATAAGAATAATAATAAGAAATGTCAATTAAAAAATAATAATTAACGAAAATAGCTGAATATTAGCAATCAAAATAAAATAAAAATACAAACTACGACAAATAAATAAATACAAGTAAAACAAAAAGCTATAAATTAAAAAATAATGAGAATAATAAAAATTGTAAAAACAAACTAAAAACCAGTTAAATAAAAAAAATAAAATTAAAACTCGAACTAAACTAGAACTAAAACTAAAACTTAATCTTAAACAAAAATTATAGCGGAAATTAAAACTAATACAAAAATAAGAACAAAAGTAATTATATTAATACAGGAAATGAAAATAAAAATAATGAATAAATCTCAAAAATACAAATATATTAAAAAAAAAAAATTTATATAAAAAACAATCTAATTTATTTATATGTATTTTTATATATGTTTTTAAATTTTTTTTCGACACAAGTGTATCTTAAATCACTTTTTAGTTTATTTTTATATTTATTTTTTACACTATTTCAGTTATATAAATGATGTTGAATATGTTAATTAAAATGTAATTTTGGCAATAAATTGTATGGGCTTGCTAAAAAAACCGCATATTAAAATAATGTTTATTTTAATCGCTAAGTCATGCTAAAAAATGGAGACCTAGCTTAAAAACATGATGAACTTTCTTTTTAAGTTTTATGACAACAAAATGCCTTCACATGTTTTAACAATGAATTTCTGACATGAAATGCATAAATTTCACTTCACACAAATCCTTTATAATAAAAATTCCATATAACACTAGCAATTAAATAGTAGTACAGCCAGTAGTACTTAATTTTAAGTATTTTTTGCATTTGTTTTGTGCTCATCAAAGTAAGTTATTTAATTTACAAAAATCGAGTTGTTAATAATACCAACAATTTTTTATGTAGTTATAAGAGCAAAAGTTGTTTATGTAACAATGAAAGTATTTAAAATAACTAAAATCGTGAATTTGACAATTGTTTAATTTAATTCAATTATTTAAATAAATTAAGAAGAGAAGTTGTTTTCTTAAATACTACAATGCAAAAAACTTACCTCTACGAATAAAAAAGCAATTAAACTCACATTTTAATAGTTCTAATTTTATTTTAAAAAAGATTACATACTTGTATTAATATGGAAAGACCTCATCCTATTTTTTATTACTTTATAGGAAAAGGAAAGTTATTGAAAAATTAAGTTCTGTAGTTCCGAAGTTTTTACATCATTTTTTTTTAAAAACTATTGCTATGATGCAAAATTTTTTTACTACCAAAACTACAGAAATTTTATCCTTCTGCTATAAAGTTAAGAGAAGAAAATGAGATAGGGCCTTTCTATATTAAAGTAACAAAATACATTATGCAAAAAGTTTTTTTCGTGTTAATGAAATCGTAAAATTCTATACATATTATAAAGAGTTACATTTTGAGTTGGCATCGATGTATTTCTTCATTTTTAAGTAAAAGCCGTAACGTCGATAGAAATTTTTGTATGACTTGATATTTTCAGAAAATGAAGTATTCAATTCCTGGTAAATTGCATATACTTCTGCTTTAGACGTAAACGCATATTTTTAAAAGTTTACTTACTATTTATGTTAGTAAATTGCTAAATTTATCTTATCTAAGTCTTAAGAACTATGTTCAATATGTTCAAATACACACTTTACTTTTTTGTCTTCTTTATTAGAATCCGCTGATCAAAGTCTGCGGTTATTTTTGTTGTTTGACTGTGTAATCCTAGTATAAGTCTGTATCAACACATTTCTTTCATTTTGGGGAGAGTTGGAAATTGTCATAGTGCTATCTATAGTAATAAAACTCATTTTCTGTTTGTTTGTTTGTTTGTTTGGCCTTTATACAAATCTAAACGGCTCAACGGATTTCTCTCAAACTAGGTACACATATTAAGTTTATCCCAACTTAAAATGTTACATACTTAGTTTTTGCCACGCCCCCTCTGAAATTTTTCAACTAACGGTAAATTTGTTATTATAAAACTTTTTAGTATCGGAGATTTTTGTGTATTCAATTTTAATTTTTTTTTGTTATTTTGACGTCAAAAACACTCACATATCTTCAAAATTGGAGAAATTTTCAGTACAACGACTTTTTCATAAAACATCGTTACCTAAGAATGAGAAAAAAACGACATGAAAATCAAAGTTTGGTCTTTCGATGCAAATATCTCCGCTGTCCATTAATATATTTCATTCAAATTTTTTTTGTTCAAAAGTTCAATAAAATCACTTCACAAAAATAGGTTGAATTGTACCGTTAAGTCAGTGTATATATGTTTTATGAGTTTTGTTTTAACATTTTCTATATAGAGAATGAAGTTGTGTGTCTAGAGTAATTATAAACATTTTGGTGTATATTAAAACTTACTTTTTGCCTCCCCACCCCCCTCCTGTTAAATCTGTTTTATTGTGATTTATCATTTTTCTCACTATTGTTTCACCCACACGTTGTCACACAGTTCTTTATCAATGGTACTTTAAATGTTCTATATATATCACTGTATCATCGAAAAGATGACTGTGAATAAGAATACTGTAAAAGTTAATTTTTTCATGTTTAATGTGTTATTTGAACTTTATTTTTGAAAGTCAAATTTCCACGCCAATTAAATGTACCGACATGGTTGTAAGCTTGGCTGCATTGAACAAATTTTTCGGTTCAATTGCGTACTAACCGAAAGTATGCTGAAAAGTATGCTGGAAAATATTATAAATTAGAACTAAGTACTGCATTACCGACACGATTCCAATATATTAGAAAAGTCGGTAACTGTTATCCAATTTAGTTCTTTTCGCACACAGCGTAAACTTGCAGCAAATAACATAATGGCACTTCTTGCACTGTTCCTGCAGATTTTTCAGCTGGATTTATGTCGATCTGTTAACGTCGATAATATTGCTACAGGTTGCTGTATATACTATAATAAAAATTAAAAAGCGACTGCTTTCTTAACTTACACCTTTTTGCTAATTTACATTAAAAAACGACTTTACAATTTTTCGTATAAAAGAGTAATTCAGAAGATTTAAAAAAATGGCATCAACTATCAGACTCAATTTATATTAATTTTTTATTTAGAGACAATCTAATTGTTATTTTCTAACTGGAAAAACTACTAAAAAATTTTAGGAAGATTTTTATAAATTTGATTTTCAATAGCAAAGTGCAAGTAACATGCTTACCAGTAACCAGTAAATTCAGTTTAGAACTACAAAACAGTTTTTGATTGTGAAAAAACTGTGATAAAATTATTTCTTCGTTAAAAAAGCTTGATAAATTTTTTAACTGATATTTTTATAGTAGTCTCAAACTTAAATTTAACACGTTCTTACAAAATTCCAAAATTTACACAAACATTTAATCGAAAAGTGTATATTAAAATTTTTATATAAATGACTCTCGAGTAACACCGGGTATATCAGCTAGTTTAATATAAAATTTAAGTATATATAAAATTAAAATGTAAAATATGAGTCGCTTGTTTCTAAAGGCAGTATAAATTCATATTTTGGTATATGAGGAGATAGCGATATATATATTGTAAGGCGGACAATTTATCGTTGAGTAACGACCATGGTATAAGGATAGAGGTAGCTCCAGCGCTGACTGTGCTCTCTTTCCATACTGTCATGTCTATCAAATTCAGCTGTGTGGCGAATGGAAACAAAAGAAAAGAAATAAAAAGTTTTGCTTCGTTTTGACATTTCTGGCAGTATGCTCTCATCTGATGCATCTACCTGTATTCTTCTACTATGCTTAGAGCAACGATTTACCAAGTACCTCTTTTCCTTGCGCCAGACGCTCAAAAGGCTGCGCCATGCGTCTCAGTCAACGACTATCTAGCTGCACGCTTTACTCTGTACTTGGATATCAGAAGCTACCTACTAAATTTTCCTGTATCTACTTTGGCAGACGACTTCGTTTATCTTGGCGCTAATAGCGTTTGTCCGCGAAAATCATAATACCGTAGCCGTTTTTGCCATGCAGCGTTCGACCCACACATTGACCTGCATGTCGCATGGCATCGAAAGTTTTTCACATATTTTTTTTTCATGATTTTTAAGATAAAAATCACCTTAAACCAATTATTTTTTTATCGATATTTTTTTCGATCAGAAATAAAAGTTATATCTTGGTCATTACTTTTTTCAATCAGAAATAAAAGTTCTTTTTTGATAAATTTTTTCGATTATGCTCATGGCTTTACTCTTTTTTCTCAATTCAACTCTTCTTATGACCTAATCTTTATTAGCGAAATTACACAGCAGCACTTGCAACGAAACAAAGCTAATGAATCTGATCGATTGGGAAACAAACGAAATACAAACAAGGAAAAAGCCAAACTGCTGTCAAAACAAACGAATCGCCGCAGTTACTTTTTGTGTAAGGGAAAAACGTGAGAAAACCCCCACGATATATTATGATTGTTTTTTAAAAGCTCTTTTAAAAATATATTTATTTTATTGTTGATAAGCGTTTTTTAAAATTATATTTATTTATTACAGCTCTATTCTGGCAAAGTAACAATTGATTAATATTTCTATGTTTTTGTTGTATTTTTTTGATTTTCAAACAAAACTTGGAGCTCAAAAATAATGTTATAAACACAATTGGGGCTGCAGGCGGGTAGCGTGTAGCCTGTCAATATAGAATAATGTATTTCTTATGTTAAAAACACAATCCACATAACACGCCGAGCTTGTCGTGCGGATACAGAACACGCTGCAGCCGGAAAATTTTTATTTTCTAATTTGACAGGCGTGTATTCAAAAACAAATAAAAAAGTCTATGTTCAAACGAGAATCAAATGTTTGAATTAATTCAAATTTGCGGTTTGTTTTTCCAGCTAAAAAAATGAACTATGCGAGAGCGAAAATAAACTTCAAACATAGTTAAAATTTTGATGACGCTCAAGACCTGAATCAATAAGTCAAATAGAGTAAAAAGAACAAAAAAATGGATTAGCTTAATCATTTGATTGTCGTCTGAACATAGCCAAAGATTGTATTCCACACGCCACCAATAGTTCTACACGCCAGTGTAGATATAAATAAACTTAACACGTCGCACGCCCGTAGACCCAATTGTATTTATAACATTATAAATTTTGATAAAAATTGTCACCTTCTTTTCAGATAATGACAATTTTATTGAAAAATTTTGTTTTTTGAGCTTCAAATTTTGTTTTGAAAACAAAATTTACAAATAGTGCTGTTTGCAATAAACCAAGTTTGCATAAAAAAATGACGACGTTTTGAAATATTTACGTCCTATATATTTATTTATAAATAAATTTTGACTACGTTTTTATCACCAAGTGTATTAACTACATTTGTTGAGTGCTGCTAACTTGCTAAACTTAAAAAATTGGTTAAGTAATGTCAAAATCTTGTATGGTAAAAGACTTTGCAGCTTCCCAGATGAAAAAAAAGCAGGCCTGCCGGTGGAAGGAATATGGCAGGTTATAATTTTAATGCTAAGAGGTCAATTTTACAATTTTAATTTTAAATTGTAAAAACTTCCTCTTTACTTTTTAGCGAGGTGCATTATTATTTTTGCTATTTATAAACAAAAAGCATCAGTACAGTAAGTACTTAGTTCTTTTATAGCAGAACACAAATGCATTCAATATAAGTATAAAAACAACCGTATCATAATAAAGTACCATGTTTGCTTATGCAATATTCCTGTTAATCTTAAGGGACAACAACTTCAATATTTTCATGATTGTTGTAAATATCCGACACTTTGTGTGTTCGTCGAAGCACTTCTGATAGCAGCAATGTTATTATGTATATTATTTAAACAAAATCACAATAGTGCGAATGTCTCAGTTGGCTAAGGCTTTAGTTTTTATTCATGTATTTTGGAATCTTTAGTAGTGGGTTCAAATCCCATCAGAGACATAATTTTTTTTCTTAATGGCTTTAAGTTTTGTTTTGGGGTTTTTTTTTAGTTTGTTCTGTTTTTCTTAGTGATTTCCTTCGGTATTTTGCATTAATTGCTTAAAATAACAAAGCGAATGCGTTAATTTTCTTACTCTGTGCTCGTACGTTTATTCGTAATGAAGCAAATTAAGCGACGATTAGTTAACAGCTGCAATGAACGAATGGATAAGCATATGCACTTACACTCACGCCGAGGTTCAAGTCTCCGGGTTATTGTAATTTTTCAACTGCCGGCAACGTTACTTGGAAATTTAGCACACATGCTCGCCTGCATACCCGCTTATATATTTTTTTCTATAGGCATGTCCTAGCATTCCATGGCTGTCAATTGAACTGCCGTAGTAGCGATGCAGCCTGCATCTCATGGTATTATGAATGCAGAATTAATGCCGTGAGACGCATGTAGCATTGCTGCTAGGGCAGTTTATTTGGCAGTCATGTATACCTTCTGCATTCATAATATAAGATGCATGCAGCAACTAAAGGGTGTTTTTTTAGAGGTTTGTTTTTCGAATAGAGATAAAACTGGCATTTTGTGGTCAAATCTGGCAACTCTAATGTCATTTATGTTCAGTTTGGTTTGCCATTTCATCATGAACAGGTTGACAGAAGAACAACGCTTGCAAATCGTGCAAATTTATTTCGAAAATAATGGTTCAGTTCGCGAAGTTTACCGCAAGCTCCGTCCATTTTATGGTCGACATAATCGTCCATCAGAGCAATTAATTCGGTTAACCATGGGTCATTTTCGCACTACGTTTACTCTATGTGATAATACTCATCCGCAGAGACGTCGAATAGTGCGCACCGAAGAAACAATTGCCGTTGTAGAGCAAAATGTTGAAGAGGACCCGAATGAATCGATTCGCCACCGTGCACAGCAATTGGAGCTTTGTCCATCAACTTTATGGAAGATTTTGCGCAAAGATCTTGGCTTGCGACCTTACAAGATCCAGCTTGTGCAAGAATTAAAGCCGTGAGACCATGCAATGCGTCGTGATTTTGGTGTATGGGCCGAAAATGAGATTGATCTCGATGCTGATTTTCATCGCAAAATTTTGTTCAGTGATGAGGCTCATTTTTGGTTGAATGGCTACGTCAACAAGCAAAATTGCCGCATTTGGAGTGAAGAGAATCCACATGAGACCCTTGAGACGCCATTACATCCACAAAAACTGACTGTTTGGTGTGCTCTATGGGCTGGTGGAGTCATTGGGCTATACTTCTTCCGAAATAATGCTGGAGAGTCAGTTACCGTTAATGGAGACCGGTATAGAGCCATGATAACCGACTATTTTGTTCCCGAATAGGATGGCATGAATGTGGATGAGTTGTGGTTCCAACAAGACGGCGCTACATGCCACACAGCGCACGTCACAATCGATTTATTGAAGGAAACATTCGATGAGCGCATAATTTCGCGGAATGGACCTGTCAATTGGCCACCAAGATCGTGTGATTTGACACCATTGGATTATTTTCTTTGGAGATATGTGAAGTCGCTCGTCTACGCCAACAAACCAGAAACTTTAGGGGACTTGGAAGCCAACATTCGTGGCGTTATTGCCGACATACGGACCTGTAGAATTGGCTTTATTCGAGCCAGCCGTGGCGGCCATATGTCCGACATATTTAACCATTAATGGCATAACATTGTCCTTCCAATAAAACCAAATTGATGGACATTAAAACGATTTTCTTGTGTTTTATTTCAATTCGAAGTTCTATACCTCTAAAAAAAACACCCTTTACTACGGCAGTTCATTTGGCACACATGCCAGCCTAGGAAATGCCTATACAAAAAATATATAAGCGGGTAGGAGGCGAGCATGTCTCCCGTACTTCCGAGGCATGGTGCCGGCAGACATACGGTAGGGCTCCTTTTCCAACTGGGTTGTTAGCAAGTTAAGAAGCTAGCACTGTGTTTTTGTTGAGCAAGTACTATTTGTTAAGTCGAAAACGTCAAACTTATTTCGACGAATGTAATGAAACCCGATGAATCATTTCGGGAATGAGTTCTAACAAGTAAAGAATTAGTTTTGATTTGCGGCTTCAAAATCTAAAAGCTTGTCTTTATCAATAAAAAACTAAAAATTTTGTTGGGTTGGTAGAGATTTAAAACATTTCAAAGTTTCTGAGTAGCAAATCAAAACTGTTAACGTACTGTAATATAAAAATTACAATACATTTTTAGATGCTGAGTATTGGTTACACGAGTTATTAAAAGCTCAGACCTATGCTGTTCCATGATTTTGACATATCAGTTTAGTACTTTGATAGCTGCTGACTTTAACAATTTTACATAAAAGCAGGACTTAACAAATTTTACTGAATACCCTTATCGTTTTTATTTGGGCACTTGTTGAGCCCGGGCTACGTCACAACCAGTAGATGGCGTTTGAATCGGGAAATCTACCCTTAGATAGTGGGACAAAAAGAAAAGCTTCTTTGACGCTTTGTGACGGAAGCAAAAATACAGTGTGAATGATTTTTTTATGAGAATTATTTTAGTTAAATCTGGAATACTGTTGCATATTCATAATTATTTTGTTGAAAAATCTTTTTTAGTTTTTTGTATACAAACTATAATATGAAAAATATTGATATATACGTTATGTTAAGGTTTTTTCCTTAAAATAGTACAACTTTTTATAAGTTCTTTTATATTATTGAACTAGAAAAAAGTGTAAACTGTAATTTGGGCCGAAAAAACAGAAAACTAAAAAATTTAAATTACTTTTTGTATTATACGAGTATTTTTTAGACATATAAAATTAAAAATTTCGCTCAAATTTTTAAATTTTTGTCACCATTTTCCAATTTTTAGTGTCATTCATCATTTTTGTTGCCACTTTTTTTAACATTCAAATTAAGATTAGCTCTCAGCATTCTCACAACATAAAATTTAAACATATTTTCTCTAATGGAAATTATTTCAGTCAAAAAATAATTTTTTCTTCTTTTGGAAAAAATCGATAAAAAATAACTTTTATTTCTTTCTGATCGAAAAATAAGGTCGAAAAATAACTTTTATTTCTGATTGAAAAAATTACGACCACGAAATAACTTTTATTTCTGTTTAAAAAAAATACTGACCACGAAAATAACTTTTATTCTGGTTGAAAAAGAATAACGACCACGAAATAACTTTTATTTCTGATTGAAAAAAGTAATGACCAGGAAATAACTTTTATGTCTGATTGAAAGAATAATGTCCTACGAAATGGTTGATTGATATCAATAATCGTTATTGGCGTTCTCTGCTTTATTGAGTCTTTATAAAACGGCCTTACATCAAATTAGTAAACAATATTTTCTTAGAATATTAATTAGTGGCTGTAATTGAATGGCCACCAGCATAATAAATTAATTGTCAAGTCACTTGATATCATGTCCTAACTGACTGATTTTACTCTTGCTCGAATTATTATTTTAATTTTCACATCAGATGATTATCCTAAATATATACAATAAAAATTTTACAAAAGAAAAACTGAGACAACAACATGAAACCTATTCTATATATTACAAAATGTCGTTTCTTCTTTCACAGTTGCAATTGCTATGAATAAATGGGAACGATAAATGAAATCACATGGTTATGAAACAATTTGTTTGTAATGACAAATACACAATAGACTTATGTATAACAACAACTTTATAGAAAAATATGATTTGCAGGATTAATTAATAGATCTCTTTGAATGAAAATAAAAAAAAACTTACAGCTATCTTTTTTAAATTTTTTTTAACTAAAGTTTTTTTTTAAATGACTTTGTTATTTATTATATTGATTTAATATGATTTAAATACAAATTCTAAATGTTTGATAGTTTAAAATCGTTTATTGAGCTTTAGGTCAAAGTTAGAACAATTAATTGTTCTAACAAATCTTTCCAAACAAACAACAACAACAATAACAACGTTTTTCAATATGAAAAAGAAAAAACCACTAGCTGATTTTATTGCAATTTCGGCCCTGCTAAAGGCTTCATCAGAAATCTTTGTGATATGCTTTGGAAGACTTAAAACAGACTGTTGGACTCCATAATAATAACATAAGCATAAAGATTAAAGTAGAGCAAAAATACAACAACAAATGTGAAAATATTTTTTCTTAAACTTAATAACATTTGCGCATTTGGATAGTGTAAAAGGAGCTAATGATAAAAAAGAAAAACATATATATATATCTTAATGTTCCAGTTATCTATACTATAGCGTGAATCAAAGTAACTGTCGCACCTATATTAATACTAACACAAAAAGAAGCAACACTGGAAAACATATGTGTTTTTTTACGACTCTGGCATTAATTGTACACTTATTGCATGAACCGTTTCAAAAGTTTTGTCAATAATAATAATAATATTGCGAAAAGAAATAAGTGCAGAGATCCTTCGCCAGCGCGCAGGTTGCAGTATAATATTTTCAGACCTAAAACTCTTCTTTTTGCAAGCAAGCCACAACTCGCAAAATGATAGACTGTACTCAGCTTGCATGGCAGATATTTCTAAAGAAAAAAAAAACCATTGAAAGATTTTAAAATGTTTCGTCAATCATGGCTTGGGGCACTTTCTCCGAAAAAGGGAAATTGCCCTTCTTCTCAAAAAAGGCGTTAAAATAATTCGGAATATTACTTAGAAAGTTTTAAAGAACTATCGAATGCCACATGCCAAGAAAATTAACGGAGCGGGTCACTTTTGTTTTCATCAAGATTCTTTTCCAGCACACAAGGCAAAAATCGTTCAAAACTGGTGCAGAGCAGCTTTGCCATGTTTTAAGCCCCCTGGAATTTTCTATTTGGGGTATAGTGCTGAGTAAATTAACGAACATAACCACATGACAGTAGATAAATTTAAGCGACGATTAATGAAAATATCAGATCATATACCTGAAAACCAGATGCGTGCCCCATGCTAGTGTTTTACTAATTGTTTTAAATTTTTAAAAAGAATTAATGGTGAAAGATTCGAGTTTAATGATGAAGAGTTGTAAAGAACGCTGAAAATAAAAAATAAAAATTTTTGCTTTACAAAGTCTACACAGTGCTTTTGACTTATGGCATAAAACAAGTGCGACAGTTATTTTGATTCACGCTGTATTATATAAAAGGCTTTTCACGTATCTGCGACGATGCTAAACTTAAAAACTACTCAAGCGATTTTAGTAATTCTTTAACTAATATAAAGCTACGTAATCAACTTAATATCTTGCATCCTTTATTTTTTAAAACCACTCTTAAAAAAAGTTAAAATTTAAATTTATAAAGTATCGAAAAAAAAACAAACATAAAAATCATTGCTTCATTATATTGTTAATCACACAAGCAGCATAAAGTATGTAGCTTTATCTCTCTTTTCCTCTGCTATAGTGTTTCTCATTGTTTCTATTTTGGGCAGCTTTTTACATGTACCCGAGAAACAATTTGTGTCCGTACCAAACTACTCAGACACAAAAGTTCAGAGTATCGTACTCAATTTTCTTTTTAAAAGCTACGAGTAGTAACGAAAAACTGCGAAGTTTATGAAAAAATTAATCGCAAATTGAGACAAAAATTTATAAATTGTGTCAATAAAATAACTGACATGTATCTAAACTGGTCTGTGTCTTAACTATAATGTACTTGAAACATACCCAACAAGTACCTTGAAAGGTACCTGAAATAGTACCGCAGTAAGTCTGTATTATATCAATAAAGTGTTCAAAAACGAGTGACTATATTCGAACACAATAAACTGACGAGTGCCCGAATCAGTCTTCGTGCGTACACTGTGCCTGCCCAAGGTGTTCCAGAAATAGCACTTCTTTTGTTGCAGAGGTCGGACGTTTACCGACACGGGAACCGGACATATATCAGATAATTTATTGACACTAAATATGAAATTGTTTCTCGGGATATCCGCTTCGATATTGAGTATGTACTAATGAGCGTTTTCAAGAGCACATTGAAAAAAAAACCTAGTGGTAAATGAACACATGACGTAACCAAGTACATGTTTTTAAATCCAGTATAGCTGCGAGGCCTCCAACACCTGTACACAATTCTGAATTACATTTGTTCGGGCATGGCAGCAAAACCACTGATAACATCTACCTTACACAGTAAACTGCTTTTTGCAGAAATCTTATAAGAATTTAGGTACTTTTTTTTTGTGCTCTGATTTATATTGTAAATTTAAATAAATTTGCTAGCTGATACACCCGGTGTTAATCGAGAAGTTATATATCGTTATACACATTTTTGACCTTTTTTTCATCGCCATACAACTAAGGTCCTCAGATTTATCAAACACCTTAAATGTTTAAGGTAAATAATCTGCCATGCAAAAATTTTCAAAGTTATATTACTGCAATTTGCTAATTGCATACCTTTGTGGTAAGTAATATTCTTGGCTTATATTACTGCAATTTAATATATATTAAGTTAATAAAGTTATATTACTGCAATTTGCTAATTGCATACCTTTGTGGTAAGTAATATTCTTGGCTTAGATGTCTTTTATTAGAAAAATTTAATTTTCTTTAGGAACATGCAAGTTGCTTAAAATTTCCGAGAAATTGACACCACAAAAACTTTCGTACCTGAAACATACAAAAAGTTTTTAGTACTAATTTTATTTTTTGGTGAAAAATAAAAAATAATCAATCAAAAATTAAAGTGCTGGCTTTGAAAGTTAATAACTCGGACATGTTGCAAAGGATTGATTTATTTTTGTTTGTTTGAAATTTTGATTAATTGCCCATCCATTTGTGTTTCAATCTTTTTCATTTTCATTTTCCTTCTGATTTTTATAATTCTTAAAAAAAACCTTAACGAATTTCTTAATTTCGCAAAAAACTTTGGAAAAATATTTGTTGTTGAAAATATATTCAAAACCAAAAATGGCCTTTTAAATGTTCTTTCATATGGTATGCATAAATATAGGGTTGATTGAAAGTTTCTATCGTAAAAATTTAAACACGTTTTATACGATCGAAAAATCTAGCCAACTATCATAAAACATTTAAGATTTTTTTTGTTTATTTTTATTAATTTTTTATTTTTGTAATTTTGTTTGTATAAAAAGTAATGGTTAAGTCAAAGAATCATTACAATTTCTCAATTCGTTTCTGAGTTATACTCTCAAATACCCCTTTAAACACCGCCTCAGCAACAACAACGCCACCTACAGAGTCAAACTTTATAACAAAACTAACTGCAGACCCAGCCGCACACAATTACAAAATTTTATCAAAATTGGTTCAGGCCTTTAGGAGGAGTTTAGTGACAAAGCCATGTACAGAATAATTTTATATATAAAGATAGTGGACGGACTGTCAAAACCAAACATACCGACTGACGGATAATGTAGAGTAAAGGTAAACAGACGGACATGTAAAAATGCAGACGAATAGTTAAAAAAAAACAAATATTTTCAAGCTGGAACAAAAACTGACATATGAATTTACAGTAAGGTGGAGCAAAAATTATTTGTTTTTTTGCAAATTTTATTTTCCCGGCCGCGGAAAAGTTGAGAATGCAAGCGCGTCAAAAGCTAATTTCATCTGGGTAGGCAGTAAAAATGGGGGGGGGGGGGTGAAAAAATCACCAAAATTTCTTAAAAGAAACATGAATATGAATAAACCAATTTTTTATTTTAGTTTCAAAACAAAAAAAAAAAAATATGAGACAATAAAAATATATTAAAATTTCATTATTTTTAAAGTTTTTCCAATTTCGATATTAGAGATAATTTTTTAAAGGATCTTTCATATAGTAATAAGAAAATATAATTGCTGCTTTTATAAAGCAAGACTTGGTATATCTTTACATGGTTTAAATGCAATAAGGTACAAAAAGTTATATCAATATAAATTCTTCCAAAATGTTTCTTTCTGTCCTTGCGAGAAACAAACTCTTTCACCACCTCCATCGAATTCAATTCTTCGGTCTTAGCTTTGTGAATGTGTATAAGTGCTGCATGAGTGAGTCGTTTCTGTGTCATAGTTGCTCGAAGATACGTTTTAAGTCATCTTACTGCACTAAAAGAACGCTCAGATGAAGCTGCTGATGCAGGCACAGTCAAAACCAAAACAACAAGTTTTTCAACGTCATTTAATAGTTTTTTCAGTGTATCCGAATTTTTTCAAATTGGAATTGCAGTAGAGGTTGTACATTTGGTTCTATCTTTTTACAAACACAGAGAAAGAAAATGGTTATCCGAAAGCATGCTTATAAAGAAGAGAGAAAGAAGAGCAAAATATATATTACAAAAATATTATCGTTGTAAAAAATGATACTTTGAATAACTTTTGATGTTTTCTTCTTAAATTGTTTATCGAGATTAACAAGTGGGGGCAACTGCCCCTTGTTTCCCCCGCTTGCTACGCCAATGTGAGAATGAATGTAAATCTATTATAAAGTGAGTGCGCATTAGTTAATAGATATTTCTAAGAAAGTATTGCAAGATGTGCTGCTAGAAAATTCATTAGTAACATCTATAAACTAAAATTATAGGAACAATGTATAACCCAAGATTTCTTATTTTAAAAGATCATTTTTGAAAATTATAAATCTTCCAAAAACTTTTTATTCGTGTTAAATAAAACAAAATGAATACTTGCTTTTTTACATGAAATGGAAATAGATTCCTGAGGAAAAATATATTGGGATCTAGATCTATACTATCATATAAAAGAAGACTCACGAAATTTAAAGTCAGACAAGCTCGGTAACCGCTGAATCGATTATTTTTGATAATTCTGTTTATTAATTCTTTTTGAAAATTTTGATAATTCTTTGTTCATTCAATTCCTATGATAATTTTCAGTGTCATAGCTTACTAAGTTTTTCGAAATGTCTATTCTTTAATTATTACGAAATTCACATATTTTATTTTATGCTTACATTCAACAAGCAGCACAACGCAACAACAAATAAAGATTTCCTCTCTTTGTCGCGAGAGCTTCTCTCAATATAACACGGAAACCATGTTGTGTAGTTGCTGTCAGTGAGATTCCTGCTGTCTTTACAGTGTTGATTAATTTTCTTTGCAAATGTTTTGAGGAGAGTTGCCTAAATTCAGTTATAAGCATAAATTATGTTTTCTAGCCTTACCAGCTAGTTTTCCCGACTTGAAATTGTGTAAGTCTATCTATCTATACTACCCAGTAGTCCAAGTCTGAAAGAAATCTTGAATGAATCATGTACGATTTTTCTTCTTCTTTGATGAAACATGCTGATTTGTTTATAAATTTCATTGACAAAAATCTCATACAAAAGTTCCAAATTCGTGCACTGTTTTAAAGCTTTCTGTTGTCGATAAACGAAAACAAGAAATCATCATGACGTATTCGTGCACGATGCCTTGGACTGCAGGGTATCTATATATCTATACTATTAAAAAAGTTGTGACACTGCACGAATGTTTTAAAAAAATGTATTAAAAATGCTATATTTCAGACAGTTTTGGTCGTACAAGTCTAAAATTTGGTAAAAGTAATAATAAGGGTTCTCATCTAAGCATGTAACTGACCCGTAAACATTGTAAACCTTGTGAACTTACATACGCGTAAACTATATGTCAAAATTTGTATGGCCGTGAGTTTACATCATTTCCGAGCCTATTTTGCAGTGTAAACTAGCATGTAAATCTACGTGTGTGAATGAGGGTTGCCTTTGGCGCTAATCATTACATATTTAAAGTAGTTGGAGTAAATATGAACATGTTTTATTTATTTTTCTATGTTAATGAAGGTTTTTAAAAGGTTTAAAAGTTAAAAAAGTCATAATGTTGTCGTGTCCGCAGCCGCCATTTTGTCGACATTTACGCTATTTAACTTTATCGCTCATCAAAAGTTTAAATGCTATACATGTTTACATGTTTACATGCTTAGATGAGAACCCTTAATAATAACTTTTAAGAACGTATCCAATCTCATTCGTTTGTTTAAAATGAGCTGCATTACAACTGAGAATTTGTATGGGAAATGAGATGACTTCGTTTCTCATTTGGCTGAATGGGCTGAAATGAGTCATTTGGCCCAAAGTTAACGTAGTATAAGACTAAAATTTGATAATTTAGTTCGCACAGTTACTTTTGGCAACTATACTAAAAATGGGTTTGTACCACTTTAGTTACGACCACTTCTCGGGGATAAGCTTGGAGTGAAGACAGTTTAGATCGTATTAAAATAAAATTTTATATTATAACTAGCTGAACCCGGTGTGCTTCGCTACCCCCTCGTTTAAAATAAAATTAAAAGTATTTATATATTTACAAAAATTTATTTATTTAATTTAATTATTGCAATGCTTCGCCTCTTTTTTTGTTGTAAACCAATTAGAATTCAGCGCTGAATCGCATGTAATTTGCTTCATGCTCCCCCTTTTTATTTTTAGACCAATCAAAAAGCAGCAATTACACAATCAGCTGTTTCGCAGTCTGTTGTGGGAGAATGAGAATGGGGTTACCCCACTCTCTATTTTAATTAACACGTATTATAAAATCAGCTGTTTTGAAGACAGTGGTAGAAGAAAGAGAATTGAGCTACCCCACTATTTTAATTAATATGTATTTTAATGATTTTAATGACATGATTTGTGGTATAGCCGTTAATAAACGTAGTAAAAAAGTAGGTGCAGAAGTGTGCATGGTCGAAAAATATTATCATGTAATAAGTATTCCTGAGTCAAAGCTGAACGCTGTGAAAATTTAAGATCGGTTATCAGGTCCAGCCTCCAATATATCGCAAACAAAGGGGCGTGCTCCGCCCACTTTTATTTTGGTACGTATTTCTATTCATGCTAATACCATATATAGCAAATACTGCCGCCGTTGGTCAAAAAATGCCCAAGATATGACGATTTTAAAATTTGGGTTATATGGGCGAGGCCACGCCCCTTCGTCCACTCACAACTTTATATAGTCAAGAATTTATTATTTCGTTAGAATATCCTATTGTGAAAATTTAATGATGATCGGTCCAGTAGTTAAGACTATATTGCGATTTTTAATTTTCCTAAAAAGGGGCGTGGTCCCACCCACTTTTCTCCTGGTACGTATTCCTAACTATGCCAATACCATATGTACCAAATAGCATCAACGTAGGTCAAAAAATGCCCAAAATATGGCGATTTAAATTTTTAGGTTATATGGGCAGTGCCACGCCCCTTTGTCAAACAAAAACTTCATATAGCCTTTTATTCTTTCCATAGTAAAATGCTGTGAAAGTTTCAGGAAGATCGGTCCAAGGGTTTGGCCTCCTATAAAGCACAAACAAACAAACAAACAGACAGACATTCATTTTTATATATATAGATTGAAAGCAGATTTATTATAATTAAAGTAAAATGGGGCGAAAAAGGGGGATTTGGTAATAAAAAATCTATGGCTACCTTACCTGTAGATAAAAACTATATAAAACTTTAGGTAAATACATATTACAAAAAAAGTATTTTGTATAGCAAACATTGCTAGTGGTATAAGTAAGTATCTGAATTAAAAAAGGGGGCGGTGAAGTGGGCGTGGTTCATAGTAATATGGCGACGTTAACAGTATTAAGAGCAATATACTACCAAATAAAAAATAATCCGTTGGAAGGAACAAATTTGTACAGAGAACAAAAAGTTTAAAACTTAAATTTGGCGTGAAAAGGGGCGTAAAAGGGGGCGTGGCGTAATAAATGTTTATTTCTACCTCGCCTGGAGTATAATGTGTATACAATTTGAAGTAAATCTGTTAAAAACTATATGGGAGCCATTACATAATTTTAAAAAAGTGGGCGTAAAAGTGGGCGTGGTCGAAAAAGTACCCTATTAATCATGCCAGAGTCCCAGTTAAATGCTGTGAAATTTTCAGGAAGATCGGTCTAGAGGTTTGGTCTCCTATAAGGTACAAACAAACAAATAAAGAAACACACATTCCATTTTATATATATAGATAGCTTAAACCCGGCGCGTTGCTGCCGCGGCCCCGTTGCCAAACGCGAATAAAATGTTATCAGTGAAATTGTATGTGTAAATTGTGGTCGAATACTCAATTCCATGGCTGTGCGACCTATAACTCAAAAGCTGTAGAATTTCTCAAATTTTGGTTGCATGGGAGGTGACACGCCCCCTTGTCCAACGCCATACAAAGTTATCAGTAAAACTGCATGTGTAAATTGAGTTCGAATGCTGAATTCCGAGGCTTTGTTTGCTTTGTTTGATTGACTCAAAAGCTATTCGATATCGCAAATTTGGGTTGTATAAGAGGTGCCACGCCCCTTTGTCCAACTCATATAAAATTTTATCAGTAAAACGCCACGTGTAAATTGTGGTCGAATTTCGAATTCCAAGGATGTGCGGCCTATAACTCCAAAGCTATTCGATATCGCAAATTTGGGTTGTATGGGAGGTGCCACGCCCCCTTGTCCAACTCTCACAAAATTTTATCTGCGAAGCGGCACGTGTAAATTGTCGAATACCGAATTCCGAGGCTAAGCGGCTTATAACTCCAAAGATATTCGATATCGCAAATTTGGGTTGTATGGGAGGTGCCACGCCCACTGTTAGTAGGAGGTTGAAATATACTTTACGACCTATTCTCATACCTACAAAATATACATACAAAATTTCATGAAAATCGGTCGAGCAGTTTCGGAGGAGTTCGATTACGTACCCCGTGACAGAAGAATTTTATATATTAGATAATAACTAAAATTTTATATTTTAGTTTATATGACTGCTCTTGGCAACTGTACTAAAAATGGGAGTGTCCCACTTCAGTTACGCTCACTCGGCTCGTGGAGTGAGCCAAAGCTCACTTGGTTTAAGCTAAATTGTTATAAAATTTTGGCAATCGATTTGTTTCGAGTACGAGAAGGTCTTAAGGGAAAAATGTTCCCATCCCCATTTAAAGTGAATACGTTAAATCAATAAAAATTCTAATAATAACGGGATTTTTTTCAAAATACTAGATAAACGTACAAAATATTTTCGAAAAATCTTTTGTTTACAGTTATTTTTATTAATCAACGACTTTTCATAAAAAAATGCGCTATACTGAGAAAATCTATAGTTTTCGAGATGTAGCCAAAAGTTTAATATCATAATAATGGAATTTTTTCAAAACTTAAGAAGAATATAATCATGCTTAGATTCTAAGTTAAAAAATTACAATTTTGAATTACAAATTATAAAATTTTTAAACCCTAAATTGAACAATATAATAAGGAATAACGGATAAGTCGGCTTAAGACATAACTGAGTTGTTAATGTAGCTGTGTTCCACACATAAAAAACTTTGAACAATATAATAAGGAATAACGGATAAGTTGACTTAAGACATAACTGAGTTGTTAATGTAGCTGTGTTCCACACATAAAAAACTATAAACAAACACAATCTGGAGCTTCTAGCATGACCTTAGCCAAAGTTATGACACAAAAACAAAACAACCTTTCATAGAACTCATATGGCACTAAAATAATTGTTTAACCAAAAACTTAAAACCTTAGTTCGATTGATTGTCTAGAAAAGGTTCGCATTGGATAATTTTTCAGTATTCGTCTCGGTCTTAGGATTCTGACTAACTATTCTTAATATAACCTCAATTAACAATATTGTGGGAGTTTGTGAAGCAGATTTTAATAAACTTGAATTGTTTAAGGCAGGACCATAGCACTGGCCAATTATTAATAAAGAATACAACGAATATCAAAAATTAAATGTAAATTCAACTCACACTTGTGGCGCATAAATCATTGGGTTTGCTACGATTGAAAAAAAAGTATAATGTGTGTCCGCGTTGACTCGGATTCAAAAACTTTCTACATTTTTCCAGTACTCATAAAACCAAAATAATCTTTTTTTTTTGCACATAAATTTTATCGTATCTGCATTTCAATGCATTTCCAAGCATTTCAAAAATGATGCTTGGTTAAGCTTTTGTTTTCTATGAATAAATATTTTTTTGAATAATTGCAGGAGATACCTATTCTGTGTTAGCTTGGTCTTGTTAATTAAAAAAAAAAATAAAAGAAGGTAAAATTAATAATATATTATTTGTATTGTGAGAATTTGTGATGATTTTAATAAACTTGAATTGGCTAAGGCAAGACCATAAATTGGGTCTACAATTAATGTAGAAAACAACGAATATCACAACATGTTTGTAGATCCAACTCAAACCAAAGTAATTCTTAGCGTTTAAGTCCTTCGGTTCACAATGATTGGAAAAAAGTTTTATGTCAGGAAAATGATCGCGTTGACTCGAATTCAAAACCGTTTTAATTTTTCCAGTATATGGAAAAAAAACTGAAAACATATGAAGGGCTTATTGTAATAACGTGATAAGCCACATAATTCAAAAAATCAATGCATGAATACATTACTTAATGCATTGTCAACAACAACTGAAGAGATTTTAGCTATTTCTTATTACTTTTCTAACCTATTTGTAAAAGTTTCAGTGTTCAATTTCATTTCTTTTTTTGTGTGGCTTATCATATTCTTGCAATAAGCCCTTCATATTATACTTTAAATATTAAATTTAAATATTAAAGTACTTGGCATGATTTATTTTTTTTTTTGAGAAAATGCAGATACGATCATTTCAGTAGTTATTTTTATTTAAAAAAGAAAGCTTGGAAAGGGTTTTCTTTTCTGTGAATAAATCTTCTGAAAATGTAGATATTTGTCTTGGAGTGACGATTTTGAATCATTGTACACACATTTAATAATACACACAACACAATTGATCATAAAAAACTCGGGTCCTTCAAGATAAATTCTAATTATTTTGATTTTAACTTGATTACATTTACTTTGATTTTTTAAAGTTATTAAATTTCCTTCTTTTAGTCATCCAGCTTTATGCAAATTCACCCACTTTTGCGTTATGTAAAAATGAGAATAGGGGTATTCTCTATGTGTAGGATATGCCCGTTACACGGTGCAAGAATAGGAAATATACAATCCGTGCACCGCCGTAACAACAAAATACAAGTAAAAAAACCCGTACACTATTTCCTATGTATGTATACGGCGATGCTATGAAGAATTTATGAAATTCAACTCTGTGATTGTAATGAGAGAGAAGAGAATGAAAGAGCAGCCAAACAGAAGGTAAAATGAGCATTACTGTCTGACCAGAATCATGTCGTTGTCGTGTCGGTAAGAGAGAATCGCTAAGAGTTGGCCCAGAATTATTGCGTTGGCTTTGTCGTTTTGCTTTTATTCAATCTGCCATTGTTGATTTTCTTGAACTTGCTTCAGTATTTTCATCTTACTCCGATTGAACTAATAATTACTCTACTTCCATTTATTTCCCTACTTTTTTCAATACTCTTCATATAAATTTACTGCATTTTCAACTGAAGGCTACTACTATCATTTTTAGAGCAAGTAGGAACACAGTTTAGTCGCTACATTGGTTGACAGATTCTTCAAATTTTGTTAAAATATGGCAACATTTTAAAAGAGAAGCTAAGAGAGCTGTCAAATAAACGACAAAGTCAAAATAGAAAGAGAAACATTTCTATCTTGGCGTTTTCGTTGTCGTATTCTGCCGCAATTTTCTCCCATAAGGTTTGCATTGTCTCTGTCAGCGCTCTGCCTGCTGACACGACAACGACATGATTCTGGTCAGACACATGGTGTAAAAAATAGAGGTGTTAGTGAGTTTTTGACAACACCATGAATTTCATTGCTTCTGTCAAAAAATTGTGAGCGAAACTGTTGATAGTTGTCAAATTGTGTTATTTGTTTGATTTGCTAGATGACGTGCTATAGTTTTTATTGTGCGAATTAAGTGTAAATAAATATTTAATGCAATTAATTGCGCCGTGTTGTGTTGACAGAAAGTTATTACAGTTGTTTTCGCCGATTTGCCAAGTTTGTCATTGAATGTTTTGAATAAAAATTTGTTTTTATTGCAATTCATCATCAGCTGTTTTTGACAAAAGCGGGGAAACATAATTTTATCATTTTGAGAGAGAAGTGTCAAACTCACTAACACCTCTATTTTTTACACCATGTTCAGACAGTGAAGTGTAGGCTATTATAGAGGTCTTTGAGATGTTGATTTTACTATGCTATGCTTGTACAATAGGGCGCTTTTGATTCATTAGATATGTTAGTATAGGATTGTTAAAATCCGTGCTCTCATGCATTTATGCAAGGCAAAGAGAATACCCCTAATGTAATAGGTTCAATATTCAAATAAGTTAAAAATATTTTTAAATTTGAATATGAAATTTATACAGAAATTTAAATTTTGTATTGACAATACACAAAGAGAATACGATAAGAATACCAAAATAAGTTCCTATTTACAACTTTTTGGTATTTGTAATTGTATATATACTGAGTTTGAGCTTATTAAAGATTTGTACAAACAATCATTAAGCTAAAGCAACACTCAATTTATGCTTCAACAAACGTATTTTTGAACATATTTAAATACTAACAAATTGTATTTCAAAAGAATTACATTCTTTTTAGAAATAAATTAACCACATCAATGAATTGCTAAAACTTTATTAAAAATTTTCTCAATTCTCAATAAGTCTTAAAATTGTATTTGGCACACAAAATATTACAATGAAAATGTGTCGCTTATTATTTTGCTCAATAATTGCTTTATTTGATGGTTTGTTAAGTTAATGCAATAAAAACTACGTTCTCTTTTCATCCCAAAACGCACTGCTGTTGTTGTAGTTACAAAGAAACACGCAACAACAACGAAACCAAAGCTGCACGCAGTAACAGCATTAAAGTCAATCAATCTAATTTTTTATTAAAATGTCAATTTTAATCTTTAATCGGCCTTCTTTTAATGGCCTTCTCTTTCACCATTAGCTCATTGAAAATAAACTACTCTGTAGCTAGATGACTTTTCCGCTGGAACGTTGCATCTTCTGCCTACTCTGCCACCCAAAAATCCTCTTACTCGTTTGACTACTTCTTGCTTCTGCATCTTAGTTTCACTATCGCCTAACGTTTTGTTAACATCAGCATCAGTAACATATACCAGAGCCTCTCACTCGGCATCAGTCAAACAGTGGCACATAAACCGGGTCCTTTCTCGCCGAGTCGAGCAAATTGCAGCTGAATAAATCTGGGCCTCTCGCACAGATCCAAATATAGAGCAGCAACCACCAGCCAAGATCCAGCCTTCAGTAGTCCTTGTCTGCATCATAGACTCTTCTTGAGTCACCATAGCTAAGTAATGAATACTTGGAATCGATTTTATTTTAAAATAAAACTTTCTGAGACACTTTCATCTAATTAAAGGCGCATGTGTTCTCGTCGACGGCCAAATCCCTCTCTCACACTAGCAATCAATTATCTTTGCACCTATTCGAACATGCTAGCTTAAATAAAAATTTAAATGAAAATATTTTCTTGCAAGTAATAAAAGCCACTCAATACTCATACTGAAACTTTGAATTTTTGCAATCGAAAAATTTTACTAATCTTCGGCTAACTACCAGTATTTTTGCCATCTAGACTTTCAGTTATCTTCTTACTATACTTTTGCCTATTTTTGTTTTTGGTTATTTTTTGTCTGGTCAAGAGATAAAATTGCTGATGCCAAAAGCTTCGCATTCAAATCTCTAGAAAGCCATATAACTTCAAAGACACACAAGCTCATTCACATAGAAAGTTATGGCATACTCATGGACACACACTAGAGTAACCAAGAATGGACACTGAGTGCTGGACACTGAATACCTCTGTGCATCATTTAAAAGAAAAAAAAAACTTCAAATATTCAAGAGCAATATATGCACTCTTAAAAAAAAAAAATTGAGAGCTAACAATGTTATTAAAAAGGAAATGAACATTATCTGCAGTAAAATCATGCACTCTGCAAGCAATTCAGTTGCTGCTGTGTAGCATCATCAGAGGGATTTGTCACAGATGTCTGCAGCAAAGTTGCAAAAAGAAGGAGGTATTCGTGGTGGCTAAACAGTTTAGCATCTTCTGCATGCTCGTATATGCCTTTCAGTCTTACTTTTTTATCTATCTAGAAGCTTTTGCTTAACTTTTTGAAGGCTGCGTTTATCTTTTTTTTTCTTAAGTTGTTATTCATGCAGTCATTGAATATCCAGGCTTATCGAATGAACTCCTTAAATGCATTTAAAAGATATTTTCGCACTCTCTATTACTATCTCCTTAGCTCTATCGTTTAAAAACAACGTTGCTCAGTGGCAGGATATTCATGATTTTACTTCAAGAGCAAAAAAAAACTCTTTTTTAAAAAATGCTTGGCTTAAGCGATAATAACATTAAAATGCATTTGCTGAACGAAAGTTCAAACGTGAAATAAAAAGAATTAAAATTTTAATACTTTAAAGAAGAAGTAACTATTGGAGTCATAAAAATCAAACTAAACCAATGGTTGCTTTGTTAAAACATTTTAAATATGATAATAACGTAATCTAGTTGGGGCTGGGTAAGGCTTTATTTCGAATAGAGATGTGTTATTTACTGACTGTCATTACGCTTAATTTTAAGGTGACTTAAGCTACATTTTAAGATATGCCGGTAAATGCATTTTGTGACCATCGCTGCCAACTTGTGGGAGTATAAGTTCTATCTGGCACAGAAGATGCTTTAGACAGAAAATAATTGCATCAATATTTTCCTTTTTCAATTAACTATGCCAAAAAAATTTTTATTTTATACTTGCTTTTTAGTTTATAATACGTGTTATTGCTTTTACAAATTAACATATTGTTTATACAAATGTAAGAATTGTAAGAATCTGATACGAAATCATGCATTTTTATTCATTCAATTTTAAATAAAGTCTGTTATATAATTTTATATCTATTTATTGTTGGTAGCCTTAATGTTTTTTTATAGAAAAACAAATCTTTTATATTTTACTTCTGCAAAGTGTTTTGGTTTCACAAAGTTTTCAGTTTTTTTTTTTGTTATAATTGCATTAAAATGTTTTATAAAGTTTTGTTACTGGCAAATTAGCTTTATTTTTGCTTTGGTTTTGTAAAATTAAAATAGCTTAACGTTGCTACGAATTTTATAATAATATCAGCGAAAAACTGAATTAATTTGAGTTATTTTTTATTTCATTTTTAATAAGAGTTAAATTTGAGGAAGTTGCAATAACAAAAACAAACGGAACCGAAACCAGCATCAAATGCAGACAAGTTCTGAACAAGTCCAAGTTCCGAAAATTGTTGATGACAGCCAAAAGTTGCTAATTCAATTCTAATAACTTTGTTGTTTGCTGGAGGGAACAAACTTGATGAAGAATCTCTAAAATGCGGCCAAAAAATGGAAGGACGAATGCATTTGTAAATGTCAAGAAAATTTAAGAAAACAACTCAGTTTGAATCGCTTTACAAGTCAGACAGTGGAGTAAATAGTTATCAAAATGTTCAGAATTAAAATGGAACATAATCAAATGAAATGGAGTTAAAGGCAAAGTTATAGGTGAAAGCAAAGGCAAAGGCAAAGGCAAAGGCAAAGGCAAAGGCAAAGGCAAAGGCAAAGGCAAAGGCAAAGGCAAAGGCAAAGGCAAAGGCAAAGGCAAAGGCAAAGGCAAAGGCAAAGGCAAAGGCAAAGGCAAAGGCAAAGGCAAAGGCAAAGGCAAAGGCAAAGGCAAAGGCAAAGGCAAAGGCAAAGGCAAAGGCAAAGGCAAAGGCAAAGGCAAAGGCAAAGGCAAAGGCAAAGGCAAAGGCAAAGGCAAAGGCAAAGGCAAAGGCAAAGGCAAAGGCAAAGGCAAAGGCAAAGGCAAAGGCAAAGGCAAAGGCAAAGGCAAAGGCAAAGGCAAAGGCAAAGGCAAAGGCAAAGGCAAAGGCAAAGGCAAAGGCAAAGGCAAAGGCAAAGGCAAAGGCAAAGGCAAAGGCAAAGGCAAAGGCAAAGGCAAAGGCAAAGGCAAAGGCAAAGGCAAAGGCAAAGGCAAAGGCAAAGGCAAAGGCAAAGGCAAAGGCAAAGGCAAAGGCAAAGGCAAAGGCAAAGGCAAAGGCAAAGGCAAAGGCAAAGGCAAAGGCAAAGGCAAAGGCAAAGGCAAAGGCAAAGGCAAAGGCAAAGGCAAAGGCAAAGGCAAAGGCAAAGGCAAAGGCAAAGGCAAAGGCAAAGGCAATGGCAAAGTCAAATCTAAAATCAGTATCGTAATCAATTTCATTATCAAAGCAAAAATCAATGTCAATCAAATTGTATAAATTTAAATCAAAGATTTCTTTAAATTTTAAAATGAAGAAAAGCTCTACTTTGCTGAATGAAGAAAAGAATTTGCTCTACTGTACGCATTGTGCTTTTTCCTCTCGGCTTTCAATTCTAAGCCGCCTTTATGCCTTGACATCTTTATAATTGAAGTGAAGTTCTAAAACAATTGCTTCGTCCACCTTTATTCACGCCTTTGCCCCTGCACTTAAATTTTAAACTTGGCTGGCAACCCTTCCACTCTCGCTGCTTTATTGTTTTTATTGTTGTTGTGTGCAATATAAGTTGCAAGCTTTTTTACATTTATAGCTTAATGCTCTTTGTTCTTTGTTGCGTTTTTTCTCTTATGTTGCACTTAATACTCTGCTATGAAGGCAGCACTTGAAGGACTTCTTTCACGTTAATCCTTCTGCAATGAAGACGCCACACAATAGAGCAAACTTGCAACATTTGGTGGAAAAGCTTTTTTTTATTTCAGGACCAACAATTTTACAGCTTATCTACGATGTCAAAAGGAGACATCTAAGCCGCTTGCTTGAGCTATTGTTCTTTTTGTTTTTGATTTCTTGTTGTAGTTATACCTTAACTGCGGTTCCTGACTGTTAGGAATGAAAAAAGAAGAAAAAAGAAGTGACATTTCTATGAAATACGATGCGGATGATGATGAAAACGAGCATGATGTTAAGTTCAGTTTCAGCTTCTGACTGTTCAGCTGTCGAGCTACAAACGGAAAAGGAAGTGTAGCCATGCCATGACAGCGATTGAAGTGACTCAACCGTTGCCCAAGGTAATGTCTTTGTGTTTTATGTTTGGATGTTGTCTACCTGTTCTAGAGCATATTTGAGTTCAGGGACCAAATAGCTTCAATGGAATGCTGTTACTGTAATCACTAACAACAACATTTAACAAAAAATAATGAAATAAAATAATTTACATACAAAAAATAGACAAAATCTAAGTTCAGTGTTCTTAAGCCCAATCAAAGGGTATTTTCAGCAGCAAAAAGTAACATGAACTAATTAAGGACGAAAGTAAGTAGTTGAGAGAGAGTGTGTGCTTAAGCAAAGACAAGGATACTTACCATAGCATGGTTGGCTCAAAAAAATGTATACAAAATCTCTTTTAGATGTAGGGGAATATATATAGTTCTTTATTTTTTGTTGCATTTTATAAGTGTTACATTGCAGTGTTAAATCACAACGCTGCAGCTCACTGTAGCAACATGTATGATAAACTCTAGTATGCTTACAGTTTAAAGAGTGCTTTTAAGTGAATAGGTCCAAAAGTGTGTATGAAAAGTGGCTGTTAATTGCAAAGAAATGTTTTCTGTATGAAAAAGTGACCACCACTTTAGGTTGTACAAAACAAAACAACAACAACAAAAACAACAACAGCACTTGTACCACGACAGCAGTGCTCATAAACTAAAGTTTAACTTACTGGATTTATTTCTGGGTCTTAACCCAGAATATATTATAGAAATTTACTGTATATTACTTTTATTAAACCTAAAAAGATCTGTAGAAGAATGATTTACACATAAAAAGACAATTATTTCGATGCTTGGGAAGTAATGGGTTAAATTCCCGGTACTTTCTTGGCCGGGAATGTTAGCCAACTCCGAACGGCTTATGTTGTCAAGATGCTTTACATGACAGTTATTCTTCTCTGAGGTTTGTTATCTCAGAGGTGGCTGCCAACAGAAATATCAATTTCAATGAAAAAAAAAAACATTCTGTGCATATGGTGTAGATTGAACCTGGGTTTTCTTGACTTACGGCCTTTTACTGCCTTACCTAAATTTGACTTAAGTATAGAGAATTAACACTTAGTTGTACTGAAGTCTTCGAATTTTTTAACCTATCATTTGGAACATTTAGTAGGTGTAAAAAAAAAAATCTAAGTCGAGTTTAGATTTTGCGAATCAGAAAGTGAATTGTATTAAAATATGCATTCTAACTTCTCTTAAGCTAACGGAATTTTTGCTTGCCTTATTTTCAAAATGGTATGTTTAAGAAACGCAGAATAAATATTGCAATAAAAATGATTGTCTTCTATAAGTTGCATCTAGAATTTATTTAAAATGAAGAAAATTCTAAAGGGCTGAATGTTATCCGACCTACTAAGCCAAGTGTGAGTAAATTTAACAAATAATTCCTAAATGGAATAACTAGACCACATTTGCGATTAAGTCAACAATTTTGAGTGCATTTTATGTGTGCCAAAATATTCAAACCAACACTAACACAGGCATACACACAATGGGCGCACCACTGCATTGCTTCTCTCATGCATTAAATTCCTATCAACACAACGTTTTCATGCACTTTCATGACCCATAAACTGAGTTGACCAAATCATAAACTCTGCACAGCTCCTAAGCAAATGCAATAATTCGAAAAGAGCACTATCTAGAGCAATTTGTGTCCTAAGCAAATGCAATAATTCGAAAAGAGCACTATCTAGAGCAATTTGTGTGCAATTCAAGTAAGGACTGTTTAGAAAGATAGCTGTCCAGAAACTGCTGGCTAGCAGGTCCTTTAATTTCCTTGTGCAGTCTTTACGTCGGCTGCTTGAGATTGGTAAAAGCATTTCCAAAAAAGAAATGTATAAGCCATTATTACCACCAAACCAAACTCAGACAGATGCAACTCTCCTGCATATTTACCCACATAAAATATGCGAATCTTCGTTTATTTCGCTCTTTCAGTTGCCACAATTAGTAAATACGAGTAGTACGTGTTTTTAAGTGTGCGTTAGTGTGTTATTTTGAAGCTGTGTGCTTTTCTGTGCATGCATTAATGAATGAGTAGTAGTAGCAACATGAATTTAACATTTTCATTACGATTGCTTAAATGCAAATGCCCTTTTTAGTGTGCTAAAAAGATACTCAAGCAGTCAGATACTAAAATAAGAACAGGACACAAAGAGAACCTAGAAAATGAAGCTAATACGCTCAAAGGCAACAAAATGTACCGCCACTAGACTACCATCAACAACACTAACATGACCAAAATGATTTCAACCATGTTGATAACACATTTGCTACAACACTGAGTGCGGCATATATATACTAGTTAAAAAATGTTGCCTTTGCAATTTTTGCATACCAGAGATGTAAAGTTATATTATTGATAAATTTTTCGAAAATTTTCGATTATAAGACTAAAGAATTTCAGATTTAAGATTTATGATTTAAGATTTAAGATTTAAGATTTAAGATTTAAGATTTAAGATTTAAGATTTAAGATTTAAGATTTAAGATTTAAGATTTAAGATTTAAGATTTAAGATTTAAGATTTAAGATTTAAGATTTAAGATTTAAGATTTAAGATTTAAGATTTAAGATTTAAGATTTAAGATTTAAGATTTAAGATTTAAGATTTAAGATTTAAGATTTAAGATTTAAGATTTAAGATTTAAGATTTAAGATTTAAGATTTAAGATTTAAGATTTAAGATTTAAGATTTAAGATTTAAGATTTAAGATTTAAGATTTAAGATTTAAGATTTAAGATTTAAGATTTAAGATTTAAGATTTAAGATTTAAGATTTAAGATTTAAGATTTAAGATTTAAGATTTAAGATTTAAGATTTAAGATTTAAGATTTAAGATTTAAGATTTAAGATTTAAGATTTAAGATTTAAGATTTAAGATTTAAGATTTAAGATTTAAGATTTAAGATTTAAGATTTAAGATTTAAGATTTAAGATTTAAGATTTAAGATTTAAGATTTAAGATTTAAGATTTAAGATTTAAGATTTAAGATTTAAGATTTAAGATTTAAGATTTAAGGTTTAAGATTTAAGATTTAAGATTTAAGATTTAAGGTTTAAGATTTAAGATTTAAGATTTAAGATTTAAGGTTTAAGATTTAAGATTTAAGATTTAAGATTTAAGATTTAAGATTTAAGATTTAAGATTTAAGATTTAAGATTTAAGATTTAAGATTTAAGATTTAAGATTTAAGATTTAAGATTTAAGATTTAAGATTTAAGATTTAAGATTTAAGATTTAAGATTTAAGATTTAAGATTTAAGATTTAAGATTTAAGACTTAAGATTTAAGATTTAAGATTTAAGATTTAAGATTTAAGATTTAAGATTTAAGATTTAAGATTTAAGATTTAAGATTTAAGATTTAAGATTTAAGATTTAAGATTTAAGATTTAAGATTTAAGATTTAAGATTTAAGATTTAAGATTTAAGATTTAAGATTTAAGATTTAAGATTTAAGATTTAAGATTTAAGATTTAAGATTTAAGATTTAAGATTTAAGATTTAAGATTTAAGATTTAAGATTTAAGATTTAAGATTTAAGATTTAAGATTTAAGATTTAAGATTTAAGATTTAAGATTTAAGATTTAAGATTTAAGATTTAATATTTAAGATTTAAGATTTAATATTTAAGATTTAAGATTTAAGATTTAAGATTTAAGATTTAAGATTTAAGATTTAAGATTTAAGATTTAAGATTTAATATTTAAGATTTAAGATTTAAGATTTAAGAATTAAGATTTAAGATTTAAGATTTAAGATTTAAGATTTAAGATTTAAGATTTAAGATTTAAGATTTAATATTTAAGATTTAAGATTTAAGATTTAAGAATTAAGATTTAAGATTTAAGATTTAAGATTTAAGATTTAAGATTTAAGATTTAAGATTTAAGATTTAAGATTTAAGATTTAAGATTTAAGATTTAAGATTTAAGATTTAAGATTTAAGATTTAAGATTTAAGATTTAAGATTTAAGATTTAAGATTTAAGATTTAAGATTTAAGATTTAAGATTTAAGATTTAAGATTTAAGATTTAAGATTTAAGATTTAAGATTTAAGATTTAAGATTTAAGATTTAAGATTTAAGATTTAAGATTTAAGATTTAAGATTTAAGATTTAAGATTTAAGATTTAAGATTTAAGATTTAAGATTTAAGATTTAAGATTTAAGATTTAAGATTTAAGATTTAAGATTTAAGATTTAAGATTTAAGATTTAAGATTTAAGATTTAAGATTTAAGATTTAAGATTTAAGATTTAAGATTTAAGATTTAAGATTTAAGATTTAAGATTTAAGATTTAAGATTTAAGATTTAAGATTTAAGATTTAAGATTTAAGATTTAAGATTTAAGATTTAAGATTTAAGATTTAAGATTTAAGATTTAATATTTAATATATAAGATTTAAGATTTAAGATTCAAGATTTAAGATTTAAGATTTAAGAATTAAGATTTAAGATTTAAGATTTAAGATTTTAGATATAAGATTTAAGATTTAAGATTTAAGATTTAAGATTTAAGATTTAAGATTTAAGATTTAAGATTTAAGATTTAATATTTAAGATTTAAGATTTAAGATTTAAGATTTAAGATTTAAGATTTAAGATTTAAGATTTAAGATTTAATATTTAAGATTTAAGATTTAAGATTTAAGAATTAAGATTTAAGATTTAAGATTTAAGATTTAAGATTTAAGATTTAAGATTTAAGATTTAAGATTTAAGATTTAAGATTTAAGATTTAAGATTTAAGATTTAAGATTTAAGATTTAAGATTTAAGATTTAAGATTTAAGATTTAAGATTTAAGATTTAAGATTTAAGATTTAAGATTTAAGATTTAAGATTTAAGATTTAAGATTTAAGATTTAAGATTTAAGATTTAAGATTTAAGATTTAAGATTTAAGATTTAAGATTTAAGATTTAAGATTTAAGATTTAAGATTTAAGATTTAAGATTTAAGATTTAAGATTTAAGATTTAAGATTTAAGATTTAAGATTTAAGATTTAAGATTTAAGATTTAAGATTTAAGATTTAAGATTTAATATTTAATATTTAAGATTTAAGATTTAAGATTCAAGATTTAAGATTTAAGATTTAAGATTTAAGAATTAAGATTTAAGATTTAAGATTTAAGATTTTAGATATAAGATTTAAGATTTAAGATTTAAGATTTAAGATTTAAGATTTAAGATTTAAGATTTAAGATTTAAGATTTAAGATTTAAGATTTAAGATTTAAGATTTAAGATTTAAGATTTAAGATTTAATATTTAAGATTTAAGATTTAAGATTTAAGATTTAAGATTTAAGATTTAAGATTTAAGATTTAAGGTTTAAGATTTAAGATTTAAGATTTAAGATTTAAGATTTAAGATTTAAGATTTAAGATTTAAGATTTAAGATTTAAGATTTAAGATTTAAGATTTAAGATTTAAGATTTAAGATTTAAGATTTAAGATTTAAGATTTAAGATTTAAGATTTAAGATTTAAGATTTAAGATTTAAGATTTAAGATTTAAGATTTAAGATTTAAGATTTAAGATTTAAGATTTAAGATTTAAGATTTAAGATTTAAGATTTAAGATTTAAGATTTAAGATTTAAGATTTAAGATTTAAGATTTAAGATTTAAGATTTAAGATTTAAGATTTAAGATTTAAGATTTAAGATTTAAGATTTAAGATTTAAGATTTAAGATTTAAGATTTAAGATTTAAGATTTCAGATTTCAGATTTCAGATTTAAGATTTAAGATTTAAGATTTAAGATTTAAGATTTAAGATTTAAGATTTAAGATTTAAGATTTAAGATTTAAGATTTAAGATTTAAGATTTAAGATTTAAGATTTAAGGTTAAGTATTAAGTATTTAAGAATTAAGAGATTTGAGTTCCTCATTAAAATGAATGTTATTTGAATATCGTCAAATAATGTTCATGTCTTCATAAAACTGAGGCAATTTGTTGCTTGATTGTTATAAATCGTCTGAAATTACAGCAAATGTTCTTAGCTGTGTGGTTATTACCATGAATATTTTAGCAATTTCCTAAGTTTTATGGCAGTGATGTTATTTTCCATGACATTATTTCTGTTTAGAGTTAATCTGACTGCAGCTTTTTCTTTTGAAGGTTGCAAACAGTTTCAGTCAATATTTGTTGCTATTCTCTAAGCCTTCAAAAACGTTTGAGTGATATCATCATTATTATCGTCATCACGGCTAGCTTCTGTGATGCCAAGTATTTATTGTTGTATTTATATAAGTTGTCAGCTTTATTTAGCCAGTTTGCACTGTTCTTGCTGTTGCTTTTACCAAGGTTTACTTTTATGTAAATTTCTAGTAATTTACATGAGCTGCAAATTGAAGACGGATGGTTTCACAATTGCATAATTTGCATAGTTATTGAGTTACAAGAACAACATCATGTCAGCATTATTATCAACTGATTGATGACAGTAATGAAATGTAGCAAATAATTGCTAGAAGCAGTATATGAATAAATCTATTTGAATCTATTTGAATAAATCGTTAAAGTTAGTTTGATGATGATTTCTATTGTATTGCATTAATGTATCTACAACTTTGGCAATTTATATATGCATATATGTAGTTTCATAGACTATAAATTATTTAAACACAAATATATTATCATAATATATTTATAACTTCAGGCTTCTTGTTGTTGACACTTTTTTTTTGATTCTGCATCTCTGTTACTATCCTTGGTATTTTTGGACCATAAGGACTTTAACATAATTCGCTAAACTGTCAACAGCGATTATTACACAAACTTTAAGATTAAAAAATACTATCTATATAAATACTTAATCTATTTATTACATAAAAATACTTTATATTAATCAATAAATCTTTAAATTTGAAATTAAACCAAAAAATCAAAACTAATAAAAAAAATTAATATTTTATGATATTATCTAATATTATATACATAAATTCATTTTACATGATGATCAAATTGTCTGAACTATTTCACAAATGTAGTTTTTCTTTTTCGTGTATGTTTAGTTAATGTTTCGTAAACTTTCTTGTTTTAGTAAAAATAAAAGGCATTTTCTAAAGATAATGAGAAAGTGAAAGCATGGGAAGAACAATATATCAAATTTTTTTTTATTTACTAAGTTACATAACTACTGAACTATCTAATTACTAAACTACCCAATTGAATTAAAATTTAAGCAACGTTACGCCATATAAAAAAACCTAGTAAAAAAAAAACCAGTGAGGTTTTTTAAATTTGATCACTTGGAAAATAAACTTATGTTATTCCAAACCCTTCCAAAGAAAGCTGTATACAAAAAGTCTTGACCAATTCAGAAAGTTTTGCAAATTTTTTAATCCAAGTCAAAACTCACTTCCATTTTTTATAACGTAACGTTAGCATATATTATTGCTTATATAGTGCTAACTTACTTCATTTAGTGTTAACGTATGAGGAATGAAATATGGACAAAATGCAATGGCAACCCTTTACCTTACATGTAAGCAAACGAAAACAAAAAAGTTATCTGTAAATAACAGAACTTTATTAGCCATTAACTTTGTAGGTGAATATTTTTGACATATTCTGTGACGTGGTGGTAAATTTGACCCCATTTTTATTTTACTAAAAAATTCAAATAAAAAGAGGTTTTTAAAACTATTTCTTGTTTAATAACAAGTTTTAATAATTTTGCTTATAATAAATACAAATTTCAAGTTGTTTTTTTTTTACTATTTGCTTAACTAGCCTTCTTTTAAAGACGACAAAAATATGTAAAGAAGTAGTCAAATTTACTACCACCTCCACAATTAAAGGTTAGTAATCATATGGTTTACGTATAGTTATTTAAAAAATTAATGAAAAGCGATTGTGTCGTTACCAGAGTTAGAACGCAGAAAACCAATTTGTAAATCTTGTGAAAAAACCCAACGAAAACAGATAATAAAGTTTTTCATAATTTTTATAATATTTAATTTAAGAATTCGTTTATATATAAAACCATTCTAGCTTATGAGAGCGGAAAACCAGCGGAAAGAAAACCTGGCTCAGGTAAGATATGTGCTTTACAAGACAGCAAAAATTGTCAAAAACTAAAGGCTGTAACAGCTGGCTGCACAGCAGAATCTTACCGACAACTTGGTAAAAAGTACTAAGTGGATCCAAAAGCGATCAAAATATGTTTGAAAGACATGGGGGTAAAGAAAAAAGCAAAACAAGTTGTGCCAAAAGTTGCAGAACGGCAATCAGCAGCCATTAAGTCGCGCTTGCGTCTGCTTCCCAAAATTATTTTGGTGCAAAGTCATCGTATAAGTGCATGATGGATGACGAAAGTTACTTCACCGTTGAAGGAAATGAATGGAAGCCAAAATATTACTTCGAGTGTTCCAATAAGAAAACACATGATAATGTGAAGCAATTATGCAGAACAAAGTTTCCTGGGAAGGTACCTTTATGGCTGTCCATAAGCAAACTCGGCATAAGTAAACCAGTGTTTATTAATAGCAGTTAAGCTGTCAATTCTCAACTTTGTGTTAAAAAATGTCTTCCAGTTCTGAAAAAATTTATTGAAAAATACCACCAAACTGATCAAATAATTTTTTGGCCAGACCTGGCATCTGCCCATTATGCCAAAGTAACACAGGATGCATTAGATATCATGAACATCGAATATATACCGAAAGAATTCAATCCTCCAAATGTTCCCCAACTCAGACCCATCGAAACTTTTTGGGCGAATTTGAAACGAAAAGTATATGGGAAAGGCTATCTGGCCAAAAGTGTGGGGTGCTTGATACAAAAAATTAAAAAAGAGCTGAAGGAAATCGTCACAAATGGGATTCAAAAGGCGATGGGACAGTAACGATAACGATATACTAATTAACGATAGTTTTGTAGACTATAGTAAAGTTCATCAATATAAAAAATGCTAACAAATTTTTCAAATTCATTACAATAAAATTTTTGTTGTCATAAATGCATGTGTCCACGCCAGTAACGTAATGCCAGATCAAAAATTTTTAAATTCGATCACTTGGAAAATAAACTTATGTTATTTTAAAACCTTTTAAAAAAAGTTTTATACAAAAAGTCTTCCCCAATTCAGAGAGTTTTGTAAATTTTGTAGTCCAAGTCAGAAATCACTTCCGTTTTTTGTAACGGAACACCAGCACATATTTTTGCTTATATCTTTCGATCCTTGCAATGCAGGGTTGACATTATATCAGGTTTTTAACATCTGACGAATTAGCTGGAGTGATAATGATTGGTTTGGGACCCATAAATATGGCTACACAACGGTCTATGGGGAGGTTCGTTGTCACTTCGTTATCCAGGCAACACTACAAAAATTTATTATATAGAGTCTCTATATAAGAGATATAAAAAAAAATATGAACGAAAAAAATGCGTTAACTATTTCATTAAAATCGAATTAACTCCTTAATTTACACCAGCAGTAACGTTTAGATCGAAGTTACGATATCTGTTCTTTTACCCACCCAACCATTGATCTATTAATTTTAAAAATGATTTAATAGATCCCTTAAAGCAACTATTTCATCCCTCAACCACCAAAGGAAAAAGCAAAAATTTGTACTTAACCATAATTAACAAAATTTTATTTAATAAAAAAAAAATAAAAAAAAATATTTGTAGTTCAAACGTGGTAATATAATCATTGTGATGGATTACAAGTATTATTTAGCCAAATATATTTAATTTTTTTGTACGATTAAAATAGCATTTATATCTTATTTAAATTTTAGTAAAATTGAAAAAAAAAACAAAAGAAAATACTGAAATACAATAAAAAAAATTACTAATATCGTATAAATTTGATAAATTTTTTTGAAATTAATATTCTTGTTAACTAAAATAACTCTTTAATTTGAAACATAGTGTATACAAGAATATGTAAAGTTCAAAACTTTAAGCAGAACTCTAATGTAAAAGTTTTAAATTTCTTTGTTTTAATTACATATAAAGAATGTCAAAACTATGGGAGCGTGCAAACTATTGTCGTAGGTCAGTTTTAGCGTAGGTAACTAATAAAAAATGGAGAGTTGCGCTCAGAGCAAAGCTTGTGTTTTTAATCGAGTTCCAAACCTAGCCCTCTTCAACTGATCTTCGAATATATACACACAAATTATCAGTAAGGTTTTTTTTAAATATTTGTTTTTGTAGACTTTAATTATTATTTATTTAATGGCATAGCATGTTTTTTTTTTCTTTTAGGTATGAATATGAACACAGGGTACTTTGAGTCGTATGCAGCTGCTCGTAGAAAGGCCCTTCGAAGAGCTGATGAATCGACTAATTCTATGTAGTTGTTTGTACAACATTTTTGTTAAGTATTTTTTTAAAGATTGCTAAATTAATTATGTACCTTCATTTATCTTTACGCTTTATAAAGTCGAAACTATTTCAATCAATTAAATTAAATAAAATTATGAAATTATTTAAGAATTTGATTAATGCACTTTTTATTACTTTTTAAAGAAAGTTTTTTTAGTTTTAATTTTTCTTTTGTTTTGCTATTATTAACTTTTTTTTTAGCTTTATGAAAAATTATTGCTGCTTATTTATGATTTCTTTTTTAAAAGAACTTTGTAACAAATTTTGTACAGAATTTTATATACAAGTTGCACTGAGATCTCCGTATTTATGCTAGTAGAAGTGATTGATTGGCTTTTACGTGCCAGAACCATGCGTTTTTGGTGACTGAAAGCTTATGGCTAGTAACTATGAGTGGCAACCAGTTTTTCTTCTTTCTTTTGCTCCAAAGAACTTGCAGTGGGGCAAAGAGATTTCTTTTGGTACCACAAAAGAGAATCTATAAAATTGTAATGTTGTTACCCTGCAGTGTAATCAACTAGATTTATACCAGTCAACAACTAGTTGGAAATATCCAACAACTAGTTCGATTTATGTCCTATTCTCATAGAACCGACTGGTATTTTTTACGTGGTGATGTCATTGGAAAAGACAATTGTCTTACTATAGATAAGGTTTTAACTAGTTATCAACTCATTTTTTATGTAAAGTAAAATTCTAGTGGGTTGCGACTAGTTTTTAACCAATATAGTAATTATCGAATTAAAACTAGTTCATAGGCTCGCCAATTCGATTTAGATTTCAAACAGTATTGTTACGATTAGTTTTAAACTAGTGATTTTATACCAAATTAAAACTAGTTCAAAACTCCACCGATATCGAATAGTTTTTGACTAGTTAATCTCTAGCTTTTAATATAAAAAAAATATACATTTCTAAGATACATTACTAAGATTTTATTTATTTTGAATTGAAATATTACATTCATTATATTCATTATTATTTAGTGTAAGATATAAATCAAGTTTAAAATTTTAAGTATTTTATGTATTAAATTCATTTTGATGCAGTTTGCATAATTTATATATATAATATATATAGTTTTTAAGTAAATACGCTTTAGCTTTTAATATAAAAGAAATATTCAATTGCTCACTGCTTTTTTTTTGCATTTTTAAGATATTAAAAGGAGCAGCTGGTAAAAAATAAAGAAATACTTTGTGAAAAAGGGATACTGATAGTAGGCTGTTTAATAATGACATTTCCAAGTAATTTTGAATTTTGTAAAAATATTAAATGATTGCTTTGGGAAAAATTTGTTTTGATGTTTAAATAAAAATTTTATTATCAAAGTTGTGGAAGAAATAAAAAATCAGCTGCTTCATTTGAGGAGGCTGTTTAGAAGCGGTTGTTTGAGCAGGAGCTGTTCTTTTCAGCAAAAATATTGAGTCTCGTCAAGTGTAGAGCTGCTCAACCACTTGGAGAAATAATTTTCCTTTCTGCGTTGGGTTTCTATCTCTGACTCCATCAAATATGTAGCAGATAAAAGATTTAAGGCACAGTTATAATAGACGTAACGTAATGTGGTCTAATGTCAATTGAGCAGTGTGTTCTTTCACTTATTGTTTCAAACAATACTTTTTATACAAGTGATTATAATAAACGTAACGTAATATAACGGGACGTAAAGATCCGTTGGATTTCGATTTCTACGCTACTTTACATTACGTCTGTTCAACGAACAACTAAACAGTGAGGTTAGATTCGATTATTGCGATATTTTATATTGTTGAACTAAGCTTTTTGTTGAGTTTTCGTTATTAATGTGATAGTTCTATATATCCACAGCTATGGATGACGAAGTTTTAATTGTACTTCTACAGGAACGTGCAATTATTTACGACAAACAACTGCCTGGCTACTGCCTATTATAATTGCTACAACGTTTTCTTACATTACGTCCCGTCACGATGACAGTTGACAACATTACGTTACTTTACATTACGTCTATTATAACTGGGCCTTTAATTGTGCAATGCGAACAATATTGATTTTCATATCACTTGTGATTTGTATTAATATATAATCATATATTAATAAAACTATTTGTATACAAATTGTGAAGTGTCACAATATAATGTGAATCTGTCAAATTTTAGGCTGCCAGCGGCTGAAAAAGTAAGTTTTTTTACATTGTTCAGCCATTGAAAATGACAGTTCTGCATTTTTTGTACCTATATCGTACTCCTCACACCACTTGAAGATTGAATAGCTTCGTTTGGTGTGTTGTTCTGTTTGGATTTTTCAGATCTTAAACATGCAAAAAAAAAAGCAAGTGTCATATGGGCTTTAACAGTTATTTCATTCGGCTATAAGACATGCATCTACACTATTTAATTCTTCCTTGGTTTTTACTTTCAAATTGTCATTTACTTGTCTTTTTTCTTCATATATATAAAATAAAATTAGCAGTAAAATTGCAAGTATCAATATTTAGGGATAAAAATGCATATTAAACGCGCATATTTTTTAATAAAAAAGTCCTTTATTTCTTTAATGTCCTCAAATTAATGTGTATCTATCGCAATTTATATACCCTGTTAATTGTATCATGGTATTAAAAAAATACCTGTTAATTGTATCATAGTAGTCAACGTTTTATTGACCACAGCAACCCTGCAAACTAAATTAAATTTGCTTTGTTTACTTTTTTGCTTAAATTTTTGCAAAGTTTGTGAAATCCTATTTATTTTGCATTAATTACTTAAATATACTTTTACTTCATTTGAAAAACTTATTAGAGGTTTTAGCAATGGAATTTAAAACCCTATGAGAACAACAGCCATGTTCCATCTTGCATCAATATCGGCGACCTGCGTGCTCATTTTCACAAGTAAGACAAGGCTACACCAATTCGGAATAGGCAGTAAATGCATGCAGAAAGTCACTGAAGGATACGGACACTTAGCAGTCGCTTAACCAAAAAAACGACAAAATCATCAAATCTGCGTGAAAAATCGTATTCTTGGCAGAGCATGTCGATCCACTTATTGTGTTCGTGCTCGTTTACATGCGTCCAACAATCTTTTACGGAAATACAACAGGAAAATGCATTGCTAGTTTCAAGGGTTTTTGCAGTTTTCAGCGCTGGTACCTAGCTCCAACGTGATGATCTGAGTCACAGGATTTTGAGGCCGTCTATCAGTTAGTTCGCATGTGTGCACAAATGGGTACACCACGTCTGCTGCAAGGCAGTTCTCAATGTCTTAAATAAAGAACATATATTTTTACAACAAAATATTAGCTAAAGGCTAAAGTTAAAGCTATTTGATGAAATACCATGTTTATGGTATATATAAACTAAGTTCTAATCTACTACAAAGTTGCAATAAAAACATTTAAAAATGAGAGTATATGTCGCATTAATATAATTCAAGATAGTTTATCAACTACATGTTTTTAAATTAGTTTTTATATGTTTTAATTTCTTTATTATTAGTTTGTTCCGATGGGGTACCCAGTTTCCAACTGGTTTTGGAACTGGTTGATTTTGATAATATGTAGTATAGTTTGATTTTGTCTAGTTTTACAACTGGTTTAATGTGACTTGACAAAAACTAGTTGGGTTTAAACTACTTTTGCAACTAGTAAATCGTGACAAAATATAAACTAGTTTGTTTTGACTAGTATAAATACTACTCATGTTTTAATGCTGACTAGTCTTACACTGCAGGGTAGTATATTGTTTTTTTTTTATTATAATTTGTACCAAATTCTAAATACCTTTGGCTTAAGTAAAATACTTAAGTATTTTATTTCGAGTCCTGGCACGGGTATAAGCGGATTATGAAAAAATCTTGTATATCAATCAATTCGATTAAATTAAATATTCCATCGATTGATATATTTTTTTTTGTTATTGATTTTAAAGATTTTTGAAGATTCAAAATTTTTTTAATTTCAATTAATTATCCTAATTTTTTGCCGTTCTGTGCATCTATACTCAGAAAGATCTCACCGGAAAAGAATGATTTAATAAGTTTTTTTCTTAGCAAAGCACGGCTTAAGGCTTTTAGTACCAACTGAGAAAAATATTAAACAGTTGGTAAGAACGTACAGGAATTCTGTATGTAAATGTTCGGATTTAGGGATGAATTCAAGGAGAAAAAAAGTTTTTAAAAATTTCATGTAAAAATATTTAACATGAATAAATGAAATCGAGAAAATATATTTTCAATACAAAAAATAATAAAATGTAACCACAAAATTTTGGAAATTAAATACTTTATTTTATTTGATTGTATTTGCGTGTTTAGTTTGAATTGGCTTAAATTATCGCAAAATTAAGGTTCTAATTTTTCAAAATTAACAGTTTTGTTGTAAGTTCTGGTGTTTGCCAAGTTGTTCATTACATCTTTAGGTAAACTGTTGTCATTATTTTTACTTAATATAGTGATACTTAATTGCAACGGATATATAAATTTTTTTTTTAAAAATTAGACTTTTTCATTCTATTTTTTAATCTTTATTTATACAAACCGTCTCTAACGCCTGTTTGCAAATGCCCACATGTATAAATATTTAAAAAAAAAAAATACTTGTCTTCATATTCGTTTTGAAAATAAAAGTAAGTGGCATTTGCTATATACAATTGTTTCATAACGATACTTGAAATTCCTTATCTAAAAATGAATTGATAACTTGGCTTGTTGGTTTTTTAAATCTTTTGACAGTTTTAATTTTTCTATTCGTTTTATATTTTCCTGCTTTTTCTTATATATAATTTAGTAAACAATTTAGTAAAAAAAAAGGAAAACATTCAAATACGAGGGTTTTTATATATATTTGGGAATAAATATATAGACATCATAACAACTATCTCATTCCACTTGAGACACCTGAAAAACATAGTTTTTGAACGCATCATCTGCTTCTTCTGGCGTCGAAAATCGTTGAACACGCAGTTTATCCTTGACGTGCGTGTGTTTTTGTATAGAACAGAACAGTGTTTTGTAAGAAATAGGCGACCGTGTTTCGAGCTTGAACAACTTTTTCCTTCGTTAGCTTTAGTTCATTTTGAAAGACCCATACTGTTAAATGCTGTTTAAGCTCGAGCTCTTTGGGCGCGTTTATAGTGGCGACTTGTTGCTGGACCGAACCGAACCGAGAAGGAAAGCTGGAAAACGCTGTACATACAATTATATGAAACAAGCTCAAAGTGCGTATAGTGCCAGCTGAGCTGGCAACTTCAACAAGGAAACAAGGAAAACCATTTGCATCCGTGAGCACACTTGGCTGCCAGCGTCGCGATCGATTCTGTATTTCCTTGAATTCATTCATTCAAGGCAACAAAGAACACATGATAGCAACAAAGAAGACCAACAAGAAAACCAACAAGAAAAGTAATAAGCACACAAGAACACGAAATTGCGCTCAGTTGTTATGCTGTATTTTCTTGCCCGCAAAAAATACGCACAGAAACAGCATTATAAAGAAGCAACGCAGATAAATTTCTATCAACTGTTGCACACAGAAAACAAAAAGAGAAATAGTCAATAAAAGCTAAATCAGTCGGTGAAGCAATTCGTCGATTAACGGCTGCAAGTGCGTTTCATCTAAAATAGAGAATCAAATTTTCTTATGTGCGGTCTTCCTTTCCATTTGATTTTGTGCACAAAAGTAAACGAACAAAAATAGCAGCAACAAGATTACAACTTTGCTTAGATTAGTTTTGTATTGCTTTATTGCAAAATCAAAAACAATACAACAAAAACAAAACAAAAAAGTTAAAAAAAGTTTTAACCAGTTAGATGATCAAGTGGCTTCATGCGGCTTGAAGTGAGTTTTAGCTGAGTCATAGCATCAAAAAATCTTGGGCCAGCAGCTGATGTACGTTTTTTAATATGCGTTCTTTCAACGATCTTCTTTTTGTCTTAAAAAAAATTTGAAATAAAAACACAACAAGAAGGCAACAAAAACCAGCAGAAAACACTTGCGAAAAAAGTCGAAACAAGCTGGTACCTCAAGTGACTTGAAACGACTTGCAGTTGCAGGAAGTTCGTTTCAGCAGTGTTTTTCGCATCATCGTCTCTGCACTTGTTGTCCACTGGTTTGAGAATAGCAAAATGAACGAACGAAATCATGTGGCTTTTTTGATGCTTCGGTTGCAAAAATAAACAAAAAAAAAAAAACAACTTATATACACAAAAAAACCCAAAATAGAAACAAGTCACCAGCGACAAGTGAGCACTATTCGCATTTCCAGCTGCTTTAAGCAGGACGCGTTTCCAGCTCAGTCCGGCCCAGCAACCAGCTGGCACTATAAACGTACCTTTACACATAGATCTATGATTCGTCACAACATTATAAACGATTTTTGAAGCACTGCGATTGTATTTCTTAAGCATCTCTTTGCACCAGGCGCGGATTAAGGGGGCAGGCTTAGGAGGTTTAAAGCCCCCTGGAATTCTCGGAGAATCTGTATTTAAATGTGATGTTCTGGTGTTTATTATTCGGGCCAAGGATACCAAAAAGAAAAACATTAATTTTGTTATAATTTATTTTAAATATTTACACCCCTATGCGTCCAACGATTGTTGCTGTTGCTGTTTCTATTGCGAATGGACTGAATTTTGTTCCTGTTTTTACCCGAATACGGCGAAGAAAAAGGTGCGGTATATGTGTTTTACAGGTATGTTTGTATGTGCGCATGTATGTTCATCTGTTCCACTCTCACTTCTAAACTACTTATCGTAATTTGACAAATGAGGTATTGTTGGAAGCGTTTTGATGGTCTTCTGGTTATTGAATATGTGACGTCATATTAAATTTAATAAAGCTCTCTCTAGAGAACATAAAGTCAAGGACAATTTTTTTTGTGACATAAGTAAATGAGGTATAGTTGAAGCGTTTTGTTTGTCCGGTGAAGAAAAGTTATGCGACGTAACATTTATATGGCGCAAAAAGTTAACTAAACCCCTAACTTCTAAACTATCCTAACTTCTAAACTACTTATAATAATTTAAAAATTGAGGTATTGTTGGGAGCGTTTTGATCGTCCGCTGAAAAAGAGTTATGTGACGTCACATTAAATTTAATATGGCGCCCTCTAGAGGATAGAAAGTCAACTTAACCCCTACCTTCTGAGCTACTTATCAAAATTTGAATTATTATATAACATGCAAAACAATAAAAGATAAACAAAATAAATAAAATGCTTATCTGCAAATACTTTATCACGAAAACATATCCCAAAATAACACAACACAACACAACACAAAAATTCCAAACAAAAAATCACTTATCCCAGCCGAAAGTACTCGATGAGAGGAGAAAAGTAATTTCTGGATTTTGCTAGATTGGTTGCCGTTCGCTTTTTATGAGCCTCTATAGTTTTTTAAAAAAACGTATATAAAAAACGAAAATAAAAAAAATTGCAAAATCCGTATCAAGGAGTGGTCGTATGAAGTTGGTATGTACTGGAAAGCTGTTCATAATTTTATAGGCTGCATTTCTTCACTTGATTGTTTGGTAAAATTTTTAATAGTTCAAGAGCTGTAGTCGAAAAACGGAAAAAATCGGTGAAAAAAGTGGTAATTTTTTCGACATTTTTGGGGTTTTAAGCATGAAGATGAAATTTTTCGACCTTATATATTCAGCATTTTTATTGGCCGAGTCAAGGGCTATAACTTTGCTGAAGACTGCAAATAAAAATTGACAGCATTTTTCGAGCTATGGCCATGCGAAAAATAGAATAAAATTGCAAAAAAGTGCTCAAAATCGCATTTGGCGAAAAAACTATAGAGGCTCATAAAAAACGAACGGCAACCAATCTAGCAAAATCCAGAAATCACTTTTCTCCTCTCATCGAGTACTTTCGGCTGGGATAAGTGTTTTTTTTTGTTTGGAGTCAAAAAGTTGAATATTGCGTCACTGTGTAATTGAAAAAAAAAGTTAAAAAAACTAAAACCCGACTGCTAAAAATCAAGCTCCAAAAAGTATGAAACAAGAAAATATTCTCATCTGAAATTTTTATGTATAAATTATTCAATATATTTTTTGTGTATTAAATAAATAACTCAAATATTATATATTTTATTGTATTTAATACATATTCATAGTGATATTCAGAAGATATCCGTGGTCGTATGCCACTAAAAATACATTGTAACAGTAGTAAACGATCTAACAAAACAATACATTGTAACAGTAGTAAACGATCATAAGCTTTAGGGCATAGTGCATCAAGAGGACGACATATCACCATACATCTAGAGGGCGACATATATCTGAAGTGGTATACGACTACAGATATCTTCTGAACATTACTATGAATTAGTATTATACACAATAAAATATATGATGTGTAATATGTTTATTTAATAAACAAAAAATATTGAATATCGTCGCCCTAATTCTAATAGGACGTATGTCAAAATTGGTCAAAGTAACGTTTATTAGCGGTTTAGGTTAATTGGTCAAAATTACATCTATGTCCTTTTTTAGTTTTTAATGTTTGTATGAAAAAAAGAGAGGTAGAACGTTTGAAACAATATATTATCGTATGAACTTCATACAAATAATAAACAATTTTTTTATGCCTCCTGAACAAAAGATAATTTTGACTTTCGTCGTATTAGAATTAGGCCGACGATATTTTATACATACAAATTTCAGATGAGAATATTTTCTTGTTTCATACTTTTTAGAGCTTGATTTTTAACAGTCGGGTTTTAGTTTTTTTGAACTGATTGAACTGGCATTATTGAACATGCATCAGAACGTGCAAAAATGTAATCGAAATTTTGACGAAAAAAATTAATATCATTTTATAATCTAAAACATAGTTGATTGGGCTTACTGAATATTTATTTAATAAATATACTATGCATTAGGGAGGGAAATAACCGGATCTTCTGCCGGTTTTCAGATCTTCTGAATGTAAAAGTGCTGTTCTGGTTCAAATTTTCGGATCCTCAAATGCTCGGAATTTCACATAAATTTCAATGTTATTTCATAGCAACTGGGATTTAGTTTTAAGAATATCTCTTTTTATTGCATACAAATTAATATTGCCATGACACTTTTGACACAAAATCTACTCAGTCTTTGAGGCTCTTAAAATGATGTCGGTGAGAGAGTCGCGGTAATATTTTTATTGGAAAAAATTGTATAAGTGCAATCTTGTTGCTATAAATAGTTCGGATTCATATAAATTTATTTTATTCACCTTATAAAGTGAAAATGAAAGAAAAAAATCGAAAAAGATTGATGAAGAATTTATACAAAACGTATGTTAATTATGTGATATGAAAGCCATTTAGAAGCATATTTTGAAGTTAAATTCTCAAGAATTGATTTTATATGTAAAAAAGTGTAAAGTTTTCCAAAAAATCTTCGCGTTTGTGTTTGCAAGAGTTTCTCCATGTTTCTCTCTACTCCTCTCTTTTTGTGCTCAACTATAACAACGCAACAAAACACAGCTATCTTCAAAAGGATATAAACTGTAATATATTCCTGATTTAAACAAACAAATGCTATAAAAAACTTTATATTTGACTTAAATGCTTATTGATATTTTTAGTTGAAAACTTTATCGAATCTCGCTTTATTATTAAAACAATTTTAACAATAGATTTTCAGATCTTTTGGAAGAAAACGTTTATCTATTAATTCCTTATTTCCCTATACATATAACGTTAAAGAGATTAAAAAATCAAATTTTTCGCAAATTCATGTATCCAAATGTGGAAATTACGTATAATAGTTTTAGTATTTTTTTTTTTTTATTTTTGGATGGTGCTTCTATCCAAGTTTATTCCATGTCTGTGAAAAAAATTTCAAAGAAAGGAATAAATAGTCGTCTTAGAATATGTTCCCATTTAAAATGGTTTCCCTATTGAAACCAAAGTTACAACCGATTAAAAAAATAAATCTGTTATCCAAAATTTTAACACATTTTTATAAATTCTGATCTATTTTACGAATTCTTTCTGTCAAAAAAATCATAATTTTTTGTTTCAAAAAGATTGAGATATGAATTCTTAACTTTAGGACTTTTTCGTCAATTTTCTCCAACTAAAACAGAAAACTGCTGGTAGCACCACCTTAAAATTATAGAAAAGTTTTTTATTTTTATATTTTGATTAACTATCTCACATCCGGTCGGGCTAGGTAAAAAGTTTTTTTCAATCACGCTCATAAAACGTACTTATATATTTTTAACCCCCTCTCCCCACAAAATATTTTCCTGGATCTGCCCCTGTTTTGCACCAATCGACACGAGCCATTTGTCAAATTATGTCGCATCAAACGTGAACAAATATTTTTTGCAACTACAATGTATATGTTCATTTTAAGTGCTATGTATGTTGTTCTGGTGAAAATAATTCCCAGGGATGCCTTAATTTCACAGTACATAAAAAAAATATATGATTTCAACTGTTGAGCTATTTTGAATGAAGGATTTAATTTTAGTTTTAAACTTACAATTTACTTACATAAACAGTAAAAAAAACTACATAATAAATACCTGCAGTATATTTGAAATATAAATTTTTGAAACTATATTACAACTTAAAAGGAAGACCACAAGAGGCCGCTGTAGTATAACTATTAAAGAACAGCAAAAACTTCTAAGCCACACATCCGCAAAAAATCCTAAACCCATTATCTGGTTAAAAAAATGAGTATTTGTATTTTTTATTTTTATTTCTTATACTTAAAAAACTAGTACAGAAAGACCAATGAAAGTCTTTTAGCGTACAACAATTTAAAAACATAAACAAGGCAAAAACAATTTAAAACTGAAAAATTTAAAATATAAAATTTAAAAAATATAAAATTTAAAAAATTTAAATTTAAAAATCAACAAAAAACATGAAATAGAGCTTAAAGCTAACAATTTAACAATGCAAATTTTGTTTTTTTTTATTGTTTCAAAATAAAAAGAAAAAGAAGAGAAAACGTATTTAAATTAACAAACTCTTCTTATCATGACTAGGCAAAAGAATGAGGAAAGGAAGTTAATAAAGCAGTACAGAAAAGAAAGGGTGAGAAAAAAAATTAAGGATTAGAGAAATAGGCAATAATTGATAGCTTAAATTTGTTCATGCTGACAATACTTTTGATGTTTAAAGGAAGTGAGTTCCAGAGCTTGATGGTGTTAATGAAAAAAAGCCGCTTAGAATGTAAACAAAAGTATCTCGGTAATATTAAATTGAGAGTTCTGTTCGATGTACCGAAACAAGGTTTTTTGAAAAGGTATGATGGAGTCTTATTGATGATAATTTTTTTGTGTTTTCGGGTATGGCGAGTATTTTTGTTCTATCTATGTAAGTTTATCTCAAACACCAAAAGGTGCTGTGCTAGTTGCAGAAGTCTTAGAGCATGTTTATTGTTTTGTTTTTATGTTTTGCTATATACTGAATCCAAATGGCGCCTTAATTTTCTGAAAAAAATTTAGGTGCGAATGAAAAAAAATGTATTTTAAGTGCAACAAGCTAAGAACAAGGGAAACATTCCTATCAAGACATGCTAAGAATTGAAAAACACTATCAAAGGAATTGGAACGAAAACATTCCAGCATGACTAGTTTTTGCAATTATATATTGTCCACAAACATAGCAAAAAAGATTAGAATCACTTTTACACACTTGTTTCGACATTTTTAAACAGTGAAAGAAATACTTAATTTTATAAATAAACATCAAGATCTGTCTGCCGATGTGTCAACCTGTCTGTTACCAAAGCTTTTTCAAGAGTTGCAGCTAGCAGCTTCCAGAGTAAGAGTATGCCTAAAGTATGCTACAAAAAATAGCTTAATATCGGTTCACTCTTATTACCTGAAGAATGTAGTTTTTTTACAAACAAAATGTTCTTTGGGGTTAAAATTTAGTTTAATTTTTTTTCTAACTGTATCATACTGTTATGTCTAGTCTTGATAGTCTAGTAGTAGCGCGCTTGACTGTCGCACAGGGGTCCCGGGATATAATCCCGGTCCTAAGCTATAACTTTTCTTTCCTTATTTATAATCAAAGAAACTTTAAAACACCTCAATTTTGCTTAGAGAACCGCTTAGTAGCTTGATTTGACTGAGGGAAAGGCATGAAACTTGCTTCAGATTTAATATCACGTGTTTCTACAGTTTCTGCCACATTAAGAACATCCTACATAAAAGTTTCACTTGATTACTCCCTTCTTCCATTCTGTGGTATCACAACGGACCAATAATGGTCTAAGTGGGCTGGTCTTAAGACCTGCCACCACCTTAACCTAACCTTAACCTAACCATCATAATGTTGTTATAATTATAATAAAGGGAATTTAATATAAAAAACATCAAATCAAAACATATTTGAAAAATAGTTTAAAACATTATGAAAAAGACGGTCAAAGTTAAAAATTTTTAACCAAAAACATAAAATTTTAACTTAGACTGAAATATTTCAGAGAAGAAACATGTCATATAAATACTTAATACAGTATTGGATAGTATATTTAATTATCTGTTTAATTTCCAGAGTAGAAAAACTGAATCATAGTCTAAAAAATGCAAGTCATCCTGTATCTCAATAATTCGATCTATTATGGAAAAAATTGAATATAGGCGTAAAATCAGCGCAAAAAGTTCTTCTAGAAAAAGTTCTTCTAGTATTTGAGGTCTCTGGATAAAATTTTTTTCGAAAATTCGTAGACTAGTGTTATAATTTATTTAATTATTTTTTAAATTTTTGGTAGTTTTTCACTTCAAGTGGAAATCCCCTTAATTTAAAAAAAAATTCTAAAACTTTCCGTTGGGAGAGGTATTTTATGTATAGAAAGGTGTATCAAGTTTTAAAGGAATAAGTAGTGTAGTTTTTAAATGGCAGTAAACATGGACTTTTAAAAAGTGGTTTTGAGAAAAACACGTTTCAAATTGTAGCTGTAAGAGCTACAGTGTAAGAAGAGAGGGGACTAATTAGTCAATAACTAATAACAGTTTTGCTCTGGTTGACTTTAGATTCTTCAGATGTTTAACTATAAGAAAAAAAAAATTGATTTTTCAAAAATGCAAATCCTTACCTACCCTTAAATATTGCATGTTAAAAGCTATGTAGTTCGTGAGGCAGTTATTTTTTAAGAGTTTGGCAATGGATATCATATTCTAATAGTGTTGACAAAAAATAACCTACTACTGTTCAGATAGTTAACCCTAGGAACTACAAAATAAGTTGAACGATATGATTGAAAAAAAATTACAATTTCACATAAAGATATTCAGGGCTTTGTGAGGGCATAAAATTGAGTAATGTTGGCCGATAGCCTTTGTTGCTCGTGCCGTACAAATATAGTAATATAATTATTTATAATTGTATTTCTAACAAATAAATAAATAAATAAATAAATAAAAAATTGAGTAATAATTATATGTTTCAAATGTTTAAATACTGAGATGAACTACAACCAAGATTGACTTTTTTTTTAGAGAAATATGGTCATAGTGGTCAGCTCCATACACATTATTTGATTAGCTGACTATAAGCTATATCAAAACATGTTATATGCGGCATAATTAACTGTCTGAAACAAGTTTCAAGGAGGATGTAGTCCAAAAAATTGCGCAAGCAGTGTAATGTCACGTATATTCTGCCTAATAATTCAACAGATAGCTATGGCAAATTGTTTCAGGAAATATGAATAAATACCCTAGTCTAAAGATGTTAAATATTATTTTTAATTAAATTGCTAAATCTTTTCTTTGATCGAGGCAAATAAACTTATATATTGTTTCGTATAATTTTGATCAAATATGAAAATATTTTTAAATTTTTGTTAAATAAAGGACTTCCTTCCGAAGAACCCAACATTTTTACCCTGTTTTTTTACATATTGTAGCAAAATACCAATTCACACATTCTCTCGAAAAACCGGCGCACATTGGGGCCAAATGAATGAAAAGTGGCGATTAATTCAAAATATGAACTTTAAAATTCATGATCGTGTTTGGTACCGGGTTAAAGTAAATAAAATTTTGCATCACTAACTGCAAAAATTTTACTTTTATGTTGTTTGCTTTAGTTGAAGTGAGCACTTAAAGTTAAATAATTGTTATTTTTTTTGTGCATATTGAAAAAAAGTGAAAATTTTGATATTTCAATTGATAATTTTTTCTATTAATACTTCTAAAAGTTAAATTTTTATAATGGAACCGTCAACTTCAGGTAGTTTACTATATAGTACATGTTTTTTTGTTTAAATAAATGTTTTAAAAATATTAAATGTTAATAAAATAAAATTAGCCCAAAAATGGGCTATTTTTGATTTATATATGGAGTTTCAACAACTTTGTTCGTGAGCTTGCGTAAAATCGTCTATATAGTGTTATAATATCAGATCTCAACTAATAAACCCCAAAATATTTTTTGGCGATTTGTTGAGATTTTTCTGTTATGCTTGTTTTTGTGAAATAACTCAAGATGCTAAAAATCCACAAATATGAAAAAAAAAACAACAAAACAAAGCATCAAGTTGTTTTTACTTTGTTTTGTCATTATTTTCGTTATAGTAGTTGTTATTGTAGCTAAAAAATGTGTTGTTAATTAGAGATGGGGGCGTGAGTAACTTTAATTCACGCTTACTCGGTACTAATTATTGATTCGGTACTGACACGTTTATTTATTGTTTTAGCTGTCAATGTTTTGTGATGTGATGTTACATATTTAAAGTGTTGTGAAAGTGTAAATTATTCGGTAGAGGGTTAAAGGAATTACTTTTTGCAAATTTTAAACGAATACAAATCTTATTAATTTTAGGAACATCTCCCAAAACAATTTTCATTCCTCGTCATGAGTTGCATAATTTTATGAGAAGTGCAGAACCTAAATCACTTCAGGATAAATTTAAACTTTTGAGATGGGAAGTAATAAAACGTGTCGACCCTTCGGATATGGTAGATTTTATGAAGAGGTTTCGTAATTTTTGCTCTAGCTATGAGATTCGGTGGCAGAAATGTCATAGAAAGAATGAAGTTTTTGTAAAAAATAATAAGAATTGGCTGGATGCCTCAATCTCATTCAGTCCACCACCAGAACCACAACAAAAACGAGGTCGCAATGAGCTCTCATTTGAAGAGTGCAAAGAAAAAACAAAAGTTAAGAAATGTAAAGACATAAGAGATCAAATTTCTTTGCCTGTTTTGGCTTACGCCACACAAATGAGCTTGAGAGCTGCTGGAAAAATAGATGAGTCGAAAATTGTTAAGGAAATAATATCATCTCCAACAAAAGCCGAAAAATACCGAAAAAGTATAGCACAGGTACCACCACAGCAGTTAACTCCGGATGAAGCTCTGTCCGTTTTGGTAGAAGCGAAGCTAAGTCGCCACCAATATAATGTTATTAGAAAGGTTGCACCTGAGAAATTTCCATCATATAAAGTGGTCCAAAGAGCTAAGAAAAAATGTTACCCAAAGGGAGAACAAATGAAAATTTCTGAAACATCAGCGCAAGTTAGCCTACAAGGAATATTGGATCATACCACTGAACGCCTTTTGTCGGTTAAAAATGCAGATTTAAATTCGTTAGACAACGAAGAAATCGAAAAAATTACTTTATACACTAAGTGGGGCTTTGACGGAAGTTCAGGGCATAGTTCTTACAAACAAGCCTTTCATGACAGTAATGCATCTGATTCTTCTGTTTTTATTACGTCAATTGTACCATTAAAATTAGTTTGTATAAACAAAATCATTTGGCATAATCCTCGACCGTCTTCAACTAGGTTTTGCAGGCCATTCAAAATTGAATTTATGAAAGAAACGGTCAACAGTATTAAAACAGAAAGAGAAAGAGTGGCGACAGAAAAAAATGCTCTTATCGATACAGTGATATCAGTTGGAGAAAGAAAGATAAAAGTGAACCACAAACTAATTCTCGTTATGATTGACGGTAAAGTGTGTAACGCGATTACAGACACAAAGTCCACACAAAAGTGCTACATATGTGGCGCTACCAGCAAGGAGTTCAACAATATTGAACAAATGATTTCTAGAGATTCCAACGTAGACTTCATGGAGTTCGGTTTGTCTGTCCTACATGGCTGGATAAGATTTTTTGAATGTCTTATTCACTTGGCATATAAACTTCCAATTCAAAAATGGCAGGCAAGAAGTGACGAAGAAAAAAAAATTATTACTGAAACTAAAAGTCGTATTCAACGCGAATTTAAAAAGAGAACGGGATTGATCATTGATCGACCAAAACCTGGTTTTGGTAACTCTAATGACGGGAATACTGCAAGACGTTTTTTTAAGAATGCAGAAGTATCTGCTGAAATTACTAATATTGATTTAGAGTTGATCAAAAATATGCACACAATATTAATTGTAGTTTCTAGTGGTATTGAGGTCAACATTGAAAAATTTACAAACTTCGCTAATAACACTGCCAGGCTATTTGTGAAAAAATATCCATGGTACTATATGCCTCCTACTCTTCACAAATATTTTATTCATGGGCCTGAAATTATATCATTATCGCCATTGCCAATTGGTCAGCTAACCGAAGAGTCTCAGGAAGCCAGAAATAAAGATTTTAAAAGTTATAGGGAGAATTTTGCCCGTAAATGCAGTCGAGAAAAAACAATGGAAGATATCTTTAATAGATTTCTCTTAAGTTCAGATCCGTTTATAACAAGCATGAACAATAGTTCTAAAAAGAAAAAAGAGCTAATGCCAAAATCTGCATTGGAGTTGCTTGTACTTCCCAGCAATCAAAATAGCAATGATGAAGATGGAGATGAAGATGGAGATGAAGATGGAGATGAAGATGAAGATGGAGATGAAGATGGAGATGAAGATGAAGATGAAGATGGAGATGAAGATTAAGATTATTGTAACGAATTAATTTATGATTATGAAATTGAATGTGAAGTAAATACTAACATTGAAGGTAATAATGATTATAATAAAAAATTGTTGTTTTAAAAAAAAAAATAGAATAACCGAATTGAATTAAATTTTTTTTAAATAGTGTGTTTATGGTTATTTATCAATAAAAAAACAATTATATTTTCAAATGTTTCATTTTTGAGCAAAATTTTCAAATTTCGAGAAAAAAGGTATGATTTTAATTTAAACATTTTCTAATAAAAATACATATAAAATATTTATTCCTTATTATTTTTAAAAATATTACTTGTTTTTCTTAAAGTACATTTAGTATGCTTTAATTTGCAATTTAATTGAATAATTTATAGCGCACCGTTCCAAAGTTACAGCAAAAAATGTGAAAAAAGAGGATTTTTTACAGAACACAAAATGGCCCATAAAGGGTTAAAAAATGTGTTTTTTCACTCTGTTTTTTTTAAATGTTGGTTTTTTATGTATTTATAAATATCCATTAATAAAAAATATTTTTTTTTTAAATTACGACTTCTATGAATTAATCGCCACTTTTCATGCATTTGGCCCCACTGTGCGGCGGCTCGAAATTAATTTAAGTCTTAAGGTTTCTTGAGCAAAATTGCTAAAAATTATCCAAAAATTTAAAACTCACCTACGATTGAAAAAAAAAACAACTGACTATTGTTGGAGAGTCATTAAAAAAATTAACCAATTATTTAAGAATAAAATTCTTGGAAGAAAGCCCGAGAAACAATTTGTGTCCGTACCAAACTTCTCAAGCACAAAAGTCCCGAGTATTAGACTGAATTTTATATTTAGAATCTAGGAGTAATTACAAAAAACTGCAAAATTTATGAAAAAAATGAGTTACACATTGATATTAAGACGAATGCAAACGAGCTGAAGCCAACAATAAATAAGCTGATATGCAGTGAAGCTGGCCTGAGTCTTTATTATAATGTACCCGAAACATACCCAACAAGTAACTCAAAAGCTATCTGAAATAGTAGGTGAGAGTTGGGAGCTTTGAAGCATGGGAAGTTGCGAAGCACGGCCATAGATGGCGCTTAGTAGAGGTTTTGATAGCTCTTACCTACTGTCAACATTTTTTTACTTAATATCTCAGTTTTGTAATAGCACTCGTAATAATAGTACACGTTTTTCGTATCTCTCCAGACAGTGTGTTCAACATTTTATTCGAAAAGCTTTTTTGAGCATTCGTGTTTTTGGCATTTTCATAAACATTTGCAAGCGAATTGAAAAGGTGAGTACACAACAAAAAATCAGCAATGATTAGGCTTCAGTGTTAAAAAAAAAAATTTGAATGTTTAGTGCAATTCCAAAGATTTTTTCAATAAATTTTGTCATTTTTTTGTGTTATACCTAACGAAAAATAAAGTTTTTAACTCATGGAGTTGACAAATATTAAAAATATAAGATAACTATGAAATCTTTTACTATTCCAAACTATTCGAAAACTTGCGTTCATTGCGAATCGGAATGATTGAGCAGATTGCCATTTTTCACATTTTTTCAATAACATTTTAATTTTTTTCCACATTCTTTACTCTTATACATAATAATCACAATAATTTCTCCTTTTTTCCAACAGGAAAAAATTATCCATGATTTTGGATCTTATGCAAATCCTTCAACCAGGACGTGTATTTTAAGATGCTCTAAAGATTATTTAAAAAAAAAAAAAAAATGTGAAAAAAATCTATTTCTGTGGTAGTAGACCCCCAAACAAAGCGTGCTTAAAAACTCTCCACTGTCCCCTACCGTAGTTAGTCTGTATCTATAGTAATAAAACTCATTTTCTCTTTGTTTGTTTGTTTGTTTGGCCTTTATACAAATCTTAACGGCTCAATGGATTTCGTTCAAACTAAGTACAGATATTAAATGCATCCTAACTTAAAATGGTACATACTTCGTTTTTGCCACGCCCCCTTCGAAATTTTTCAACTAACGGTAATTTTGTTATTATAAAACTTTTTACTACCAGAATTTTTTGTGTATTTAATTTTAAAAAGTTTTGTTATTTTGACATCAAAAACACTCACATATATTTAAATTGTAGAAATTTTCAGCACAACGATTTTTTCATAAAACATCGTTACTTAAAAATGAGAAAAAACGACATGAAAATCAAAGTTTGGTCTTTCGATGCAAATATCTCCGCTGTTCATTTAAAAATTTCATTTATAATTTTTTTGTTCAAAAGTTCAATAAAAGCACTTCACAAAAATAGTTTGAACTGTACTGTGATGTCAGTGTATATAAAGGGTCCGCCAAATAACTTTTTTTTTTTTGAAAATGCAATAAAAAAACTGCTTGATATTTTCTCAAATTTCTTTTTTATTTGAAAGTACAATCCTTCCGGTTAATAATGAAAAATAATTTTATTCAAATGGCTGCCTCGGCTGGCCATGCTACACGATCGGTCCAATTTTAATCACATTATCGATTGTGTGCAGCTGTATTTCACCAATGGCTTCACGAATATTGTCCTTTAAAGCGTCAATTGTCTTTGGCTTGTCGGCGTAACACTTATCTTTGAGGGCACCCCACAAATAATAGTCCAACGGTGTCAAATCGCAGCTCCGAGGTGGCCAAACGACATCAGCTCTGCGGCTGATAATGCGATCTTCAAAAACAGGGCGCAAAACATCGAGTGTAGCTTCGGCTGTGTGGCACGTAGCGCCGTCCTGTTGAAACCAAATGTTGCCAATATCCTCCTCTTCAATTTTTGTGAACAAAAATTCGTTCAACATGGCCCGATAACGATCGCCATTGACTGTAACGGCCACTCCTTGCTCATGTTCGAAGAAAAATGGCCCAATTATGCCTCTGGACCAAAATCCGCATCAAACAGTGACTCGTTTTGGGTGCAGCGGCTTTTCAATGTATGCGTGCGGGTTTTCTGTGCCCCAAATGCGACAAGTTTGCTTGTTTACATACTCGCCAAGATCAATATGAGCTTCATCTGGAAAGATGATTTTTTTTGGCAAAATCGGCATCTTCTGTAAGTCGATCGCAGGCCCACTTAGCGAAGCGAAAACGCTTTGGATGGTCAGTTGGCTTCAACTCCTGAACCAATTGGACTTTGTATGGCGTCATACCAAGGTCTTTATGCAAAATTCGTCTCAATGATGTCTCCGAAATATTCAATTGTTGAGAACGACGGTGAATTGATGTTGATGGCGCTTCACGCACACTTTCTGCCACAGCAGCAATATTCTCGGGTGTACGCACTGTTTTTGGCTTTTCACGCTTTGGTTTATCGATGAGGATGCCAGTTTCTTTCACTTTTTTCACAAGATAACGAACATACGGAGCTGACGGTGCTTCTCTTCTTCCAAAATCCGTACGAAATTTTCGCACACATTCTGCAACATTACTATGATTTTGAAAGTAATGTCGCAATATTTCCCAGCGTTGTTCAAGCGTATACACAACCATATTCGTTCAGCGGAAAGATAAAACTAACTATCTGTCAAATCAAACATGAGCTAAGTGTTACCATTCACGAAATAAGCACTAGTTGAAAAAAAAACGTTAGATGGCGGACCCTATGTTTTATGTTTATGTCAAAAATGTCCAAAATATTGACTTTTTACTAAAAAAAAAGACTCAAAAATTGTTTATGTTGTAAAAATGTAATAAATTAAAAATTGCACATCTAGCTACCTCCCATATGACATAGCATTTATTTGCAAAAATTCTTCCAGCTAAGCGCAAACATCATTTTACTGTTTTTGCCATCAAGACAGCGACCCTTTGATTTTTTTCGAGAAATTTATTTTTTCCAAAATGTTCTTTTTATATTTTTCGCAGAAAATTCAAGTCTTAGAAATAATTTATGTGAAAAAATTACCCCAACATTGCTTTCCAATCAAAAGTTATGTCTAAAAATATATTTTTTCATCCAGTTATACTAAAATTCTCTATCCAAATATATTAGTACGTCTATATTTTTGCCACACCACTCCCCTCCTTCCTCCTGTTAAATGTGTTTTGTGGTAATGGCATCATTTCTTCTCACTGAATTTCGACGAACTTGCGTTGTCACTCTGTTCTTTATCAATGTCACTTTAGTTTTTGTATATATATCACCATTTCATCGAAAAGATTACCGTGAATATAATGCAGTTAAAGTTAATATTTTCATGTTTAATGAGTTACTAGAACAACATTGTTGATAGTCAAATTTCCACGCCAACTAAATGTACCGACATAAGCTTAGTATGCTGTAGAAGCGAAAATAAATTTTCCGCAAGAAATGCATTGCGCTTTTGACAGCGAAAAGGTAGCAAATTTTTTTTCGTTGGATAGTACACTATTGAACCGAAACATTTGTTTAATGCAGTAAAGTTCACAGCCTGTCTTTTATATGCCCATACATTTAATTGACGGGGAAATTTGACACTTAACAATAGTGTTCAACTAACACATTCAACAAACACGTTATGGTAAGTATGTGCAAGTATTGAGTCTACACCAAAATTTCGCATGAGAATTAAATGCGTAAAAATTTTCGTTCCTGCAGCATTCTACATCTACCAGCCATTTCTGTGAAAGTAACTCCTGTTAGCAATAGTTATTCTTCGTTTGATCTCATTTTTGATGTCGTTGGTTGAGTTTATGGTGGATCAAGATAGACGAAGTCCTTCACAACCTCGAACTAGGTATTGTCAACTAAAACGTGGGTTCCAAGACGCTGGGACTGTTTGTTGACACCAAGTATTTTGTCTTATCTGCATTAACTGCCAAACCTATTGGACTTTACTCTCTTTCTAATCTGGAAAATGCTGCACTGACTTCGCACGTATTATGGCCAATATCGGTGTCATCGGCATACGCAAGTAGCATAATACTCTTGTATAATATTGTGCCACTATGTCTCAGATCAGCTGATCGGATGATCTTCTCCATCATTTGGTTGAAACAATCGCACGATAGGCAATCACCTTGTCTGAAACCTCGTTTGGTAACAAATGGTGTGTAGAGGTCTTTTCCGATTTTAGCTACGCTGCTGGTGTTGCTCAGTGTCATCCTGAAAAGCCCTATTAGTTTTGCAGGAATATCAAATTTAGACATCTTAACGCTACAATTGATTTACTCAAGGAAACTTTTGACGAAAAAATAGTTTCACGAAATGGCCCAATTAATTGGCTCCCAAGATCGTGTGATTTAACCCCATTGGACTATTTTATTTGGGGTTATGTAACGTCACTTATCTATTTCGATAAAGCACAAACAATTCAACACCTAGAAATCAACATTCAAAGAGTTATCTGCGAGATACGGCCGCAAATGCTGCGAAAAGTTTGTGAAAATTGGTGTTCCAGATTGCGCCTTGTACGCACCAGGCGTGGTTGCCACATGGCCTAAATTAAATTTAAACATTAATGTCATAAAATTTTCTATCCAATAAAGCCCGTTTCATTGATATTAAAAATATATTACTATGTTTTATTATGATTTCAACTATAAAAATCACCCTTTATATAGAAATTTTATGTCGAATGTTTCCAATAATTTTGCTTTAATTTCATATAAGCATTCTTGAGTACAGTGTATACCAATTCCCGGTATTAAAAATTCTTTCATATTTTTTTTTGGATTCGCCCGGAGGTATGAATCTTCCAACGATATTGTAATTAGATTTTCTATTGTATCGTATTCTATTATATAACTTGTTTTTCCGAAGTTTGTAATAGATTCGTGAATCGTAAAGCTGCCTCTGTGCAGTGCTGCTGAAAGAACTCCTTGAGACTACCGATATTTAATTTGTACTACTATAGTAGAAACTTCTTAAATTTAAAATGTACTACTATTTGCTCAGTTTAGAAAAAATTTTTCATATTTTTGTTTTGAAATTTTTTGACAATTTTTTTCGTTCCGCTTATGGAAATATTTCCAAATTTTCTAGATGTGTCCGACATAGAATTCCGTGGTGAGAAATGGAGATGTTTTTAAATTTCGATAATTTTGCCAAAGATTTGAATTTGGAAGAATTTTGGACAAATGACAAGACAAATGACAAGAAAAGTTTGTGAAAATTGGTGTTCCAGATTGCGCCTTGTACGCACCAGGCGTGGTTGCCACATGGCCTAAATTAAATTTAAATATTAATGTCATAAAATTTTCTATCCAAGAAAGCTTATTTTGTTGATATTAAAAATACATTACTATGTTTTGTTATGATTTAATCTTGTATTACTCTATAAAAAACACCCTTTACTTACCAGGAGAAAATGGAAGAGTTTCCCAACACATGGCAAAGAAAATAAAAATAAAATTAGACAACGAAGCAATTGCAGCATGCAAAAAACTTACAAATCTTTTAACAAATCAATTTTAACCGACTCAAACCGACTACACAAAAAAATTTACACTGACCATAGACGCATCTAATATTGCAATAGGTGGGGTTTTGTCACTGTATGACAAACCAAATATTTTCATTTCAAAATGCTTAAACGCAACTGAACAAAATTATGCAACGAACGAAAACTTTACGGTGTAACAAATTAAGAAATTCATACGGATCATCAACTTCTAACGTTTGCAGTTTCTACACGAAATCTTTACGCTAAAATGAAGCTATGACACACTTTTATTGAGGAATTTTCTCCAAAAATTATTTATAAACCAGGAAAGACTAACGTCGTAGCAGACACCCTTACTAGACAACTTTTATAACAGATACTGGTTTAGATACTCAACATTCAGCAGAAAGAAGCGACAGTCTTCAAATAGGGGAAACAACAAAACTTTTAAAGCAATAAAAGCAACAGATTTTACTGCACAGAGGCAGGGCTCCCGTTTTGAAATTTTTGGGGGTAGTACAGTTTCTGGTTTTTGGGTAGCACAGGGTAGTACCGAAAGTTTTTTTAAACTTTTTATCAAATAAAAAAAGACGAAATGCATACATTTGCATATAAAAGGGCAAACAGTTTTTATTGAGAATGTTTTTAACATATATATTGTTTTACAAAATAAATGATTTATCTTTTAGAGCTATGCATGAATAAAACAAGTTCCTGTTTTGACAAGAAATTATTTTAAAAAGCTTAAAGCAAGTAAAAATAAAAAAGAGCTTTTAGAAGTTAAGCAAGAAAATATGAGTTAAAATTTTAAATAATTAAAAATTTTTGCGAACAGTTTATATAGAAAAAGTTTAATACATTAACAAATACACTGCAATTCTTTTTGTTTGAAATTTCCATCCTTAACATTTTTAATTCAATCGATGAATTTAAAAATGGATTTACAAATGTAATGTAAAATTCTGCATTTTTTCTGACCTCTTCAATAGTTCTGCACTTTTTCCGTTCTTTTCCGTTCTTTTTCTTTTCTAAGAAAAAATGTTGAACACAAAATAAATCGTGTACATTTCTCGAAAATTCTCACCGCAGTAAAATTCGGCTGTTCTGCACTCCATCTCTAGTAATACCAACATAAAAACGAAAAAAAAAAATAATTTTGACATTAATATTATGTGCTGTGACAATTGTGAGAAGCAAAAAGTTGCAATTTTGAAAAATTTTTGAAATTGAATTCAAAACAATATTCATTGAAGTGGTTAGTTTTATTAAAACGGAACAATAGAGGTCAACATTCTGTATATTCCTGTCAGAATCAAAAAACTCTGCATTCTGTGAGGTCAGAATATCTATATAAATAAAAATCAAATGTCGTTCGTTGGTAATTGCATCAGTTGAGAACGGCTGAACCGATTTGGATAATTTTTTTTTTAAAATGTTCGTAATAGTCCAACTTAGGTTTTTACGGAAAGAAAAATTGACCACGCCCACTTTGCGCCCACTTTTTTTGATTTATCTAAAATCGGAAAATGGCTGGACCGATTTGGATAATTTTTTTTTTAATGTTCATAGTAATCCAATTTAAGTTTTGTCGGAAAGAAAAATTGACCACGTCCACTTTTGCGCCCACTTTTTTCAATTTATCTAAAATCGGAAAACGGCTGGACCGATTTGGATAATTTTTTTTTCAAATGTTCGTAGTAATCCAATTTAAGTGTTTACTTAAAGAAAAATTGACCACGCCCACTTTTGCGCCCACTGTTTTGATATCTATATATATAAAATTAAGTGGCAAAACTTCCTGTTCGCATACTCCTCCTAGACGGCTTGCCCGATTTCAATGAAATTTTCAGGGGTGATTGGGGTCTGTGTGGAGAGTGCACATAAGAAATTGCATGTGTGTATCTTTGCAGGTTTTGTACCACACCCCCTTTTGTCGCCCACAAATCAATAAAAATGCTGTATTTAAGACGGTTTTGGTCGTATGAAATTAAAATTTGGTAAATAAGTTCGTATGATAACTATAATTAACTTTGAAAAAATGGGCGTGGTCACAATTCATCTACGCCTACTTTAAAGAAAATATCAAAATACTTCGAAACCATTGGTCCGATTGAGCTCAAATTTTGTAAGTACGCTTTGCTTTGAGTACGAGATGGTTTAAGGGGCAATGCCACACCCCCTTTTACCTCCCACATATAAATAAAAAATTGTTGTTATCGAATAGCTTTAGTTAGAGTTATGGGTCGCACAGCTTAGAAATTCGGTATTCGACCACAATTTAGACGTACCGTTTGTGTGATGAAATTTTATGGGAGTGGACAAGGGGGAGGGGCACCTCCGATTCAACCCAAATTTGTGATATCGAATAGCTTTGAAGTTATAGGAATTCATCTTTGGAATTCAGTTTTTGACCTCAATTTACACATGCAGTTTCAATGGTTTTATTTTATGGGCGTTGGACAGGGAGGCGTGACATCTCCCTTACAACCCAAATTTGCGATATCGTATTGCTTTGAAGTTATAGGTTGACAGCGTAAGAATTCGGTATTCGACCTAAATTTATACATGCATTTTCAATACTTACATTTTGTCGTCGTAGGGCAAAGGGGAGTGGCACTTCCCATACAATCCAACTTTGTGCTATCAAATAGTTTTAGAGTTATAAGTCGTACAACGCCGAAATTAAGTATTCGACCTCAATATACACATGCAGTTTCATTGATTCAATCTATGTTCATTGGTAAGAGGGCGTGGCACCTCCCATTTAACGTAAATTTGCGATATTGAATATCTGCGTCAGAATTCAGTATTCGGCCCCAATTTATACATGCAGTTTCATTAATTACATTTTATGGGCGTACGACAAGGGGGCGTGAAACCTCCTATTTAACCCAAATTAGAGATATCAAATAGCATTGGTGTCTCACAGCTTTGGAATTCAGTATTGGACCTCAATGTACACATGCAGTTTCATTGATTACATTTTATGAGCCTTGATCAAGGGGGAGTTGAACCTCCCATACAACGAAAATTTGTGATATCGAATAGCTTTGTAGTTCAAGGTCGCACAGCGTCGGAACTCAGTATTCGACCAAAATTTACGCTTGCAGATTTACTGATAAAATTTTTTAGAGTTTGTCGGGGGGGCGTGACACCTCCAATTTAACCCAAATTTGCGAAATCGAATAGATTTGGAGTTATAGGTAACTCAGCCTCAAAATTCAGTATTCGACCTCAATGTACTCATGCAGTTTCATTGCTAAAATTTTATGGGCGTAGGGAAAAGGAGAGTGGCACCTCCCATACAATCAAAATTTGTGCTATCGAATAGTTTTGGAGTTATATGTCGCACAGTTTTGGAATTCGGTATTCGACCTCCATGTAGACATCCAGTTTAATTGATTACATTCTATTAGCGGTGATGAAGAGAGAGTGGCACTTCCTATACAACCCAAATTTGTTATATCGAATAGCTTTGTGGATATAGGTCGCACAGTCTCAGAATTCAGTATTTTACCTCAATTTAGACATGCTGTTTAACTGATAACATTTTATGGGCGTTTGAATAGGGAGAGTGGCAGCAACGCGCCGGGTTTCAGCTAGTATTTAATAAAAAACGATACAATGCATTAATTAAAGGATTAGAAAGGAATAGAAATTACGAAGATTCACAATTAAGGCTGTGTGTGAATTGATCTCAATGTGCACTAAAATAAATATTATCTTTAAGACAATACTTCTTAAATCATTTATGTAATTTCCCAGTATATGATTTCACACATTTTGGAACCCATTCATCTGAACTATATTGAACAAATTGAATGTTCAAATTGGCTACTTAATCATGTGACATTTAAAGCAGTAGGCTATTTATAGATCACCGCCATCAACTCTACCAAGGTTGCCATCTGTTCTAGTTGCTTCTTATTTATTTCAATATTCAATGTTTTTGACAGTTTGTCGAAATGCGCCATAGAAATGAAATGAATTTCAGTGACACGACACTTTTTTAATTTATATAAATTTCTTTCTTTTTTGAATTTGAAATTTCTTTTAATTTGCCGTTTTAATAGTGAATTAATTTTTTAAATAATAATTGCCCTTTAAGCACTGGAAAAATTTCTTTGTTAAAAATTTGCCACATCACGTGTTCCGTTTTAGTTTGTTTTTGTCTGAAAAAATTTTCAGTAAAAGTTTTGACACGAAAATAAAATATATTAAAGTTAACTATTCTGCACTTAATGTTTTTTATGCTATTTCATAGCAAGTACAAATTGTGCTAGAAAAGAAAAAGTTGTTTTTTCCAATTGACTCGAAAATAACTGCTGGGCTTTATTTTGATTTTTACATTTTACCAAAAAAAAAAAAAAAAAAAAATTAAAAAATAAATTATATTAAAAGCGACCCAATTCGTTTGTTCCAATCCTTGACGATTTTAATTACACTTCATGTCCTTAGCGGGCCAAACAGGGTGTCTTGCGTACTTGTAAGGCATCAATCGGCAAGCAATGCCTCGTTTGCATTATATACAATGCAACGGATGCGGAAATAAAACCGTGCCACCGCAAGCGACCTCAATCGTATAACGTTGTGACTTTTGTATGCATAAATGTGTATGTTTATGTGTGTGTGTGTGTGTGTGTCAATAAGTAAAAAACCCGTCTAGAGAAGCCAACAAACTTGCAGGCTTGATGACTGCGACGACTTCCGAACAAGGCGGCACAAAAGCGCCATAAAAACGCACAAAAAGAAGTTGTGAAAAAAACAAACCAAAACTCAAAACTAAAAAAAAATTTAAGAATCAAAAGGAAACAAACCAGCATTGGCAACAAACTACAAGGACAAGCCGAAATTAAAGTAGCTTTGGTTTTAAGTTATGTTAGGCAAAGGATTTCGAGGCTGCTGTTCTTGCGCTTGTGGCCACAAACATGGCGACCACAATTCGTCAAACAAGCATGGAGCTTAAAATTGGCACAAAAACAAAAACAAGAACAACAAAAAGTTACCACAATGGCATCAGTGCTAAAACAAAAATGCACAAAATTTAAAATGAAAAAAGGTGCATGGGAGCGAAAGAATTAGTGATAGAGAAAGAGAGGATCTAGCCTTGCAAGGACTCGTTTTTGTTCACGCTATGCAACTTTTGTTTGTGGCTTCTAGGCAATTGTGGCAATACTAACCGATAGTAGATATAAAGAGCAAAAAGAGTGAGTAAGGATTTTTGCCATAGTTCTAAGAATCCCAAATTTTGATTTAAAAAGCTTTGATGACAAAAAGAAGAGCTACATAAACACAAAAGGAATGCGTAAAAGTTTAGAGGCAGAAAAGCCTTATTAAGTAAATGAAGACTTAAATACAAAGAGGGAAAACTTTGTTTCTATAAATTCTAATACGAACCTTAGCTGTAATAGTGATATAAATATTTCACCAAAGCTAATATTGTCGGCATTTAATATTACAGTGCCTTATTTCTCTTAGCTTCATCATTTACCTCAGTTCCACCAAACGGTAAAACAATTGCTTAAAGCCTATTATATTATTAATTATTATTTGAACATCGCAACCACTACAAGTGTTTAACAAAAGCAGTAGCAAGCAATACAATAACTCCAAATATTAGTTTTACGCTCAATAAATCCTTATTTTGTTATTATTTTTGTTTGTTTTCTGTTTTTTATGCACTAATAAACATTTAAAAAGCAACAAATACAAACGCACACCAACAACCCACCTCACACATATACCCCGCCTGCAGAAGCAATCTTTGTGCTTGTATTTATTAATAAATTGTGTAACTACCATTTATTGTACATATTTATGTATGACGGTTTGATTTGGCACAAATAATAATAGCACAATTCTGCCAAATTGTGGTTTGGCTTGTTTGCTGTGCGAGTTGAGAACAACTCAAGTTGAAGACTGTAAATAACAAAAACAACAACAACTACAACAAAGCTAAAAATAAAGTCGAAGCTGAAGCCTCAAATTGCTATGAATTTTACAATTATTCCCCATTTGTTTTGCGGCAATAAATAGTTGATTACCGTTGATTATCAATTTGGTGCCATGTGTACCGAATAATCACTTTATTATTGATGTGAAAATACAAAGACATTATAGTTTGTGTCATGTAACTATTAATGAATTTGTTATGCTGACAGCTATGCAAATATTTTACCACAAATATATTTATTTACTCTGTCATGCTTTGTATTGCTTGTTGTTTACTATTATCTTTAATGAAATAATTGCTATTCAAAAGTTGCTCATACGTTGTGTTGTGTTAAGGTTTTCGTTTGAATAAAATTTGAGCTAAAGCTTTATTAAGATAATCTTGACTCATTGAAATACATTGAGAAAAGTGCCTGAAGTTATTGTGATATTAATTACATTTTATATTTACCTGATCTACTAACATATATTTATAAATAAAGTACATAGTTAGTGAATGTGAATAGTTAGAAGGTATTACGAATATTGTGTTGGATTGAAAATATGTATGTTTATAAAGAAAAATGTTTAAACATTTATATAAGTTATTCACGTAGGTATCTTAGAAAAATTGTCTAACAATGCTTGTACCAAAGGGCTAAAACTAAAAAAAAAATAAACAAATATTTATTTATTTATGATATATATTCATGATATAAAAATGATTATGTTTGTTTAATAAAGAAAAAATGGTATAAATATTAATAAATTACTTTATTTAAATTGAATAACCAACTTTAAACAGTAATTTTAATGATGACATAAAGTTGCTTGGGTTTTTCTATATTTTGATTTTTTAATAAGTCCTGCATGACAGAATTATAAAAATTTGAATAAACATTTTTTTAAATTTGTTATTCAAAAATGTGATTTTTTTAACTAAGATTCAGAACGTGAATATATTCTTCTTAAGTTTTGAAAAATTTCTATCATTATGACATCAAACTTTTGGATATGACTCAAAAACTGTAGATTTTCTCAATACAACGAACTTTTTATGAAAAGTCGTTGTTGATAAATAAAAATAACGGAAAAAAAAAGATTTTTAGAAAACATTTTATACATATATACTAGTATATTGGAAAAATTACCATTATTATGTCAATAAAATTATATCGATATCTTGAAAACTACAGATTTTCACAATGTAGCACATTCTTTTTGCCTTAGAATGAGAAAAAACCGATTGAAATTTGAAACCGATCGATGTTCATCAAATTTCCTTTGCATGAAAGATCAATTAAGTGAATTTGGGGAAATGAGAAAAAATTTACCGTTCACCAAGTCAATATTTTATATTAATTATACCTATTCAATTTGTGCTCACAAAAAGGCCAAAATTTCTTTTTGTTGTACATTTTTTTCAATTTCCATTTTCTCCACTCTTTCACACTACACATCATTTATCAGGAAAAATACCTTAATTTTGACAAAAAATTCAATAAACAGTTTCTATCATTGAAAATCATGGTCTACCACCCCCTATTATTTTTTGGGTGTAACTTTATTTTTTCAAAATATTATTATATTTTTTACAATGTTCTACTGCTCAAAAATTAGTTTCTGTAAAAAAAAGTTTCCCATATGTTTATGCATAGTTCTATGTTTTAAGCCATTAAGTTATCTATTAAGCATTTTTATTGATTTAAAGTATTCTCCAGCATACGTAGGAACTACAGACCGCTCTACGGATATATATGAATTTTTATGCTCTTCGGAAAATTAATTTTATACATATTTTCACCATTTTTAGTATAGTTGCCGAAAGTAACCATAAAAACTGAATTACCGATTTTTAGTCTAATAAGACCAAAACCGTCTGAAATATAGCATTTTTTATGATTGGTGGGCGGTAATGGGAGTGTGGGAACATTTTTTAGCATGTGGGAACATAGCTTAAACCAAGTTTCCTTCAATTTTACTGCTTTACTCCACGTTTGTCTCCTGAAAAGTGGGCGTAACTAAAGTGGGACACTCCCACTTTTAGTAAAGTTGCCAAGAGTAAGCATATAAACTAAATTACAAAATTTTGGTTTAATACTACCCAACCCGTTAGTGGCTGCCGTAGCCTAGTGGGTAGAGTGCGTGGCCCCTAAGCTAAAGAATTGCGGTAGGCCAGGTTCAATTCCAGCTCAGACAGAAAGTTTTTTCAATTGAATTAATTCTTCTGTTAGGTCGTCACCTCTCTGCAGACAATGGCAAAATTCAGAGAGTAAAAATTGCCATGTAAAAGCTTCTTGAGAACATAAGACGTTCGAAGTCTGCATAAAACACGTAGGTCTAGTTCTCGGTCATTTGTGAAGTTTATGCAAGAATCATTCGAGTTCGATATAATTAACGTAGTCGATGCTGGAGTCTGTCTTTTGCAGATGAAATCTATTGCAGTTGCAGAAGAAAGCATTACCATCAAGTTCATAAGGGAGGTTTTTGGCAAAAACGATTACAATAAAGCCATATTTTAGAAAAGGTTTCCAAAAAAGTTTATGTATGGGACACTCTTTGTCAAAACGGTCAAGACAAAGATCGATCGACGATGATATGAAATTTTTTGGTTTCAATACTGCAATTTTCATAAAAAATAATTTATTTATAAATTTTCTCCGATAATAATTTTAAGTGCAAAAGTTAAAAAAATGTTTGTAATGATTTTTTATTAATAGTTAGGACTTTTAAATAAAAACACCGTAAACCAAAAGCTGGTTTCGTTCAGTCTTGAGTTATTCTATGTAAATACTATCTACTGGTGTTGGACTACACAAAGATTACACAACAGTCAAAGTTCAAGTTGACAGAAACGTTATAATAGATAAAAACTGTAGAGTTTTTTCTGTAGAATACTCATTCTGGAAATACGTCATCGTAGATTTTCGATTTTTAAACTTCAGAGTACTACAGAGTACATGCCAAAAAATTTCATCCATGGTTCTCTGTAATTTTCAAAGATATGATTATTTGTAAGTAAAATTCATGATTACACTGTGAGCTTGTTTGTATACTTTTTGTCTGTATTTGATAATTTCATCGTTCTTCAGCAACGCTCACCTTGTTCCTCTTATTATTACCAACAATTTATCTCAACTGATAGACCGAGTGAGTCTTACAAAAAGTCTAAATTAAAGTCAGCATAAGTTGCTACAAACAAATTAGATCCTTCATGGCGTATGATCAACTTTAATTGCTTTGAAGCGTTGAAAGCGGCCCTGAAATGTATGGCTTGTTAAAGTTTTTACGCGAAAATTTCAAACGATTTTTTCATATTTCTTTGTTCATCAAAAATAATGGTCAGAACAATAGGAACAACTTTGCTGAAGAATGATGAAATTATCAAATACTGTGGAAAAAGTGTACAGTGTAATCATTAATTTTACAAATAAAAGTCATATCTTTAAAAATTACAGAGAACCATGAATGAATTGTGTGTAGAATTACAAAACAAACAGATTAAAAAAAAAAATTAGCCGACTAGTTTGTTTGCAGTAGTGTGGCCCGGTTTGAAAAGTCTTTTTCGAGAAAAGCGCGTTTAAAGTTACTCTAGTTAGTTGAATTTACTCTGGCGTACCGGATTTCAAGCGCTCTAGAGTTTGTATATTAAAAGAGATTGATTTGAAATTATTTTCACATATTCTTGAAAAGTTGCAGAATAATAATTATTATTTGTTTTTTAGTATTATAATCTTTTTGTTATATTTTCGTATTATTTACTAAGCTTCATAAAAGGGTCAACAATCCTGCTGCATTAACAATTTTAAAAATTGCAGCGATCTAGGCGAAGGTAAAGCTTATAATTCAAAATTGAAAAAAAAAACACATTGGGAAATCGTTAATAAAGTAGGCTAATTTTGGACCAGGGAATAGTTTTTGAAAATCTGCTGACATATTCGGATTAAGCAGACGATTCTACATTCGAATATGTTATGGTCAAAAGTTGTTGTATCACTTAAATATAATAAGAAAAATCGCTTTGAAACATCCATTTCTCACTTTTTCAAATTCACGTTTCTTAGGGTGTTGTTACGGCGGTGGTCATATGATCCCTGGTCATAACACTTTTTACTCTATTTTTTTCGTTTGATGAGCTGTGTGACGAAAGTTTGTTATGCTGGTGGTCATATGATGTCTAAGCACCAGTACACTTTTTGCTACTTTTAGTATTTTTTCAACCGATGAGAGATGCTATTAAGCAGGTTTCATTATTGCTTTCATACATTTCGTACTAAAAGTGTTCTATTTTCGAGCCTAAACACAAACGTTGTGAATAATTCCACAACGCAACACTGTTTTGATCCCATGATTTCATATTTTTGTCGAATCATTTGGTGACCGTGGTGGTGAAAATGTACTCTCTTGCTCTCGCTCTCAAATTTTTAATTTACATTGAAACAACAACAATGTATGACCATGATGAGCCCATGACCGCCACCGTAACAGGACACTTAGCGGTGCCCATCTGGTTTAAGAATTTTCTTGACTTTTCTTTACGCCGCGTGCTTATATAATATCTAAAATTCAGAATATGGCCTTGCAAGGAGGTTCTGGAATATTTTAATATAATGTATGTAACCCGAAACCCATCTAATATTTATGCCTCTTTTATGTGATTCCAACAAGATGGTGTCACATGTCACACAGCTGGTCAACAAATGGATATATTGAAGGAGAAGTTTGGTAATTGCGTTATATTACGAAATGGTTCGGTCAAATGGCTATGCGAATATGCTCGAAAATAAGTAAAATCGAAAATATAATCGGATTTTTAAAATTTTTGCCAATTTCTTAATTAAAAATGTTAAAATTTTATTAATCGAACTTCTGTTTTTGCCTATCTTCTATACGTGAAAAGATATAGGCTTCAAACTTTTGAACTTTTTTAAAAATCTTTAAGAAATCGGCGTTTTTAGTCTAGTGAAGAGTGTGCTAGGCTATCAAGCCAGAGGTCTCTGGTTCGAATCCGGGTTCGGGCATGGTTATTTTCACTTCCTTTGTTCTATCCTACATTTAAGTATAATGGAAAACTAAAACAACCCACAACTTAATTTTAGAAAATGTGAAATTAAAGGACAGGAACACAGCTAAGGTCTGGAAATGCTTGCCGAGGTTAAGGCATACCACTAACCTCGGTTAAAAGCATTTAAAATTGTCTTTCACGGTTGTTTCGCTTAATCAATAATTCACATATGGTTCCAATCAATTCCTCTAAATAATCTATCCCTTTCCTTTCAGGTAAAAGACCAAACCTTGTTTGTATAAGGCACATGAAATGGTTCTTTTATCTTTTTTTTTAAAGAAAAAGAAGTGAAAAGTTGGTTTTTTTAACTTTTAATCTACTTTGCGAAAAAAATCGTTAAAGCTAGTTTTATAAATTTTTTTTTATAAAAACTTTTTCACACGTTATAATGCTATATCTTCTTTAAAAAGTTTACAGTAAATTAGAACCATTTAAAATGGAAATAATATAATAAAATTTTTTTCCAATATCTTACCATATCGGAGGAAGCTGAAGAAGCCAAAAAATAACTACAAAAATTACAGACAGAAAAAATAGTAGGGAAAACAAAAATACTGACTTATAAATAATGCTTATGATCTTGTAAGACCCTTTAATAACGTAACTGCAACAAAAAAAAAAAAAAATACGAAACAAAAGCGTTTCTGAAGATAATCTTGACGAAATCAGAGATCTTTTAATATTAAAATAAAATATTTGGCGAGAGATAAATTCTATAAATATAATTATTTATATATATTAAATTATGTATAATTTATTATTCTATAAATTAGTATTATACTTTTTTAGGTCAAAGTTCATACAGTCTTGTAGCCTATCTAGAATTTTTAAAATTTTATAGAATTTAAGGTACTAATAGTTTCGCCAGTTTTTGCAAAAGGACGAAAGTCTTGTTTTTCCAGCTGAAGGTTTGAGAGTCCCAACTATGATTTATAAATATAAATAATAAATTCAGTTTACTGTCAAACGGCATTAATGCTGCATTCTTCACACGGTATTGATTCTGCTGTATTGCTGCTACGGCAGTTCATTTAACAAACATGCCGTCCTAGGACATGCCTACAGAAAAAAGATATAAACAGCTATGGAGTAGAACATGTTTGCTGAACTCCCATTCCATGTCGACATTTACGAAAGTCCGCACAGCTTTTTTTCAGAATTTGTGTATGCTGTAGTGGAGAAAAAGTCTTGAAATTACATGTATTTTACGAATTTCGCTGAGCCAGAATTTGACCCGCCCTAATATATATATATATACAGTCATGTGAAAATAAATAGGGACACCTGTATTTTTATATTTAAAGCTGCATGAATTACATAGAAGGTGCAACAGATATAGCATTAATTCCTTCGGGTGGTGGTTCCTCTTGATAAGGCGAGTATAAAACTTTATGGGGTTTCCTCTCACATTGTAAAACTTTCAATATACAGGGTGCTTTACGGTTTTGGTACGTGTTTAGTATTATTGATCTAGAATCTAAACTACTCACCATAAAATAAAAAATAATATTTTGTATTTTAGAAAAAGTATTAGCATTTCCATCTATATATCAACCACTTTCGTGTCATGTGCTACAGCGGAGCTAAAATTTTGAGATTATCAAACGAAATATCAACAAATTTTGTATCTTTTGTTTTAGCGGAGTTGTAATCGTCAAAATTTAAAATCTCTGTTTTTCATGTTAAAATACACTTAATCAACAGTTCCTTTCTAAATTCTAACTTTGGATGCTAACAGCTCCGCTAAAAGAAAAAATACAAAATTTGTTGATATTTCGTTGGATAATCTCAAAATTTTAGCTCCGCTACAGCACATCACACGAAAGTGGTTGATATACCGATGAAAAGGTTGATATTTTTTCTAAAATAGAAAACATTATTTTTTATTTTATGGTGAGCAGTATAGATTCTATATCAATAATACTAAACCCGTACCAAAACCGTAAAACACCCTGTATCTTGAAAGTTTTACAATGTGGGAGGAAACTCCATAAAGTGTTATACTCGCCTTATTAATAAGAATCACCAGCCGTGGGAAGTAATGCTATATCTGGGGCACCTTGTATATAATTAATGCAGATTCAAATATTAAAATATAGGTGTCCCTATTTATTTTCACATGACTGTATATTAGGGCGGGTCGATTTAAAAATCGCCCATTGCTCAGTGAAAACCGTATTCTAGGGATCAAAATAAGAAACTTTGCCCGAGGAAATATACCTCTAAAACGAATTCTAATGCCCCAACTTTTCCGTAGGGTCACATTTTGAAAAATCCCTCTTTGACCCATATAGAGTGCCCCAATCGAGTCCAAATGTATGACCGACCCCCACTTACTTTGGAAGGTCGATCCACCTATGCCAGTCGCATACCCCCTGGAGCCCCCTGGAGTTCCCCATACAAACCCCCAGGGGGTTCCAGGGGGTATTCCACTGTCATGGGTGGATCGGCCCTCCAAAGTTAGTGGGGGTCAGTTACACATTTGGACTCAATTGGGGCACTCAGAATGGGTCAAAGAGGGATTTTTCAAAATGTAACCCTACGGAAAAGTTGGGGTATTTGAATTCGTTTTAGAGGTATAGTTCCTAAAAAGTTCCTATAGTTCCTAGAATACTATTTTCACTGAGCAATGGATGATTTTTTTGCCTCCCCACAAATCGACCCGGCCTAATATATATATATATATATATTATTTTTTCAACTTAATTTCAAGGATATAAATGTTTAATTGCCTTAGTTTTCAATCAAATAAACATTTAATTAAAGTTTTATGAAAACTTTATACATATATTTTTAAAAACCTGATGAGACGGTTTTCAGTTGAGAACGAAGCGCTCAGTTAGAAGTGTACATTTTAATGTAGCCACTAACTGAAAAAACGGGTAGACCTATTTATACTAAACTCAAGGTACATTGGGTATGGTCCGTAAATAGTTTACTTGAAGCTTGCACGAAATCGGTATAGTAGTTCCGGAGATATGGCATTTTTAAGATTTTCCCATATACTCCCATACAAATATTCTGTCTGTCTGTGTGATGCCTACAGATTCCAAAACTATTTGGCCAATTTAGCTGAAATTTTGACAGTCAATTTGTTTCAAGTAAGAGATGGTTAAGGAAAAAAAATTTGCCACATCCTCTTTCACCCTCTTCAGACGGTTTGGGTCGCATATGACTTAAATTTGGTAATTTAGTTTGTAGGGTTGCTGTCAAAAATTGTACTAAAAATGGGTTTCCACGCCCCTTCTAACTTCCCACAAATCAATAAAAATGCTATATTTCGGACGGTTTTGATCGCATTAGATTAAAATTTGGAAATTTGGTTTATATGGTAACTGTAGGCAATTCTACAATGCGTCAGAACCCATTCTTACAGTCCAATAGTTAGTTAAAATTCTTTACTTAAGACGGATTTGGTCGTGTAAGACTAAAATTTGGTAATTTAGTTTGTATGGTTTCTTTCGGCATTTTTTAGTAAAAATTTCAATTTTTCAGAAATCATAAAAATTAACAACTGGGCCGATTGAGCTAAGATTTTGGCCTTGTTTGTATAGGTAATGTCAGAAACTGTACCAACAATTGGTTTCCACGCCTTCTATTATCCCCCACGCACAAATAAAAATTTTTTATTTCAGACGGTTTGGGTCGTATAAGACTAAAATTTGGTAATTTCGTTTGTATGGCTACTTTCGGCCACTGGACTTAAAATGGACGTGGTCGCACTATGCTTACGCTTTTTTCAGGAGATAAGCGTGGAGTGAATCAAAGTGAGCCGATGTAAACTGAATTAATCTGAAATTTGGCAGTTACTTTATTTTAAGTACGAGATGGTTTAAGGGAAAAAACGTTTCCACACCCACATTTCTTGCCCACAAATAAACAAAAATGCTATATTTTGGACGGTTTTGGTCGTAGTTTACTAAAATTGGGTAATTTAGTTCATATGGTTAGTTTCGGCAACTACACTAAGAATGAGGTTTATATACAATTTTTCTTGGAGTATCGGAAACATCGTCGACCGGAAAATCCTATTTATTACATTTTTTAAAAAAGGTCCAAAATATACTTTATAATAAAAAACTGATTCAAAAGTTTTTTTTTGTTGTATGAAAATAGGTCAGTCTTATGGTCCTGCCTTAACCAATTCAAGTTTATTAAAATCTTCTTCAAAAATTCTCACAATATTATCAATTGTGGGTTATCTAAAGAATAGATAGTCAGGATCCTAGGACCGATACGAATACTGAAAAAGTATCCAATGCGAACCTTTACAAGGCAATCAAGCGCGCTAAGGTTTTAATTTTTTGGTTGAAAAATTATTTTAATGCCATATGATTTCTATGAAAGGTTGTTTTGTTTTTGTGTCATAACTTTGGCTAAGGATACGCTAGAAACTGCAGATTGATTTGTTTATAGTTCTTTGTGTGTGGAACTATACTTTTCTTTGTGAACTCAAACTGGTAAGAATAAACCTCTCATATTCCAAATCGACGTTGTTTTTTCTAAATCATTTCATTTCTTTGATTCTAAATTTTATCTATTAAACAACTTTTTCCACATCTCGCCTGGGTTATTTTCCATCCTGAAAGCAACATTTGGTGGAACTATACACATAAACATAACTTTAACACGAAAAACACTTTTGGCACTATGGTGATATATTTGTTTTTCTATGCCGACAGTCAACGTGTTAAGTCGACTTGGCGATTATTGCTTATCGACACAAATATACTGTTTAATCTAGGGTGTGCTATTCTTTTGACATTTTCTTTGTGTCATGTTTTTTATAGTTTTGGTTGTTGTAGCTTTCATTTCACTATTATTTTAATGAGAATGGAATCGCAAAAATATCTAAAAACAATTAAGGCTATTATTTACGTTACAACAAAAATTAAAAAAAAAATAGTTTCCATAGCGCGAGTAAAGCCGCGGAGGGTTGCTAGTTTACTATAGTGACAGTAAAGCGCTTACATCTGATAACATGACAATGTTAAAAGATGCACTATATACAAGGAGAATGAACCGGTCTACTGCTTTTTTGGAGCGCTTTAAATGCGCTTTTGAAGAGCTAGGTTTCCTATTGGGATGCGTCTTTTTGTTTCAATATTTTAGTTTCTTTTATAAATTTGAAATATGTCAAATAATTTTCATTGAAATTTTTGTTCACAAAAATACTTAAGTGCAACCCAATAGCTTTGGAAAGTGCTAACAAAACAGCACTTTATCGTCAGCGCTAGTTGTGTAGAGATGCAAAAATTTATTTTTACTGCAATACTTTTCCGTAATCAGTAAAAATGCTTTTTTACTGTAATTTTTTTCAGCAATCAGTAAAATTTACTGCTAATGCTAAACACATTGCCGTATCAGTAAGACTTTACTAGTAATGCAAGTAAGATTTCATTATCAGTAAAAATTAACTACTGATATTTTTAATGCATTTAATAAATAGTGAAGTGTGCTCATTAGGGCGGGTCAATTTGTATGGACGAATTTTTTGGTGGTCTGGCTCAGCGAAATTCGTAAAATACATGTAATTTCAAGACTTTTTCTCCACTACAGCATACACAAATTCTGAAAAAAAGCTGTGCGGACTTTCGTAAATAGATTTTGTTCTCAATTATAAAATATGAATGTATGAATGTATGTGTATGAATCTATTTACGAAAGTCCGCACAGCTTTTTTTCAGAATTTGTATATGCTGTAGTGGAGAAAAAGTCTTGAAATTACATGTATTTTACGAATTTCGCTGAGCCAGAATTTGACCCGCCCTAGTGCTCATGTATGGCAGATTTCTCACCACGTTATTGAATCTGCTAGGATTATGTGTACCAAATTAAAACAATTTCTTTTTCTATGAAACTCACTTATATTTTTCTCATTGAAAAAAGTAAAATTTTAACAAATTTCAACAAACTACTATCATAAGTTATTCAAGATATATCTATGAATAGGCCTGCATTGCTTATTAGAGCTTAATAGTTTTAAATTGCGTTATAGTTTTCTTATCGTGATTCTAATAAATTTAGCACTAATTTAAACGACTATTCCTAAATCTCTAAAAGTTTTTAATGGGACTCTGTATTTGGGATATTTTTTTTAAAATATTTGGAAATTACTTCAATCATGACGTATATAGCTTTTCTTAAAAAGTTCTCCACTAAAAAATTTACTTTTATTTAATAGAATAAATTATAATAAAAACATAAATTATAAATTATTATAAAAACATAAGCATAAAACTATAGTAAAGCAAAAATACAACAACAACAGCAAATATGAAAGGGAGAAAAACTGAGAAATTGACACTGAAATCTTATCGCCTCTGTGGTGTAGCGAGCTATTGTGCCTGCACTTCGGTCACGACCCTGGTTCGATTCCCGCCGGTAGCATCACAAAGATTTCTGATGAAGCCTGTAGCAGGGCCGAAATTGCAATAAAATCAGCTAGTGATGTTTTCCTTTTCATATTAAAAATATTGTTGTTGTTTCTTCGGAAAAATTCGTTAGAGCAATTAATTGTTCTAACCTGACCTAAAGCTCAATAAACGATTTAACTCTCTGCAGCTGACGTCGTAGTCTGATAGACATCGCAACACACAATCTCTGGTATTTCTTCGTAAATTTTGTAAATTGTTTCAATGAAATAAGCCACATAATTTCAAGCAAACGTCTTTTATATATGGTTTTAACTTTACTTTAGATAATAAACTATATTTTTATTTAAATAATAAAGGCCGGACAAATAAATAACTACATAAAAATAATTGACTTTAAAAAGGTGTCCGTCAGACACCACGTTAGTAATATTGTTAAAATTAAAGCATGTCAGTTGCAGAGGGTTAAACAATCAAACAACTAGAATTTGTATTTTAATCATAGAAAATCAACATAATAAATAACAAGGTCATATAGAACACTTTTACTAAGAAGATCATCAATTTTGAAGATCTTCAATTTTGAAGATCATCAGTTATAGAAAAGATTAGTATATAAGCTGTTTCTTTATATAAAATTGTCTGCATATCGTATGAGTAGCATTTAATTCAAATATTTTTCAGTTTTTTTATGGTTTTTCGTGGTTAGGAGAAAATGTATTGTCTACAGCACACATTTAATAATTCAAAATCGCTTAAAACCACGTTCCTTAACACCATCGTTATTCAACAACTTGACCATACCTAAAAGTAGCGCAAAAAACAAACTCAAGTTTGTACATAACATCAAGCAGTTAAAAAAACTAGTAAAACAGTTCAAATAAAACACAAATTTTTTGTACTCACTTATCTTTTCGCTTTCATTTCAGCTGTAAACTATTTAACCAACAACAGCAACAACAACAGCGATAAAAACTCAAATGCTTTTCATTTTTCATGCAGATAAAATAGAAAATGCTGAAAATACGAATAGAAAAATAAATTAAAAAAACCTAGCAGAAAAATGCTAGCAATGCGTTGCTTCAACGTGTAAATTTATAACAACAAACCAAAGAGAAATAACGAAAGAAAAAACTGGGTTAAAAACAATTTCAGATTTTTAAACATTTTTTTCTATTCATAAAAGAAATTAAAATAGAAACAAAAAAGAACTCATCGTAAACACTAGAACATATATGTGAGTGTATGTATGTGCGTGCTTGCTCACACTTAGAAACAGCTTTTTAAAAACAGTGCAAGCGTGAATGACCCGAGTTTCTAGCAAAACAAACAGCTAAAGCAACAACTAGATATTGTATTTTTTTCCCAATGTGTAGTTTTTTTGCTTTACAAAAGTGTGTGTGTGTGTATTCGTATGTGCCTGGGTGTCTTATTCAGTGCACGGACTTGAAAAAATTTTTAGTGGTAGAATGGACTCAAAAAGTGTGGTAGACTGAAATAAAATGTGGCAGATTTGATATTTCATAAAGGAAATTTCGCAAATTTTATTTACAGTTTTTCAATTAAGATGTATCTGATTAAATAGCTCTTCATGAGCATAATTGATAATAATTATAACATCCTGCATACTACCACAGTTTACCTAAAATTTGTTTTTTTTTTCAAGCATGCGGACGTTACTAAAAAAGCAAGTTCTTGTGAGACTCGCACTCGAACTTGAAATATTTCTGCGAAATGGTCGAACGCATCTAGAAAGTCTAAAGAAACAAAAAATTGCAAAGCAAATAAGTTTCCAAAAAAGGCCAACATCATCTCAAATATCTTATTACAGTTATCAATATTATTTGTTCGAACGTTACGTGTCGGACGTGACACATTTTTCCATTGTGGTTAAATTGGCTAGTTAACTAATAAAGTAGTTAAGTAATTATTTAAATTAGTAATTAAAAACAATTATAATATATTTTGCTTTAATTGCCTCAACAATTTTTTCATTATCTTTAGCCAATGTCTTCTAAATTTACCAAAACAAAAAAAGTTTACCAAATGTTTACAAAATTTTGTTAGTAAAAGCTTATTATATAAAACTTTTATTTTGTTTAAATATTTATATAATATAATCCTGTTACTACACTTTGTTTTTAGGACAGCTTTAAAGGAATATATTATCTTAATGTCCTAAGATCTTAAATAAAATAAATAAATAAAATAAAGTACAAGCGATTTAATTATCATGGTAAATGAATTTATGTATAAATTGATTAAATTAATAACATTATAATATTTCTCTTAGATAATGCGTGCTGTGAATACTACATTCCTACAAAAATACTCCACTCCTACGAAAATACTTCACTCCTACTTGTTGACATTTGAGAGGTCTCTTAAATTTGGCAAATGTAATCCATTCCTTTCTGTAAATTTAATCCTTCTGTGAATATGTGTAATGATTTGTTTATTATAAGTTTTTTATAGAGAGCAAGTTCATCAAAAAATTTTAAGATGGTGGAAATAGTGATAGATTTTAAGACTTCGGTGGTAAAAGTGGTAGATATTAAAATTTTGGAAAAATGTGGTAGATCTACCACAATAGTGGTAAAGTCCGTGCCCTGGTCTTATTCAACTTTATTAAAAGTAAGAAATAAAATTTCACTGACTTACCAAGGCAAAGTTTTCGCACTGACAACCCTGTGTAGAAAACTTGGTTAAGTAACAATAAGTTTAATTTATGTTCTTGATGCCCGCTTCCATGTTGTTAATGATGCAAAAGGGTGCTCATATTGTTGTTGTTTTAGTTGCTTATAGTGTTGCTGTTGTCAGAAATCTTGATGATGTTTTCGGAGTTTCCGTATTTTCTACTGCTGCTGCTTTTGATGTTGATAATGTTTATAAAGTTTTGATATTGCAAACTGCACTGCACATGAGGTTATTTAAAGTTACTGCAACTGATATTCTTGCTGTTGAAGTTGTGCATGTGAGAAATTCCTCAACAGTTAGATGTTTCACTTGTTTGGTGGTTGGTGTTCAGACCACTGTTGCTCTTAAAAAACGATTTTATTGTAAGATATAATGATACTTAGGTGGCAGAAAGTGTTCTATGAATATGAATTACAAATCATGTGGAACAAAACTCTTGGTGCTCTAGGCCAACGGAGGGCAAATGCTACTCTTTCTTAAGTAAATGCGGCACTTTTTTATTTTGCACATTTCAAAATACCCAGCAGCAAAAACTTATATCGTTGCTTTGAAAATCGCATTAACATCGATGCCAAAGTGCTCTTTAAAGCAGCATTGAGGTATCACTGGTGAAAATTTTATATATTTGATACTTTATTAAAAATTTTGAAAGCTTGTAAGAATCAAACCAAAAAAGGCTTTGAAGAAAATGTTGCGAAAAAAAACTTCAACAAATCTTAGCTTTGTGATAAAAAAAACTTAAAAAAAAATGTTATGAAATTGAAATGTGCTACAAATGTTATGAGTTATTACAATTACTATATAAAATATATTTTTTATAATTATGGTTACTTATTCAAAAGGCATTGGTCGCAAATTTAAAAACTGATAATATTCCGATTCTCGCAGAAGAATTGTGGTACCAGTAGTGTTTATTTTGAGATTTTCTTACCTACTTTGAGGCATCAGTAAGCATTTTGTTGTGATTCTTTAGTTGTTTGATGGCAGCAATAATGATTTAATTTAGATTTTTCGGCTGTTTGGTGTCAGCAAAATTGATTTTATTTTGATGATTTGGGTTGTGTAATGATAGCGTTTGTGTTTACTCCACAAATCTTTTTCATTTTGGATCCATATTGTCTCCCCCAAACCTTCCATGGAAGCTAAAAAGGAACACTTTAATATTTTTTATATAATGTTTGTGAGTATGTTTGTACATCACGTATAGACTCCAAAACCGCTGAACGGATCTTTATGAAATTTTCAGGGAAACTGAAGTCACATCTTGAGAGTGTTCCTGTGTGGTTTGGTGATTGAACAAGGGGGCGTGGTACCTTCCATATAATCCAAATTTGCGCTACTGCTTACAAACTAATAAAAATGAAATATATCAGATGGTTTTGATCATAAAAAACTAAAATGTAGTCATTTTGTTCAGATGATTACTGCCGGCAACCGTACAAAAAAAAAAAAAATTCGCGTGGGCGCAATATATCTACGCCCATTTTTTCGAAATCATGCCAATTCCGGAGTTGTACACATTTGTATAGTGAAACTGGTAATGTAGGTGCTCCAAGTGGCGCTCAATATATAAAGAAATGTTTTCACGCTCAGTTTAACTACCCACAAATCAACAGGACTTCTACATATCAGACGATTCTGATCGTAACATACAAAATTTTGTAATTTGGTTAGAATTTTTACTCTCCAACACTTTTCAAAAATGGGCGTGGTCGCACTATATCTGCGCTCACTTTTATCGGCCACAAATTAATAAAAATGCTATATATCAGACGGTTTTTACCGTAGAAGACTAAACTTCGGTAATTGAACTTATATGTATTTACCAATTTTTATTAAAGCTTAGAAGTTATTAAACTCATACCGAGAAAAATGTCTGCATTGGGAAATGGGGCGTGAAACCTTTCATAAAAAAATGTGCAATATCCATTAGCTTTAGAATTGGAGGTCGCACAGCTTCCGAATTCGGTATTCGGAAAAAATTTACACGTGTTGTTTCACTGATAACATTTTATGGTTGTTGGACAAGGGGCGTGGAACCTCCAATTCCCAAATTTGAGAAATTGAATAGGTTTTGAGTTAAAGGTCGCACAGTCACGGAATTCGACCGCAATTAATGCAAGCACTTTTAATGATTACATTTGATGGGTGTTTTGAAAAAGGGGTGTGGCAAAAACAGTCGACGATGACGGGCGCACTTTTATAAATTCGGCTTCAAAAATAAACTCGTTTATTAAATTTTTTTGAATGTTTTTAAACATAAATTTTGTAGAACATTTTTTTAGCTATTAATGAGTTTATTGACTTAATTTTTAAACGTTTATTCAGTGTAGTTATGGTTAATTTATGTAAATTTTTGTGAACAAAATATTTTACTTAATTATGTATTTTGTTCCTAGCCTGATGATGACTATCAGCGGAGGTCGCAATGTTGTTAATAATGGAAAATAGTAAGAGATAAATATATTTTTGTTTACGGCCAAAGCTCATTTAACAAAAAAATTATTAAACCTTCTATAAAATGTCCGAGAGGCAGCGTTACATTTGAAGAAGTCATTTTATGTCGGCTGAAATTTATTACAGTAATAGCTTTTCCCTAATACATATTAGATCTCCAGACTGCTCCAGTAGCGGTGAAGCTTAATGTAACAAACAGCCTGTGAAAGTTGTAATAAAAAATTATGCTACGAGTAATTTTATTCCGCGCCAATCTTCGTGGAATAGATTTTGAGATAATTTTGACCCAAAAACTAATAATCACCTGTTTTACAAAGGGTGGATTATACGTCAGTCACGAGCATGAACTTGTTAATAAACTAATTTTATACCTGCAGCTGAATTTTTATACTTTTACAATAGTAAAAATAATAGTCAGCTGTTTCGATAACGGTAGTAAAACCATCCACCATGGTGATTCTATCCACAAGCATTTAGCAGGCCGTGATTTTGTATTGTTATTGATAACACCATTCCTGTATATTCCATATTGCATAGGAAAAAAAATATTACTGTGGTAAGTGACTCCTTTCTTTTTCGAAAAGTAAGGATAATCTTTTTGTTAATAAAAGGTATTTTTTTATAGAGTGATACAAGTTTAAATCATAATAAAACATACTAATATATTTTTAATATCAATGAAACGAGCTTTATTGGATAGCAAAATTTTATGACATTAATGTTTAAATATGATCTTGGCCATGTGGCCGCCACGGCTGGTGCGTACAAAGCGCAATCTGGAACACCAATTTTCACAAACTTCTTTTAACCCCAAAGAAAATAATCCAATGGGGTTAAATCACACGATCTTGGTGGTCAATTAACTGGGCCATGGGAAAAAATTTCCATGGAAATTCAAAATCAATATCAATTTGTGCTTCAGCCCATTCGCCAATTTGGCGGCGCATACGATGGTCGTTTGGCTTTTATTCCTGCACAAATTGAATCTTGAAAGGTTTTAAGCCAATATCTTTTCGTAAAATCTTCCATAAAGTGGAAGGACACAACCCCAGTTGCTGAGAACGGCGACGAACTGATTGATTAAGATCATCTTCAATGCTTTCCTGTGCAGCGGCTACAGATTCTTCAGTGCGCACTGTTCGGCGTCTCATGGAATGCACATTATCAGTAACAGTAAATGTGGTCCAAAAACGATCTATTGTTCTTCGAATTAGCAGCTCTGCAGGACGATTATGTGCGCCATAAAATGGACGAAGTGCACGATAAGTTTGACGAACAGAACCATTATTTTGATTAAAAATTTCCACAATTTGCACGCGTTGCTCTGATGTAAGTTGATCCATAATAAACTGTCAAAGCAAACTAAACAAAAACCAACTATCAGCTGTTAAATGGGTGGTCAAATAAAGCAGTGATGTCAACTCAAAGCGGTATCACTCTATAAAAAACACCCTTTATATAAATTTTGGAAGCGAACTTTTAACGCCTCGTTTTGTGATTTGCTTGAGTGAAATCTCAAAAACTTTCGTTTGTAGAATTGTTCCGTTGTGCTTGCGTCTATTACAACAAGAAAATTCAATAATAAAAAGGTATTTTATTCGCTGTGAGAATCGAACTCATACCATTCGATTCATAGTCGATTCAACAAAATACTCACTGATCCAAACCCTCTCGGAACGTTAACTGGTTTATAAAATATTAAGTATTAACTTAAGCTATGTTACACCAGATCACATTAATCTTTGAGGAGGCTGTCCTATATCCTACATATTTAGCAGCTATCCAAACCAAAAAATGTTGCTTCTACTTACCACCAGTAGGTGTTTTTTTTTGTTTTTTTTTATATGAATCCGTTTGTTTAGTTGCTATTTGATGTTTTTTGTTTTTGCATAGCATGAAAGAAAAATTAACAATTAACTACAAGTGCGTAGACAAGTAAAGACAGAAAAAAATTACATCAATTAATATGCAATAAATGTTTCGTGTTTCTATTATTGACGGTCTGTTCATCACAACATCTTACGACAACCATTATATTTCATTACGGAAGGCAAAATGATTTTTCTAATGTTTATTTAAATCGAGAATTTAAAAGATTATCTCTTAACATATAAGAAACAAAGTATTTTACTGCAAAAGACTTGATACAGAGCAATCAGTTCCTTTACACAATCACTTTAATTTGTCAGAGTCTCCATGCGGATTCTCAAGATCTTACCGATTCTGTAAGTCAAATCTGTGACGTTATATTGCTATCCGAAACAAAAATGCAGTATGATTAAAGTATCGATATCACTACTTTCACTTGTATTTCTCAGTCTCAGAGAAATAGTTGTCATTCTGGAGGAGTTGCAATCTATCAGAATGATAATAAGGATAAGTACAATATAGTCACAGGAAATATGTCAATATATTAAAGAAGACTTCTATTACAACATTTTTCAGTTGATGTTTCAAAAATTGGAGAAGTATGTTCTGCAGAAATTGTACGTCAAAATGAAAAACATATTTTGAATAGTTTCGATTTATTTTTTACCTCGAAACACGACCAAAAAAAAAAAAAATCTAAAACATAATCAAATCTATTGACATATCACTTATATGTTATACACGAGCATGTTTCATTGAACTGGGTGAAAATTATCACAAAATGCCAAACAATTCCTTTTTGATAAATTTAATTTACGAATGATGAGCGATCCAAATATTTGTACAATACGATTCGGGACAACTTCTGATGCATTTTATGCTAGATATATTGATGACATTACTTCTTATACATCATAAGGATATAGAATATTATATTGGCCAAATATCCAACTAAATCTTGACTACTTTCATTTAAGTATATGTTACCATTTTCTTTCTCATGCACACATTACATAATTCATATAAAGTCGATGTCTTCATACAAATAATGTCGAATTTTGATGTAAGAGGTTTATTCTTAGCAACTAATACTCGGCCAACACTAACAAATAATGTTAAACATTCTCATATATCGACGTTTTGTCACACCTTCATATCATATGAAAAACAGTTAAGCGCAAAAAAGGCGTGAGCTTAACGACAGTAAAGTTCTTCGTATCGATGTGAAATAAGATTAGTTTATAATAATAGTTATAATCATTATCTACTATTCGCGCAAAAAGGTAAACGGCTCACACGACCTTTTTGCACCCAATGCATCAATTTTATATTTTGCATTTGAAGATACAACTAAATACTTCATTTTAAGATTTAAAACTTTTAAATGGTATTCAAAATTTTAACCGCAGGTGAAGCAGTGGGTATTTGCTAGTATAATTATAATCATCGTTATAATCATCATACGCGATGGAAATATTAAAGGATTGTCTAAAAGTTATTCGGTGTGGTGAAGGGTATTTGAGAATAAATGCTGTCCACTCATAGGTTGGAGTGACGTTGACTTTTTTCGTAGGAGTTGTAAAAATTGAATCTAACCCCTGTCGATTTTGGTAAGGAACAAGTAGTATCTACTTGCTGACAATCGTTACTATACAAAGTCCAAAGTAAACTAAAATCGATCGAATTCATCATTCTCATCGGTGATAAAAGATACATAAACAACGGTTAAAGTCTTCCAATATAAATACTTACTTACTTACTTAGTTGGAGCTACAATCGTTTGTCGATCTAGGCCTCATCTAAGAATTTGCGCCAGCCATTTCTGTCTTTCGCTTGCTGGGGCCAGTAAGAAATTCCAAGCTTCGTCAGGTTGTCCTCTACTTGGTCTTTCCAACGAAGATGCGGTCGTCCTCTTCTGCGTTGACCGCCACTGGGTACCGAATCGAATGGTTTCTTCACTGGCGCATCGTCTTTCATGCGCTGAACATGACCAAGCCAGCGAAGCCGCTCGGTTTTAATGCGCTTGACTATGTCGATGTCAGTGTACAGCTCATACAGTTCATCATTCCACCGTATTCGGTACTCGCCATTGACGCAGATTGGTCCGTGGATCTTACGAAGAGTCTTTCTCTTGAATGCTCCTAAAGTCTTTTCATCTGAACTGCTCAACGTCCAAGTTTGGGATGCATAACGGGCATGATGAGCGATATATAGAGCGTGATTTTCGTTCGTCAAGAGAAGGCTCTGCTTCTCAATTGCCTACTGAGCCCAAAGTAACACCTGTTGGCAAGAGTTATTCTTCGTTTGATCTCAATGCTGATGTCATTGGTTGAGCTTATGCTGGATCCCAGAAAAACGAAGTCCTTCACAACCACGAAGGTATTGCCAACTGTAACGTGGGTTCCAAGACGCTGGGACTGTTTGTTTGTTGACACTTAGTATTTCGTCTTATCTGCATTCACTGCCAGACCCATTCGATTTGACTCTTTTCCTAATCAGGAAAATGCTGCATTGACTTCGTGCGTATTATGGTCAATGATATCGATGTCATCAGCATACGCAAGCAGCATAGCACTCTTGTATAATATTGTGCCACTAGGTCTCAGATCAGCAGCTCGGATGATCTTTTCCATCATTAGGTTGAAAAAGTCGCACGATAAGGAATCACCTTGTCTGAAACCTCGTTTGGTAACAAATGGTGGAGAGAGGTCCTTCCCGATTTTAACTGCGCTGCTGGTATTTCTCAGTGTCATCCAGCAAAGTCGTATTAGTTTTGCAGGTATACCAAATTCAGACATGGTGGAGTACAGGTGCTTCCTTATTGGGCTGTCGAAGGCGGCTTTATAGTCGACAAAAAGATGGTGGATGTCGACTTGTTTTTCTTGAGTCTTCTCCAAGATTTGTCGTAGCGTGAAAATCTGGTCGATGGTGGAATTTTCAGGTCTGAAGCCGCACTGATAAGGTCCGATCAGTTTGTTTACAATGGGCTTCAATCTTTCACATAAAACGCTCGACATGACCTTATATGCGATATTAAGGAGGCTTATCCTACGGTAATTGGCGCAGATTACAATCTTACACTGAGATTACTGATTACTGAGACTACAATCATTCGGAATGCATTCTTCCGACCATATTCTGCATAGAAGCTCGTGAATGCATTTGAGGTGAGCTTCGTCTCCGTTCTTAAACAGCTCAGCAGGTAAGCCATCAGCTCCCGTGGCTTTGTTATTTTTAAGCCGAGCTATAGCAGTCAAAACTTCATCATAGTCGGCCAGCGGAACCTCGACGCTGTCATCCGAAATTGGGGTTTCCGGAATGTCATATCTATTGGCGGGATTGTTGTCAGCGTCGCCATTTAGAAGCTTAGAGAAGTGTTCCCTCCATAACGTCAGTGTACTCTGGGCATCTGTCACTAGATTCCCGTTTTCATCCTTGCAGGAAGAGGTCCCGGTTTTAAAACCATCGGCAAGGCGTCTTATTTTTTGGAAAAATTTTCGGGCCTCATTCCTGAATGCGTTTCTCTTCCTTCCTCTTTTCTTTGTATCGCTCCTTAGCAGCGCGCGTTACAACCGACTGTAGGGTGGCTTTGTAGGCGGCGTCTTTCTCTGCAGTGGCGTCGCGACACTCCTGGTCGTACCTCTGGATTCGGCGAGGGTGGTGGTAGCCAATCACCTCTTCAGCAGCCGCACGCATGGAGTTGGAAATGTGTGTCCACTGCGCGCATATATCATCGATTGGAGGAGTGCTTTGAAGCAGGAGTGAGAGTCGAGTGGCGAACGCATCGGCTGTCTGTTTCGATTGCAGCTTGTCGACGTCTAGCTTTCTCTGTGTAGGGTTGCGTGTATTCTTAGCTGCGCACAGACGTGTACGGATCTTGGCTGCAGCAAGATAGTGATCCGAGTCAATGTTTGCACCACGGATCGTGCGTACATCCAATACAATGGAAAAGTGCCTTCCGTCGATCAAAACGTGATCAATTTGATTTTTGGTTTTTTGATCAGGGGACATTCAGGTGGCTTTCTGAATTTTGAAATGCTTTAATCTAGTGCTACTTACGACCATGTTTCATGCAGCGGCGAAGTCAATCAGTCTCATTCCGTTATCGGATGTGTTGTCGTGGAGGCTGAACTTTCCAACTGTTGGACCAAAAATATTTTCCTTGCCCACCTTAGCGTTGAAGTTACCATCGTTGATCAAGTTTCCTTGATCTCATCGTCCTTGTCTTCTATCGGAGCGTGCGCACAAATTGGGCTTATATTAAAAAATTTAACCTTGATGCGGATTATGGCAAGTCGTTCGTTCACAGGTGTGAATCGCAGGACGTGGGGCCGTAGTCTCTTGCCAACTACAAATCCGCATCCAAACTCGTGCTTCTCCGCATGGCCGCTGTAGTAGATATAACAGGGTGCATGTCGAATGCAACCCTGTCCTTTCCATCGCATTTCTTGGATAGCAGTGATATCAGCTTTGTATCTTTCCAAGACATCAGTCAGTTGGATAGAGTCACCTTCCCAATTAAGGGTTCGGACATTCCAGGTGCATATCCGTAAATCATTATCAGTTTTTCGTTAGCGGAAGTCGTCATCAGATTTGGGGATCAGTTTTGTTCTTTTCCTAATTGTTTTCATTGAAATGGGTTTTTACGGGTGGGCTTAAAAGCCGACGCAAAACATATTTTAAGCTTTGGGAGGCCCGCCGCTCAGATTAGCCGCCAAACTAACGTTTGTCAGTTTTGACGTTGCCCAGGAAACACCACGTGGTGGTTTGAGTCGACTAGAAGCAAATTCACAAAGATTATGCTGGCCTCGCCAGCCCCCAGGTAAAGGTTTGCCCCCAGATTCCCAAGATAATTATCTTATCTTCTTCATTTAAGATGGTTTTTATTAAAGTTATAGTTTCACATAGCTCGTTGTATGAACTTTCTATTAAGTTGGGAGGAATATAAATTGCACAAGTATATATATAACGATTTTGATCCAGTTTTGTTCTTACCATTAGGAGTTCAAGGCAATTATGGAAGGTTTTATACAAAATATTTCTGATACTTTGAAGAGTTTAAAATCGAAAACAAAATGTATTAAAAAACATCATTCCAATGAATGGATTGCAAATTAGTGAAAGATTTTTGACCATGTACTTAACAATTTTAATTTTATCAAAACTTATCCTTCGCAAGAATCCACGGAGTACTTCGTTAGCCACAAACTAAATGATAAAATAGCATCTTAACTAAACTTTCTACTCTCTAAGAGTACTAAGACTCTTCTGCCTATATCTGGCTATAAAGAGACCTCTTCTTTCTGGGAAGATCGGATGAGTATAGACTGGAAGTCATCACAAATGACTTTTACAAAAGATATATAAATGAAGTGAAACACTAAACCGTCTTCCACATTCTATGCTTCTGTCCGACGTTCGCCAGAAGAAAGCGAACATATTGGACTCTTTCTTCTTTTATGAGATTGATTGTCTGTCAACAAAAACATTACAAATAAATCGATATTATTTAAGTCCAAATATGCAGAGCCTTAACAATAGATCTAATTGTTCTTAACACTTAGCGTTTTAAACAGTAGGATAATTCGAAAGTCAACCAATTCTTAAGCTCCTCAATATGCTCCCGGTCAGCGACGGATTATATATGGGCAATTCCCAAAATCTTTTAAAATCTATGATTTTGGTATAACCATGTTAATAACTTTTATGTTTCTTAACTTAAGCTCAAGTTTTAAATGAGCGTCTACTTAGAATACATGGAACAAAATTTATCCACTAATTTGAGTTTCATAAGTTGCTACCTTATGTTGCTACTGAGATCGAAAAAAAAAACACTAAAAGCTGAGTTGATTTACACACAGATTTTTACCTTCTGAGCTATAAAAAATTATGCGCCACCAACTTTCGGTAAAATTTAAATGAGGTTTGTACGAGAATACTTAAATACAAAATATATAGTTTTATTATTGATGAGCCATGAAGTTAACGCAAGTAATAACATACTCAAGGCGTGATGCCACTTTTGTGGCATTTGTTAATTTTTCGTAGCTTTTGAGATATAGAAAACGAGCGCCATACGAAAAGTACTATTATAAACTCATTTTAAATAATTCTATAAGATTTAAAAAATTTTGAGGTGGGTGGAATTAGTGTGCCATTAATATTATTCACACAACAACTCCTCAAAAATGGTCATTTAAAATGAGCACCATCAAAAAATATAACTTTTTTCACTGGCCTATCGAAGGTCCTGAAAGGATGAGAACGCTCCTCTTTGCACATGTATGATTTCGACATTTTTGAATGTTTGCCACAAGGCGCTCTTAAAAATGTTTAATATTTCGGATGTGCCAAGATGATAAAAATTCGTTTTTTTGATAACGCAATAAACTCAGTAATATAAAATTTGAAGGAGTTGTCCAAGAACCATAAAACTTAGTAATACGCAACAACAAGACATGATACTTGATACAAAATGGGCTAAATTGGTTCACTACTTCGTGTACCCCTCATATACCATAAATGGTCAATGTGAAACTAATATCGCCTTTTTAATGTCACAATGATAAAAATTGGAATGTTATGTTTGCCAACAATCCTGCCAAAAATAATTGATAATGATTCGATTTTAAGCCTACTTTTGATACTAACACATGTACAAAGTAGAGCACAAGCGCAATGCTCGCAACAAAATTTATCTTTTGAATTTTATGTTAAAATATTTAGCTGTTGTCAAAAACATTAACCTCTATAAGTCGTTTTTATCTAAAAACAAACTTTTAGGTATATTTACTGTAAGTAGGGTAGAGCGAAGATGATTTGACGAAACGATGATTTATTTGTCTATTAAATTAATAAATTTTCCATATTTAATCAAATCAATAAAAACAAATATTTGTAAACTATTTGTCTTGTTTTATTTGTAAAAAAAATGCACCCTCCAGTCACTATTATTTTAATCCTAATGTTTTTCTAACCATTGGAAAAAATGGTTTATTTACTTTTTGTATAAATTCTATGAGAATATAATATAGTATTAAAAAAAAGTATAGCAGTGAGAGGACTGCCGACCGAAGCGAAAACCTATATATAAAATATAAATGGAAGACGTTGTCCTGCCACGGACCGCCTTACTGCTATATAAGAATTTTCATGCTAATAGGGGGTTTCGGACTATGCTACATGAAGGATGGATTTGACAGGTCGGACGGACATGTAGGATGTGCAAAAGCTCATACTGCAGCCCGTCCTACATGTAGGATGAAATCAAAAAGTTTTAAAAGTTCTGCTCTGATCTTGTTCTTCTCTGTGCGTCCTTGTTTGTAGATTTCCTTGGTAATTGTTGTTGGCGCAATTGCGGAAATTTTTTATAGGTGTTGTGAATTCTAATCGTGTAGCTACAGTAGTCATATGAAATTGGAATTATTTTTGTTAAGAGCTTATAACAATTTATTAAATTTTTTATATATTACTGAAACTATTTATTTTAAGCAAAAGTGTTACCATATCAAAAATACATATAATTAAAGTTATTTATTTAAATTATTTCATTATTGATTAATATAAAAAATTAAAGCTTATTTATATCAATTTATATCATAACACTAACACAATATACATGTTCACCATATCAATATTGCGTTGTGTATTAAAAATAGAATATTCTAAAATTAAGAAATATCTATAGCTTATAAATTATATATAATCCATATAAGAAATTACGCTAAACAGTTTTGAATTCCTAACAGAATGCTTAGGAAAAGCAGACCTTAGTTATTCAATTACTACTGAAAATATTAATTATTTTGCAGGTTTAATATGTAATTGTTATTATATAAATATACATAAATATTCTTTAAATTTCCTCAATAAGCTAAATTGTTCATATATATGAACTATATATATGTAAATATGTAAATATATATATATATATATGTATATATATATTTCCGATACGGTAACACTTTTACTAAAAACAAATAGATTTACCAATATTATATACATATACTCTTAAATTCATATATATAAACTGTTTTCTAAATTATTTCGATGTCATATGCTGACTGTAGCTACAAATAAACATCCACAAAAAAATAAAGCTTACTGTACAAAAATAACTACTTAGCAAATTTACAACAACAACGCAAAGAGAATTACAAGATCCCAGCGGTTGCGCAGCGTTAGAGGGGATGAACCGAATGGGCGGCGTAAAATATACAGCACTTTGCAAGCTATATTTTCTGTTTGCCTGCTGTTTCGTTAATTTTTTTTAATTTTTTAACACTTTTTTAAGTTTACAATATTAAAAGTTTACGAAATATGTTGCAAGTACAAGCTCTCGAATTAAATATGTCGCAAATTGATAAAATGCAAATAAAATAAAATATTTGCGCTAAAACACTACCGAAATGTCAAAATTTCATCGTCCAGTTGACACAGCAAAAAAGACAAATTTATTTCAATACACACAAATTTTATTTAACTTGATATATTCTATCCTACCACGACTGATTGACACACAGCCATAATTGACAACTCTGAATATAAAATGCCGCAGTGGTAAAAATAAAAAGCCACTGACAAATACAACAAGTGTGAAAATTTGCAAACTTTGTTTGACGATATGTAATAAAATAAGAGCATGCATGTAATTATTTGAATGTTCAACATATGCCTTTATCACAACTTAAAGATTAAAATGTTAAAACACTCAATCCATACATTATTTTTCTTGTTTGCAAACGAAGTTCCAGCAGAAAAAAGAAGAAAAAGAAGAAGATGGATCCATTTATAAATCTCACCATGAATAGCAGCTGTTTGAGTAAAAGCAAATTTTTCAAAAATGTTGACAAATACAACAACTGAAGAAATTGCCAAACTTTAAAGGCTTATATATATATTAGGGTGGGTCAATTTGTATGGACGAATTTTTTGGAGGTCTGGCTCAGCGAAATTCGTAAAATACATGTAATTTCAAGACTTTTTCTCCACTACAGCATATACAAATTCTGAAAAAAAGCTGTGCGGACTTTCGTAAATAGATTTTGTTCTCAATTATAAAATATGAATGTATGAATGTATGTGTATGAATCTATTTACGAAAGTCCGCACAGCTTTTTTTCAGAATTTGTATATGCTGTAGTGGAGAAAAAGTCTTGAAATTACATGTATTTAACGAATTTCGCTGAGCCAGAATTTGACCCGCCCTAATATATATATATAAATTTAAACCGAATTAATAATAAGTTTTGGTTGAAAACATCTTATTGCAACCTAACTTAGGTATTTATATACAAACAAACAGATTATATGCATTAATTTCAGGAGTTGCCAAGTGATTTCTTTGTGAGCTTTTGGCCGAATGACGAATTCCTTGGAAAAATACGATGATGCAAACGAATGATTTACCCTCTAAAAAAATTGTTCAACGCGCCTAAAGAAGTTTTCACTTCAAAAAATTTAAAATAAAAAAGTGCATATTTTAAATAGTTGGTGTATACATTTTTTTTGCAAGTCTATTGACTTTTTTTCGTTGAGTACGCAGTTCATAACTGATATTCTAGGTTTATGTAAAAATTTTGACATAAATATATACAAAATACTAACTTGTAAGGTTTTTGTAAGATTAACTAACGAAATTTCTGGCATTTCAGTGAAAAATTTATCAAAATATAATGGAATTCTATTCCCTTGAACTCATACGAATCATTTGATACCCATTACATCAAAACCCATTACATCGGTGCACTAGTTCTCATGCTATAGGGTAAACACTACAAAAAACCACTAAACCGCGCCCCTTTACCGCGCGCCACGCTAAATGTTGTGTTTGCTTTCAGATTTATTACTTTGATGAGATGCTTGTTGAGTATGCAAAAGCCTATTAATATGCCATCAAATTTTTTCCCATTTTTCTCTTCACCCAAATGTTAAAAGATTTTGGGAATTGCCCATATGTATTGCTAGTGTATAAATTTATTCTTAACTTGTTTCTTATATGAAATATTATTTTTAATTATCTGTATAATAACATAAATCGTTTATGCGAAAGAGCAAAATATCTAACCTCGTTTCCATATAAATTAAATAAATGCCGAAAATTTGATTAAAAGCCAGCGGCGCATAATTTGATTCACAAAACTAGTTCACCAGAATGTTTGAGAGCCTTACATACCACTCGACCGTCCACACCCGCCTACTCCCAAGATACTCATTATATTCACACAAAGGGCATATTTTTTTATTGTTCTCAGCGCATTCATTTTTGGTTTAATAATAACTGACCCGCTTTTTGCATTATTTATATAATGCTTACTTTTTCGCTTTTTATTAACAATGACAATAACAACAACAACAACGGGAGTTGCTCATCTTGTTTGTGGTTCTTTGTTGCATAAATCATTGTCCGCAGTTTTTCATGAGAATGAATTATTTTTTGTTGCAATGTCCTATATTGCTACAGTAAGCAAAGAAAAAGAAGAAAAAACAACAAAATAAATTTATTGCTAAAAATAAGATGAAGCAAAGATTGTTGGAGAGCGATTATTTAACGCATCTTGGCAATCAAGCAGCTTTTGGTCCTAAGCGGCAGTAAAGGTGGTAACACTTTTGTGTGCTTATAACACAAAAAAAAAAAAATGTGTGTTTTGACACACAAAACAATTGCTAGCCACCTAAGCATATTGTGTGTGTTCATTAAAAATGGAGAGTAAAAATCATAAATTGTAATGAATCGTCCTTTGTTTGCCAGAAAGTAATACAGGCTACGTTGGTTTGCGGGCTGTTTCATAAACAAAAGAAACTTGTTAATATAATTTTGAGCTGCAAACTGGTCCAATCAGTCTTAGATGTTTTGTTGTGATCCTTACGTTATTTGATGTAATTTTTCTTTTGGACAGCGTTGCGTATCATTAATATTTTTATTTCTGTTGAACATTAATTATGCGCCCGCAGTTAAAGTTTAATTGTCCTTATGTAAAATATGTTACAAACATAAAGAATAAGAACTTTAGTATACCGTTTCTAAATCTAAAAAAATAACATATCAATGACAAAAGATGTATTTTTACAAAAGATTCTGAACAGTAATTAAATAAGTTTAAAAAATGGTGTTAACAAAAACCATTTTAGATTTAAATCTTTTAGTGTCTGGTTTCTCAGAGTAAAAAAATAAATAGTATACGAATAACCGGATTACAAAATCATGTAACGTAGAAAGTATTCCACACAGTTTGAGTTTAATAAAATCCCTACAATTTTGCATCAATATCATTAAATCAGCATGTATGCTTGAATTGTGTTGTTGGTGTAGCTATCCTTCCCAGCAGCGGATTTGCCAGTGGCTACCATAGAACTAATACAGAATAAATTACCAGGTAAGGAAGCATTGCTTTTTTCAAAAAGTAATGCGTCTGCATATAGCAGAAGTAATTAACTCAGACCTCATTACCTGTAATGTAGCATACAAGGAAAAGTAATGTAGTGATTTTGCAAATATTCGAATAACTTAATACAAGTAGTATGTTACTCCATAACTTCTAGGTAATGCTGAAGGGAGGCGATCACTTACCTCCTGTCTCATTCAATGTTAAATGTGAGGCCTTTTATGCATAGTAAGGTAATATAGTCGGAAGTAGTGGTCATTACAAGGTAATTGATGCTTCATATATTCGGAATATATTCCATCCGCTACTGGGTTAGCATAATGGATTTTAAAGCAATTGAATTATAAATCAAAATAATTCTTCTGGGCAAATACAATACATCACTTAAAATTTAAACTTTCTCTTCAACCCCCCTGAAATAATTCGCCCATATTTTGGAAAAACTTGAAGCAATTCAATGTGAGATTTGATCAAAATCCTTTTTTTTCATGAAATGTAAACCTTTAAAGAGTACTGGAGATGAATTTGCCGGCTATGAACCATAAAAAACGTGTCAAATAGTTCCAAAATACTTTGTAAAAAAAATGAGAAAACTTTATTAATTTCACAAAACATACAAGTACCCATTCGCTTGTGTCGGTGATTCGTAATCTGCATACAGTCATGGTCTACACGTGACAGTTATCAGAAGGTGTTTAAGCCCGTATGATACTTCACTGCTTTGTCCAATTTTTATTCCTTGACAATGAAACTAGAGCAGTTGAAAAAGTGCTAAAGAAAAGTGCTAAATTCAGGAAGTATGAGTGTATACGCATATAGTACCAATTGGACAAAAAATGTGCGACGGACAGCATTTTCAATGCATTGTTGTTGATGTTTCTCTCAATTCATTTGTCGTTAAGTTTCGATCAAATATTTAGGCTGTGTGTGAATTGATCTAAATGCGACCTAAACTAAATTGGGTCGATAAGGCAGTTCTTCCGAAATAATTCAGGAAATTATCGAGCTACCTAAAGGCTTCCTAAATTAGGAATCACTGCCTTATCGACACTATTTAGTTTAGGTCGCATTTAGATCAATTCGCACACAGCCTAAGTGTCAACAATAAGCTTGAGGTCTTTCTTCCGCAGCCAAGAAGAACAGATAGATAAAATAGTAACTTTGCGGAGATGTAAGAAATTGACACGATGCATATTTTCATCCTTTTCCAACAATATATATCTGTGTAGCTCACGCGCCACTTGTTTTCAGATTTTGAAATTGGATAAACAATGAAGTATCATACGAGCTTTAGCATGTGAAGTACGCATGTATTTGATGTGTTAACTAGTTAACTCGCTAGTTAAAATAAAACTAGTCAGCAAATCGCTAGTTCTGCATAAATTTGTAATCATTAAATAAATTGAATTTTTAGTTGCAAAAACAGTATCAATAATGGATGTGATGGATGCCATTTGCGGATGCAGATCTGTAAAGAGCCTTCATTGAGAATGCGGATAGTTGAAATTCATATCCACGGATGTTTTCAATTAAATTGTAAATGTATTTTTTATAATTATTAATATTTATTTTTTTTTTAGTAAAAATCTGTTTAAGAGACTTTTTGGTTCTACACGTTTTTCCCGAAACAACACTTTTAGACCTCGTTGACGTTATTACGAAAAAACTATTCAATCGATCTGACTAAATTTTAAGTATTATTGTACGTATGTGTATGTAGTACAATTATATATATTCATTAATAATTAATTTTTTTTTTGATTCGAAAATTAAAGTTACAAAATATGTGAAACTTTTCCATTTTGTTTTGTTTTTGATTAAATATGGAATGAGTGTTACAATATAACTAAAACGTTTATACAAAAGTTCATTTTTAAAATCTAAAAAAAAAAAAAATCCTAAAAACACCTCAATTTTGATCGCTTTAAGGTATAAAATAAAAAACAATTTATAACAAAAAGCATTAAAGCAAATACCATTTCAATAAGTATAACTTAGTATAAATATTAAATGTGCAGCTTTTTAAAAATAATAATCTGCTTTAAAATAGAAATCTGTATTGTGTTGCCGTTTGGACCCAATTGGATCCATTTGGATACCTTTTTCTTTCAAAAAATTGACGGATACTCTTTTTTAAGCCTCAGAGTAAGTTTGGATACTTTTTGTATAAAAAATCATTTTTATTTATGTGAATACATGTTTTTGTTTGCAAAATATAAAAAGAAGGCAGTCCCTTAAATTCGATAAAAACTTTAAGACAGATGTTGACATTGAAAAATTTGTGGTAATATTTTCTTATCAAAAAGTGCGTTAAAGCATATTTAAGTCTGCCTCATGGCTCAGCTGCTGCTGATCACATTTTTCTGATTTAAAACTAACGATAATACTAATACATTTTCCTTGGAAATAGTAGAAAATATATTGTTTTTTAAAATGCTTACAAAGGAATATATTTAAACTTCTTAGTTTAAGGTGACGTTGTACGTTGAAAAAAAACAATTGTTATGAGTTTGTCCCAACAGTAAAAAGTGAGTGCAACTTTTTAAAAAAATCTGTAATTTTTAACCCTTAAGATATCCGTAGCGATTGTAAATTGTAACAAAGGGTCTGTTCGAAAATGCATCATGATGCCCCAACTGCTTTTGGTGCACAAGAAAAATGCTGGAAAAAGGCAAATTTTGCAGCACTGCAAACGTCAAACATTCTAATTTGGACGCTTGATAAATGCCAGCTATGCGCATACTGCAAGTCGTGATGCATTTCCGAAGAGACCCAAAACTTAATAATCCCAGTATAGGTTGTCGCAACATGTACCTTTATTAATATGCGCTTAATTTTTTTTGTTTTCGATAAATTGGGACCAAAATATCTTGACCCTGGCTGAAAACGACTATTTTTCGCTTCCTAGCGAGAAGAAGTTGCATTAAAAAATATCTGTCTGGTAATATTGGTTTTTTGTTTTATAAGCGTAGTACTCTGTTCAGTTTCATGTGAAATTCCACTCAAATCTCTATACAAAATATGACAGCTGCGAAACAAGCCTGGAAATTTTCACAACATTTTCGTCATAGCAGTACTCTGTTCCGTAGCGTGAAATTATCGCAACATGTTTCTGAGCAACATTTTTTCACGACAATTTGATTGTACTGCCTCCCAACATGAAATCTCCCAACATGTTCTCTGTATCTCTCTGAGAAACGTTGCCATACGAATTCCTCGCAACAAACTTTAGGTCAGAAATTTCACGCAACAAATAAATAGATGTTTCCAGCGAAATTTCACGCAAACGAACAAAGTACTAGGCTATATATGTAAAAATTTCAAGTCTTTATCTCTAATATTTTTTCATAATAAATGTTTCTATTTGAATCTTTTTATTTTATTTCCAAAGTGCAATGTAATTTTAATATAATAAAAGGGCAATAGTCACACGCATAAAAGACTGAAGGACTGAAATTAATGTTCATTTTTAATATTATTATACATGTTTTATTTCTTTTTCTAATATTTTAATAAAAATATTTTTTGTCTGAAAATAAAATAAGTAAAATTGTTATGGAAGCTTAAGAAACTTGCATTTCATAATTTTAAAATATATAAGTTATATGTTTGTGTTAAAAGAAAAGAAAAAAGTATTATATTTTTGAATTTTAATACGTGGATACTTTTTTCAAATGTGGATACTTTCGGATACTTTTTTGACCTTTTCCTGGATAATTTTTTTAGAATCGGCAACACTGAATCTAAATATAAATTCAATAATACAAGTGTAAAGCCAGTTTACGTAGTACTAGTATACAACTTGTTTAAAAAAGACTAGAACAAAACAAATACTACCATATAACTAACATGAAAATTACTAGAATTGAACTGGCTAAAATAAAACTAATATGAAACTGGTCAATATTAATCTAGTATTTAACTAGTTAAAAATATACTAGCACAAAGGTGGCTCAAATCATGCCAGTAGAAGCTTAGTTTTGATTATTTTAGTATTTTACTGTCTTAAAGGTTTCTTCTATCATAACTAGTGAAAATTTTGCCAGTAAAAATACTTCCTCAATTCATATCGACAATAGGACATTTGTCTTTTACTATGACATCAACACAGGAAAATAACCAGTTTGCGCAATGTTAAAAGCATTTGAACGGAACTAGTACTGAAATTTTTTGACCTAGTACATTTACTAGTTGGCTACACTGCAGGGCCTTTTTAGGACAAGAGCTTATTTTTCGAAAAGTATAATTTAGGTTGATAGTGATTTTAATATGAAAAGCCAAATTGAAAACATATTTGTTCAATTTAATTGGAAATTTTTGTCAATTTCATAGTCATTATTGCAGTTTTTTAGGTCATCAATCCAAGCCCTTTTAATAACCAATTTTATTTTCCAACTCACAAAAATGCTGCATATCAAGCGTTTCATATGCAAGGAATAGACGTTCCGACCACTGGTACAACTCAGGTTGTACGAAAAATCAAAACAATCTAATTTTTTTGGCAAGTTATAATGAGATTATATTGTCTTGGTAAAACGCTCAACTTGATCACCACCTAAGTTGTACCAACGCACAGTGCGTTGAATGGAGACAAAAATACAAAATCAAAAAAATTCGCATTTTCAAAAATTTGGTATGCAAAACAAAAGCTTATAGTTTAGCGGTCAAAAATCAGAAAGCATTTTGTAAGTATGTTTGTGTAATTGCAGAAAATATGGTATTTTTACATTTGGAAAGAAAAATACAAATTTTTTAAATTTCTTGATATTTATAAAAGCACAAATTTTATGACATTTATGTTTAAAAATGATTTCGGCCATGTGGCCACCACGGCTGGCGCGTACAAGGCGCAATCTGGAACACCAATTTTCACAAACTTTTCGCATCATTTGCGGCCGTATCTCGCCGAAAACTTTTCGAATGTTGATTTCCAGGTGTTCAATTGTTTGTGGTTTATCGACGAAGACAAGTGACTTTACATAACTCCAAAGAAAATAATCCAATGGGGTTAAATCACAAGATCTTGGGGGCCAATTAATTGGGCCATTTCCTAAAATTATTTTTTCGTCAAAAATTTCCTTGAGTGAATCAATTGTAGCGCCCGCTGTGTGGCATGTGGCTCCGTCCTGTTGGAACCACATATCAGCAAGAGGTACGAAAAAACTTGAAATTATGTTCCTATAATGTTCACCGTTGACAGTAGCATTCTGACCATCATCGTTTTTGAAGACATATGGGCCAATGACTCCGCCAGCCCATAAGCGCACCAAACAGCAATTTTTTGTGGATGTAATGGTGTTTTGACAAAAGCTTGTGGATTTTACTTTCTCCAAATATGACAATTTTGTTTATTTACGTACCCATTCAACCAAAAATGGGCTCCATCGGAAAATAAAATTTTCTATGGAAATTCAAAATCAATATCAATTTGTGCTTCAGCCCATTCGCTGAGTTGGCAACGCATACGATGGTCGTTTGGCTTTAATTCTTGCACAATTTGAATCTTGAAAGGTTTTCAGCCAAGATCTTTTCGTAAAATCTTCCGTAAAGTGGAAGGACACAACCCCAGTTGTTGAGAACGGCAACGAATTGATTGATTAGGATCATCTCCAATGCATGCCTGTACAGCGGCTACAGATTCCTCAGTGCGCACTGTTCGGAGTCTCACGGGGTGCACATTATCAGTAACAGTAAATGTGGTCCGAAAAACATCTATTGTTCTTCGAATTAGCAGCTCTGAAGGACGATTATGTACGCCATAAAATGGACGAAGTGCACGATAAGTTTGATGAACAGAACCATTATTTTGATTTAAAATGTCCACAATTTACACTCGATGCTCTGGTGTCCATCCATAATGAAATGTCAAAGCAAACTAAACAAAAAGCAACTATCAGCTGTTAAATGCGTGGTCAAATAAAGCAGTAATGCCAACTCAAAGTTGTAATACTCTATAAAAACACCCTTTACTTTTATTAATGTTTTTCTTCTGGGTTGCATCGCTGCTTTCGGTACACCAGTGCGTATGAGTAACATTTTTATTTCACTGCACATTTTATTTATTTTGCATCAGCAGTTAAATTTTAATTTTAGCATTTTATAAAACCTTCTCCACAAAAGCTTAGCCCTTGCCTTGCTGCAGCTAGTTAGAACAAAATAAAGAAAAATCCAATAACGGTGAAAGCTTCTTTAAACTCTCAAATAGATTACCTCAAGCGAACTAAAACTGATTAAAAAATTCCTTAAATCGAGTTTGAGGAGTTCAAGTTGCTTAGCCAGGCTTAAAAAACATTCCATACAAGCTTTAAATCAAGAAAGGATATATTAAATTTATGCACACAATTTCTTAATGGTCGCAAGCTATTTGCTGCACTTCGGATGCTATGAGTGGATAAAACAGGAAATACAAGATAATAAAAATATTTCCATCATAATTTTTTGTTGCGCTTTTTTTTCCATTTTTGCCATACTGTAATATTTTGCAATATATCTACTTTGGACAGTAATAAAATGATTCAGCAAAAAAAAAAAGCTCGAGAGTGAAAGGAAAAAAGCACAGCGGAAAAAATTTTAAATTTCAACAACAACAAGATTTCAATGTTTGCATCACGTTGCCTTTAGTACCGTCAGGCAGCAGCGTGACTTCCTTTTGGCCCGAATCGGCAAATCTTTTGAAGCTTCTGCTATTGCTGCTGACTTACTTCCTGCACGACTACCCGATCGTTCGTTCGTTGATTCATTCGTTCTAGTCGAATGCTAGGTTTGAGCGGGGTCGTTTTGCGCATATAAATCATTTCACGAAAAAGTACATTTCCGCCATAAAATGGACGTTTCCTTTTCCATTGCATATCCTTCTTTATGGCAGGCAGCGAAATGCACGAAGCAGAACTCAGCTCTTGCTATTCGCAGCAACCTCGAACGGAAGTGCGCCATAACTGCAGGCGGAAGGCGCTAAAGGAATAAAAAAAAAGAATGTTTAAAGAAAAACAAAACAAAAACAACAATAAGCTACTCCGCCACTATTTAAAGCTAACTGTAAAGTTGTAAATCTGTGTAAATTTTACCTGACTCTTTTTAGCATTATTTGTGTCAAATGACAAAAACAACAAAGTATAAATTAAATATATTGAAAAAAGCCGAGTGAAATTTTTTACAGTTGTAATGAGGAAGCACTCCGTTTTAAACATTTTTAATGACTTTTTAAAAATGAGTTTGCGGCAACCTGATGACTAAAAGCGGCGTGCGTGCTGGTGAATTTTTATCTTTGTGTGGGTGTGTGCAGCGAAGTACATTGAATACGTATTTTTTGGCACTTCTTGCTATTACTTTCCATGTTCTACACTGCGCTCCATGTTGCAATTGAATTCCACTCGTATAAAATTACATTATTATGGCTTGTACGTGCCGTAAGCTGCAGCCAAACATCTTTCTTTCGCACTCTTTTACACTCAACTTATTTCTACCCAGCTTTATACATTTTTTGCAACAAAAATTTGCACTTTATTTAAACTGAAAATATGTGAAAAAGACTCAAAAATATTATTAAAAATTAAAGAAATTTTACAAAATTTCCTAGTCAGCTCACGAAATTGAATTATTTGTTCACAGAGATAAGATTAAATATTAAACGCTGGTTGGAATGCTTTGCTCTTTCTCGAACTCTTCTACTCGAACACGCTGCCAGCTTCTACTTAAATGCCGCTTATAGTGCTTCATCATTTTTGCTTGTGTACTTCAAACAACGCCATTTTCTTTTTGCTCTGTTTTGTGCTCTGTTGAAGTTCATAAATTTATTTTTAATAATGTGCAAAGCTTTTATGGCGCTTGTTAATTCTACAGCTTAATTTTAAACGTGCATGCGTAACTGTGTTCTTGTATGTGTGTGTTTGTATATGTGCCTGTGGGTGGTTACCACTGCTTGTGGTATTTGGCACTTACATTCTTATCGGCCGGAAGTCTTGTAAGCTTCATTTAACGCATTTTATTTCAAAATGACTGATAGAGCTGTATTAAAGCTTCTCATTTATAGCAGTTCATTTATACTTTCCCGACCAGTTCAAAATAAATCGTACATTTTAATAGCTGCCGGTGTATGAATTATTTTTTTTATGAGATACTCTTATTTATGAGTGCATCTTCTCTAAGGAATGATTTGTGTTTTCCAGTAACTTTGTTGATGGCTCGCAAATGGCTGTAAAAATAAAAAAGAAATTAAACATCACGTTAAATAGTAATGCATGATTTTATTTTTTCGTTGATGTTTTGATGTTATTGTTTTTGTTTTTAATTACTCCAATAGCAAGGTCGGGTATGTTTTGATGTTATTGCTCATTTTTTTGGATTATTCTAATAGTAAGGTCGGGTATACTTTTGAGATGGATCAGAACTAGATGGCAAAGTAGGTGGAGGAGTCTACTCGGAAGCATTCAGAATTAATTTAGCCTTCAGGCTCCCTGATCATTGCAGTGTATTTCAAGCTGAAATCGCTTCTATACATGAAGCGTTAACTTGGCTTCAGGTTAATGAGATATCTTCCATGGATAATTGCATACTATTCGATAGTCAAGCTGCTTTAAAAGCCCTAGGAACTGTTGAAATAACATCTTAAATAGTTCTCAACTGCCCCAGATCTCTAAATGAGATGGGAAAGCAACTCAGAATCCTTCATGCTGGATTCCTGAACATAGGGATTTTCTAGGTAACTGCAAAGCAGATGAACTCGCTGGTACATGTACTACCAAACAACTGTGTATAGATAAAGCAAGCCTTGGTATTCCTCACATGAGTTATCTGGCATCAAAACCAACAACATATGGTCAGCTGGTAACATTTGCAATATAACGCGGCAAATCTAGCCCAAACTCAACCTTAAGCGCTTAAAAGAACTAATTTTTCTCAGAAGAGACCACATCAGCACCATGATACGGATTCTTACAGGGCACTGCCATAGTGGCAGACACGCTTAAACATTGAACATACCCCACATTGACTTCTGCAGAAGCTGTAGAGATGAGTAGGAGGAAGAATCTACAGAACATTTCCTCTGCACTTGCCCAGCGCTGGCTCTAAAACGCTTCCTCCACTTAGGAAACTGGTTCTTCAATGACCTTGATGAACTTTCGAAATTTTTGGTTTACCGAATCCTAGGCTTAGTAAGCAGCTCAAATTGGTTTAAATAGAGATAGGAAATACTAAACCTTGGTATCACAATGGGCCTCATTGGCCTAAGTGTGTCTCGTTTGAGACAGCCGTACTGACCTAACCTAAGGTTGGGTATAAGGTTCACTCAAAAGATTTAGATTAGCCCGTGACGAGTAGGAGGCTTGACCACTATAGTAATATTTAGGCCAAAATGATGGCAGTAAGGGAAGTTGCATGGTGATGAGTAAGTTGACTGCCTGGCTACGATCAAATAGATGGAACACGTAGTCATAAGCTCCATGTAAATTAATGAAAGTCTTGCTTTATTGAGTAAAATGTTAAATTGTATTAGCACAAATTTAATAGGGGTACTAGATAGGGATCTAAGTCCCGGGATTCCGGACTTTTTCAATTTCTAAAAATATCGGGATTATTAATGGGAATAAACAATTGTTTTTTGCAATACATGTAAAATAAAAGAACCACTAAGTTGAATATCTTTTAATAGATTTCAGATTTTTTTTTAAATAATTTTATTTTATGACAAGCTAATAAATCAAGTGTTCCTTGGTAGTTCTTAAGATTAATTTACATAAGAAGCATTATTCAACTCTTGCGAAAAATTACGGCACGTGTGTTAACACATCGATACTGATAGCGTTGTGATCGTAATATGGTTTCAGGAAATTGATTGAGCTTCGAAAACACGAAGCTAATGATAAATCATATTTGAACACTAACCATCTAACGGAAAAGTTTCAACAATGAGGTACAAAAAAGTGCATGCAATTGCAAGAACATTAAATCATAAGTGAAATATGATGCAAGTATATGCTATCTTTAGAAATTTACCTTAATTATCTTTTAAGAAATAATGACTTAATTTAATAAAAATCTTTTGATAGATTATTATTTTTATACCCCCACGCTTACTGCGTGAGTGATGTATAAACTTTGTCATTCCATATGTAACGCTATATATATTCCCTGTACGTCTGTCAGTCTGTCCGTCTGTCCATCTGTCTGTCTGTGATCACGATAACAGCCGTAATTTTAGAGCTGTAACGAAATGTAATGTGTCAGCCTTTTATTAAAAAATAGAGATCAATTAAGTAAAAGAGCCAAATCGAATGAAAATCACGCCTACCTCGCATACAAAGTGTTTTTATGAAAACGACAAAATCTCCTTAAATTCCATAAAACTAAGTACAATGGCATAAAATTTTGCAAATAAGTTGTACTTTTTACTTTGCACTCTAGGATTTTTACTATGTTTGAATTTTCGTTTAAAAAAAACTGTTTTAAGAAAACCTGTGCGTAAACTTGAAATTTTATACATAAGCTTTGATAATTATAATGTACTCTGAGATTTAAATTTGAAATATTTGAATACAAAACTACGCCATATAAATGTGGCGTCATCAAAATAATCAAACATTCAATACTTCGAGTAAACGGAAATACGGCTGTGGCGGTAATTTGACTTCGGTCCAATCCAAGATAATTGCTTACTAGATAAAATTGTTTCTTATTTTTCTTGCATTATAGTTGATGTAATCGGTGAAATAAATTTTACATTTTAACCCTAGAAAGATAGTTAGCGTAAGATTAACGCATGCACACGTATTGTATGAGTTATTTTTATTTTCAGAAGAGGTTTGAAGTTTTTTTTTTAATTTGAATAAATAAATATAAATACATAAATTGTGATTTATAATTTAACCAGTAAGGGTGTTTTTTTATAGAGTGATACAACTTTGAGTTGGCATCACTGCTTTATTTGACCACCTATTTAACAGCTGATAGTTGCTTTTTGTTTAGTTTGCTTTGACATTTTATTATGGATCGACTTACACCAGAGCATCGAGTGTACATTGTGGAAATTTTTAATCAAAATAATGGTTCTGTTCATCAAACTTATCGTGCACTTCGTCCATTTTATGGCGTACATAATCGTATTTCAGAGCTGCTAATTCGAAGAACAATAGACCGTTTTCAGACCACAATTACTGTTGCTGATAATGTGCATCCCGTGAGACGCCACTGCGCACTGAAGAATCTGTAGCCGCTGTACAGGAAAGCATTGAAGATGATCCTAATCAATCAATTCGTCGCCGTTCTCAGCAACTGGGGTTGTATCCTTTCACTTTATGGAAGATTTTACGAAAAGATTTTGGCTTAAAAACTTTCAAGATTCAAATTGTGCAGGAATTGTGCGGGCGCTACAATTGATTTACTCAAGGAAACTTTTGACGAAAAAATAATTTCACAAAATGGCCCAATTAATTGGCTCCCAAGACCGTGTGATTTAACCAGATTAGATTATTTTCTTTGGGATTATGTAAAATCACTTGTCTATGTCGATAAACCACAAACAGTTGAACACCTGGAAATCAACATTCGAAGAGTTTTCGGCGAGATACGGCGGCAAATGCTGCGAAAAGTTTGTAAAAATTGGTGTTCCAGATTGCGCCTTGTACGCTCCAGTCGTGTCAGCCACATGGCCAAAATTATATTTAATCTACAATGTCATACAATTTTCTATCTAATAAAACCCGTTTTATTGATATTAAAAATGTTTTACTATACTTTATTATGATTTAAACTTGTATCACTCTATAAAAAACTTAATAAAATGTTTTGTGTTTTTAAATCAATTAAAACACTTGACGTTACAGCTAGTTAAAACTCATGCGTTAATGTTACGCATGATCATCTTTTAAGTACATCACAAAATGATTATTTTCTAGGGTTAAATTCACGACAACTTTTGGACCGTATAAAGGTAAAAAACAAACATTTTGTATATTTATTAAGATTGAATTAAAATTTGCTAAAGTTAGCAAAAAAAAAAACTCACACAAAAAAAAACATATGTGATAAAAAAGAGGGGATGGGCGACGACCAAAGCAATTACTTTTGAAGGTAAATAATTTTTTGAGAATAATAAAAACAACATGTTAGAAAATTCAATTTTTTACCAAAATCTTAAAAAACAACAATATATTTTGTACTGAACTAAAACAGTTTGTTCATAAAAATGGTACGACCTATGCAAGAGTATAGAAAATGCAATTTTCAGTTTTTATTATTTTCACAACAAAAACCAATCCTGCACCGTTTTTTTTGAAAAAAAAAATATATTTTTTTGACCTTTTTTGAAAAAAGAATTAAAGTATATATTTTTAGCAAATGGCACTGCTGCAGTATTTGTTTTCAATTATGTACTATGCTTAAAATTTTAGACAAAAGAACATTAAATGAAATGCATAAAACAACAATAAAGATTTTTGCGTCGAAAGTGAAAACTTTCAATTTGGACTAATTTGTTTAGCTTAAGATAACGATGTATGTTATTTATTAAAAAATTCATTAAAAAATTCATTGTAATACGATTTTTTACAGTTTTAAACTGTCTGACCAGAATCATGTCGTTGTCGTGTCGGCAGGCAGAGCGCTGGCAGAGACAATGCAAACCTTATGGGAGAAAATTGCGGCAGAATACGACAACGAAAACGCCAAGATAGAAATATTTCTATTTCTATTTTGACTTTGTCGTTTATTTGATAGCTCTCTCAGGTTCTCTCTAAAAATGTTGCCATATTTTAACAAAACTTGAAGAATCTGTCAACCAATGTAGCGAGTAAACAGTGTTCCTACTTGCTCTTATAATGATAGGAGTAGCCTTCAGTTGAAAATGCAGTAAATTTATATGAAGAGTATTGCAAAAAGTAGTGTAATAAATGGAAGTGGAGTAATTATTAGTTCAATCGGAGTACGATGAGAACACTGAAGCAAGTTCAAGAAAATCAACAATGGCAGATTGAATAAAAGCAAAACGACAAAGCCAACGCTACAATTCTGGGCCAACTCTTAGCGATTCTCTCTCATCGACACGACAACGACACATTGGCGTCGGAAGCGGGGGGACAAGGTGGGCAGTTGCCCCCCCACTTTTTTAGCTAGATAAACAATTTAAAAGGAAAAGTTATTCAAAATATCAGTTTTTTTACAAAGATAATATTTTTGTATTATATATTTTCCTCTTCTTTCTCTGTTCTTCATGTTTCATGTGAAGAAATTTTGGTGAACTTTTTTTGCACCACCATTTGTACTGCCCCCCCATTTGTACTGCCCCCCCAGATGAAATTCGCTTCCGACGCGATTGCAACGACATGATTCTGGTCAGACAGTTAAAGATTTGATAATGTAATTGGTATACAAAATTTAATATCATCCAAATCAAAATTGGTATTCCTATTTTTAAAGTAAAGATATTAATGAGCAAACAACTAGTGCTTGACCAAATATTCCGTTCCGGTTTCGGTTACGGTCAGTTTCGGCTATTCGGCCATATTGAGGCCGAATTAATAGCCGAAACCAGCCGAAACTAGCCGAAACTAGCCAAAACTTTTGGTAAAAATTTCTTGAATCAGTCATTTAATTCAAATTTATAAGTTTGGTTTAGTAAAAAAATTTACAACGCATTGTACAAAACAAAAATTATGAATTACGCTATCATTTAACTTCGCGTGTTAACGCAAAACATGTTGATTAATTTAATGCTTTCGAAGCTATAATTTTCAATTTTATCATCTCTATTGCAATATTAAAAGTTTTATAGGTACTGAAGGCAAAAATTGATTATTAAATTTCCGAACGAATTCTGTGTTTGGAAGAAAGGAAAATAAAACAAAATATTTCTATTTTTATAATACTAAACCTTTAGTATTATATTAAATGTGCATGTAGGTGCATACTATTTTGAGTGTGTACGGAAGATATAAGGTATGCAATACTTTCGATAAACTGTCGAAACACCAATAAGATTTAAAATTTAGATAAGCAGTTAAAATTAACTGTTAAAACATAGTCTCATAGGGTAGAAAATATTAGTTGTGGTACCATACCAAATATCTGGTCAATGTAGGCTGGTCCTTGACCGGCCGCGACTTTAACCTAACCTATCTGATCTACAATTTTGTTGCAAGCATATATTATGTCCAACATAAAGGAGCGGAGATATTGGAGAATGTCCGGTTTTGGTCAACTTTGAACCCGAATATCTTCTAATAGGTACATGATATCATAAGGAACTACGAACACTTATGGCTTAATTAAGAGGTTTGCATCAAAAGAAATTGGGACGTAAATTTTTCGATTTCAGATTAAATAAAATTTCTGGGAAAAAAATATGGCAATTAAGTAAAAAAACCGTCGGGAAAAACCAAAAGTTATGTCGCAGAAAAAAATTAAGGATGCGAAAAAAATGTATCTTGAAATACGAAAAATATGTATTTATAAATATATGAAGCCGATCAAGATTTTTTGCTTTCATACATTTGGTTCCTCTCTAATTTATTCTATTATATAAAAGGGAACTCACGTATGCTCGAGTCTGCAAAGCTTGAGAATGGCAGGCTCTTTTTCTCTAATTCTTTTTTTATTGGATAGCTTTGGCACCCAGTTGAGATATGGGCTGTTTAAGTTTGCTAATAATTTTAAAAAAATTAATTAAAATTAAAAGAGCATAACCATACAATTTCTTTATTCTTATCATCAGCAAGAAAAAAAACTTTTTTAAAACTCTATATGAGCAACATAAAGGTGTGTGCAATGCTTAAAAGGTTAAAGGCAAAGCTAACACGTGTCGTTCCACTGATGAAATTTTATAGGCGTTATTCAAGGGGGTGTGGCTCCTCACATACAACCCAAATATGCGGTATCGAATACCTTTACAAGTATAGATCGCACCCTCGGAATTCGGTATTTGACATCAATATACAAGTGCCATTCCCCTATAACTTTTCAACTAGTCAAGAGGGCGTGGCACCTAACATACAACCCAAATGAGCGATATCGATTAGCTTTGGAATTATATGTTGCGCAGCCTCGGAATTCGGTATTCGACCATAATTTACTCGTGCCTTTTCCCTGATATCATTTTATGGGCGTTAGAAAAAAAGGCGTTGTGCCTCTCAGACAACCCATTTTCGGTATCAAATAGTTTTGGAATTATTGGTCGCACAACCTTGGAATTCAGAATTCTACCAAAATTTACACGTTCCGTTCTCCAGATTACATTTTTGTACGTTGGAAAAGAAGGCGTGGCACCTCGAATACAACCCATGCTTTTGATATGGAATACTTTTGAAATCATACGTCACACAGCCTCTGAATAAGATATTCGATAATAATTTATGGGTGCCGTTTCACTGGTAACATTTTATGAGCGTTGTATAAGGAGGAGCGGCAGCCCAAATTTTCAGCATAACTTTCGAACTTTAATTCATACATTAGCTTTCCACTACTAACGTATAAAAACAGCCGTGAATGAAACTCACAATTAGAAGGATTCAATTGCATAAATGTAAAAAATATTTAAATTCGAAATTAGTTCAACCTTTTTTTAGTAGCTATAAATAGTTTTTTATTTAGTTTATTTAATAATTCTATGCTCAGAATAATTTTGAATTTAGTGATACTAATGTTACTAAGGAATTTAGTAACAGAGGGTTAATAAAACTTGGTACGAACTAACTATTTAAACTTTATCAACTTATTATATTTTAAAAGGTGACCAAGAAAACAAAAATAATTTTGCGCGAAAAAATTTATTTCTTGTCGTATTTACATTAGGGTGGTCCTTTTTTTATGAAGCAAAAGTATAAATATTTTCTTAAACTATACTCAAAACAGATACAAAAGCTTGTGCGATTACTTGAATAACCTGGTCGTTATGAAATTTTTTTCTAGAAGTAGATCTTTTTGAAAATTTCGAGTTTGGGTACTTTTACGAAAAAAATCCCCAAAAATTTTAAAATTTAGGTTTTGAAAACAACACGGAGAAAAAGATTAAAGATAACTTGAGCTATTTTGTGCAAAAACTTAAAAAACCAAATTATGGATATCAAATTTAAAGCTATGAAACTTGACTTTTTTCCCAAAAATCTCAAAGTGCCAGTTTCTGGCATTTTGACCACAAAAACAAAATTATAAAAAATTGAAATATATCGTTCTCATTTAAAATGATTTCAATAATTTAAAAAAAAAATTAATGGTTTCAGTTAAAAAAATTTTGAATTCCAGGGATGCCTGGATACATATCTGGTTTTAGGGTTAAAATGAGATGTTTGAGTGAAATTGAGAAGCATTTATTTTCATTTAACTTTGTGATAACTCTTTCAAATTTTAGTTTTTTTATTGGCAGCAACGCGACGGGTATTAGCTAATTTAATATAATAAAAAAATTGTTGATTTTATATGATTTAAATACAAATTCTAAATGTTTGATAGTTTAAATAATACTTGATTTTAAATACAAATTCTAGTTGTTTGATAGTTTAAAATCATTAACTGAGCTTAAGGTCAAAGTTAGAACAATTAATTGTTCTAACGAATCTTTTCAAAGAAACAAAAACAACAACAAAGTTTTTTCATTATGAAAAGGAAAAAATCACTAGCTGATTTTCGAAATCTTCATCCGAAATCTTTGTGATACCCGTGCAAGCGCGCACTGCACCACAGAGGCGTTGAGATTTGAAGTGTCAATTTCTCAGTTTTTCTCCCATTTCACATTCTCACATTTGTTGTTGTTTTTTTGCTTAACTTTGGTCTTTATGCTTATGTTATTATTATTTCCTTTTTATATTGAAAAAACTTTTTTGTTGTTGTTGTTTGTTTGGAAAGATTCGTTAGAACAATTAATTGTTCTAACTTTGACCTTAAGCTCAATAAACGATTTTAAACTATCAAGCAACTAGAATTTGTATTTAAAATCAAGTATGATTTAAACTATCAAACATTTACAATTTGTATTTAAATCATATAAAATCAACATAATAAATAACAAGGTCATTTAGAAAAAACTTTAATAAAAAAAATTATGAAGATTGATTTCTTTCAATTGGTATATATTGTAACCAAAACAAAGTATTTATTATAAGCTATACTTAAAAAAAGCTGGGTTAATTTAATCAAGCTTTGATTTTCCTTACAACACTTTTTTATTTTAAGTCAAATGCAAATTGGTTATTTTTTGTCAATTTTATTTTCAGAGGGTTATTTTTAGAGTTCCAAGCTCAAACCAACACTTACCGGTCTTCCACAATTGCCTTTAGAATGCAGTTTTAAGATTAGAAATTCAAGCGAGTGTTCAGTGCAAAAGTCCAATCCTTGTGTATGTGTGTGTGTCCGTGCGTTAAAGTCAATGCCTAAAGCCAGATTTATTTTGATGGTTTAGTCCTTTGATCACTTCGTCAGCATTAGAATTCAAGTCAGCTAGGCGTTGAAATTGTGAAATCTGTCTTAAGCGCACTCACACAAGCTCACACACAGAACTGCATGATAAGACATACTTACTGTCTGTATATAAAAGGGGGGGGGGGAAATTCAACTCCATTTTTCGATAATTGTCCAGTTTGTGGTGCACTGCTTGATTGATTTCAGTACACTCAAACATATTCTCGTGAAAGCACTCCTCGTCCATATGAAAAGGTACAGGTCAATAGGCAGAAAGGCTATAAAACCGTAACAAAAATGTTACAACATTAAGGTTTTTGAACTAAAATCTATCGCAGATGTGATTTCAATTAGGAACAAATAATAATACAATATTAAACCTTTGTTCAAAAATTAAGATATCGATAGATCCAACTAGAAAAATATTACTTTTTTATTATAATTTTATTTTACTTTTGTTTAAACAACAAATTGCTAATACTGCAATATGTTGTTAAAGTTGCAGTTTAAACAGTAAACTCAGTTATTAAATTTGTATCTATTTAAGTGACGAAGAGTGTATATATACACACACATATTCATACATATAAACATATCTACAAAACTAAACTACTTCAAGCGTGAAATCACAAAATATTAAGTTGTGCAAATGCTGTGAAATGAATAATGATGAAGGTGACGATGATGAGCTTAATAACGATGAAAGATTTGGTAATATATATAACCTGAAAAAGTTATTTTCCTAGGGAAAATAAGAGTTGAGAACTAAATGCTGTTGTTGGCTTAGATAAGGACGTTCTAAGGATTTCCATAGATTTATTTGATTGATGTCCTTGGATGTTGTGCTGCGTGTGATCTGCACAATGTCGTATAAGCAATAAAAATTTCATTTAGATGACATATGAGTAGATTTAAAATAACCATTTATATGGTTAGACTGACATTAAACAAATGAGTAGTTTTTGCCTTGAAAAAATAAAAACTTAAAAAACAAACTGTCTTTTTGTCTTTTTCAATAAGATTTTGTTAATAATTTTTTCTTTATTTTCAGGTAAGCAAGTTATATGGTAAAATATATCAACACCAGTATTGCAAAATGGTTATCAATAATAAAGCTCAATTTGAAGAAAAGTAAGCTGAAGGTGAGGTTATTTTTAAGGTTCTGGACATTAGACCGGTCGTTAAAAATAAATTTTGAAGTGCCGGGCAGATTCTGTTTCCTTTTGGTCTAAAACCATTAAATTTAAAATTTGGGGCTGATCGGATAATATTTAGTGGCCGCGCCCATCAACCAAAAATTTAAATACATGAAATATATGGAAAAAATTTATATTTACCCAATATTCTTCAAATTAAGTGCACAAAAGAGAATATTTTATATATATCGTTTTGAAATATTTCTCTTGCTGTTGCAAAGCAAAACAAAAAAGTACCGTTGCGAATAGCTCAGTACACAAAATATATGTATTTTGAGTCTTTATTCTTTATTTTCATTCAGTCTTGATGCGTGTCAGATATTGTTTAAGGAAAAAGTGCAAATAATTATAAAAAAGAAACGGTAAAAGAATTAAAAGAATTTAATATTGTGTAAATTTGTGTATCGTGTGAATTTCAAAGAAGTAAGTTAGTTTACACGTTTTTCGTGTGAAAATATAAAAAAAATATTAATACATAATTTGTTAGCACGACACTAATTGGAAATTTCATAATGGCGGATTTGCCAACAACATCTTCTTCAATTACTACTCTAAGTTCAGTGGATTCCAATATTATTCTTATTGGCCGAATATTACACCAAATATTGGGAGCGTCAAGTCTTGCAAGAATTCTTTTATAATATGCGAATCGCAAAATTTTCATCCAAAGAGAGTGCAAAGTTATCTGTAAATATGGCATCGGTGTTTTGGCAACAAGCTAGAATACCAATACGTGAAGAACACAAATGTTGTGAAAAACTAATTAAAATTTATGATGAATGGAACCGTGTTAGGAAAACTTCTTCGAAAGGAAAACCACACAGTAAACAAGGAGAATTTGTTGGAAAATTGGATGATCTCCATATATTTCATGTATTTAAATTTTTGGTTGATGGGCGCGGCCACTAAATATTATCCGATCAGCCCCAAATTTTAAATTTAATGGTTTTAGACCAAAAGGAAATAAAATCTGCCCGGCACTTCAAAATCAGACACTTTTTTGGAAAATAACGACCGGTCTACTGGACATACAAGTTTGTTGTAATTTTTACGTAAAGAAACAAACTTCTATCATTTTGATTTCATAACGTAAAGGAATAAACATCCAAATTTATTTTATTTTTAAACAACTTTGCATTTTAAGGCTGTTTTTCAGTAACATTAATTATATTGCAGTTTAAGGTTGTAAGTTAACACTTTCAAAGGCTAAGCTACACTAAGAACAAAATAATTATTTTGAGGTAAAATTTCTATCACTTAAGCATAGTAGTCTGTTCAGTTTCATGTGAAATTTCACTCAAATCTCTATACAAAATATGACAGCTGCAAAACAAGCGTGGAAATTTTCACAACATTTTTGTCAGAGTAGTACTCTGTTCTGCAGCGTGAAACTATCGCAACATGTTTCTGAGCAACATTTTATCACGACAATTTAATTGTACTGCCTATTTATTTTGAAATGAAAAGAGAGAGATCATATGGAATCTCCCAACATATTCTCTGAATCTCTCTGAGTAACGTTGCCATAGGAATTCCTCGCAACAAACTTTAAGTCAGAAATTTCACGCAACAAATAAATAGATGTTGCCAGCGTAATTTCACGCAAACGAACAGAACACTAGGCTTTAGGTCCTAAAAAGATGAAAAAACATGCCTTTGATTTTTACCTGCGCTACTTACGTTTTGCAAGCTTGTACAAAGAAAAATTATTTTGCCCTTGCTTGGCACTAATTTTTTTTAATTCCTTGAAAGTTTTCAACCATTTAGATCTTTGTTTTTTAAACCGTCTTAGTATTAATATCATTAAAGGCATAAAAAGAAAAAAAAACACCAATTTGATTTTTGTTCGTTTGATTTTTTCTTTTAAAAAGGCCAACAAAATTTTTTTTACTTTTCTTCGGCACAAAATCGAAAATTCAACTGACTTTAATATTGAATATCTCTCTGAATTTATTTTTATCTTGTTGGCTCATTTTTTTTTTCATAGAAATAAACGATTTGATTTAAAAAAAGCGTTTCAAAATAAAAATAAAAATAAATTTTTGACGTGTCCAATATATTGAGCAAATCCACTGAAAGGGTTAAATATATACATTATTAAACTTAAAAATAGCAATATATCCATTATAGCTCTTAATATTTTTTGTTCTAATTATTTAATACAATTTCAATTTTGATGAAATATTATTGAACAAATTTTAATGTTAGTTTTCCATTATACATAATGAAGGTTCTCTTAATTTAATATGCTAACTCAAATTTAGTGCTTTCTATAAAATTTTCTGTGGATGTGTTTTAATTTCAATGAAGAACTGATGTGAATTCATTCGCTGTGTATCAGAATGAAAGCTGTTAGAAAATGATTATTAATCGTAGTCATTTGTAATTAGATAGTTTTTTAAAAAATGTGAAATAATTGATTATATTCAAGTGTTTGGCTCAGTAATCAAATAACTATGATACTTTACCCTGATCTAATACCTTAATAAACTAGTAAGGAACTATCTACTACTAGATCGAAGTTAAAATACCCCACGGGGGTATTTTAGTCTATTCGAAGTCTTGAATTTTGTATTATTTTGGTGACGTCACTTTGAAACGGCGAGGTTTTTATCCAAATATTTCACATTTGAAGCTCAGAGTCCTAATTATTTATTAAAGCTTATTTGCACAATATCAAGTTTAAACATAAATTTTTTTGAATTTATAAAGGTTTTACTATTATGATGACGTCACTTTGTATGGAAGGAGGTGGAAATTTTCAGTTTTTTTCACAAAATTTCAAACATGCAGTGGATAGTTAAGATTTAAACTAATTTGCCAAATTTGAAGCCATTGTACTTATTCTTATTCGATTTTTACAACTTTCAAACTCAAAGTGTATATAAAGAGTTTAAGCTTATTTGCAGAACTTAAAGTTTTTTTTATTAGACGAAGTTGTGTGAAATTTAAAGGGATTTTACCATTTTGGTAAAGCAATTTTTTATGGGAGGTGATTCGATTTGGCTCATTTTCGAATATGACGTCCAATTTTGAATATAAAGATAATATATTGAATTTCGTCACGATAGGTCTAAAATTACGGCAGTTATCGTGATCACAGACAGACAAGAATACATATATATACTTTTTTATACCTGCCACGCCTCTTTATGTGCATTGCAAATGCAGTGAAAAAGTGAGTATACGCCTTACTTACTTTAATATACGTGGGGGTATAAAAATAGAACGTAAGTAATTAAAAACATATCTGCACTTCCAAAGAAAAGTGACTAAAGTGCACTGTGCTATTTTTTGTCTGTATTTGATAATTTAAACGTTTTTCACTTAATTTTTTTGTGAGGAATATTGTGGTGACACTTGTTTTGCCACTTAACCTAACATTATAGAATATATTTTTTTTAAGATATATTGAAAATTACTCAAGATGTGCACTCATTTTCTCCTAACCCATTAGGATTTTCATTTTTTTTAACTTTTCAGGGATAAGTTATTTCTATTATTCTGGTCAACAACTTTGCTGAACAAATGAGTATGAAAAAATCGCTTCCAGTGGGTCTTATCGAGTCAGTCTTACAATAAGTCTTGCTTAAAGTCAAACGAAAAATTGCGTATGAACAACATTGCGTATGAGTAACATTATATGCTTTAAAGAGTTGAAGGCGGGCAATATGTGGCTTATTAAAGTTTTTAGATAATTTAAAATGATGTTTTTCCTATACATTTGCTCAGCAAAGAAATATGTTTGTTCTCTTGGGCAGAATAATAGAAATAACTTTGCTGAAAAAACCAAAATGAAAATTCTATTGGTTCAAGAGTTATCAACATGTAAATGAGTGCATATCTGGAGTAATTAAAAAAAATTTTTTTGCACTTCGGTAAACTGGCAAAACGGATGTTATCACGAGATTCCTCATATTAAAATTAAGTGAAAATCGTTGAAATTATTAAATACAGATTTTCGAGCCGAGTGGTATTGTTTTAAAAATGTTTGGTTTGTTTTGCCTGCTCATCACAACTACTTAGTTAAAAAATACTCATAATAAATCAAATGATCATTTGCAAAAATCATCTTTTCAAAAAGTAGCTTATTTAAAGTAGCTGTAGAACATGTAATTAAATCATCATATAAAATTTTAGCAATTTTAAATTAAAACCAACTATTTTGTTTCAGTTGCCTCAACGATTTCTTTCAAATTCTCTCTAAGGCATTTCAACAGCATACTATTGATTAACATACATTAACAGTTAATTATGTCTAAATGCACAGCCGTGTATTCTGCTGCATTAAGCCTCATCGATATTCCCAACACATAGATTTAGTAAGGCAATCACGTGCTTAAAACGCACACTAACAAATCACCGCACATTTATTCTCACACATCTGGGCAACATAGATGTATACACATTAGCAAAGCGTTTGAAAGAAATGCATACTTTGTTGCATACTAAAACTCAGCGTTAATCCAGCGGAAAGACATTAATTTTCACTACAACAAAATCAGCATAAATTGCTGCTGCATCTGCTGAATACAGCTGAACATAGCTGAATATCGCTAAAGCACTTGAAGTTGTTTTTGCAGGGTTATAAATAAGTCACATTATAGGGTTGTTCTAGCATTTCTTGTTGTTGTTTCTGGTGCTACTGGTGTTGTTGATATCCTTGTTGTTATTGTCGTTCTTACTGCTGCTGGAAATGCGCTGAATTTTCGCTGAAATATTGAAAGTGCTGAAAGTAGTAAATTACGCTAAAATTGGAGACAAAGACAGCGATGAAGGTTTTCTTTCAGGCCATTGCTGCTGTGAATAAATCAGCTGTTGCTGGTGTACAGCAAAATTAAAATAGAAGTGAAAAAAATGTTGGTATGTCCTTGCTTAAAGTGTTGCTGACGTGTCTTAAATTCAAAAAAATTGTGAATTTAGTTGAATTTAGTCGTAGAAATTTAAATTTGTTAAGATATTATCCTGATTAGACTGCAAAATTTATTTAAATACCCCTGTTCTAACATATGGGATTTTATGAAGCAAGCTAGCAAAATAAAATGACATTGTTCAACAACTTTTAGCCTTTTCCAAAATTATAGACTTTGGTTAACGAATTCTAGTAGAAGAGTACTTTGAAAAAATAGTTAGTTAAATTTTACTCTAAATTGAGCAAATTACGAACGTAAACTGTAAAAAGTACTCAATATATGCATTTGAAATTGTTTTTGTGTTCAAGGATTTATAGTTACATGGTAAAACAAATATTTTTGTAACACACTTAAACCATGCAGCTTACTTTTTTTATGGATTAAAAAGACTCTTTCAAGAAACCGGATTAAAAAAGTATCATACTCCGCAGTAAAATATTCTGTAAAAATATTTCTTACAAAATTATAAATTAAAATAAGATGAAGTTAAGAAGACATTAACAAATATTAGTGACGCGTGATGTTTTTGAAATTTCACTCTCAATATCAAATCGCCGATTAAGAAGTTTCACTTCAAAAATACGAAAAAACAAGAAGCTTTCTTAAAAAAGTGCGTAGTTCCTGAAGCTATATTTACAAAAAATCTTCATATTAAAATTATTGGTGTAACTTTAATACATAAAATTTTAAATCTTCAAGGTGCGAAACAGTATCAGATATTATAGAAGAAGCTCTATTTTTAGAAGGTGTCTCAGCTGATTGGCACATCTATTGTTATAAGAAAATTGAGTTGTTGTTCAGCAATAATTATTGAGCCTTACTTTATGTGCGAAGTTTATAGCCTAGAAGTTGGTGGAAAGAAACCCAAATATTGGGGGCAAGGGTTGTGCCACATGTGCTAAACCGGTTTCAAATTAGGCGATTAAGGTGGCCAGTCCAAGACGTTAATGGAATTTTCCTTTAACAACGTTTTTGTTATCCTGGCTGGATATTTCGGGTTGTCATCTTGCCAGAAAATTGATTCTTCCAAGACAATTCCTCACATATCCAAAATTTGGAAAAGGCTTGTGTTTAAAAATTAATGTACTGTGCTGTAATTCTTCCTAAAACTCTAAGACGGATCTGAAAAAATCTTGGGAGGAGGGGAGGGTAGGGAGGGTAAAATTATTAATTTTTTGAAATTTTTTCAAATATAATTCAAATAAAAAAACAGTGACGAGGTGGACAAAAGTAGGTTTGGAAAATAAAAGTCATAAATTTGTAAAAGTAAGTATGCAAATTTATAGTTAAGTGTCCTAATTATGTGAATCTTAAGAGATTGTTTAATATCTTTCCATTTGTGATAGTTATGGTCTTCAAATACTGCCTTGAAAATTTTACGAAATTTCAGTTTTATAGTTTTGTACTGAATATTTTCCAAAATCACAAAAATTTTATAACAATTCTTATACAAAATTTTAGTCAAAATATGCATATGTTACAAGTTCTTGCTAAGAAAAAACTTTGAAAAAATAAATAAAAAAATCATATACCATAAAAAAGGTCAAAAAAATTCAAAAGCCCAAATATCTATATACAATCAAAGAAAAAATGCTTTTGTTTTTTCTTTCTAAGTATTTCTTAAAACATGCCTTTCTTAACATATTTTCAAAATTTGGTCTAGGACTACATTACAATAAAAATTTTATAACCATTTTTGTAAAGCATGTTTTGACGAAAATGCGCAAATTTATATGAAAAAATAACAATTTTTTCATAAAGTTTCAAACGCAATCAAACAAAAAGAACATATTTTTATATAAATTTTAAGGTATATCTTAGAAGAACTTTTATTCAAACATATTCTCAAAAATTGGGAAGCCGAAAATAAAAACTAAGGATTTTTCAATTGTTCCCTCGAGCATTTTTTGACGAAAATTCGCAAAATTATATGAAAAAATAACAAATTTTCCGTACAACATAACAAACTTTCAAGCACAATTACAAAAAACAAGCCTTTTTGTATATTTTTTATTTTTAAGTTTGTGTTAAAGTGTATCTTTCCTAACACATTTCCAAAATTTAGTCTCTGACTCCTTTCAAATAAGGCTTTTATGATTACTTTTCTAAAGCATGTTTTTAAACAAATAAGCACCAATTGTGTACCAAATAAAAAATAAAGCTAGACATGGTGTCATTCTACATTTAAAACAAAAAAAGGCCTTAATTTATGGCTTTATTGTGCAAAAACAATAGTACATAGAGACTTGTATTTTTTTTACGTATAATAACACAAGTTTACAAATTCCGGTCAACTTTTGGAGCTGATTCGATGAGAACAAATCTTAACGTTATTTGAGGCGCTGAATTCGAATCCGGTTTTTGTTTTTCAAGATTGGTTCTAGTTTTCGAGTTCTTGCATGTTGGCTGCACTGCACTGTAATAACGACAATCAGCTGTTGGCATTGCTAAAAACGTCATTTCAATTGTAATCTTTAAGTTATTTTTTGTTTCAAAACCTGTGAAAATGGAAAGAAAGAAGTGCAAAGTTGATTCTAAGTGTTTTTGTTATGTTTGCGGATGTTATATTATCGGGAAAAGTGGAAAAAATATATCAAAAGCGCTGAGAGATGCATATTCGTATTATTTTGGTTTCTCTGTGAAAAACACTCATAAGCCGTGGGTACCAAAATTATTTTGTAAAGCGTGTAGCACAAAACTGTACAAGTGGTCACTTGGTCAAGAAGTGTACTTTTCATTTTCAAAGCCAATGTTATGGAGAGAGCCAAAAAATCATGTAGATGATTGTTATTTTTGCTTGATGAATGTGGTCGGTCTTAATGCAAAAAAAACTATCAAAGTATAAATATGCTGATGTGTCATCAGTGTCCAAGCCAGTTCTGCGTACGAATAATGACCCTTTGCCAATTTGCCCAGGTGTGAGTGCAAATTCCAGGGGAAGTTTCAGTTCGTCACCGACGAACTGTTCTTCACCGACCGAAGATTTTAACATGGAAGAAACACATAAAATATCGCAAAGTATGCTGAATGACTTGATTCGTGATTTGGATTTATCGAAACAAAAAGCAGAATTGCTCGCATCACGGTTGCAGGAGTGGAACTGTCTTCACACTGAAACAAAAGTCACTGTTTACAGAACCAGAAATCAGGCCCTTTTACCGTTTTTCAAAAAAGAAGATAACATATGTTTCTGCGATGACATCAACGGTTTATTTCAAGCGATGAATACACCATACGATGTAAATGAATGGCGTTTGTTTATAGATGGTTCAAAATACAGCCTGAAGGCTGGTCTGATACACAATGGAAATTTGAAACCATCTATTGTGATTGCTCATGCAGTACAAACGAAGGAATCCTACGATATGATGTGTAAACTTTTGACCAAGATCAAATACAATGAGCATCAATGGAAAATTTGTGGCGATTTAAAGGTTTGAAAATAAATGAATATTTAATGATAAAGAATAAATTATTTGCATACTATTCCAACAGGTCGTTGGCCTCTTAATGGGGATGCAATCTGGTTTTACGAAATTTTGTTGCTTTTTGTGTCTGTGGGATAGCCGTGCAACTGATCAACATTATGTGAAATATGATTGGCCACGTCGAACTAGTTATGAACCAGGAAAACAAAACGTCTCTTTTACATCACTTGTGAATCCACAGAACATTTTCCTGCCACCTCTCCACATTAAACTTGGCCTTATCAAAAACCTTGTCAAAGCACTCAATCCTGAAGGACCGGCTTTTAATTACTTAACCAAGGTGTTTCCCAAATTGTCATACGCTAAAATCAAAGAGGGAATATTTGTTGGACCTGATATTCGAAAATTAATGGCCGACGTCAATTTTATAGCAGTTTTAACGCCTAATGAAGCAGCAGCATGGGCATCATTTCAAGATGTTGTTCACAACTTTCTTGGTAACCGCAAGTCCCCGGATTTCAAGGAAATAATCGACAGTTTGTTGCAAAATTATCGCAAGATTGGAGCTCGAATGTCTCTCAAAATGCATTTCCTCCATTCCCATCTCGACTTTTTCCCTGAAAACTTAGGTGATACGAGCGACGAGCAAGGAGAGCGACTACACCAAGATTTGGCGAAAATAGAAAGACGCTATCAAGGATTTTGGGACGAGGGCATGATGAGCGACTACTGTTACACTATACTGCGTGAAACAGATCCCAAGCAATACAAACGAATCAGTTCGAAGACTCTTCATTTCTAAATAATCACTTTTTATTGAATAAAAAAAAAAATTTTAATCTCTCGTTTTGTTATCTTACACGAAATGGTGTGTATCCGCATGCAACAGTTATTTAGACATGGTCTCATACGATTCTTTAACGTTAACTGCTTTTCATAACCTTTGTGCAACAAAACAGCTTTCAAGCTTAACCTGCTGCTCTCGATATATAACCGCCAATCATTTGGAAGCTAAAAGTGGGTTAATTCACTAAATCTTCTGTAGCTTTGTCATTTTTGCACCAATCTGGGTCTTGTTCGGCGCAAAATGTTCGTATTGAAATAAACTAATGTCCTATGTAATAAAACAGCAAAATTTTCAATTGTTTTGTGTAAAACAAATTAGTTGAAAAGAGCAAAACTTCAAAATATCATCAAATTTTTCATGAATTTTGAAATTGTGTCCACTGTAACACTGTCATTTCTTGACTAATCTTCACAAACGACCCATGGTTATTTTAGCAATTTTATTATCTTTCAATAAAAAATAATAATCACATCAACCGACGAATATTTTTGAAGATATTTGCATTTAAGCGACATCATCTTTTTAAAAACGCAAATAACGGTAAATATGCAATATCTCGAAAACTAGAACCAATCTGGAAAAACAGAACCCAGATTCAAATTCTGCGCCTCAAATAGCTTTAGGAATAACTTGTAGTTGCTCAGCTCCAAAACCGTGTATACTTGTGTTATTTGAATGTAGTTAAACAAAATAGGTCAATACCTTTCTATTACTTTTTAGAATTCAAGATATTGCATTTTTATTCTAAATTTTGTACGAAAAGTGAGCAAAGGGCGTGGCAGATCTTAATGAAAATTTAATATGAGAATTTTATGAATGAAGTTAATAAAAAAAGCTTAATGTTTTTCTAATACTTTCTACAACTAGATGAAGGGCGTGGAAATATAGATAAAATTTTGAAATGGTTATTTTGTGTATCCAATCAATAACAAAATTAGTTAATTTGGTTTTTACTCTTTCTACAACTCGTGATATTGCACTTTTATGTTAATTTTTTATGGAAGGTAGGTGAAGGGCGTGTCCGAACTTGATGAAAATTTGTGTGACGTTTTATATTTATAAAATATTTATTTAAGTAAAAAAAAATATTTCAATACAACACGTCTTTAAAACGATCTAAAGAGTACAAAATAATTTCTGCTAACTTGGGGCTTTTAGTTCTCCTAAAAACGTGGTGCGCATGCCTAAGAGAATGGTAAGGAATGTTATTAATAATTGTAGTACTTTAGTGAACAATGATTTCTTAACCCAGGTCCCTTGACTGTCAGGATAGAAGTCCTTGCATGGATGGTAGATTAAAGTTTGCTAAGGTTAGTGATGCAGGGCTAATATTTTCTATAGCATGCGCCCCACGTTTTAAGTGAACTAAAAACCCCACTCTAGTAGAAATTATTTTATACTATTTTGTTCGTTTTTAAAACGTGTTACATAAAATTATTTTTTTTTTTAATTAAATAATTCTTTTCTGATTTTAAGTCTTTGTCAAAATCTTTAAAAATTCGAATTTTAAAAAACTCGTCACTGAAAGTGACAAAAGAATTTGTTCAAGAAACTGAAATAGTTCTATAAATATTAAAAATGAAACAAAAAAAAACTTAATTAATATTAAAAATATTAAAAAATTCATTAATTAAAAAGCAAGTGCCCTGTGCTCTGAGCTGCAGATCTCACTAAATAGCAATAAATCAAACTACTTTCTTATAAAAGAAATAAAAATTTTATTTTAACTACTTCTTTGCAATTTTTTCACCCTCGGTGGTAAATTTTTCAAAATTTGAATTTGTTTCATAAAAAAATTTCGTCCACATTGTTAAGGCTTGAACTTACTACCTTGTGGTTATAATTCAATCGCCTTACGCTATGAGCTACAGAACTCACACCAAAAGTTTTTCTAAATTAGGTAATAAATTCACTTTAGTTGTAAATTTTTGAAATTTAGAAATGTCAATGAGCTTTTCAGTATTTTTGTTTGATTTTGAATAATTCTAAGTGTGAGTATGTGTGAGAGTATGTGTGTTTAATTTTGAATTTGATTGTTTGAATTGAGAATGCTTTAAATAGTTTCGCATTTTAGTCAAACAAATAAACGTACAGACAAGAAAATAAGTGATTATTGTGTGGTCATCCAGTTCTGAGCTATATTTTAAGTTTAAAAACTCTTGCTCATCGGGAAGTTCGTTAAAAATGGATTCCAAGATTTGTACGGGGTAGATATGAAGTGAAGCTAATAAAAACATTTTAGTAATGACACATCCTTAATTTAATGTACCTAAGATGATTCTTTCTTTTTTGTCCCACATCCCACAGACCTCGTTTCACTGTGCGGCCTCTGTGTGCGACGGTGGCTTAACCAGCACTTGGTGAAATCAAAAAATACTTTTTTAACAATCGTATGGTTATCTAACTTCTCGTTAACCGCTAGACCAACCCGACATTGAGAAAGCGGACCTTAGAGTATGTGATGCATGTAATGGAAAACGTAATGATCTTTTTGGGGCTTGCAATCCGGAGGAACGTTCTTTCTATTTTGGCGTAATCAATACATAGCTACTTTTGTAGTGATTATTTTCTCCACTGGGCAGTTTCCCCACCTTGAGACTCTCTCTTTCCGAAATGAAAAATCATTGAATTTATCTTTGCACATAAAATCTTTGTTCGATGAAGCCACAAAAATGGTTCTTTAGAAATATTTGCAATCGATTTGCACCATTTCGAAGAGCAATGCAAATAACTCAGAAAATATTTCAAGTATTACCAAGCAATTGTTGCTGTCATGAAGTTGAGCTCTGCGCTGCGCTTTTTAAGCCATCAACTTGATTTGAATTCTCTGCACACGCTGTATTTGGAGTCGCATTTGGAAACGCAAAATTCAATTTGCCAACGTGTCGGAGAGTGCCTTGCATTAATCAAAATTAAATAAAAGCAACAGCAACAGCAATTGTTGTTGCAGCAACAGTGGTAGCAACGGCTGATGCTGCTACTACTGATGTCGTGACAGCGTTCTTGCTAGTAATAAACTTTTATGCAGCGCAGTTTATTTTGTTATACATATATAGTGTTGAAGAATAAGCTAAGCAGTGTTTGTTGTTGCCATTGTTGTTAAGAGTTTCCATGTTATTGTTGTTTGCGTTATTGTTGTTGTAGTTGTCGCTGCATGACACACCATAAAGCAACAGGAAAGTCTTGCATTTCCGTTGCTCGTTTTGTTATGCTGTCTCGGAAATTTCAATTTCGCTGCGCAATGTTTGTCGTTTGTCAAGGCAGCAGCAAAAGCAGCAGCAGCAGCTACGATGACGTAGGGGCGGAAGTTGTGTCAGGGTTGATGTGTTTGCGAAAATTTAATAAATTCGTTTGAATGTGTTCAAGACACACACACACACACACACTTACTCGCACTCCCTCACAACTCTTTCCACACTTCATCACACTCACAATCCCATTTCTGGCGGTCTTGCATTAATTTTGTTCAAATATAAACAAGATTTAAGTTTGTGCAGCATGCATTCGCACTGATGAATCCTGATGACGATGACGATCATGATGATGTTTAAGTTTCGCTTAACTACGCAATGACTTGGCAAACGCTGTCAGAACAACACCAAAATTTCATAAAGATTTCTAAATATAACGCAATTCTGCAAAGTCAGATTATATTAAGTTTGTATATATTTCCGTCAGTAGTGAAGATTGTGCAAGTTGCACAACTACACTTGGATAATTTTTAATTGAACTTTTCGTTGGATTGAAGAAGTTTTTCTGATTATATTAAGAGACATTGAATGGTGGTCATGCGATTTCTGGACGATAACTTGTCCTTGCAACAATTGATTATCCTCCTTCTGATTATAGAAAAAAAAGTTGCAACAAAATTTAGATAAAACTGTAAGAAAAGTTGAAAAGAGGATGTGATAGTCAATGCTGCTGAAATAGTTATTCATTAATTAGGAAAAAGTGAGTGTGAATCTGGGTCATAGCCAGGATAAACCATAAGGTGGGGGAACGGTTGTTTGTATAAAAATAGTGCTGATACTAATATGATAAATAAGATACAAAGATGGGATCATGTAAAATTCGTAACATTATTTTTATTATTAAAAGTGGTCACCATGGCTACTTACACTTGCAAAAAGTTACGTAATGGTAAAAAATTTTCCTTTGTATTTTCTGTCAAATTATCCAAATTTAGAGTTCTTTTACTGCATTATTCTGTATCATGAAGCAGCACACCAACGACGAGCAAAACACGAGCAGCAATACTTTTTTCTATACGAAATTCTATTGCTTCTCGTGTCTTGCTTGTCGTTGGTGTGCATTTTCGTTATACAGAATAAAGCAGTTAGTGTCTTTTGAAAAATGTTACTGTTCGAAACTATTTTGAATTATTTAGAATTTTTTAAGCGCATTAACTTCCATGAATATGCCCTTTCAGCGTCTTTTTAAACGTAATTTCTGAATTGATACCTAAAAATATTCCAACTAAATCAATGTATGTTATTATTATTGAATTAAATAATAGATTTATCCAAACTTTTTGGAGTTTACTCCTTTAGAAAAGAACTTTGATCGCAAAGTGAATGTCAAAGTAAAACAAAAAAGACAAGTAAACAATCAAATTAAAATTTCTGACTAGAAGTCAAACTATTGAATTTTAATATAAAATTTGTGTTTGAAATCATTTTTAAACAATTTTCTTGGAGTTTGATTTTTTGTTACCGCTTCAAAATGTCAAAAAAGTACGCGATTCACCAAAAGTATTGGAACAAGGAAAACGTTTCCTTGTTTAAAGTGCCCAGCGACCTTTTTAAACAAAAACGCTGGATGGATGGAATTTGGATCGGTGAATGTCAAAGTAAAAGATAACAGCACCAAACAGCGGCTTTTGACATTTGCCGACAGATATGTGCTCTCAGCTTACTCAACCTTATATATAATTGGCCTGTAGTATGAATGTAGCATACTACATGGCCTGCAGTATGAAAATTACATAGGAAACGAAATCGAATGTTAAAAAAATACTCAAGCTTTACGAAGTCAATTCTTCGAATTAAAACACACATGAAAACAGTATTGAAATGTTTAAAGAGAGCTAAAAGAGCGGCCTATATAAAAAGGTTTTAATTTTCGTAAAGTGCACCATGGGACCTTGAGAGCGACAAGATTCGTGTAAAAATTCAGCTCCATTCTCTCGTCAGTACAACAACACGTATACATAAGTCAAAAAATAGTTTATAGAGTTTTGTTTTCTATTATATCTACCAATATTGATATTTAGACCCCCACGTATATTGTAACGCTTATAAGAAGGTGTGGTAGGTAAAGAAAAGTATATTTATGTTCTTAGTCAACTATGTTCATAGTCGGTTTCTAATCGTGAAAACAACCAGACGCGTTTCTTTCTATCATGCAGTGCATAAAGTGTTTAAAGCCTTTTGCGGGTGATCTGCATATGTCGTGCATTTCATGTAAAAGCATTTATCATAAATTTTGTGCTAACTTTGATGACAAACAATTTGAACTCGTAAACATTCATCCAAACATCGTGTTTTCGTGTGATAATTGTCTTTTGTTACAAAATAATATTGTATCTGCACTTGGACTTTTAACAAGTGAAGTAAATTGCCTTAAAAATTTTTTCGTAGAATTCTCTCAAAAAGAGGTCGTTGACCCTCCCACTAATGTGGTGACTAACTCTCGTACGGTTGAATCTCTTGATGCACCTCGCTTGCTTCCTAGTGATGCTCTCACTCGCTTGCGCCCGCGTAAACATGTTCGTTGTCAATTTATATATCAACTTTAAACTTGGAATTGCTGCTAATTATTATGATTTGTTATTTAGACCTACGTTTTGGCAATCGTATATTAAAGTCCGTCCTTTTCGGCCTGTTCCAAGACCAGCAGGCCCAAACCTTCGGAAATAAATGCCTCTGAAGTTTCTTATAATGTTCATGCTATTCTTGATGGAAATAATTTCAAAAATTTTAGCTCTCTTAAAATTTATTTTCAAAATATTTCTGGTATGAGGACGAAAGGTGATGTTGTTTTTTCTGCTGCTGCTGCTGCTAATGATTTGGATATTATTGTTCTTGCTGAAACTTGGCTCAAAAACGATTTCAGAGATGAAGAATACTTCGATCCTAATATTTATATTGTGTATCGAAAAGATAGAGATAGCTCAAGAACTGGATACTCTCGAGGTGGCAGCGTTCTAATTGCTGTCAAGCGCCTTTTAAGATCATCCTTTTTTCAACTTGCTGAATAAAGATACTCTTCTGGAATAGTTGTGCATATCTATTACTGGGGCAACTGACGTGCTTTTTATCTGTGTCTCATATACTCCTCCTAACAGTGCTGATGAACTTTATGCTATATTAGTAATATTAATCAATCACATGAAATTTATTTGGTGGATTCTTTTATGAGTGTAGTTTTGTCGCAAATTAATTCGTTTGCTAATAAACTAAATAGAATACTTGATCTTATTTTTGTTAGCGGAGACATAAAATTTGATTTAGATGTCAGTGCTTTTCCAATTTCACCCTCGGATATGCATCATCTACCGCTAGTTTTGATTATTGAATTCATCCAATTCTTAGAACACAGACCTTTGGTTTCTGATGGAAAATTTAATTATAATCTGTGTAATTTTGACATCCCCAATGGCATGATTACTGGTTTTGACTGGATTAATGCGTTTGACAATAAAGATGCGACTTTCTGCTATAATCTCTTTATTAATAAGCTTTATGATATTTTGTATCATAACGTTCCTATTTTGAAGAATAAAATTTATAGACTTCCGTGGTATACCAAAGGCTTAAAAAAGTTAAAAAAATTTAAGGAATAAATTTTATAAACTCTTCAAATCCACAAACAATGATCAGCACAAAGATAAATACTTACATTTTTCTCGTGAATTTAATTTATTAAATAAATTTTTATACAAACAGCATATTCTGAGTATTGAGCGAAACATCAAAAGTAACCCTAAAGTTTTTTGGCGTTTTGTACAGTCCAAGAATAATAGCTCTTTTATACCATCATCTTTATTTTGGGGTGATAAAGTTTCTGATAACATTATTGATTCCGTGAATCTTTTTGTGGACTTTTTTAAATCTAACTATTTAATTGATTCTAACTTAAATGATTTGAGAGTCCTTGATGGAATAGATTCTTTTTTTAACTTTGGGCACCTATCTCTCAATGAAGGGGATGTTTTAAATGGGATTTTTTGTCTAAAAAACTCAATGAAGTCGGACATTGATGGTCTGTCTGATTTTTGCCTAAAGAAATGTGCAATACCTGTTGTCAAGCCTTTGTGTCTTATTTTCAATAAATCTCTTTTTTCTGGAGATTTTATAAGCGAATGGAAAGTTTCGGCAATTACACCAGTCTTCAAATCTGGAAGAAAAAATTGTGTTACAAACTACCGTCCGATCTCTAAACTTTCTAACACATCAAAATTGTTTGAATATATAGTGAAATCTAAACTTGATTCTTCTTTGAAATTGATAATTACACCATCACAGCATGGTTTTGTCCATGGCGGTCAACAACAACAAATTTAGCCGTTTTTACCAACTTTTGTATGTCATATTTTTCTGATGGCTGCCAAGTTGACACTATTTACACGGATTTTGCCAATGCTTTTGACAAAGTCTCCCATAATATATTAGTTGCTAAGCTTTCTTAAATAGGTTTTCACTCAAACTTTTTAAACTGGATCAAAAGCTATTTAACTGACAGGCTTTGCTTCGTTGAAGTTGATAACATTAAATCTACCTCTTTTATAGCATTATCTGGCGTCCCACAGGGTATTATTTTAGGCCCTCTTCTTTTCATTATGTTTATTAATGATATTAGTAGCTGTTTTTCCTCCTCAAAGTTTTTATTATATGCAGATAATCTCAAAATTTATAATGTCGTTCGCAACAGTATTGAGATGGCTGCTCTCCAACGTGATCTAAATGCACTTTTTGAATGGTGTAATCGTAACCGATTATATCTTAATATTAATAAATGTTTTCATGTTTCGTATGCCAAAATTGTAAATGTTTTCCAAAGTTATTTTTATATCGGCAACGCAAATTTATTGCGTGTTCATGAAATTTTAGATTTGGGAGTTTGTTTTGATGCAAACTTTTCATTTCTTCGACACTTGTCATGCACGCTTTCTAAATCATATTCAATGTATGCTTTTTTAAGGAAGTATTGTTCTAACTTTTCTGATCCTTATACTTTGAAGTGTCTCTTTGTATCGTTTGTGAGATCTCGTGTAGAATACGCCTCTTTTATATGGAATCCCTACTACTCTGTACATACACTTTGGCTTGAACGAATAGAGAAAAAATTTATAAAATTTGCACTGCGATCGTTTAACTTTGTCGAACCTTTACCGTCATATAATGCTCGTTGTATGTTATTAAATTAAAAATCCCTTGAATCGAGGCGTATTATTCAGTCCTTATTTCCATATTTCTTAAGTGCAATTAATTTCAATGTTCCCGTAAGAAATTTACGTCATTTCGATTATTTTAAAATTAACTTCTGTAGAGCAAATTATTTATTGTATGAACCTTTGAATAGAACTCTAAAAGAATATAATTTTCTTAGTTCTGAAATTAATATTGATTTCAGTGATAATAAAAATATGTTTATATATGCTTTAAATTGTTATTATTTATTTATTGTTATTATCTTAAGTTATTGTATTATATTTATAACTTTATTCTTAAGTGCTAATGTCTGTAATTTCTATACTCATTTGCTTGTCTCAGAAAATTTAAAATTTATAGACAATAAACTAAATTAAACTAAACTTATAATTATCATCTCTCTAATCGATTTCGCCATGCCCTTCTGCCCGTCCGTCTGTCGATATGATTATATCCTCTATTTCAAAGCTATCATATTGAAATTTGGTACATGTGCTTATACTAAAAAAAACAAAGATCCAGTTGGAGAATGAACAAAATCGAATAAAAACCACGCATACATCTCAAAAAAAAAAATTACTTCAATAGATTAAGTACATAAGCTCTGGTCTTAGTTACTTACCATATATTTTGAATTTGTGAAAGGGCACCAAACAACTGAAGCGTGTTCTAAGATAGGCCGCACTAGAGAAGTGAATAAGGTTTTCGTTATGAATGGATCATTAAACTCTTTTGCCCAACGTTAAATAAATCCTAAAGTACTATTTGCTCTATTTATTATTTTATTTACATGAATATTAAAGCGTAGTTTAGGATCCATTGTAACTCCTTGATCATTGAAAATATCTAAGGACTCCAATGGATAACCACAAATTTTGAAGGTACATTTAATTGGTGGTTTGCGCGAGAAAGACATATGCTTGCATTTCTTCATGTTGAGGTTCATACGGTTCGTTTTGCACCAGTTATGAAGATGATCAATGTCGGCTTGCAAAAATACAGCGTCATTATCATTTTTAAAAGAAAGGAAGAGTTTGACGTTGTCAGCAAACATTAAGATGCTAGAATGCATTATAACAGATGGCAAATCGTTTATAAAAAGTAGAAACAGAAGGGGCCCAAGATGACTTCCTTGAGGTACTCCTGAAGTAACAAGAAAGTCATGTGATTTCTTGAGCTTAAAAATAACAGACTGTGTTTTATTGCTTAAGTATGATTCAATCCACTTTACCAATGGTGTAGGGAATCCAACAAGATGTAATTTTAAGATCAATAGTTTGTAATTTACAACGTCAAAAGCTTTGCTAAGATCCGTGTAAATAACATCAGTCTGCATGCCTTTTCCAAAGTTTTCTATAGTTTTTGATGTAAATTCGAGAAGGTTAGTAACAGTGGATTTTCCAGAAAGGAATCCATGTTGGAAAGGAGACATTAAAAATTTAACGCTATGCGATAGTCGTGATGTAACAATTGCCTCTAAAAGTTTAGGCAAAGCGCTTAATTTTGCGATGCCACGGTAGTTATCAATTAAAGACCTATTTCCGGACTTATGCAGCGGAATGATAAATGAATGCTTCCAGGCTGCAGGAAAATAGCAGGATTTTAATGATGAAGTAAATAGTAAAGAGATTGGAGTTACTAATTCTTCACAGCAGTATTTTAATATACATGAAGGTATGTTATCAGGACCACTTTTATATGATAATTTAATATTTTTTAAAAATGATAAGACTGTGTTTGTGTCAATTATTGGGAAATAAATATTTCCAGATTGAATATTGAAAGGATAACTTAAATAATCATAGGACGATGATGAATAAGTCGTCTTGAAAAAGTCAGCAAAAAGATTGCAAATACTATTATCATTATCAGACTCAACCGAATTATACTTCATAAAAGAAGGATAGGAATCAATCTTACGTTTTGTGTTAACAAAGTTCCAGAAGGATTTAGTATCAGATTTGATGTTTAATTTTACTTTTGTTAAGTAGATATTATAGGATTGTTTGCATAACTGTGGGTAACTGTATTTAATCGAGGTATAGCATCCAAAATTGCATATGTTATGTGTTTTTTGATATTTTTTATAGTATTTAGATTTCAAGTTTCTCATTTTTCTTAATTCATTTGTGTACCATACCGGACCCGATGTCAAAGAGGCTTTCCTTTGCGGAACAGCCTTAAGAAAACAATCATTGAGCGTTCTATTAAATGCAAATACCGCATCATCAAGACTCTGAGAAGATAAACTATTTGTATTAATATTTAGAATAGAATTCCAGTTTATAATAGACAAGTTATTCTTCAAAATCACGTAGTTTGTTATTTTAAAGTTAAACTCAATAGGCGGTTGAGAATCATAGTACTATACAGATGGTTTTGGAAAATTTAAAATAATTACAGTAATCATAATTATTAAAAAACTACAATTATAATTACTGTAGTCGTAATCAAAAAATTTCTTTATTACGATTACTGTAAATGTAAAAAAGCAGAATTATAATTACGATTACTGTAATCGTAATCATTCTTTTTGTAATTGAATTACTGCATAAATTTTTCATGATCCAATTCACAAAGAAGATCTTTTCTAGAATCTTTATTTGTGGTGGAGCCTTGCTGGAATTATTCTTTTTGTAATTTTTTGTTTTTGATGCTGTCCATGGTGGCACGCTAATTAATTTTTATTTTTAATATTTCAGAATTATTTGGTTTTTCTCCCGTATCAATTATTTATACATTCCTTATTATTGAGTTTGTTTTGATTTATATCAGAGAACTGCACAAGCCTACTTGAAGTCTATTTCAAGTACTTGCATAAAATACAAGTTCAAGCTTGCTTGAGCTTGATAATTTTCAATCAAGTATAACATGAACTTGAATATAAATAAGCCCACGACAACTTGCGACTTGCAAGTATGCTAGCTTACAAGCGAACGGCACGAAGTCCCAAGTAAAGGAAGACTTGATGGCCTTGGTAAAAAGCTTAAAATTTAAGGCAAGTATCCAATTTAAGTAAGTAAAAACTTCAATTAGCTTGTGTAGGAAAAGCTTAAGTGTATTAGGACTTTTAAGGTTCTGTGGACTCCGTGGTTGGCAGTTTTAGGAGGTAGCTGATTTCGAATTTGATGCCCAAACTTCAAATTTAGGATGGCGGATAGAGTTGTCACCTAGATTTTTTTATATTTTTGCGAATTCTTGTAATTTTAAAATTCTGACAACGGATTTGATTTCGAATCTAATGTCACAGTCTTAAAATGTAGGATGGAGATAAGGGTTGCCTTAAACTTTTACCACAGTATTTCCACCTAGTAAAATGTATTTTTAAGAGTTTTAAACATCATTTCACAGTGTTAGGGGGTCGCAAAATTCGATTTCGAATCGGAATTCCGAATATTAAAATTTAATATGGTGAAAAGGGTTGGCACCTAATTTTATTATTATTACGAATTCTGTGCTGGTGCGAAAACTAGATAAAAATGTGTCGCTGAATCCGAATCCGTTGTCAGAATTTCACAATTATGTAATTTTTATAAAATAGGGCTGCCACATAATAATATGTATGCTTAAAAGTTTAAAATATCATTTAACAGTCGTTTATTTCGAATGGATTCAGCGAACCATTTTTACCTAGTGTTCGCGCCAGCATCGAATTTGTAAAAATAAAAAAAATTAGGTGGCAGCCCTATCCAGCATTTTTAATTTTAAAATGCTGTGTTTATATTTGAAATTAGCAACTCCCTAACACTGTTAAGTGATGTTTAAAACTCTGCTTTTTAGAAAGGAGAAAAAATTAGACAACATTTAAATTACATGACTTTCACAAAAACTTATTATACTTATACAAAAAATTATTTGTGATATAACTTGCATAGTTAGTAATTAAATTACAAAAAACATGAATACGATTACAGTCATTTTAATTGTCATTTTCATTGATTATGATTTCTGTAATTGTAATCAATAGATTTTTCTATACGATTACTGTAATTGTAATTAGAAAGTAATTGTAATCGCAAAATACCCAGCTCTGATATTAATGACGTTAATGAAAATAGGTGACACGAATGTAACAAATAATTCCTAGGAACAGTTAAAATATAACTTTTTCGAGACAAACAAAACTGGAGTTTTTCAAACGAGTAGGGAGGTGTTTTTTCATGTATGAGTTTATGGAGATACATACAGTTATGAGCACCAAGATATGCAGTTAAGTCACATGCATATCTGAACGTGGAAAATTTTTACAAGTCATATACGGAGCATATGTGTTGCATAATTAAAAGCAATTTGTAACTTTAATTGGGAAGATGAGTCGAGCTAACTATACAGGGTGTACCAGATCAATGTTTCAATCCGAAGCTGGTTGATTCCTTGGGTCAAGTAAAAAAAAAAATGTACGGCAGGAGGGGTCCATCTCACTACTGTTTCGAGCTATAAGCGGAAGCATAGCAAAAACTGACATTCATAGGTATCATCACTTTTAACGCAATAACTTGCGAAGTATTACAGATAGAAACCAATTTGAAAGAGTTATTTTAAGCTTTTTAATTTATTTATTTATATCTGTTAAAGTTTTTTTGTATTTTGAACCATGATAGAATACAAGTTGGGAATATATTATTTTAAGAAATGCTCAAAATGGCTTCCTTCAGCATTGATGCATGTTTCAGCTCTCTTTTTTAAAGTTGCAGCAACATTAAGCTCGGCTAAAGTGCCTCTTATATGCGCTGCGGTTACTTCAATTCTTTCTGTAAGCTCTTCTATGGTGCCTACTTCTCTGAGTGAACATTCAGTGAATATCGAGTGAAAACTGAGAGATAGTTATATCTTCCCAACTTGGTTTTGAACTTTAGTTTATTTAAATTGAAATAACTTTTTCATAATTTCTTTTCATTAGAATCCAATTCGTTTTTTAAGAAAATTAAAAAAAATATTTAATGTAAAAAACTAAAAAGATATGCATATCATTAATATGGTTTTATGTCTAAAAAACATTATCTGAAGAGAATCGTTGCTGTTTCCGTGTTAATTGGGAAGTGCTTTTTGAGTGTATGTTTTTATAAATAATTAATTCGCTCTCATTCGTGCTGTGCGATAAAGTCTCATAATGAAATATGGTAGAGAATTTTTTGGCTATTAAAAATGCATAGAAAAATTTTAACTTTTTTTTTGTAAAACGAACTTAAAGTAAAAAAAAAAGAAAATAAACAACATAATTTTCATAGTTAAGTGGCTCTCTATTATTCCGTGGTATAAAACACAAAAAACTTTAACAGATATTAGTAAACAGATTAAAAAGTTTTAAATAACCCTTTGAAATCGGTTTCTATCTGTAATACTTTGCAAGTTATTGCGTTAAAAGTGATGACACCTATGAATGTCAGTTTTTGCTATACTTCCGCTTATAACTCGAAACAGTAGGGAGATGGACCTCCCTGCCATACATTTTTTCTTGTCTTGACTCAAGAAATCAACCAGCTTCTGATTGAAACTTTGATCTGCGACACCCTGTATATACACTTTTCCTGAATATGAAATTAAGGGTAAAATCAATTGGATTGTATACCAACCTACGTTCTAAGTCAACAGGAGTTACACTGACAGACGTTCTTAAATTACGTAGGACATAATCGATTTTTTTTCTCTACATTATTAACGTGGTCAAAACAAGACAAAGAGTAATTTATGACTAAACCAAGGTTTACACCTTTTGATATCACAATTGGCTTGCTAGTTTCAATAAACAGATCATGGACGTCATAAACACTAGTTTTAAATTAAGTATGTCCTTTTACTTCTAAAATCATAGAGTCAAAAACAACTTTTGAAAAAGCTATGCAAATTTAATACATACATTATTTTATATATATATTAGAGCACCCATAATATATATGAAAAAGGGCTTTTTTCGCCCTACCAAAATTTTCTTATAAAATTAGGCTTAAAAAATATCTACATTAAATTTTGGTATCGTCAGTGGAAAATAGCCACCCAGTTTTCATTTAAAACATCAAAAACGGGCTTAAAATTGCTTGAAATTAGCTCAAACAATTTTAGCTTTATAACTTTTTTTAAAAAGTAGAGGTTTTAATTTTTTTTTCTTTCGACAGACAATTACACAGGTTCAACGTTTCATGTTTATTTTTTTATGTAGATGTGTTATTTAATCGGGTTTTTAAAGATCAAACTCAACTTTTCTCAATTTAAATGTTCAATTTTCATTAAAAAAATTTTAAAAAACCATAAAAAAAATCAGCGTGCTGGTAGCATTATATCATAATGAAGGGAGTTTAATGAGGTTTAGAAATAAATTATTTTTTAGTATTTTTTTGGGTTTCACTCGTGAACTTACTTTAAAAAAGCAAACAAATTACTTTTTTTTTCATTCTATGTAAATCTTTCAAATTTTAACATATCAGCAGTAATTTTGGAATCAGTTGGGAAAAACCGACTAGTTCTTTTATAGCGAAATTTGTACAAGCTATGAAATAGTACAAAAACTTTTAGTGTAGTTCATTCACAGTTCACTTTGATTTTATTTTGTTATACAAATTTTTATGTTCGATGTTTTTTAGTTTTCGCATATTTGAAAAAATAACTACATAAAATAAATGAAATGCATCATATGCATCATTACATGATGCACTTCTTTTCGTCATGAATGAAAAATATAAAAAATATATGCCTCTAACGCTTGAATACATTGAAACCACTTAAGATGTTGACTTGACTTAAGACTTGAACAAATAGTACCAGTTTGGAAATATTCATTTTGGAACTAGTTTAAATATAGGAAAAAAAGGAATGTTTTTGGGTTTGTTTCCTATGACACAAACACGAAAAAAGCGTCATTTCGATCAATGTAAAAAGGGTATTGTGGAGGGACCTGTACTGGTCCTTTTTGGAACTAGTCCAGAATTATTTAAAAGTTGGTCCAATTTTCTGCAGGGATAGTACTAGCTTTACTCACCTATATCATTGGTAATGATGCTTTTTTATGTAGTGAGAGCGTTTGGGCTTTGTTTCAATTAAATTTAACTCATATGATGACAAAAATATGACAAAAAAATATTAGTGCGATTCATGTCACTTCGTAACTGCTTCGTAAGCTCGTATTTCATAAAAACTTACGAAACGTCACTTTTTTTATATGAACATCGAGATACGAAGCTCGTAACATTGTACGCACTGAAATTGTCTCGTATGTCGTAAAAAAAGCCTGCGTAACCTGTACGCTGTCAAACCGCAAATGGCAGCTGTTTTTTATTTTAAATTTTTCAAGCGTGTTTATAGCAAATAACAAAAAATGGAAAAAAACAAATGATTAAAAGGTATTTTTTTATTGAAACAAAGTTTAAACATTTTTTATTGTTTAAAAAAACATTTTTAACAAAGCGCAAACGAAACAATCCTATTCATCGATTGAGTGAGCTGGAAACAAAGCTGCTGCTCAGCCGGGAAAAGCACAAATATGGAAAACTTAGAAGGCCACAACGCTGACAGAAGCTGCATCATAAATAAAACTTGGCCTTAGCTTAAGCATCTAGCAGCTGATACAAGATAGAAAGAATTTGTCATTGCCATAAGCCTCTCGAACCAAAAAAAAAAAAAAAATAAAATCACAAATGAAATTTAAGACCCACGCCACTTCCATTTTTTAAATACGTTAGGCCTAGCTAAGTGGTAAGAGCGCTGTCCTCACAATCTGTATTTCGCAGGCTCAAACTCCACTGTTGCTAAACATCGACCATTGTTTGGGTCGGTCGAACCCTACCTTAACAAAAGGTACTCCGTATCGGAACGATTCCATGACTGCGACGCTATACAACTCTTCGCCAGCAATATCATCTTCGTCGTCACTCTCTGCAAGAGAATAAAAAAAATTTTTATATCCGACCAAGGATGGAATAAATGCACAAACTCGTTTATAGTATCACTAGTATTTCCCAACAGACGCTGTCCTGCACAGACCTCCTTATTGCCATATTCGAAAATGTCAATAAATGCTTAATATATTCACCATTCTCAGTATAGTTGCCGAAAGTAACGATATGAACTAAATTACTAAATTTTAGTCTAATACGATCAAAACCGTGTGAAATGTAGCATTTTTGTGTGTTTGTAAGTGTAAAAAGGGGTGCGGCAAAATTATTTCCCTTAAACCATCTCGTTCTCAAAAAAAATCGGCTGCCAAAATTTCAGCTCACGCTGGCCCCCCGAAAAGTGAGTGTAACTAAAGTGAGACATGTCCATTTTTAGTGCACTTGCCGAGAGTAACCATATGAACTAAATTACAAAATTTTAGTTTAATATGACCAAAACTGTTGAAATAAAACATTTTCATTGGTTTGTGGGCTGTAAAAGGGGTCGTGAAATTCAGTTTTTAGTACAGTTGCTGTATTAAATGTAAGCCAAACCATACAAACTAAGCCAAAATTTTAGCTTAATAGACGCAGTTTTAAATTTTAATGCTTTTTAAAAAAGTGGGCGTGGCTATATAGTGATCGCGCCTGTTTTTAGTGTAGTTGCCAAAAGTAACCATTCAAACTCAATTACCAAATTTAAGTCTTATATGGCCAAAACTGCCTGAAATATTGTTTTTTACTGATTTGTGGGCGATAAAAGGGGGCGTGGCAACATTTTTTTAGTAGAGTTGCTAACAATAACCATACAAACTAAATTACCGAATGTAAGTCTTATACGACCAAGACCAACTCAAATAAAGCATTTTTATTGGTTTGGGGGCGAAAAAAAGGGGCGTGGAAACCAATTTTCAGTACAGTTGCCGACAGTAACCGTACAAACTAAATTACTAAATAACTAAATATTACTAAATTTTAGTCTAATACGACCCATACCGTGTGAAATATAGCATTTTAATAGATTTGGGAGCGGTAAAAAAGCTGTGGCCAAATTTTTGTTTTCTTAAACCATCTCCTATCTGAAACAAATCGACTGCCCAAATTTCAGATCAATCGGTCCAGTAGTTTTGGAGTCTATAGGTGTTACACAGACAGACAGACACACAGTCTGTGTTTTGCTTTTTATGTATTAAGATATATGGCTTTTCCCGACAAAAATTCTATAATTGTTGTTTTTTCACTTTTTCGTGACATTTTGTAATTTTTTTCAAAATTATTTGAGCAAATTAATTTTTATTTGAATTTGATTATCTTCGTTTTGTTTTGTGTATCATTGCCGTCAAAAAAAGTGTTTACGAATAAAGTTACGAAAATTCTTATAAGTGCGTTCATGTCAAAAAAAGTTACGAACATTACGATACAAGGTTTACGAAAACTTACGAAGTGACATGAATCGCACTAATAATTAAAAATATTAAAATTATTAATTATTAAAAATATTAAAAATATTAAATGCATTTATTAAAAATATGTATTTGTGTTTTGAAGGTGGATTGAATGTAAATGGTCTCATTTGGCCTCAATTCGGACTTTTGCTGTCATTTGACTAATAAACTATAATGTTAGTTAATTAATTGTGATCCATTATTTAAATTCTTACATACATTTAATTGCGAGCTTTAGATCAAGTTATCTTTTAAGAAGACAACAACAACAACAAACACAACAACTCTTTATAGAGTCAATCACTTAGCTGACTAGACAGTCTGTTTCGGAAATCGCTACATTTCCTTCCAGTTGTCTTCGAGTGATTAAACTGTGATCAACTCACTGTTAAAGTCGCATATGATTTTACACATGTTTAAACAAATTCGTAAGAATTTTGCGATCAAATTGGCTTCTTAATCATATGAAATTTAAAGCAGTAAGCTATTTGTCAGTTATTTCAGTTAAAAGCACTAGCTTCTAGCGAAGCAAAAACTCGTTTCAATTCTATGGTGCATTTCAACAGATTGTCAAACACCAATTAATATTGAAATAATTAGGAAGCCTCTAGAACAGAATGCAACTTTGGTAGAGTTGATGGCTATTGATCTATAAATAGCTATCTGAACGTAAAATTCTCACGAATTTGTTCAAACATAAGTGAAATCATATACGAACAGTGAGTTGATCATAGCTTAATCACTCGAAGACTACAGAAGAGGAAATGTAGCGATTTTCGCAAAAGACTGTCTAGTCAGCTTAGTGATTGACTCTATAAAGAGTTATTGTTGTAGTTGTTGCCTTCTTAAAAACATACTTCATCTAAAGTTCGCATTTAAATTCATGTTATAATAAAACATAATTTTAAATAAAATCTCAGATTGAAAATATTGAATCGCCAGATATTTTTCTATAACTATGCCTGGTTTTCATGTGATCTTCTAAGATCTCCTACAATCACATCTTCAGTGGGAAAGAAATAGAATGCGAGTACTTCTTCATGGGATGGATAAAGGAGCGTGCAAAACATACATACATTGTGCATTTTATAGCATGTGGTATCCTCTACAATCTCATGTGGTGCTAGGAGATCGTAAAAGATCATGAAAGATTTAACTTTTAACTTTTGCTATAAAAGTCTATCACCTGCTTTAAATATGGCAGTCATTAATTTTTTGTTGTTAGACTATTGTCATCACTGACAAATATTTTAATAGCATTCCAGTAAAATAGAAAAAAAATCGAAGCTGTCAAATAAATTACTAAAAAATATAAAGAATAAAATAATCGTTCGCCAGGAACAATAAAAATGAAGCAAAGAGGTAAGTGCAACGATATTTCCAAGTGAAATTAACTTATTTTCTTTTGTAGATATCAGTTGTAGTAGTTGTGACAACCATCATGTTTAATAATCTGGTACATATATGCATACTGCAAGGCTTAGCCACAGACTCCGGGAAAAGCTGGCAAGGCCCCTATTAGCAAAGGAACGACACTAACTCAGGCAGAAAAGGACGCTGCACCTGCTGCTGGTTCGACAGCAACGCTACCAGCAAACTTTCGGCCATCTGAAATTAGTTCTGCTGGTTGTTTGGTCTTTGGCAATGAAACTAAGGATGGTAAAGAGGGCAAAGAGAATAGCAAATAAAGTAAATTGCAAGGTAAAACATTTCCCTCATTGCTGGTGCTGGCCGCACCAACACACGCAGTAAATTGTATTCCAAAGTAAAGCTTGTACTGATGCTTATTCCAAACAAATTTCTGGAGTGGCTAATACAAGAGGTCTCCTTAAAACTGAACAAAAGTATGCCAACCATCGCACCAATGAACTGAAGCTGGGTGCGTAAAATTAATGTTAAGATATAAAATAATTTACAAATTTTAATCGATTTTTAACAGGTGTCTATTCGCAAATTCCTACCCCACGGCACCTAATATTGTGGAAAGCCGCTGCACATCTGACATTGCCTTCAATGACGACACCAAATAATGCCAGCAAATGTTTTGCAATTGCTTTATAAATGCATGCGTACCATACCCGTGATTGAATTCATGGATGCAGTATTCGACCAGCTAGCCAAAAATTTCAACACATTGCATTGCTACCCGAGATTTTGTCCCAGATTTAACAGAATATTTCGTTATTTTTAAGGGCTTGTTTATCAAAATTGCATGTAATGCAAATTTAAAGCTTCTGTTAATAAACTTCTTTAATATCTACACTTACATATTGGGGGTTGGAATTAGTTTTAAAGGTTTTCTAAGAGATGGCGTAACTATCAATAGATCGCATCGGGCACACCTGTGACTATATTCATTTCAAAGCACATTGTCTAAGCTTCATTTTTCAGTATGTGTCATTCCACTGAAGTGTAAACAACATATATTTTTTTTTCTGTGAACATGTCGACTTTCGTTCCAACAAAACGCAATTTGCGGGAAGGTTTACTTTTGTGCTTCCATTTGAAGAAAAAAGCGGTTGAAGCACAACGCTTACTGAGGCTTACGGGGACTATGCTCCATCGATTTCTACTTGTGAGTACTGGTTCCGTCGGTTTAAAAGTGGTGATTTTGATACGGAAGACAAAGAGCGTCCGGGCCAGCCGAAAAAGTTTGAAGATGAGGAATTGGAGGCTTTGCTCGATGAAGACCCGTGTCAAACCCTTCAAAAATTGTCAGAATCATTAGGAGTCGACTTATCAACGGTCGGCAAACGCTTGAAGGCCATGGGAATGATTCAAAAGCAAGGAAATTGGGTGCCGTACCAGTTGAAGCCGAGAGACGTTGAACGACGATTTTGCATGTGCGAACGAACAACTGCTTCAACGGCATAAAAGGAAAAGTTTTTTGCATCGTATTGTCACTGGCGATGAAAAGTGGATCCATTACGATAATCCTAAGCGAAAAAAATCGTGGGGAACACCCGGCCATGCATCAACATCGAGGGCCAAGCCGAATATTCATGGCGCCAAGCTTATGCTGTGTATTTGGTGGGATCAGAAGGGTGTCGTGTACTATGAGCTGCTAAAACCTAACGAAACCATCACTGGGGAACGCTACCAACAACAATTGATGCAATTGAGCCGAGCATTAAAGGTTAAACGGCCGGAATATGCCAAAAGACACGACAAAGTGGTTTTTCAACATGACAACGCACGGCCACATGTTGCAAGAACCGTCAAGGAAACGTTGGAGGCGCTGAATTGGGATGTGCTACCCCACCCGCCTTATAGCCCAGACTTAGCCCCTTCCGACTACCACCTATTCAGATCGATGACGCATGGCTTGGCGGAGCAGCGCTTCACTTCTTACGAGGATACCAAAAAATGGGTCGATTCGTGGATTGCCTCAAAAGACGAATCGTTCTTCTGGCGCGGAATCCATATGCTGCCAGAAAGATGGGAAAATGTTGTAGCTAACGATGGACAATACTTTGAATAATATACATTGCACCGTTGTTTCTAAATAAATGCTCAAAAACCGAAAAAAACCTTTAAAATTAATTCCAACCCCCAATAATAAACGATAGTGATAGTCACAAGTCTTGTTACAGTTTTATTCATTAACATCGCTAGTTTTTTGTTTCGCAAAATTGCCGGCAGCTACTTTTTGTCCGGATTTTATTTTATTTCACCAAAACTATGTTATTAGAAAAAAAATTAACAAAATTTGGTTATTAATTCAAAGTTGTTTTTTATTTAAATTTAACAAAGTAAACTTATCCAGTTTAGAAAACAATACATTACACGCTCAGAAATCTTGGAATTAATTTTAATCCAATCGTTGGAATCATGCATTTTTTAATACTTTTTCTATTAGAATTAAAACTCTTCAAAATACTAGACATTTTTTAATAAAACCTGGAATACTTTTTAATACAGTTTGGATTAGTCTTTAAAAACAGCGTTCGGCTTGGTTCGGCTCTTATGCATGTTTATCATTTCTTTATACATGTGGCTTCATAGAGCAGTTGGTAGAGCCAATAACTTATAACCTAAACGTACTGGGTTCGAATCCCACATGTTTCGTTAATTTTTTTTTTGTCAAAAATATTTTAATACAAGCATGTATTAAAATTAAGTCCCATGAGAGAATAAAAATCAATTGTAATATATGTAGTGTATTAGATTGTAATACAATTCTGGTGTGGTCATATATACAATACAGTTTGTATTAGAATTTAATCCAAGATTTCTGAGCGTGTATCAACCCTGTTCTGAATAATTTTTCCCGGGGAATCGGAAAAGGACGATTTCATTTTTAAGATAGCAGATAAAGACATCACATTTTGTAATTACACTCATGAATATTTACGGTTGATGGACAAATTTACACTAAAAATTTACAAAATGTTCTTGAACTTTATCTTAAAAATAGAAACAACCTTTTCCGATTCTTCAGAAAAAATATTCAGAATCGGGCTAAATTTTTATGCGGAACAACTCTAAATAAAGCATTGTATTATTTATCGATGGTCAAGTGTACAAAAGTGATAAGTGTCCTATTGAAGAAAATGAGTTAATTGCATTTTACAAGCAATCAATTTAATATTCACCTTCTGTAAATTTATTGTAAATTTAAAACCAATAAACAGTTAATACTAGTTGATGCAAAGTTAAAATTTGTATTTTGTACTGAGATATATTGAAATTTTGAAACATTTCAAGAATAGCGAAAACTCTAATTTTTAATTTTTTTTTTGTGGATGATATGAATTTTGGCATCATAAATCTAAATTTGAAAAATTTTAGGCTGTTCGCAATTGGTTTACAAATCTTGCTGTAAGCCCTACGCTTTATGGTATCCAAAAACAGGTAATACAAGTACCTATTCAACGAGGCATCAAACATAAAAATCCATTCATAACTGTTTGAGATATAACTTTTTTATATTCAAAATTTGTCCGTAAAACTATGGTTTTTTTTCTTTTAAAAAGAGATTTATATCTAGAAGTATTGTATGGTCAAAATCCATATAATCCAACAAAAACATAATAAAAAAGATAGTGGTCGCTATTCTTGAATTATACTGAAATTTTAAAATGGAATCGACGTTCCTGAACATTTAAAATTTTTCACTTATCACTTCTGTGCGCTTAGCAATCGATATATATCCATAGATGCTTAATTTATTAACACACATATGAGCACAAGAAACATCATTGGAGGATACATTTATCTCAATTTCATTGTCCATTCGAATATTTTTTCATTATTGTTGCACTTGCACCTGCTGCCTCCATGCAAAAACACGCCAGAGGACCTTCGGGGAATCTGCCTGTCCCAAGCCAGGAATGGAAGGGTGAGCGTTTGTTATTGGATGGGCAGTTCATGGGGCACGGCCCATGAACTGATCTCATAATGAGTTCTTTCTGGAGGCACGGCTCCTGAATGTTCGTCTGATAACTGTAAAAGAAAAAGGTTTACCTAGAGCCTTGGATGAAAGCATTGTTTTGATATTAAGTTATCATAACACCGTTGTTGCAATATGCTTTCGATGGACGATCAATCCAACATAACTTGAAGAGCGGGGACTGTCATCCATCAATGATGAGGAGACCTGATCTATCGTTGTTCTGCAGACCTATCTTAGAATAAAGGTTATTATGTAGGAAACATTTAACCTTCGGACCGTTGTATAAGCAAATTTGTATACAACGGCTCATGCTTCTTAGTTTTCTGTTAAGGCTTTTTATTAAGTCTTAATTTAGGATAACGACGTTGCATAAGTAGAATTGAGGTTTACCTGGTTTTACTGGGAAACCTATGGTTATTTTTTAACCTAGCCAAGTACAATTCGAGTGGCTGAAGGTGTCACAGTCAGATATAAATGTTCTAAGAACTTTTGGTCTGTAGACGGGATGTTGAAGAGCCTTATCAGGTGGAGCCTTTTGCCCAGGTATTGACTGTCGTATGGGTTAGGCCCACGTGGGGTTTTAATGCGCTCTGACTGTGGTTAGGCCAGAAAGGCCGGTGTGAGTTACACTTAAGTTGAACTCGGTTTGGTGATTTCCTTAAATTACTAAGAGATTGATGGTAGATTGAATCTCGCCAATTTCAAACAGTAAATGTTAGGAAGGTAAGCAACTACCGGATCAATATACTGTTACCTTTGGAATTTGAGTACAGGCGACGGGGAAACCTAAATAGTCTGAGTTGTGACCATGGAGATTAAGGAACCTGATTGCATGAGTGACAGGCCTATTTGCCGCCTTAATTTTTCGTGTCAGAGAGTGATGACCTTTGATATGAATGGGATGATTTTGTGCGGATCAAATAATGGGTTGTATTATTGGTATAGTATACTGAGATAACCCATGGTTATTAAAATAACCAAGTCATGTTTTAATTCGAGTGGCTGAATGAGTCACGGTCATGTATAGTGTCTTTTTGACATCAGTGCTGGGGTTCTGTGGCATGTGATTAGAGGAACCTTTCAAAAGTGGTCCTTCTTGAATTCCGAAGGGGCGTTGACCGACGCTTCATATTTGTCCCAAGCATTGGAGCACCGTTGAATTAAGCCTTCGCGGCAGGGGTCAACGTTAAAAACATAGTGGCTTTCTGCCTCCATGCAAGTGCCCTTCGGATGGCGGTTCTAAAACTGTTTTATCAGCTCTATCCCATGTTATCAGAAGCAAATTTCATAGAGTTGATTTCTCAAAGTTTACCAGTTAGGTAGCACATTGTGGGGACGGATGAAAAATTAAATTTTTCTTGTGCCTGCACTCGGATGTTCTTTAATACAAAATATCAAATCGAAAAATCCAAAATTTTAATAAATGTTTGGTATATGTCGAAGTGGCTATAAAATAAACCTTATATATGCATCTCGCTCTTATAGCAAAAAATTTGTGATATGTGATACCAGAAGATCACATGGAAATGCGGCTTAAAACATAAATATTCACAGTTGATAAAATTCGCGTAAATAAAACTTAGAATAAAAACTAAATTAAATAAAATTTATTTAAAATTTTGGTTTATTTATCAAGTGGCAGCAAAAACAACATTTAATGATGCTTAAAGAACTGAAAATGTTCAAATCGATTGACGCCAAAATCGGTGAAAGTGTACAGAAAATGCTGAATCATTTATGGCACTTGAACGAATTCAATATTGCATCAGTATTTTTTGGCGATCAAGTTGCTGTTAAAACAAAATGAAAAATTAGCAACTCATACAACTTTTAAAATCCAATTTTAAATGAAAAAGAATCTTTTCGAAAACAAAATTTTTAAAGTGTTTGAGTATTTGCGAGTTTTTTGAAATAAAATACAACAAAAAATTGAGTAAAAAATTGAAAAATGCCTTAAATGCAAACCGGGTTGCTATTTTTCACTTGCGATATCAATCTTGTGGTGTTTATCTTATTTTTAGCCTTATTTTATTAAAAAAATATGTTGGGGCGAAAAAATACCTTTGCATTTTGGGGTGATCTTATATATAAGATTATATACCTGAGATTATATACCTGATAAGATTTCACAATTTTTTTTCTGTTTATGTTTTTTAACACGTTCACTAAAATGGGGTAAATTAAGATTGTTTGATCAAGCCCACGCATTATTTTGATAAATATGTCATGATATAATTAAATTTCTTTACTTGGAATATATTCCTGAGCTTAAAAGTTATAGAAACTACTGTTTCAGCCCATGTTACATTAGTGTGAAGCTGGTATATGAGTAAAAGTTTCAGTTTCCTGGACCAAAATGAAAAACATGTATGAAAAACGAAGTTTGCAAAACACACCTGTGACAATATGTTTTTTGGATTAAAAAAAAAACACTAATTTAAACATAAATGAAAATTTGTTTTTATTATAGCGAAAGTATAAAATGCACTTTTTATCATAATAATTTTCGAAAGAATCTCCAATACAATCGGCTAATTATCGACTTTAATGTCTTTGATGTAATGATCTTTCTTTCCTTGCAGAGCAGACGCCAAAACTGAGTTTTTTAATTTTTTATTTGGAAATATTTTTTCTTACTTTTGCTTTTTGGCTTTGATTCGTACGGTATTCATCATCAATAAATTTTGCGCTAGTTCTGCTCTGAATTCGAGATACAATAATTTCTTAGAATGTGCTTAATTGTATACATAACAAGGATTATAAGTACAAATGTCGAGCAAATGAAAGAGTACTTTTAGAAACCAGCGCACATATTTTCGAAGTGTGAATCAGTTTAAATTAGGTCACGTTTGTCAATGCCTGACATATTATTTTTATAATTAATTATACTCAATGGCTTGAATTTTATGTTGCCTTTTTTATTTGTTACTTCCTTTATTTCAGCTGTGTGTTTTGCGAAAATTGAAAGAACCTCTCCTTTATCCCTCCATTTTTGCACGAGCCCAATTTTTTCCTTTAAAAAAGAGACTCTCCTTTCCTCAATTTTATAGACAGTGCTGTAGTAAAATTGTCCTTTCTATTTTTGTGGAGAGTACCAACAATGTGAGTGTTTTTCTTGTTCGGAGATTCCGCTATCTCTACACTATTGTAGAAGTTATATTTAAACAGCGTGTGTATCTTTCCAAATAACTGTTAGCTACTTCATACACAAAAACAGGCATATTAGAAGTAAAGTCATGAAATGCAGCTAAGACTTAACGAATAATTTTTAATGAGTTAATTGGCAAGTTTTACATTTTTGGTATAACTGTGTACTTCAAGTATATTGTTTTAGTAAATGTGTTCGATTCAATTAAAATACATTTTATTTTACTGAACAAATTAATTAGTTGATAAAATTTAACACATCAAATGGAAATTAATTTAATCATTATTTGCATAACATTAACAACTATAGTATAAAATATTTTTTTACGAACAATCTCTTGTAAATATATCAATGGTATCAAAGTGATTACACAATACATATGTGAACATTTATAAAAAACCAGCAACTTTTTTAACACTGTTACTATTTGTATTTACTTTGAATAATTATCTATGCCAAATTGAATCACCTTTTGATATATATAACTAGCAAATACCCGCTTTTTCGCTTGCGATAAAAATATTAAATACCATGTAAAAATTTTAAATCTTAAAATTAAAGAATTTAGTTGTATTAAAAAGAATTCAAAATATAAAAAATTAATGTGTTCGTTTTGTTAAATTATGAAAAAATGGTATATATATTAAAAAATTACTTTATTTAATTTGAATAACTTATTTAAATGGTAATTGTTATGATGACATAAATTTACCTGCCTTTCTTTTTTTTTTACTTTTGAAAAAGTCCTGCATAACAGCGTTATAAAAAAATTTGGACAAAAATTTTTTAAAATTTGTAATCAAAAATATAAATTTTTACATATATTCTGAAAATAAATATATTCATTATGTTGACTTTATATGATTTAAATACAAATTCTAAATGTTTGATAGTTTAAATCATACTTGATTTTAAATACAAATTCTAGTTCTTAAACTATCAAACATTTAGAATTTGTATTTAAATCATATAAAGTCAACATAATAAATATAGAGGTCATTTAGAAAAAACTTTAATAAATATATTCTTCTCAAATTGTTGTAGTTAATCGGCCTTCTTCAGTAATTAATTGTTGTTGTTGGTCTTCAGCCAAACAACAATTCTTCTTTAATTTAAAAAAAAAAACCGTTATAATGATATCAAACTTTTGGCGATATCTCAAAAACTATAGACTTTCTCAATGCATAACAAGGCATTTTTGTATGGACAGTCGTTGATTAAAAAAATAAACGGTAATTTTCTTTTCTTTTCGGAAATATTTTGTACGGATGTTAGGTATGTTTTAAAAAAACCTGTTATTATGACATTAAAATTCTTGCGATATCTCAAAACTATAGATTTTCTCAGTATAACTCATAAGCCTCAGAATGAGAAAAAAACGATTGAAATTTCATGTTTTGACTAAGCAAGCATACATTTCCGCCATTTTCAAATCGATTTTCATCCAATTTTCTTTGTTTGAAAGTTCAATTAAGTAAATTGGGAAAATGAGAAAAGGTTTACCGTTACCTCACCAATGCAATGTTTTATATTGTTTTCAAAAAACCTCAAAAATATCCAACTTGTACTAAACAATAGGCCAAGAGTTGCTTTTGTTGTACATATTTCTTTAATTTTAATTTTTTTTTTAATTTTCATTTTCCTTATTCTTTCATATAACATAATTTACCAGCAAAAATTGTTCTTTTTTGACACAATTAGTTTCTATCATTAAAAATCATAGGCCACCTACCCCCCCCCCCCCTATGATTTTTTGATGAAAACTAATTTGCTTAAAATGTTGTTATATTTTTGCAATGTGTTATAGCTTAAAAACTAATTTATGTGAAAAAATTTTCAAATATAGCTTCAAAAATAATTCTGTGAAAAAATATTTCAAATATTTCAAACTATTTCAAAGTTATATACATAACTCTATGTTTTAATCTATTTCCTTATCTATATATTCATAGTTAACCTTATAGTATAGTAGAATTTGTCCTGACCCAATTCAATGAATTTTTTATGATTGTTTTGTGAATTTGTAAAAGTGTAAATTGACCTTCGAACAAAACACATGCTAGACGTTTCCGTTTGAAACATCAATGCATGAAGATCAGAATTTTCTGATATATACAGCATTCTTATTCATGTATAGTATTGCCCTGCAGACGTTGTCCTGCCGCAGCCCACCTTACTGCGATATACGAATTTTCATGCTGTTCGGAAAAAAAAATTTATATAATAGCTATTTTTATTACAGTTGCCGAAAGTAGTCGTATGAACTAAATTAACAAATTTTAGTCTAATACAACCAAAACCGTTCGAAGTATAACATTTTTGATTAATTCTGGGCGGTAATAAGGGTGTGGCAAAATTTTTTCACTTAAACCATCTCATACTCGAAACAATAGAATGCCAGAATTTCAGCTCAATTGAGCTTAAACCTAGTGCGCTTTGCTTTACTCCAAGCTTATGCCCCGAAAAGTGGACTTAACGAAAGTGGGTCATGCCCATTCTTAGTAAAGTAAGCGAAAGTAACCATGCAACGTAGATTATCAAATTCTAGTCTCATACGACCAAAATCATCTGAAATATAGCATTTTTTGCAAAAAGTGGGCATGGAAAGTAGGCATGGCAAATCTAACATAGCATATTACGATAAAATTGGAATAACAAATCGTTTGATACCTATATCGTGTTAATCTGTTCAGTGGTTTATGCGTGATTGTCAAACATCCGTGCAGTGTCACAACGCTTTTATATATTCGTACAGATCGACTAACACAATCTCAAGTGAGGAAAAGCTGGCTGGAAAGGCTGCAAAACATAATTAATGCTGATAACTTAATTCTGGCAACTCCCCTCAAAACATTAACAAAGAAAATTAATTAACACTGTATGAAAGCAATAATCTCCCTGAAAGTAAAGCTGGATTCACTGATCACCTTCAGCGTGTTTTGAAATTTTTTTCATATGACGTTTTTGCTCAGAGAGAAAAATTTCTGCACGCTCTCAACTTGATTAACATAATTTTAAATCACACAAAAACATGCAGAAGGTCAAGGTTCATTTATAAGGTTGTGGCACTTGAGAGAAATGCACTCTTTTTCCCGCCTTTGCTCGAACTGTCACTGTGCTTTTCTTTGTTCTAAGCATTAATTTTCTTCATTTCTTTTCTTCCATTCTGACAGTTCGACCGAGCTTGATCTCAAGTGCCACAACCTTATAAATGAGCCTTGCTGAAGGTTATTAGTGAATTCAGCTTAACTACACAATATGGCTGTCGTCTTATATTGAGAGAAGCTCTCTCGACAAAGAGAGAAAAGCTTTGTTTGCTGTTATATTGTGCTGCTGGTTGAATGTAGGCATCAAATAAAATGCGTGATTTTGCAATAATTAAAGAATACATTTTTCGAAAACCTTGGTAAGCTATAACAATCAATATTATCATAGGAATTGAATAAAAAAATAATTATTAAAATCGGTTCAGCAGTTACTGAGCTTATTCTGGATCAAATTTCGTGAGTCTCCTTTTATATAATAGTATAGATAAAAAAATATTGTAATTAGCTTTATTTGCGAACACATAAATATTTGTTTGTCACTCATACGCCATGGTGCACCATAAAATAATGTTTTGCTTGTTCTCCAATATTTTCGCATAAAATTTTTTAATTGCATTTGCTAAAGGAAACAAATTGATGAACCTCCTACAAATAACCAAAATTTAAGAAATTTAAGTAATTGAAATTTAGCTTTCGTCTATCAAACATAATTGTGTTTTACAGTAAGTTTTTCTCTCTGCAGTAGCAAAGCAACATTAACTCAATTAAGTATTTGCGCTATTAGAACATGCTGGCCCTGTATTCTGTCTTCATTGTCGCCGTCGTCAACTTTGTCCTTTGACGTAACAAATTTGCTTTATTTAGCAACATATTATGTGATCATTTTTAATGAATTTAATTAACAAAAGTTTACGAAAGCCATAAGTCAGCATGGACTTTCACACATTTACGCACACTTACACAAGAAGGCAAACACAAACACACATAAATACATAAATTGCGCACAGCTGTGAGGTTGTCTTGACTACAAACGCACATTTATGCATTTTCTTCCTAAGCTTTAACAAGTTTATGTTACACATAAGCTTTGTTAGCACATAACACCAATTTTGATGCTGTTGTAGTTGTTTATTTTTCAGTTAGTATATCGGGTATGTTTTTTGCTGGTTAGAAGTATTGCAACAGAAATTACTCACTCAAATATTCCAATTAAAAAAGTTCCAAGGACATTGATTGGATTTACGCTCTGCAATGAAGTTTCGCACTTAAAAATAAAAACAATAAAGCATATTGTAAAAAATTTTTAAAATTTCATAGTTTTTTAAAATTTCGTCAAAACAAATTCATTCAGAGAACAAACAGTAACTAAAATAAAAAAAAAATTCGAAAGCGGTTCCATAGAATATCTAATAGTACATTCAAAACTTTTGTATCAATTCTTGTTATTAATTCTTCAATAAGAAAAAGTTTAAAAATGTGCACAAAAAAATCACCCGCATCTATTGAGAAATAAATTATTTGCTTTGACTAACCTCAAAACGTTCAATTTAAAAAAACCCTTCTGTTCTGAACTCTGCACCTCGAACTATGTAGTAAAAAGTTAACTGTTGTTTTTTTTTGGCTTTGAAAACTTTTCTGCAATTGTTGCTGGGCAAAACCACAAAAGCAAAAACAACAATAACTCACATCATTGCCAGCTTTTTGCAACACTTGCCGCTTGCAAAAGCTTAAAATGCAAAGCACAAGTTTTTTCAAAAGTTTATTCTTTGTAGTTTTGTTGCTGTTGCATTTGTTGTTTGTTAAGATAGCTAGCTGTAGTTTATTTTTTCTCTCCTCTTTCTTGCTTAAAACTTTGCACTTTGCCTTTGGCCAAATTGTGAAATGAAAACCCAAACAAGTTTATTTAAGTTTTGAAAACTTCTTCTTTTCTTTTGCTTTTCTTCAGCTTCTGCGCCTTTTTTTTCTTCTTAATATTTCAAAAATATCACTTGAAAATGTTCAATGTTCAAAATAAATTATTAACAAATACATACTAATAAAATCTGTTTTATGCAAAATAAATACAGGCCAGCAAAAAATACAAAAATAATTCAAGAAAAACATATTCAATGCAACAATAAATAATTGAAGAAGTGAGTTTGCTCAATTTGTTGGCCAAAGTTCTCAAAGTTTTTGGGCACTGAAAGTTGGCAGTTCTGACAAAAAGCACAGTTTTTTATTTTTATCCTTAAAGGAAGTAAAAAAAGCGTGTTTTTTTTTTGTTATTGTTAGTACTGAAATACGCTTAAAGCAACTTTAAAACGGAAACGATTATGCTGTTTCTAAAAATTACATTTTAAACAATTTATGAATACTTGTATTGCCTGAGGTTGAAGTTCGAAGGACGGCCAGCACTTTAAGCTCATACAAAACTGGCAAGTAAATAAAAGCAATAGTTCGATTATATGAAATTTAGCATGAAAAGAAATATGTATCTTTTTATTATGTTTAAGAATAATTTTTAAAATTCTGAATTTCTCAATTTTAAATTTAATCTATATTCATGAAACCCATCCATCTTCTGTTTGTTTGCTTGTTTAACATTAATACAACTCTGCCGAGCTGGAGGGATTGCGCTCAATTTTTGTACACATTGTGTGCATCCTAGATAAAATTTTGTTATTGATATTCTTTTTAGAAATGGAACTTTTCGCCAATTAAATTTTAAAAAAATTCTGCTATAAAGATACACAAAAACATTCACATAGATCCAAAATTGATATACAGTACAAGTATTTCATAAAACATCCTTACATAAGAATGAGAAAAAAAAGTATAGCAGTGAGGGGACTGCTGACCGAAGTAAAAACTTAAATATAAAACACTATGATTTAAAAATAAGTAACCTAATCATTAACACCTGATAATACAACATTAATTATAAGTAATGCGAGATGCAATCACCACAAATTACCACCTATGACAAGCACATGTTAAAATAATGCCTTATGTCTATGTGTTGTAATACATCAATTAGCTACCTCCCATTTCCACTATCAGTAATCATTATATAACTAGTTCAGTAGTTCAACATCAAATAAATCTAAAATATTTTCGAGCAGCTGTTTTACAGAGCGAAGCGAAGTTGGCATTATTTTATTACCAGAAAATTCATTAAAACACAAAAAAAAAATGGATCGTGTCTTGACTTGCACTTGGTCTTTCTCTTGATTTTGTGTCTTTACTTAAAGAGTAAAGTTTAAATTAGCAAAATACTTGTTACTTTTATATATACCATGTACTCCTTACCCACTAAATAGTAACGCGTAAGCTTGATGTCGAAAGCTACTCGCTAAATTATGACGCGAAATCATAAGATTTTCCTCTACCAACATTCGCTCAACGTATCTAAAGAAGTTTTCACTTCAAGAAAAGATTGAAAATTAAAGTTTTGTCTTTCAATGCATTGTAGAACGCCGTACGACAGCACTTTTCACACACGAAGTTAACCATAAACACGTGAGGCTAGAGGCAAAGAATAGCATTTTTACATTTTAACCTAAACGTCAGGTTTGTTATTGTAATAAATCCCAAGAAATATTTAGTAGCATGCCTATCAGTCAAACAATATCATTAAACTTTATGACCTGAATGACCTTTTTATTTATTATGTTGATTTTATATGATTTAAATAAAAATTCTAAATGTTTGATGGTTTAAATCATACTTGATTTTAAATACAAATTCTAGTTGTTTGATAGTTTAAAATCGTTTATTGAGCTTTTAGGTCAAAGTTAAAACAATTAGTTGTTCTAACGAATCTTTCCAAAGAAACAACAACAACAACAACGTTTTTTCAATATGAAAAGGAAAAAATCACTAGCTGATTTTATTGCAATTTCGGCCCTGCTAAAGGCTTCATCAGAAATCTTAGTGATACGCCTGTGTAAGCGCGCACTATGAAAATTATGACATATGAATAATACAAAAGCAATTACTATTGTAGTATTGTATAGTAATTTAAAACGCTAAAGCAGTTCTTAAATGCGGCAGCTTTTTAAATTCTCATTTTTTTCCAATCGTCGCGATATAAATACTCATTTGTTCTTTTCATAGCAAAAGTATATTGAATTTCATGAAATCACTTTATCTCTTGCAAATATTTTTTTCAGATTGTATGCGTAAAAGAAAGAAGAAGCTTTGACAGTTGCAGTGCTGTAAACTTTTTTCAGCAGTGTTCTGCACTTAAAGGTGCTTTATAACTATTGAAAAAATCTACTAAATCAACCAATCTAGTAGTGAATCTACTGAAAACGGTTACTGTGTACAAACACAGCAAGCCGATTGCAACTTGGTGTGCAAAAACAGGAAAACACACAACGTCCGCGTGCTATGGAAAAACATAAGTTGATGACCACTGCTATAAATATACAGTGAAGGGTGTTTCGATCGCCCAATTAAAGGTGTTTATTTTAGCGGCAAAAACTTTGACACTGTTTTCTGTTAAGCTTGATTTGACATTTCCCTGTTGTTTTAATGTTATTTTGGTAAGACCGTTCACCACAGAGATAAAGAGATCGGAAACTATGTTAGAGAGGAACAATATTATGCTTGATTTTTGTCCAATTTTAGTCAATACTATCACAAAATGTATAACTGTGGTAGTAAAATCGCGAGGAAAGTCACCACTGCGGCGATATTTCATATGTTTACTCACCACTCCGCCGATATTTTTGTGGTTCAGAAATTCTCGTCAGAGGGTGTGTGCCAATCGGAAACTTTTCACTCGTGGTAGGATAGAAAATTCCGAGTTGAAGAAAACTTATATCTGTTGAAATGGAATTGTCATTTTTGCTATGCCAAATGGAGCATGAAAAGTTTATTCAAAAATTTTGAAGTCTTCTTAGCGAATAAACCCTCAATTGCCTAAATATCATACTTTTTCATAATACAAAATTTCTTAAGACCCATTTGACTAATACGTTTTCTTCAACTTATTTTGTTATTAAAAATTATATTATGAATTTTAAAAAATGTAACTGTTTGGCATAAAATAACACTATGAAAACCAAAATTGTGTAAACATTATTAACTTGCAAAAAAAAAAATATTTTTATTTATGATCGATTGTAATAAGAAAGAAAATATTGACTCATACTCAGTTGATCAATCAGGCAACCATAAAACTTCCTTGAACAAGAAATAACCCTTTATCAGACATATTTTTTAATATTCAAAAAGTATATTTTAGGCATTTGTGGGTTAAGTTTTGTAATAAAAGAACCTATTTTGTAATTTTTTTTAACAGTTTTTAATTAGAAGCTTAACATCAGTGATGCCGCAACGATTTTGTAAAAAGTATCCATGAAAAGGTCAAAAAAGTATCCAAAATTATCCACTTTTGAAAAAAAGTACCCACAAAAGTATTCAAACGGATGACGACCTGGTAGAGAATCTGTTTCAATGCAACTAGAGACTTCATTTTGGTTTAAAAAAATTCTTAAAAATACCCACTTTACGGCTGTATAGAAGTCATATGTGCAGAAAGCTCCTGGAAAGCGAAGGAGTCCAGCAACGAGTTTGCTATGCGTATTACGACCTGGTAGGGAATTTTCTCCAATGCAGCTAGAGAGTTGATTTTGATGTCAAACATTTTTAAAAAATTCCAACTTTCTGACTATATAGATGTCATATGTGTAGAAAACTCTTAAGTGACCCAAATCGGACTTAGCCTCAAATTGATAACCTGGTATAGAATCTGCTCCAATGCAGCTAGAGAGTTGATTTTGGTGTCAAAAATTTTTTAAAAATATACACTTTCAAACTACATAGGAAAAGAAAACTCCTGGGATCCTATTAATGAATTTTTCAAAACTGTGTTACGACCTGGTGATCAATCTGTTCTAATGCAGCTAGAGAGTTGACTTTGGTGTCAAAAGATTCTTAAAAATATCTACTTTGCTACTGCATAGCTGTCATATGTGCAGAAAACTCCTGGAATGTGTGAGAGCACCAGCGACGATTTTTATTTAAATGGATTACGACCTGGTAGTGAATCTTTTCAAATGCAGCTAGAGAGTTGAGTTTGATGTCAAACATTTTTAAAAACTACCAGGTTTATGACTATACAGGTGTCATATGTGCAGAAAACTCCTACATATAACAATTACATATTAAATATATGCGTTTATTTAAAAAGAGGTCCATTTTTGTTATGCAGATATTAAAGAAACCAGAAAGAAAAAAAATCATTATTTTGTTTTTGAAATGTTACTTATACAGTGGCTCACAACGAAAGTTGGACAGGCATTTCTTAGCACTTTCGCATTGGTTTCAGAAAGAAAATGTAAGAAGAAACTTGGAGTTAATATTTTTTTTAACCCTTTGAGGACAATAGTTGCTTATAAGCAACTTCAGACTTTAGGACCATATTAATCTCGTTTGGGACCCACTGTTTTATAACGGTAAATAGCAAGCAACAGAATGATGTTGTGTGTGCAGAAAAAGAGAAAAGCAAATGCAATAATGTGTTTGTGTTTTTTGCTTTACGCAGTTATTCAGTGTGATTTAATGTGCGCGATCAGTACACGAAAAATTTGCAAATAAATAAAAAATATTTTTAAATATTTCTGCATAACTGAAAAAATTAAAGTCAACAAAATGTTGAAGTACAAAGGTAAGTTAATTTATTTATGTTTTTAGATAAAAAATAAATGCAACATTTAGAGAGAGAGAATTTTTTAAAAACTGAAGTTGCTTATAAGCAACTTTGGTCCATAGTGGATATAGAAAAAGTATAAATTAATTCGGTTTGCAGAAAAGCTTACACAGAGGAAAGGCCTGACTGATGCTGAAATTGAAGCTATTGCAAACTTTGATTGGGACATGCCATCTGATGAGGATGAAGCTGCTGAGGATGAAGGTGATCCTGACTTTGTGGACGAGGCAATTGAGGCAATTTTAGTAAGGGGTGAGGAGGTGGAAGCAGAAATCATCGACAACTTGCTCAAGGATGATGAGAATATAAACTGCTGTGATGATGAAGAAGTAAGTACTGAGGCTAGTTTTGAAGAGAGAAGAGAAGACGGGATATGTTGCCTGGTGATGTAATATGGAGGGGAAATGCTGAAGGTAATGACGTATATGAGGAAAAAACTCCGATGGAGTATTTTGAACAATTTTTTGATGAGGAAGTATTTGCACTAATGACTTCGCAAAGCAATTTATATGCAATGGAAGCGCTTGCCATAGAACTGAAATGTTCACCATATGAAATGCAACGTTATATCGGGGTACTATTGTATATGGGTATTATAAAAATGCCTCGAACAAGAATGATTTGGTCAAAGCAATTAAAGTTGAATTTTATAACCGACAGTATGACACGATCAAGATTTGAAAAAATTAAGTCTTCTTTCCACCTGAATGAAAATTCAAAGCAGCCAAAGAAAGGTGAACCAAATTTTGACAAGCTATATAAAATACGCCCATTGCTGTCATTACTGAAAGATAAGTTCAATAAAATACCTCAAGAAGAATATCAATGTGTGGATGAACAGATTATAGCTTTCAAGGGGAGGTCAAGTCTGAAGCAGTACAATCCCGCGAAGCCTCATAAATGGGGAATGAAAATGTTTACCAGGGCTGGGGCATCAGGCATGATTTATGATTTTTCTTTATATGTTGGCGATGGAACATGTCCAACATACGGACTTGGCATATCATCAGATATTGTTTTGTATTTGGCTTCTACCATTCCCAAACATGAAAATTACAAACTATATTTTGACAATTGGTTTACCTCAATAAGCCTTATGGTAGCTCTAAAAGGAATGGCCATATTCGCAACTGGCACCGTGCGGCAAAATAGAATGGCTAAATGTGAACTTCTTTCAGAAGCCGAACTAAAAAAACGTGGTAGAGGTTCGTATGATATGAAATGCGAAGTAACTCATAACTTAACTGCAATCCGCTGGTTTGATAACAAAGGTGTGCAGCTGTTGTCTACCTATATGTCTGACCAGCCATTGGGATCCTGTAAGCGTTGGTGTGGCAAGGAAAACAAATTCATACATATTCCCCGACCAGCTGTAGTTGACGACTATAATCAACACATGGGAGGAGTTGACTTATCCGACATGCTCATGGAGCTTTACAAAATTAATCATAGATCCAAAAAATGGTATATGCGCATTGTTTACTGGTGCATCGGAGCTGCTGTTGTAAACGCCTGGTTACTCTATCGGAAAGACCTAAAAGCTGCCAAACAAAAGTCTAAACCAATGCCACTAATATATTTTCAAATGGAAATAGCACAATCGCTACTTAGCGCTTCGTCTCCCTCTGACATCACTAAACGCGCAAGGGGACGTCCTACTACAAACCCCTCACACCCACAGGCCCCTTACACTCAGCAAGCCTCACCATCGACCTTGCCTTCGTCATCAGAGAGTATTTGCAGCCCTGCATTAAAACGGAAGTACACCCCAGATCCAGCCAAAACACTGCGATATGACGAAAAAGGCCATTGGGTGGTATGGGGTCAGAAAGGTCGCTGCCGTCTTTGTAAAACTGGAACTCCCCTTTCCAAATGTTCCAAATGTGGAGTTTATTTGTGTTCGAACACAAGCAAAAATTGTTTTCTTATATACCATACTTAAATATTACATTATACAGAAAAACTGCTAAATAAAATATTAACTGTATTTGTATAAATATCCTATTTTTATTTACCACTATGGACAATTGTTGCTTATAAGCAACTTCTTCCAGGACTTCGTAGGAAGGACATATGACTTTCAAATTTTGTAAACTGCTTATATAAGCCTATAAAAGTAGAATCGGCCATAGTTTGTATTTTTAGTACCAACGTGTTAAGAGCTGTCCTCAAAGGGTTAAAAACGTTCTTTATTGATGAGCAAAATTAAATAGAAACATAGTTAAAAAATAAGAACATAACGGTAAAACAAAATTAAATCAAACCAAAGCTTTAAAAACGAGCTCACATTGAAAGTCGGGCAGAAAAGGAATTCAATGCAAAAACTGCACTCAGGGTTCAAGTTCGTCTCATACTTTTTCTATAACATTTTAATCTAAGCCTTATGAGGTTGTTTTTATGACATATGTTAAGTACACAATTCTTTACCAAGCGCGTCGTATGTTTCAGGCCATTGTATTGGTAAAACTAAAAACTGTCTGCGATTTCTTTTTTACCCGCACTTTCATTTACTTGCACCATGAGAATGTCAAGGAACATATTTTTGTCCAATACACCTTCAATAAAATGAATCCTTCCAACATCAAACGCCGCATCAAACCATGACTGATCCTCTACCATGCTTAATCGTATGTTTAGAATTTTTATTGCAAAATTCTACATTCGGGTTTTGCCTTCCATCTGAACCATATAAATTAAATAAACTCTCATCGAAATTGGGGCGTTCTATTACATTTTTCTTTCTAATACAGTGCTTTTTTCGTGCTACTCCTCAATTTCAACATTTTTTTCTTAAAACTCTTCAAATTGTTTCTGAGTGTATACTCTTTTTCAAATTGAGTTTTAGCATTAACTCTAGTTTTAGTGCAAATAAAAAAAGGTCTTTTATTATTTCTCTTAAAAAATACCTTTCATATTTGGAGCTAAGTTTATTTTTAGCTACTGTACGTTCTCTATTGCATATTCTCTTATCTTGTTTATAATGCTTGATTATATTGTGAACTATTGATTTACTTTTTATGGCGATTTGTGAAATTTGTCTATCACGACCTGCCTTTCTGCCAGTGTTGATTGATTCACTTTTCGAGAAATGTTTATTTTTTTAAGTTTTGCGTTTGACTGAAGTTATTCCAACAATAGTAAAAAGTTGTAAGCAGCAATAACGGTTTAAGGATCACAATTTGCATTTTCTTCTTACTTGCACGACTTTCAATGTGAGCTCGTTTCTATAGGTTTGTTTCGATTTAAATTTGTTTCACCGTTATTTTCTAATTTTTTAAATATATTTCTGTTTAATTAGGTTCACCAAAAAAATAACGTTTCGAAAAAAATATATATTACAATATTTTTCATACATTTTTATTTCTGAAATCAATGCGAAAGTGCTAAGAAATGCCACTGTATATATTATTGAGTTCTGATACATTTTTTTTTTTAAATATGTCTTATTTTATAAAGTATAGAGTTTTACTTAATGCTTAATGATCATTATCTCTGTTACTGAAACACCCTGTGCCAGCACTAAAAAAATCGTCGCTAACTCAAATCGTCGCTATCTTCACGGACGTTCGATGCAACAACACTTGACTATGAGGTGAACTCACTTACACAATACATTATTTTCACCAAAGTACATAAAAAATGGAAAAAATTCATGCAGCCATATGTTTTGACGTCACAAAATGTAAGTTTCCCATCTCTTTATCTCTGGTTCACCACGACTAGACTTACGACGGTACAACGTTTGCAAATTTTTCAAATTTAGTTTGAAAAACTCGGTTAAATTCAAAAAACACACAGTAGGCGGCGATTTGATATTGAGGCTAAAACTTTTCGAGTCTCATCTTGAAAAATTTATTCAGACTCGTATCGAAAAAATTTTCGAGTCTTGTCAACACGGTGGCAACACGGCAACACGGTGCAACAAAATGAGAAAATCAAAAAACTTGGCATAAGACATAAAGGATGTTACAGACCTGATAGAACATAAGATAACTGCATACCTGCTTTTAGATATTGGGATTTGTGGTCAAAAAACCGATTTTAGGTAGGTGCATGTATAGTTGGCTATGACATATAGCTCAATTTTAAAAATTTAAACGTTGGTAAAAACAAGAATAATTGATAAGAAGAAAATTATAATAAAAATTTTTAATTTTTTTTACTTTTTTCAACTTTGATAACGTTTTGTTGACAAATGTTGTTCTGTGGCACCATTAATTTGGCAGGATTCTTAAAGCCTGTTTAATTATGCGTTCAATAAGCTATCATTTACTTCAATCGGCTGCAATACAAATTAACTATCGAATTTTCAACCGAGAGATCTACCAAGAGAAAGCACGCAATCGCATGTGTTGAATTTTTGTTGTCAACTGTCCATTTCCATTGTTGTCAATTGGAGTTCGTAAATTGGCAAAATAAGTGCGTAGTGCAAATTTAATATAAAAATCATGTGCGAAATTCGAAATATATTTTGCTATGTATGTAGTTTATTTGTTGATAACTAGCATGAGCTAGGATTCACTACATATAGTTCATTAATAGAGGTGTATAATAAATTGCTAACACGGGAGTTACACGAGACAGTACTGTTAAAACAGTCGCAATACATTCACAAATTTTTACTCACACACACTCACTTTTGCAGCTGTCTGCTAATGTCTGCTGTACTGTGCTAACTTTTTTGTAGACAGTTGGCGAGACAGTATCTAGGACAGTAGAATGATATTTAGCATATCAAATGACAGAAGATGATAAAATTTAAAAGAATTAATTGGAAATTTGCAATACTTTGGCATGCTCGTAGTTTAACCAAAAATTTCATCATAAAATATAAATTTTTTACTATTTTCTCTATTGTCTTGCCAACTGTTTCACCAACTGGCTGGACTCTTATTCACAGACACAAAGTTTGACAACTAATACGTATTTTTCACTGTCTTAACAGTACTGTCTCGTGTAACCCCCGTGTAAAAGTGCTTTAAGTACACTACATGTTTCATACATGCAACACGTCAAAAATTACAAATGGTTTTTAGCTACGTATAGTGTGGGACATATGAAACTGTGGTTTTGAAATGTCGTTTGTATTTGCGTCTGTAAATTTTTGAATTGGAAACGTCTCTAATTTCGTATGTTTTTCCTTCTGTACAAAATGTCAGTTTGATAAATTTTTTAAAAATTTATTTTGTGAAAACAGAAGAAATAAGAAATTTTAAGATATTTATTCAATAAATTGATTTGTAATAAATTTATTTTTAGTTTGAATAGCCGAAGGAGGACACTTTAGAGCTTTACGGTTTACAAAAATTTCAAAAGCTGTTTTTATTTTCAAATGACGTGTCAGATAGTGTGGAGAAAAAAGAAAAGAGTTGTCTGACAAAAACTTAATTTTGACACACAGATGAAATCCGGTATGCAATTTTTTTGACATGTCATCTGCATGAAACATATGATCTAGGGGGGGGGGGGGGGGGGGGTAACCTAAATTTATATGTCTCCAGTGCTCATTAATATTGAAGTACCAACCAAAGCATTAGGCAAGAGGGTAAATAAATTCTAATTTGGAAACTAAATTTCGGTCAGGTTCGCATGTTATGATTCTAATATCACTCAAAATTGAAGCAAAGAACTCATCTCATGTAGTCAGACAACTGATAGTCACTAATACGTGAAACCAATGAGAATATACCCTCCATGAAATGCGAGCAATAGCGAAATACTAGCGTTTACTAGTGCCGATTCCACCAGTATTAGTTCTTTATTATACCCCTGCCAATGCATTCTTCTGTAGAAAATTATCATTGCGTGAGGGCGAAAATGCACTAGCTCACCCTTGAACTATAGCTATAATTGTGGTCTGGAAATCAATTGGGTGTATTTGCTCTAGTTTAGTACTACTGTAAGGGAACGAGTATATTCAATCCAAATGGTGGTACTTGGTCCTTTTTTAGCATACCTGCGTTTTCCTAGTATTAGAAAAAGGAGGATTCATATTTGTTTTATTTTTTATATTTATTTATATTCCGTTTTAATTTCACCATTATAAAATATTTTTTCCGCAACTTTTTTTTCACGTCAGCATGCACACCTCTTATAACCTCAAAACCTTCAGTGTACTGAATAGTATGTATACAGAAATCAATGCAAGAGCTGCGAAAACATGTCTGTCTCGCTTATACTTAGGGTTGCCCGCGCTCACAAATCGGTACGCAGTAAAATTGGTATACATTAAATTATATGCTTCATACGAAACTATGTCTCCATTTGCACAAATTATTGAGTATCTAGTGAAAAAATTGATACCTTTTTGGAAATTTACCCGAAGCGTTCTGGAGGGTATATAAACGAAAAAGGTCAAATAAACATTCTTAGAAAAAAAAAACATTTTTTTCTTGCGTTTTATTACGAATACTAAAAATTTGCTTGTGCATTCATATTTCAGTCGATTAAAGTAAATTATAGCTTGTTGCACCCAAAATTAAACAGGCCTTTAAAATCTATCAAAAATTAATGGTGCTACAGAATAAAATTATTCAACAAAACGTTGTTAAAGTTGAAAAGATTAAAAAAACGAGAAATTTTCAAATGATTTTACCTGTAACTTTGTCAATTCATTCGGTAAAAATACGGTCTATATACTGTTTTAAAGGTTTATTTTCATGCTTTCTTTCGAGGTTTAATTTGATAAAATTGAGCTAGACAAACGGAGTTACATAACAAACTATACATGCACTTACCAAAAATCGGTTTTTCTACCACAAATCCCGATTTTGAGGGTATATTTAAAAAACTAAGTATGCAGTTATCTTATGATCAATCAGACCTACAACCTCTACTTTGTCTCGAACCAAGATTTTTTCCCACTGTAAAACCGTGTAATATATATTTTTGTGTTTTTTGTACTGTTGCCAGAAGTCTGGTAGATAGAGTGTAGGTTTGTTTAGCAAAAATGTTGACCTACAATCTCTTCTATGTCTCGACCCAAGTTTTTTTTTTCACTGTAAAACCGTGTTATTTATATTTTTGTGTTTTTTGTATGGGGACTGCCAGAAGTCTGGTAGATAGAGTGTAGGTGTGTTTAGAAAAAATGTTGAAGGGAAAAATTAATTAGGACCAGTTCATACGTTTGACTTCCAGGGGGAGTTATTTCAAACCCTAAAATCAGTATTACCAATTGAAGAACCAACTAATGACTTCCTATCTCTTTCAAAAAATCTCTCTTATTCTTCATTTTAAGAACCCTGCAGAAAATTGGACTTACTTTTTAATAGTTCTGAACTAGTTCCAAAAAGGACCAGTCCCTCTACAATATCCTTTTACATTGATCAAACTGACATTTTTTACGTATTCGTGTCATAGGAAAAGACAATTGTACCAAAAAACATTAATTTTTTTCCTATTTTTGAACTTGTTCAATTTGTCTTGTCGTATCCCGTACTGACTTATGTCAGGCGAAAGAGAGACGCACTCAGCGAAAGGCTAAAAATATACTAGAATATACAAGACTCACTGTGTACTTACCTGTCTTTGCTCTATATTACTCGTAAGCTCGTAAGAAAAAAAACTTTTTTAGAAAAGTAGCCGATTTAGTCTAGTCTAACGCAGGTCACAAACTATTAAATTTATTGTTCAATCTACGATCGTTGTACTGCAGACAGTTCAGTAAGTGGGCTTGTCGTATAAGTACGAAGTTGTTTGACAAACAATTTGACGAAGATCAAAGCGATTTAATCATTTGCCTCATCGTCTTTGTTATTTGTTCATCGAAGTCGCTCGCAAGAAAAATTACTTCGAATTAATATTAATTAATTAATAGTTTCATAGAAATTTTATATATCATTCAATATTTTTTTTATTATACCAGATTTTTGAGCGTCTTCATTTTCTAATATTCAGGGTTGCAGAAAGATTATGTTTATATGGTACACAATTGAAAATAACTTTTTTAATTATAATTAAATATAAAAGGGCATAAAATGCATGACTCGCCCGGGGCGACTAGAAGGTTAAGGCCGACCCTGAGTGTTCCAAACAAACTGTGTGTGTTATTGCCAATAAAATTTATATGAATCTTTGAAATGTCTATCTGTTTGCTAAACTAGAAGATACCCTATATCTAAATTTGATCTCCAAATATTTTCTATAATTTTTCCCTCCAATATTGATTTACCTCAGTTTGAACTACTGTCGAAACCAGGATTTACCAGCTAATAAGCATAAACATTTCCTTTCCCTTTTTCTATTTTTTCTTAATAAAATATAAAGTCTTGTCCTTTCACTTAGCAACACAATAATGTCACCATTTTTCCAATAAAATTGTCGTATTTTCTGCATACAGTGGTGTAGTAAGCTAATTTTTACAGTTGAAGTCTAGTTTCAAATATTTGAAACAACTTTTTGAACAAAATTCAATGCAGCATCCTTGTTAATTAAAAGGCAATTTCTTTGCTGAAAGAACCACAGTTAACGAAAATATTTGGAGATTTTCTTATATTTAGGGAAAAGAAAAAGAAAGCCATACAAATGTAAAAACAGCAATATCTAAACCCAATATTTTTTAGCTTAGAAACTTTTTCTTCATCGCATACTCTCTGCTCTCACATAAACTTTACAATTCCTAATTTCGTTGCTGTAAGCTAAATTTCCACTTCCGTTTAATAAAATTTAAAGCTATTTCATGTGGAGCAAGAACATGGCACTTGCAACTTTTTCATAAAGGCACAAAAAAGAGCGCATAAATTACGAATTCTTATTATAAAAGTTATTTCCACTTGAGGTTCCAATTAATTTTAGGTTTATCACTCTGCGTTTCTCACCTACACCTAAATTTGGCTCATTTAACTTTTGCTACGTGGCTCAAAGTTAAATGAAGAATTCAATTTTTGAAAACGTGACGAAGCGAACGTACGCTGTGAACGTTAACTAACCTGAGTTAAGTTGGTATATCCTGTGCAAGGATCTAGCTCAATAGTGATGGAAACAAAAAGCACACCGACAACATTCGTACTACACAATGACATTAATTTAAGATGGTTGTCGACAAAAAGAATGCAGTCAAGAATTGAACATGAGCAGGAGCTGCAAAAAAATAAAACAACTGCATCATGCATACGAGTGATGCCAACAATGTTGCCACATTGTCAATGCTGCAGTGCATTGGGAGTGACGAGAAAAGAAAAAGTGGCAAATAATGCAGTGCAATACAAAAGCAAGCAATAACAGGAAATTAAAAGAGGAATGAGAAGATGGCGTGAGAGCGCAACGGTTGCATTTTGAAAGAAAACAATTCTTAACGAAAGTCAACAACATACATATGTAAGCAGATCACGATGTGAAAGTATTGAATGCATTTATCTACGTGTGTGAGTGTGTGTGTGGGAGTGTGCTGCGAATAGCTGTGTGTAAGACAGCAACTGTTGCCACAATTTATCAGCGCATGCAATCAATGAAAATCCTTTATTGTTTGTTCTTATGTTGATGCTTTTGCTGCTGCTACTCTTGTTCTCTTAGTAGTTTTTTAGTCGTTGTTGCTGCAGCAAAACATGTTTTGACATGTGAACGACAACAAGTATGTTCAAGCAAAAGACAAACAATACTCTTGACAAGTATAATTGTGTGTGTGTGTGTGTTTGTACTGAGTGTGCATTTGTGGCAAACAAGGCTGTGTGTGTGTGTCTGTGTTGCTGCAGCGATAACGTTGAATATTTTCGAAAAAAAGCTGTAATATAGTTCATTACTTGTTATTGTCTGGAAAAACATCGGGAAAATGTTAAAAAATATGACAACGTGACTAAAATACGAGTGCAGATATTTTTACAACCAATAATGAACATATTGAATCTTTTAATTGGTTCCTTAAGAAAGTGAAATAAATTCTAAAACTCAAGTCGAATGCTGTTTGATGAGTTGCTTCAGTAAATGTTTATTTGCCTTTTTCCACCTAGCATTTGGAAGATTGCTTTTATGCTAATCATTTGAATGAGTATTTTTCAACTTCTGTTGATGAATTAAAAAAAAAAAATATGTATAACGTGTGCATATTTTGGTCCGCTGAATAATAAAAAACGTACTGCATGTTTTCGTGTTAACTAACAGAGTATTGAACAAGTTGTTTGCAGAAGCATATTTTTATCCGCTTAACTGACTGTTTTTTCTGCTATATAAAGGGATATTGACCAACTTTTAAAGAAAGGAAATATTTAAAGTCTTTTTGTTAATTGTTGATGGAAAAAATAATTTGTACCTCCTTTAGATTATACAAAAAAATAAAAGAATTGTTTCGGTATTAATGTGTGTCTAAAATATAAAAATTATTCAGAAAATTAATATAAAATACGTCAGTTGCTGATACCAATATCTTCTCATAATGAAAAAAAAAATTATTTTTTTCACTCACTTAGAATCGATTTCATGAATAGCCTGTATTACAAATATTATATAGGTAGTGAAATCAGGCGTTAACAAAATACTCAAGCGTTACGTTTTCCTATTCAAAAACATGTGTTGAAACCAATGAAAAAATACCAACAATCATCGTGATGCGCGACCGAAGTCAATTTTTTTAATTACAACACACAGAAATACTTAAGCTGTTGTAAATGAGATAAAAGAGCGGCCAATATCAAAAGGGTGTAATGATTACAAAGTTGAAGCGACAACACTCGTGCAAAAATTCAGCTCCATTCTCTCGTCAGTTTAACCATTTTTCTATGCAAATATCAAAAAACAATTCGTGTAGTTTAATTTTGATTTATATTTTTTAGAACAATAAATTTTATTTTCATTTATATCGTTGAATATTTATATCTTCTCTTAAGATGATATTACTAGTGCAGGCAATTTATTTACTTTATAATGTATTTATACAAAATTAAAACCATATTTTAAAATTGAATAAAGGTATAAAATCTTTTTAGTAATAAAAGAGATGCCTTTATTCGCCACCTTTGCCTATAATACACCGGCGGTCATGAAAACTGCGTCACTTCAAAATATATCAAATTTTGTAATGATACAGATTTAAATTGCAGAAAACTAATTTTTATTTATTATTAGAATTATTTAATTAAAATAGGAGGTAGCGGAGTAAAAAATTCATTTCTGAACAATACTTACGTTTGATTTTTGACAAAAAAATAAAAATATTAGTTTAAACAAAATATTCAATGCATAGTGCAACAACATTTTTTTTTCTGCGTAGAAAGCAATTGAGTTCTTTTTGGAATACAACATTTTTTTAAGGAGTATCGTTTAACAAAAATAAAACTGATGATGTTACACCTCCTTTAACCTGTATAATGGCAACTATCCTTGAAGGCATGGATTTAACAGGGTCCTTAAGTGTTTTCTCGGTAAGATCATTATGACAAACGTGTTCCAAAGCCGAAATTAGCTCTTTCTTGTTACGGGGTTTCTGTTCAGCTACTTTACGTTTCATAACGTGTCATAAGTGCTCGATTGGGTTTAGGTCGGGGGAGTTTCCCGGCCAAGTCATGCGTGAAATTCTGATTTCTTCAAACACTTTTTCCAGCTGTAAAAAGCAGATAATTATTATTAGTGATTTGCTTGTAATTTTATGGTTGGGGAAGATGACACAATCGATACAAACCATTACTTACAGATTAAGCTCGGTGGCATGGCTCAGAGTCGTCTTGAAAAATTGCGTCCGAAGTATAAGAAATATGATCTTCGAGAGCCAGAACCAAAAAGTCCTTCATAACTTGCCCATATTTTTGGGCATTCATGGTACCATCTAAAAAGTGCAAAGGACCACGAATGCAATACGAAAAGCATCCCCAGATCATCTGACTTTGAGGGAACTTGACGGTTTTTACAATACACTATTCCCTGTGTCGCTCTCCATGAAAGCGGCGCACATACGGCAAATTGTCGGCGCACTGCAAGTTAAACTTGTTTTCGTCCGACCACAAAACATTTCGCCATTTATCAAGTGTCCAGGTCTTTTTGTTTTTAGCCTATTTTAGACGCGTTTCTTTTTAAGTTTTTGGTCAGCATCGGCTTTTTTGCAGGACGTCTTCCGTACAAACCGGCTTCTCACAATCTTCTACGAACTGTTTCCACATTTATTTTCACTCCGTAGTGTGCTTCCAGCTCTGTCCGTATAGAAACAGCACTTTTAGAGCGATCTTTTAAGCTTATCTTTTTTATTATGCCATTCATTCTTCTCTCAGTTGAAAGTTTGGGACCAGATCTTTTTCCGCTCCAGAACCTCCAAAGTATCCTTTTTTTGAAAAAAAAAAAAACGCAATACAGTAGAGTGTGAGCAGCCTTTTTTCTTAGCAATTGTCCTATAGGACAGTCCTTCCATCACCAACGCATTAATAGTAATTTTTTATCACGGTCCAATTGCTTATATTTTGCACCCAATTCGCTGTTTTTTTCAGTCAACACATCACCAGCACTTCAATATGTGAAACCCCTTTTATAGTTAAATGGCAGTGTTGCCATTGGTGCGGTTGTCATGACCGCCAGTGTATATGTTTCAAAATCCAAGGTAATTGATCTTAAGGAATAAACTCCAATCATGCGCCGGAGCATACTTTTCTAGTTCACTTTTTCAACTTTTTGTCGAATATTTTTCTGTTAAAAATTTTTGTTTACAAATTATTCTAACTAAAAAAAGACGAAATTTTCAACTTTAAATCACTTTTTCATCTAGTTGGGTTGTGTTTAAATCTCTTTTGGTAAAATTATTTTAAGACTGTGGCACAGTGGACAAAAATCAAAAAACTTTGTGTCTCGAAATCCTGCAAATTTGGTATCAATCAAACAGGTAATACTTTGACTATTGATATTCCAAAATATTGGAGCAATAAAATGCGTTTTAATTTTTTTTTATGAAATTTAAATTTTAGACATAGGCTCGTTGATGCCATTTATACAAATAATTACCAAAAATCCCGTTTTTAATAAAACTAAGTCAATTTAAGCTCATAATCTTAACCCATTATGATAAACCCTCAAAATTTTTCTTAACCCATTTCTGGCTGGTATCCGAAATACTGAATTTTTTTAAAAATCCTTTAAAAGGTGTGATATTGTGAGGTCGAATAAGGTTTTCCAAGTGGAAAAATTAAAAAAATGGTTTACCCGTTTAGCTGGAAAAATTTGTTGCGCATACTTAACATTGGCGGTTAAGCAGCATAAATTAGAACAACACTATAATTTTTTTTTTCTCATATCACTTTGAAAATTTCGATATTTATTAATATATTTATTTCTTTCTTCATAGTTTTATGAAATATTTCAAGACTCTATTCTGAGTAGAAATATTTGAGAAAGCGACCTTACATTTGAGGAAGCGAAAAATTAAATGCTTTTGCTCACCTTGCAACGCATTCTCTTTTTAATTTTGTCTTGAACGACAATATGATGCAGCTGATTGAAATCAGGTAACAGGGTGACAGGTGTTTTCATCGGAGTCATCGTTCGGGGTGCTAAATTGTGACATGTTATTAAAATTAAAATTCGGGGTGAACATAAATTGTGGTAAATGTTTCTTATTTTCTATTTTGCACACCATGACGTGTATTTTTCAGGTGCTCACAACCCTGTTGTTGATAATATTCGTCCAAAGCGGCAACCACCTTTTCTTCCCACGAACCCCAAATCTGTAGTTAGCAACTCAATTATCGTAGAGTTCGACTCCGCCCATAAATTTATTATATATATCGAACATGTAATCAAATTCATGCTTTTTTATATTTTTTCTACCTTTCAATGGTCAAAATGTCGTTCTCTGACCACGACTGCTCCTTGGATGCTCCTTGGATGATGATGCAATAGAGCTGAGTGGTCAGAGAACGACATTTTGACCATTTTCTCACTGAGTTCTGGCTGAACAGACCAATACAGATCCTATCTTTGAACTGTATGAAACCCAGTGAACTTCAGTATACCGATGAATCTGAGCATTTCGAAATTCAAGACAGACCACTGAAAATTGTTTTGAGCTGCATACAAATTGGATTGGTATACCTACAGCTCTATTGCATCATCATCCAAGGAGCAGCGGAACAATTAATTTATTTCAATATTTATTTATTAGATATAAAAATGAGAACAAATAAGAGCAAGTTCTTTTCCAGTAAAATAGATAACATTATATACAACCAATCAAATATGGAATAACAACAAATAGAGAAATCATAAAGTTTAAAAATAGTCCTGGATTATAATAGAAAATAATTTAAAATCTAATAATAAAAAGAATTTGAAACTTTATGATAACATTAAACAAAAAATCTCTTGCAAAAATATTAAATAAGCTTAAAACTTATATAGAAAAGGGGGGGGGGGGGGAAATACAAAAGGAAAAAAGAAAACAGAATTTAAGAATTAAGGAGAAGAAAAGTGGGTGAAAATAGATTGCATAAAAGTTTTAGTCCGAAAAATCTCTCTCAAACTACGAAGCAACGCATTCCAAAGTCTTACGACATTAATGAAAAACATATTAGAATTAGCAAGAGAACTATGCCTAGGTATGATAAAAAGATTACATCTCCTCGATATGCTGAACTGTAATTTTACATAAAGATAGTGAGGAGTCTTAGAGTGAATAATTTTGTGTAGATAAATACAGTTCCTAGCGTTTAAGTACCCAGACAAGCTACAACAGAGTATCGCATTTCTTAAACTAAACAGATGGTCAAATTTATTTTATCCATACACAAAACCAAGATTAACAATTTTCGACACAACATGGAGTTTGGTAGTACTAATCAGAGTTGGGCGTAGTGCACTAAATTTGCAGTTTCAGCTTACATGTACTGATAGTGTAAAATTATTCTCTATCTTCTATTATTTTTGACTGCTGAATTGAAAAATAAAAGCCTCACTATACATGAGTGATAGTGATAGTGAAAAATTTCTCACTCAAATTCATGTAAGAATAGTGGAAAAAAAAATGTTTACATCTTAGTGGAAAATGTTTTTTTTGCACTAAATAAATAGTGCAAAAAAAAAATACTTGCACTAATAGTGGTACAGCACAGAAAGTTATCACTCAATTTAAAGAAAACAGGAACAGTTTACTTGTAGTATTGAGTATTTAAATATTACACAGAAATTTGTATGTTTCTATGCTATTCTTAGTAAAATATAAAAATATTAAGTAAAACAAGAAAAAAAAAAACTATGCTAACAATTATTTGCTGTAAGAAATTTAACTTTCATGAGACTATTATTTTAAATAACAACAATTTTATATAAACTGTCTATCTGATCCTAGCTTGTAGATGCTTATTCAGAGCTGTTGTTGTTGTTTTCTTCGTAAACATATATGACCAGAAGCTCGAAAAATATTTTTTGTTAATTATAGATTTTTTTTAATTCTTACTGAGTCTTACTGAAATAGTTTTAAAACCAGTCATATATGAAAGTTGAGTGGAAAAACTGTCAATTGCAGCTTTCATTTAGTGGCTGTTTAAATTTTGCACTATTTGTGTGTAGTGGAGATTTAGTAACTACCACTCAATTTAGTTATAGTGCAACAATATAACACTACCACTAAAATCCCTAGTTATAGTGAAGAGATGCTTCACTATCACTAAGCTGGTAAAAAATAGTGGAAAATAGAATTTCTTTCAGTATATTTTAGTGCTAGTGAAAGGCTGAGTGCACTACGCCTAACGCTGCTACCAATGTTTAACTCAGGGATAACATCAAAGATATTTTTATTCTTACAGATGGTAGAATATAAAATTTGGCTGCATAGAGTTGAAGACCATTACTACAAGCCCAGTTAAATGTGTTACTTAGATCTTCATTTAGTCTTCGAGAGAGGTCATCTATGAGTTCAACACTACTCAAAAGATAAAGTTGAACATCATCAGCATGAGCATGCTTAGATGAATGTCTGCAGACAGTACAGATGTCATTAATGAAAATAGAGAATAAAAGCGTTCCAAGAATTGAGCCTTGTGGAACTCCACTCAGGACTGGGTTACGTTGAGAGAACATTTGACCTACTTTGATTCTTTGTGATCTATTTGACAAATAGCAGAAAATAAGACTCACTGCACAGTTGGAAAACCCACCCAAGAGACACCGAAGCTTAAGACAGAGATATGCATGACTAACTTTGTCAAATGCCTTGGAGAGGTCCAGCAGGCAAAGTAAAGACAGAGATCCAGCATCATATTCAGGTCGGATGTCATCGAGTACTTTAACAGCTGCGGAAGCACAACATGCCCCGCCCGAAAACCAGACTGATATGGAGAAAGAAGATTCATTTTTAGTCTTCTTAGATAATTTTTTTGGCAATCTCTTTTCGAGTTTCATCCATTTCTGCCTCTACTAGACCATTTAGACCAAACTGCCCTCGCTTGGTGCGCTTTCACTTTGGGACGCCAAAGTCCTTTAATTTATTATAAATTATTGGCTCGCCCATCGGTTAATTTGGTTCTTGTGATGGTACAGAGAAGTCTTCGTTCTCGTTCTCAAAATGGATTGCCACCTCACCTACAATCGATGTCGCTGACCATTTCGTCTGCGTCAAATCATTGTTCTTCATCGCTAAGCGCGTCAGCACCTCCAGGTGGAGCATATACAATGTCGGAAATTCTGGACCGGAATACATTGTTTTAGTGTCCCTCGGAGCTAATCAAACAACTTTATTCAAAAACTGCCAATATTTCTGCCATAGCTAAAGCCTTTCTGCGTAGTCATAATTGTATCATGATACACAATACAAATAAATTGCATATTTGGGAGAAAAACTATATATCACTAAATGGCCAGTGTGCGTATACACAACGCCATCACGAAAGTGGCCATCATGAAAGGAAAGCCGTTGATTTGCGGCCATTATGGAATGCGTTTGTTATTTTGGTCTATTAGCTTCAATATTTTTGAGAAATGTGAATATTATAATTCAATTAAAAAAAAAATAAACTGGCCATTTCAGCCCTTGGAAGGACTTTGACCTAGCTTCTATTGATCAATTGTGTTGTGCGTGTTATTAAATGTTTGATCACAAATGACCGAGAACTGGACCTACGTGTTAAATGCCGACTCCGATCGGCTTATGTTCTCAAGAAGCTTTACATGGCAAATTTTACTCTCTGAGGTTTGCCATTGTCTGCAGAGAGGTGACGACCGAACAGAAAAATTAATTCAATTGAAAAAACGTTTTGTATGAGCTGGAATTGAACCCGGGCTACCGCGGTTCCTTATCTTAAGGACCACGCACTCTACCCACTAAGCTACGGTCGCCACATTATAATTCAAGTAAATATTTTTAATAAATTTTCTTAAAAACATCCTTTTTTAGAGATTTTTTCAATACCCCTCTCGCTTCCATTCCCCGGAAGGATTTTTATATTTGTTTCCATTTACCAATGAGCAATATAACAGCCTTAGGTTCTAGCATAACACTGAAATGATTCCTATTCTATAACACATTAGAATTTTAAATTAAAATTGGTGTTGCATATATTAGTATAGTCATCAAAATATAAAATATCAATGTTTTTGTCATCAAAATCAAAAATATCAATTTTGCTGACTTTTTTAAGTCATAAAAATAAAAAAACATCAATTTTGCTCACTTTTTTTTAGTCGTCAAAATCCAAAATATCAATCTTGCTCACTTTTTTTTAGCCATCAAAATCGAAAATATCAATGTTTTTGTCATAAAAATACAAAATAACAATTTTACTGACTGTTTTTAAGTCATAAAAATAAATAAAACATCAATTTTACTCAATTTTTTTAGTCATCAAAATCCAAAACATAAATTTTGCTCACTTTTTTTAGTCATCAAAATCTAAAATATCAATGTTTTTGTCATCAAAATCAAAAATATCGACTTTACTGACTTTTTTTTAGTCATAAAAATAAAAAAAAAAAAACATTAATTTTGCTCACTTTTTTTCAGTCGTCAAAATCCAAAACATCAATTTTGCTCACAATTTTTTTGTCATCAAAATCCAAAATATCAATGCTTTTGTCATCAAAATCAAAAATATCAATTTTACTGACTTTTTTTAGTCATAAAAATAAAAAAAACATCAATTTTGCTCACTTTTTTTTAGTCATCAAAATCGAAAATATCAATGTTTTTATCATCAAAATCCAAAATATCGATTTTACTGACTGTTTTTCAGTCATAAAAATAAAAAAAAAAACATAAATTTTGCTCACATTTTTTTAGTCATCAAAATCCAAACATCAATTTTGATCACTTTTTTTAACCATTAAAATCTAAAATATCAATGTTTTTGTCATCAAAATCCAAAATATCAATTTTACTGACTGTTTTTTAGTCATAAAAATAAAAAAAAAATCATTAATTTTACTCATTTTTTTTGTCATCAAAATGCAAAACATGAGTTTTGCTCATTTTTTTTTAGTCATCCAAAATATCAATGTTTTTGTCATCAAAATCAAAAATATCAATTTTACTGATTTTTTTAGTCATAAAAATAAAAAAACATTAATTTTGCTCACTTTTTTTTAGTCATCAAAATCCAAAACATCAATTTTGCTTACTTTTTTTTAGCCATCAAAATCGAAAATATCAATATTTTTGCAATCAAAATCCAAAATATCAATTTTACTGACTTTTTTTTTAGTCATCAAAATAAAAAAAACATAAATTTTGCTGACTTTTTTAGTCCCTTTTAATTCCTGCACAAAGTAAAATTCCAATTTCAAAAATCGAAAATATAAACTTTGGAGACTTTTTTAAAAAAATTTTGTGATCCCTGCACAAAGTGAAAACTCCAATTTTCATAGAAAGAACTCAACCATAGCAAGAAATAGGTTAATTCGCCAAAACTAATTACGTATATAAAATTGCATTATCATAGGAGTAGTCCTTCTATTTTTGTCCACCGCTTATATGGGACAGTTCGCTAAGTGTGAGTCTAATTTTTCATCTTCTTAGGTAACTTCTTTTATTTTAACGTATTTACGTATTTATTTATCAATAACATGGTGCTAAAAAAATCGCATGTACTTTTCAAGTGTCAAAGTCAAGTTTGTAGATCTAGTCGAGTACAACACGAAACCATATATGTAATTGTTAATACAACCCCAAAATTTAATTTTACCGTTAAAAAATCGACTTTAAGATACTTGACGAATAAAACAATCAACAACTCAAAATATTTCTAATCGGTTTTTGATTTTAAAAGTTTTTAAAATACTAAAAAGTAAGGCTTTTAAAATGTGTACATATATTTAATACTGAAATAAGAATTTTTGATTTATAATCGACCTAACCTAACATTTTTAAATTTTTTTTCTTATGTTTTAAACTTAACCGATTATATACTGCTAAAATGTACTTAAAAACTTTTATAAACGGTATTTATTTTTTGAAAATTTATTTCAAATAAAATTATTGTTTACTTATAAAAATCATATAATTATTATACTTGTTTATAAATAAGAAATTACACCTTCATTGTTTCATGGGTTTTAGGAGCGTTCATATATTACTTTGATGACTATATTAAATTAATATTTATGTTTTCTTTTTAAATTTAGGTATTTTTCAAAACAAATGACCCTTTGTTTGATTTCTTTATTTGCAAATAACTTTTTAAGCGTACATAACTTAATCCCAGATTCTGAGGGTAATAAAACTTGTAGTAAAATTTAATTTTAATTTTAAACAAAAAGTTACTATTATAATTAAAGTTATAAGTAAAGTTGTTAACGCAAAGTAAAAAATAGTTTTTCAAGAGAAAATCATATAAAGTTCTTCTGTGTACTCAAGAGTGCTTTGTCTTGACTTTTTTCTTTGCTCTATAAAACTTGACCCTCTAAATCTCTAAAATGAATTTTACCGTATTAAAATTCATAAGAAATTATATTAAAACTCCACATTAAAAAATGATTTAATTTTTGCACTGAACTAGATACCACCTTAAACCCATTTTTCAAAAATCTAGTACATGAGTTAATTTGAACAAATATTTAAAATATATTTTAAATGTTATAAGAACCACTACCAACTAAAATTTTGAAAAGACAAGTAGTTTTTTTTTATTTGAATATAATTAGGCCCAAGGAACACACAACATATCGAGCCCTACCGCAAAATTGACGTAAGCGCAACTTTTTTGAAAATCACTTTAAAGTAGCAAAAAATAATTCTATAGCTGAGCTATCAACTAACAAAGTTGTAGGTGAATGGCCTGGGTTGCGAACCGGGTTTTGTTTTCATAGAATAAATATATCGAATAAATCAAGAAACAACTGAAAAGGTGAACATAAAACGCACATTCTATGTGCAGACAGATAATCGTTTTGATTAAAATTGTATATATATATATTAGGGCGGGTCAAATTCTGGCTCAGCGAAATTCGTAAAATACATGTAATTTCAAGACTTTTTCTCCACTACAGCATATACAAATTCTGAAAAAAAAGCTGTGCGGACTTTCGTAAATAGATTCATACACATACATTCATACATTCATATTTTATAATTGAGAACAAAATCTATTTGCGAAAGTCCGCACAGCTTTTTTTCAGAATTTGTATATGCTGTAGTGGAGAAAAAGTCTTGAAATTACATGTATTTTACGAATTTCGCTGAGCCAGACCTCCAAAAAATTCGTCCATACAAATTGACCCGCCCTTATATACATATAAAAGATTTTTTGAAAATTCTGTGCTGGGTGGGTAGCCTTGCATTAAAAATGACAACATGTTTTCAGTAAATTGCAAGTAAATTAATATTTTAATTGGAGCTGTATCGTTTATTGAGTTGTTTTGTAAACCAAAAATGCTTGATTGCTCTCACAAAGCTTTTAAGTAAATTTACGCCAAATCTACACTCGATTTTTACTGTGGCACTCATTTGCATGGCTGTGGCGCATCTTTGTATTATATAATCTTTGGTTAAATGCTACGAATATTTTTATTATTTCTTAGTTTGCTAAGCCTGATCAGGCTTTATAGCAAGTTATTGAAATTACATATAACATAATACATACAATTTTACACTAATACAATAAAAAATTTTTTCGAAGTTCAAAAATATTAACAGTAACAAAATATATTTTTCCTTAATATAGTACATTAAAATCTATAAATAAAAGTTGGCACCATTGCAGTATGTGGTATCAAGACAAACTAGGTCCAGGCCAGAATTTGCGCATAATAATATCGGCCCAGACGGTGTTATCGAGATAAAATAAGGTCCCATATATGACAAACTGATAGTATTATACATATTTATATACAATATAATCGTTCTGTCTTATGTAATCTGTCTAAAGAGTCTGTGGACAGAGTAAACGAGCAGGCAGACGGGCAGGCGCAGGCAGATACCTGCTCAGTAAATAAGCCGTGCAGAGTGAATGCGAGCTGGTCAGATCAGATCAGTGCGAGAAAAAGTTTATTTCGTTTTTTCCTATTGCTTTCTATTTTGCGTCCTCCGCTAATGGCGTTAATGAAAATTTTTTTATTTTCTATGCATAAATAGCAATCTCTTTAAAAGAGCTACGACTCAAAAAATTTGATTGTCAGGAAAAGCAAAAATCTATTTTTTTTTCTTCAAGGGACTCCATACAAAAGAAAAGAGAAAAAATGATTTTTTTTAATTAAATACTAAGAATATGTGTACAAAATAAAGAAATCCGATGTATATGATCACTACAAATAGTCATACACGAAAAAGTATTTATGGAAACATTTTGAGTTGTGACTCTTTTGAAGAGGGTGTACGATGTGTTGTGCCACAAGGCCAGCCCAGAATTGCAGTGATAATTTCAAACTAAAATTAGCATTTACTTCGGTGGCTAGAAATGTTCCATTTTCCGATAAATTTTACAGAAATTTTACCCAAATCGGACACCGATAAAGTAAGGCTCATTGCGATTTAATCTCATTACATTGGTATAAAGGTCGAAAATAAGGTGTTTCGTCATTAAAGTGTGTATTAAAGTTATGTAAACTGATTTAATAATTCTATACTTTTAATCAATAGCAGCTTCAAATACCTTAACAACGTGTCATCGGTGAGAAAAATTGGATGAAAATTATTAGAGTTGTGATATTTTACTTTTTGAAAAATTCTATTTTCTTTCTTGTTGTAATAAAAAAAAATCGTTAAAATCCAAATTTTTAAAAATTGCTATGATGTGTTGTTAAACAATTTTCTGAAGCAACACTTCATACAAATACAAAAAAAAATTGTGTCATTAATTTGAATACCTTGGCAGTTATGGAATTTTGTATTAAAAGTGTACCCATTTGAAAATGTCGAGCTTGAGTACTTTTACGAAAAAAATTCTTAAAAATCAAAAAATGCAAAATGTTAACCAATAACAGCAATAATGCTTAAAACACAGTCTTGAGCTATTTTGTGCATAAAATTAAAAAAACCAAAATCCTAAGAAAAAGTTATAGCTTGTGAAGGCAAAGTGCCTGTTTCTGGCATTTCGAACACAAAAAAAAAAATCATAGAAAAATCATAAAAACGATATATCTCATTTGAAATGACTTTAAAATTAATGCGTTTTAAATAATTTTGATTTTTGTATTACAAAAATTTTGGAGTTTGAGGGCTGCCAACATAATTAGGAAATTTTAAAAAAAAATGCAAAACCAAGCAATTAAATTTTTTGTATGTATTTTTTTGTTTCTAACATGCCCAACAATTGTCCATTCTATCAATCTATCGCGTGCACAACTTATCCCCAACAACAAAACAATCTTAATCGACGCTAACCAAATTTGTCAATACTCACCAAAAACAACCCTCACACTCCCATAAACAAGTGCGCGGTCGCTGCTGTTGATGTTTGTTTCGTTCAACGCGTTGTTGTTGTTGAATGTTTTTGTTGTAATTGGTCTTGTATTCTAAAGATAATAAAAAAACGCCGTTTCCTTGAAAAATTACAAAAAAAAAACAAAAAGAACAAATTCAGTTGCGAGAAACTTGCGCCAGCCTGATTTCTCGCAACAACCTGATCTGATCTGATCTGACCTGCCTGCTTCCACTCTGCACACTTCGAGCAGGTTTATATGAAATCGTATGAAGCGAGTTTTCTCGCACTGAGACAAGTAAGCAAACCTGCCTGCATGCTTCAGCGTTGCTCTGTCCGCAGACTAAGCCGATGGATTCACAGCTCAGCATGGTGCTATTTCATTCAACAAGGAAAACGGCTGCGAACGCAGGCAATAAGACAAATTAGGTCTCATTAGTCACTCATATCGATGTATGCAAAATACATAGACTTTTATATTTTATTTTGATAGTACAAAAAGTGTCTTTGCTTAAAGCCTTTTCATTTTTTTCCGTTTTATCATCTGGTATGAGAATTAGACACCAAGGAATTAAAAATTTGACTTAAAAAACTCACACGTTATTTGAAGGCCAAACTACCTGAACGATCGCAAAACAGAGAAAACTGTTAGAGAGCATGACAAAAATTATAGGTTCAAAGGAAGGGAAAGGAAAGGAGAAACTTCAAATTAATAAATTTTTAAATTATTAAATAAACTTTTGTTAAAAAAATAATAGCAAAACAAAAATATTTTGGCACTATGACATTCATTCCAAGTGATAAATTGTTCTTAGGTTGTTTTCCGTACTCGATTCAAGTAACTTGAAGGTGCTTGAAAGCGTTTCATTACACATTTTTCAAGCTCGAGAGAAAGAATAACAAGCAGAATGTCACTCGCTATTCTATTACAATAAAGCGAACTTTACTTTAAGTAAGTACGGAAACAAACTTTCTTATGTCATAGAAAATAATTCAAAAATAATCATCTTAAAATATCTTGCAACATGTCAGCATTAACATTGTCATGTTTGCGTCATTATCACCAAATGTCTTTTGCGTTAACCCTTAGTTTAATATTTAAACTACATCATGTTGCAACACAAGAGAGAAGATTGTGTCTCTCAAACGTTAGTGTCATCATTAGGGGATGTAATCCTGGAATTTCCAATCGCGACAGTCCCGGGATTTAAAATTTAAAATTCTGGAATTTTCGGGATCCCGGGATTTGGTTAAATTTTTAACAAAAATTTATAAAAAAATATATTTGAATAAAATTATAAAAAATTATAAAATAAATACTTATAAAACAATAGTGTAGGAAGATTTATCTATAAAAATCCTCATAATTTTTTAATAATTCTTTTATTATCACCACATCTGATAAAACGATGTACATATTGCTACCCATTCGAAATTTTTTAGTTCAATAAGGTTTAACAACATGTGGGATCGTTTAAAAGCACAGCATTTTTTGCAGTTATTTAACCTTCACACCAGACGCGTTTTAAAGTTTTTTGAAACGTATTATTTTAAATAAAATAATGAAATAGTTCCCTTTTTAACTATTTTTAAAATGTTTTTAAAATTGTCAGAAGGCAATCTATTTTTTGTTGTATTATTTTTAAGACTTGGTCTCGACTTATTCCTTTTTGAATAAGTGCATCTGGCCAACTTTTCGAATTTATATAATTTCTTGTTCTAGTGCTCAGTCTAAATGGTCTATGTTTTTGATGCAAATAAAAAATTTATATAATTTTTCGCCTACGACTTTGCGCTGGTAACTTTTTAGCTTCTTCAGGGAGTTTTATATATGTTAAATGAATACAAAATATTCATTTCATTTCAGCGGTAAGAACATAGAAAAAATAAATATAATTGATCTTTTAGATGAACAAAATTTTAAAATAGAAGAACTTACAAATTCAAGGGTTACATTAAAGACTTATGTGTCTGTTGATTTTTTAAAAAAGTGAAATTTATCATGCAAACATTAAGCAATTAGGATTTTACTGTTCCTTTCACTCACTATTTCTTTAAGTGCTCATTTTTATATGATTTCTAAATTTTGCGTTTGAATTGCCTATTAAGCAAAAAAAACATTTTAAAAACAATTTAATTTCGTTTCGTTGCTATTAAAACATGTAGAACACTTTTTCGATTACAAAAAAAAAAGTTATTTCCGGTTGCTTCAATAATTTTTAGTTTAAAATCAATTTCAGATTTTTTACGAGTGTTTTATTGTAAAGAAACAAGATCTTTTAATTATAAAAATTACTTACAATATTTTTCCGTACAGTTAAAATTTTCAATCCTGAAAATCCCAGGATCGCCAAAACAATCTAAAATTGCAGGCCCTAGTCATCATCCACTTGATGTAATAAAATGCTGCACTAAATGTTGCTTCGAAAAGTGGCACTAATAAATTTGGATAACATTTTCAATAGCAACATAAGTTGCTATGGTTAGTGAAATTACTCTAAAGTGTTTTTTAGATAGAACGCAACAAAAGCTTTTAGTGCAGATGCTGTTGTACACTACTTCAACTACGAGTAAAGTTAATTAATAAAATTTGTATTTAAAGCATTCGACTAAAGTTGAGTAGCATTTTTATGATTCGCTTGAAATAATTAAAATTTTCCATACATAAATTAAGTTTTAATCCTGTCAGTCAGCCAACGTCACCCACCTCTGCCTGCCTGCCTTCAGTAGTTTACTGTGCTACAGTACAATAAAATGCTGCCAGCCTGCTGCTGGTTTCTACAAATTACTGAAGCGCATGTAAATTAAATTAAAAGCAAAACAAACGAAGGTATATAATTGCAACTCAAAATGCAGCAATAAATTCAGCTAATGCAGCAGTAGTGTAGTTGTTGCCCGCCCGCCCCAGTGGATCCAGCCGACAATTTATGCTGCACAACTGGAAGGCAAACATGCAAGTGCCGCTACTTAAGAGAACTCAAACAAAAATGCACTCACTTTGCATGCCGTGCCGCGGTGCCCAAAGGGAACAAAGTGTTTTACATACACAAATAAAAACAAAGTCGCTTTGAAATACATACGTGCACTCATACATGTGAATGAATATACACACTCCTCTCCAGAGTCCTTTTTTGATTAAATGCACAGCGCTCAAGCCTGACAGCCGTAACGCCCGCCACCTTCAGTTCAGTTCAGCACTAAGGCGATTATCTGACAGCTCCAGCCAGCCAGCCAGCCAAACGACCAACCCACAACCCGATGATGGTGTTGTTGCCGCTGCTGATTGCGCAGAAGTACAGAAAGCGCAAAGATAAAGATGGCAACACTGCCATAGATTACCCACTTAAGTCCTCTAATTGAAATTAGTTTTCAACTATTTCGCATTTAAGTGAAACATGAAGCGAAAGAACGAAAAAAAAAAGAATACGGTGAAAAGGACTATTACAAAAAGAAAAACAGGATGAAAGCCGTTCAGGAGGAAAACGTCAGAAGTGTGCCAAACCCGCAACATAGAATAGAAAAGGTTGGCAACAAGCTGCAGCGGCGAAATTACTTCATTAGTGCGCCGGAAATTGCTGTCCGTCTCAGCGGTATGCGCTGGATAATTAAATAAAATACAAAATTAGGCGCAAATTTTGTGAAGATTGATAGAAAATAAAAATCAAGACTGAGATTCACAAATGAAAGAAGCAAAAAGATGAATTGTAATGAAATTTTCAGTATTTGCTAGATTAATTAGCAAACGATATTTGCGCTGTTGCACACACCAAAACAAGAGAATATCAGCAAAGAAGTGCACACAAACAGCGACGTGAAAACTAAGCGATGGAAATAAAATTCGCGCTATAGGATATAGGATATAGGAGACCAAGCGCCGTGACTGAGTGCTTAATAAGTCAAGTGAAATATATAGGTATGCAACACTCACATACTCACGCACATATTTCAAACACACACCCATTTGTAGAAACACTCATTAACACTGCAGGCTGGTGCGTGTGTGGGTATGTGAGTGTGTTTGTATTTATTTGCAGCACTCCCTTTGTTTGAAATTTTTTTTTTTTTCGTTTTTGCCATATTTCATTTCGAGCTTTCGTTTGAATTTTGTACATAAAATTATTGTTTGCACATCAACGAATGGCTTAAATACCCCTGCAGTCCAAGGCATCGTGCACGAATATGTCATGATGATTTCTTAAAGAAACTTACTGCGTGAGTTATATATGTCGATAATTCTTTAACAAATCTGTCTTTTTTTTCGTTCATCGAAAACAGAAAGCTTTAAAACCGTGCACGAATTTGGAACTTTTGTATAAGATTTTCGTCAATGAAATGTATTAACAAATAAGCATGTCATCATGTCAAGAGAATGAAAAATCGTGCATGATTCATTCAAGATTTCTTTCAGACTTGGACTACTGTCTTAAAGAAATCTTTAATGAATCATGCACGATTTTTCTTCATCTTTGACGAAACACGCTGATTCGGTTACACATTTCATTGACGAAAATCTCAAATAAAAGTTCCAAATTCGTGCATTGTTTGAAAACTTTCTGTTTTCGATGAACGAAAACAAGACAGTTTTTTTGAAAAACTATCGACAAATGTATCTCATGCAGTAAGTTTCTTTAAGAAATCATCATAAAATTTTCGTGCACGATGCCTTGAACTGCAGGGAGGCTACTAGCAAGTTTACACCAACATACACATACATACTTAAATGCACAAATACTGCTAGTTGGTATGGAATTTAGTTTAATGAGCAGCTGCGCTTCTATAAAGCACTATAAAAAAACTATTGTAATGTAACATCGGATTCGGATTGAAAGGAGGATCTTCATTTTGACTTTACGCAGTTATGAAATAATTGTGCACGTAACGAGTAAGTGGCTTGTGTTATTTGCTCATATTTGACGAATAGACGAAGTTTTTTATTATTTTGACAAATTTTTTGTTAAAAACAAAACTAACAACAGATTTTGTCAAAGTAGCAACGAATAATTTTAAAAAAAGTATGAAAAAAATGTATGTGTGTGACCGAAACTCACGGTAGAAGTGAAACTTTCAGAAAACTGTAGAAATTTTGAGTTCAACGATGTTTTCATTAAACATCGTTACCTAAGAAAGAGAAAAAAATCGACATGAAAATCAATATTTTCGACTTTCGATGCAAATTTGTCCGCTCTTTGAAAATATAGAAAATACATTTTTCTGTTCAAAAGCCCAATCAAAAGATTTAACAAAAATAGTTTAAACTGTATCTTTAGGCCAGTGCAAAATTTTTTACATTTTTCTCAAAAAAGGTTAAAAATGTTGAATTATTTAAAAAAATTACTGAATGTTTTATGTAAAAATTTCATTTCTGACTTCTTTCCATAGCGTATAAATTTCCAAAAAATCTTTTAGTCTTGCGTAAAAATTATTGTACTGCTGGTTATGATTTTTTGGCATAGTTTATATATTCCAAAATGTTGCTTTTATATTTTTTTACAAAATAGTCAAGCCTTAGAAATAATTTATGTGAAAAAATAACCCCAAAAAATCTTTCCAATTAAAAGTTTATGCACAGAGATAGATATACAGTGTCCTAAGAAAACAATGAGAACACACTAACAGCCCCATTCTAGCAAATTAACAAATTGTTAACCAGTATTTTGAATATTTCAATGTATTTGTTTTAATTGTTTGATTTCAAAACAAAATTTGAAGCTCAGAAATAATAAATTTTGATAAAAATTGGCAATTTGCTTCTCAGTTATTTACAATTTCATTAAAAAATGTTGTTTTTTGTGCTTCAAACATATTGAAATATAAAAAATACTGTTAAGTAATTGTTAATTTGCCAGAATAGGGCTGTTAATCATAAAATAGTTGAAGTCTTTTTTAATTATGAAACTGTTTAGGTCGGAAATTTCTTTTGGAGAAAAATAGTATGCCATATACTAAAAAAAAAAAAATATGTGGTAGCTTGTTATATGGCACATGGCATTGCAATTCGACACAGAAAATATCAAAGCGAAGGTTGTGAAGGTGGATAATAAAACAAGAACAGCAGAAAGAAACGTGTTTTTTCAAAAAAATTTTATAATTTGTACATACTAAAATATTAAAATTAAGAATCATTCGAAAGATTTAATTAAAATTTATCTCAAACTCGCAGCGGAATAGGACGAACAAAGCAAACAGCAGCAAAGAGGAGCGTGATTTAATAAAAAGACTGCGGGATGAGGAACAAAGTATTCGACAAAAAGCTAAAACTATTGGCCGATCTTCGACACTTGTCTACCAAGCCTTATTACCTCAAAAAGTTCGTTGCAAAGGAGGTAAGCCCTCCAAAACTACAAGTTGACGATCGCAAAAAACTGTTGGCGGCACGTAATCCATTCAAGGCAGCTACCGCAATTAGAGAGGAGACACGTGTCCAAATTTGTACTTGATCTGTAAGTAGACGTTTAGTGGAAAGAAAACTTTATGGAAGAACAGCTCGGAAAGTACCAATGTTGTCACAGAGACATCGAAAGTGTCGCACCGAGTTTGCTAAATCGCAAATTGAGTGGGACGGTCCGATAAACATAGGAAATGGCGTAACGTGCTATGGACAGATGAAAGCAAAATAAATTTATATGGAAGTGATGGGGAAACGTTGGGTTAGACGTCATAAAGTAGAGAAATCAACCCGAGACATACATTGAAGACCTTTTAACACGGAGGGGGAAGTATTATGGTATGGGTATGCTTCTCCTCGTATTGTGTGGGACGTCAGTATTGGTTGATGCTATGACCTGAGGATTGATGTTATGACCTGGCCTACCCAATCTCCCGACCTCAATCCCATTGAGAACTTGTGGAGCATAATTAAAGAGAAAATTGAAAGTGTCGGATCCACAAGCAAAAACAATTTATGGTAAAATATCCAAAGAGCATGGTGTTTTATACCCCAGGCTACTTGTGCGTCTCTAGTCAATGCCAAAAGACACAAAGCTGTTTTGAAAAACAAAGGCTATTCCATGAAATATTCGTATTGGAAAACCATTTCAGATGCCGCCTAGATTTTTTTAATTAATTTATAAAGTGATCTTATTTTTTTTTTGTCCTTTTTAAAAGTAAGCTTTTATATATTTTTCTTACTTTTCTTAAACTGAAATATTTTTGTTTTTGTTTTGAGAAAAAATGAAAAATTTAAATAAATAAATAGAAGCGTTATTAATTCGTTGATTTTTTTGTTAGTTCAAACAAATATTTTTTTGAAACGTAATTCCTTTACGCAGCTTGCGGGTAGTACGATTTGGTAGAAAAAAATGGTGTGCCTGCGAGTGTTGAAATTCGAGCAGACTTACAAACGAATAGACTAGTGCGCTGCTCTCTATTTCCCCTCGGAGGTGCCCATTTAAAACGTGGGCATTATTCGACAAAGAGACGTGGCAATATAAGAAAACTACTGTATCTCGAATAATATGGACACTAGGGCACTGAAATTAAGTACAGGGGAAGGCGCAATTATGATTAAATGCTGTAAAAAAGAGCAGTTGTTTTAAAAAGGGGCGTGGAAAAATTAGACAAAACTGTATCTCGAATAATATTGATACTAGGGTACTGAAATTTAGTAAAGGGCTAGGTACAATTATTTTAAATTACTGTTAAGAAACTGTGCGTTATTTGACAAATGGGGGTGTCAACATTAATAATATTGATACTAGGGTACATAAATTTAGTATAGGTGTAGGTACAATTATTAAAAATTACAGTCAGGAAATTTGGCGTTATTTGACAAAGAGGCGTGTCAATGTTATTAAAACACTGTATCTCGAAAAATAAAGTTACTAGGGCGCTGAAATTTAGTATAGGGGTAGGCACAATTATGAAAAATCAATGAGCGTGTCAATATTATAAAATCACTGTATCTCGAATAATATTGACACTAGTGTACTGAAATTTAGCACACGGGTAGGCACATTTATTGCAAATTACGGCGAAGAAAATGAACAAGAAAGCATTAGAAAACACTAGAAATATTATTGTAACTAGGGTTATAAAATTCGTTAGAAGATTGGATAGAATTTAAAAAAAAAAACACGATGAAGAAATATTTTTGTTGAATCTCTTTATTAGACTCCTGAATAAAAAAAAATATTTAACTTAAATATATTATTATTATTATTATATATTTATATTATATATATAATATATATTATAATAATATTACGTGTATTATTATTATTTATTTCAAAAAATTGTTGGCATATAAGAACAATTCTTTTGCATGCCAAATTTTCAAAGGATATAACAACATTGATACAAAATGCAAATAAATATTACAGGCTGCTATTAATAGTAGTTGTACTTACAAAGACTTAAATTTAGACAATGAACAAGTATTCCTTAAAAACTAAGTAGAGAGTGAAAGAAGAAAAAATGAGAGCAAAAAGAAAATTGGGAGCTAGGAGAAGTGTTTGAAAATTAAATGCTTAAAATTGTTTTTATTAGAAACGCTTTTAATACTATAAGGTAATGAATTGCAAGACCTAATAACGCTGATGAAAAACAATTTACTGGAGTTAAGGAAATTGTATTTACGCAGTAAAAAATATGAGCATAAATTTTATACTATTTGGTGTACATATAAATCCAAACCAAAAATGTTCTAAAAGTTATACCATCAAATCTTATAAATTTTTATAGACCATTTTTTTCGTCAGACTAATCGAAACCACTATATTTTTAAATTTCCCGATTTCGGTGAATGTTTTACTTTATAACCTGAATATATTTTAATTTACACATTATATCCATATAAAATTTTAAATTATATTTGTTTTATTGTTTGTATAATATTGAGTGGTGTAAAATTTATAAATTATTTGGAATAAAAAAGTTTATACCACATAAATGTTATAAAAAAGATAAAACTTACCTTCAAATTTTTTACTGTGTAGGGATCATGAGGCTCATAGTTCTTCTTGATCTGAAAACTTCAATTCCAACTGCAATACAAGTTTCTTTTTTGTTTCAAGCGGCACAAGTCCTGATGTCATTCGGAGATTACGAAGAAGATAGTACACTTTTTTTTCGTATGAGTTGATGTGATCATCGCAGGCAAGGGATGAGTTTATTTGAAAACCAAGATTAGTGGCCTTATTAACAAGCTTCAATTTCACGGTATTAAGTAGAATTGGAGGCGAATCTTTGTTATAGTATGGATTTTTAGATAAAGGCAAAACAAATGATTTAGCGAGCATATTTTCATCTGCCCATTTAGATACCAAAGATAAGTCCTCATTAACTCTAGCACATAAATTTCCAACTAGGACGATAGGTCTAGACAAGCATAATTGGAGATCATCTGGATATGCATATATAGTGACGTGTAGGCACTTGCTAAAAATATCATTTATGAACATTGTAGATAGCAACGGTCCAAGAACAGAACCTTGAGGTACTCCGCTAGTAGTGCTTTTTAGCATAGAAATATTTTGACAACACGAACCCTTTGAGACCTACCTACTAAATAGTTTCTTAGTAAACGGACCGCAGATTTTGAAAAACGAAAATATAGAGCTAATTTTTTCCAAAAATGCTTTTGAGATATCCAGCAAGCAGACCGAGAAACAATTTTATATTTTGTGTCAATAACTTATCTGATATATGTCCGGTGCCTGTGACGGTAAGTGTCCAACCTCTGCACCGAAAGAAGTGCTAGTTCTGAAACACCTTGGGCAGGCACAATGTACGAACGAAGACCGATTCGGGCACTCGTCAGTTTATTGTGTCCGAACATAGTCGCTCGTTTTTGAACATTCTATTGACGTAATACAGATTTACTACGGTACTATTTCAAGTACCTTTCAAGGTAATTGTTGGGTATTTTTCGGGTATATCATAGTTAAGACTCAGGCCAGTTTCGATACATAACAGCTACTTTAGTGACACAATATATACATTTTTTTCTCGGGTTCTGTTCGCTGAAGCTCGTTCGCATTCGGCTTAATATCAACGTGCGATTAATTTTTTTCACAAACTTTGCAGTTTTTCGTTACTACACGTAGCCTTTAAAAATAAAATTGAGTCCGATACTCTGGACTCAAATCAGAGTGTCTGAGTAGTTTGGTATGGACACAAATTGCTTCTCGGAATAGCAATGTTAAATCAGCATTATCAAAAAGTACTCTTATATTATCAAGTATTTTGACCACAGCAGGCGAAAAGCTGTGCCCAGGACGAAAACCAGACTGAAGGGGCGATATGAGTTTAAAAAACTTAAATAATGAGATATCTGATCCGCCATAAGCGATTCACAAATTTAAGACACCGAGGATAAAAGACTTATCGGACGGAACTCGCATGGGTTGCAAGCATTAGGCTTTTTTGCTATAGGAATAATAGTCGCCACTTTCCAAATCTCTGGATAGCACGAGATGGAAAAGCTGTGATTTATTATATGGGCGAGCGGACTAAGGACGTTTGGTAAAAATATATTTAAAAAAGCGGAGATATTTGCATGGAATGTCAAAAAATTGATTTTCAAGCCGCCTTATCTCATTTTAAGGTTACGATGTTTTATGAAAATGTCATTGTACTAAAAATTTCTACATTTTTCTGAAGGTTTTATTTTTACCGTGCGTGGCAGCAACACACATACCTTTTTTATATTTTTGTTTGATTTAAATCATACGTGAGAATCTTTATTGCAATTAAGTTTTAAGAAATAGATACTGCAGCAAATGTGTGTAATACAGTGTAATCTGATGTTAGAACTTCAAAAATTATTCTGACACTAGGGCTGACCCTAAAAAAGTGTTTTTTTTTTGTTCAATACTCTTTGCGTATGTGCCGGCAGCATTAAGAACTCGCTGATTTCGAACCTGATGTAAGAATTTCAAAAAGTTCTTTACCACTACGATGGATCCTTAAAATGTTTTTTTGCTTTATACTTTTTGTTTATGGGCTGGCAGTATTCAGAGTCGCTGATATTGAATCCTATGTTAGAATAAAAAAAATATTTTTTTATGCTCGTTGTAGATGCGCTAGTAGCTGTTTTCGAATCTGATGTTTGAATTTAAAAAAATTTGTTCGGCACTAGGGTGAACTCCAAAAATGTGTTTTTTTCTATACTCGTAGGTAAGTTCAGTTTTCAATCCAATTTTTCGATCAATTCAAGCTCCATACGAGGAACATGATGAATACTCAACGCCTTGTTGCGTCATGAAACAAACATAGCTAGCAACGGTAAGGGGTCGTCCATAAACTACGTTACTGATTTTTCGGTTTTTTTACCCCCCTCCCCCTGCGTTACTTTTCGTAGTGCTTTTCAAAACCCCTCCCCCCACCCCATAAAGTAACGTGACATATGAAATTAATTCATTCGAATGATTATATATTTTGACTAGCTCTGACAATTTTCACTAGTATTAGTGACTAGTATGACTAGATACATTAAAGGAACAATTGGGAAAAAATCAATAATTAATATCATCTGTAAAAGCTATTCCATCTGCGATCCAAGATTCGATGCTCTCAATCACTGGGATAGAAGAAGCTGGTAGCTTTGTTGAGAATTTTTCAAAATAGAATTTTTCATCGGATTCTATGTCGACCCATTCAGGTGAATCCTCATTTCTAACGCAGAGAAATTCACCTGATCTTTGACAGAGTACCCTTAAAGGCTGCACCCGAGCTGCACCAAGTTCTGTGTTTTTGTGTAAATGCTTTCTGAAAATTGATTAATTTAAATAGTATTTTTTATTCCGATTTATTGTAAACGATATAATACAAACTTATGGCAATTCGTAGAAGTTTTAAAAACGAAATACAAGCCGCAGGTAGGACACGACCTTGAACCGATTTCTTCTTTCTAAGAAGGACAGTACATGTCATACGGTATCTCCTTTGATCAAGAACATTCAGGCCTTAAAGTCAAAGCCTGACGCAAAAGCAAAGAGCCAAAATTTTCAGACGTGTGCTGAGATGGTGAAGGAATATTAAAAAGTTCCTGTGTAGAGGGAAAAGGTGGTGGAAGAAATCGTTGAAACAAAAATTAACCATCAATTTAGACGATCAAACATAAACATGTAAGGTTAAAAATTTTTGAAATGATTGTGTTATTAATTAGAGGTTTTTCATCGATTTTTTAATTTTTGGTAACGTTACAATATCTAAACACCTCCCCCCCTACCATTACTTATTTTATTTATTTATTTACTTGATTGCTAAACCTTAACAGGTTTTATAGCAAATTTAAAATTATAAAATAAGATATTTAATACAATTTAAAAATATATAGTATGATTTTGAATGAAATAATGTATTATTAACAAACTAAAAAGTTTTAGTAAATTGCTTAAAGTATATAATTTTATTAAAGTATAAAAAATAATAGAAAAAAAGTTAAGTCAAAATCGATAAAATCAGACAGCATAGCAGGGTTGCGTTTTCAAGACAAACAAGGTCAAGTTAGCAACAATTTTTGTATACGGCGGAGTCGTGTGACAAACAAGGTCTCATACCATTGAATAATTATAATATAGAATAGACACCGCGAACATTGACCACTACCCCGTTCTAACAGCGCTGCTATCGATTGGTAAACAGCAAAGGCTAAAACCGGTTCGTGTACATGCAAATATAAATCCCAAAATGATCCCAAACATAATAAAAAAAGTCCCACATGCTTTCAAAGTTACTGCCTGCTACAGAAGTCATGTAGGCATGCTGTCGTTTATTTATATTTATGCAGATTGATGTTTTGCATATCTATTACCAAATCCATCGAAAATAAAAATGCAATACTTGTTAACGAATTTTTCTATTTATTGTTAGAGCAGCAAAAATACAAAAAACTATGTTTTTAGATATGTTTTACATAAATATCACATATAAAATATTATTTATAAGAACTAGCTAATAAGAAAAATTTAAAAAAGCGCTACACATGATTTAAAATATCAAATTTTTTAATTTTTCTTTTTGAACTCTTTGCTTTATAATTTATAATTTTGATTTTTGCTCGTATAAGTACACGTAGTGTATGCAAAACCATTTGATCTTTATGATCTTCAACGGAGCAGGTAAGCGGAATTTGTATTTCTGTTTTACAAATATTTTTTATAATACTTAAAACGTTTTGCTCAAAGCAATGAGTCTCAAAATTTTTTTCAAAAACGTTAATAATTTTTTTAATCAAGTCCGCAAAATGTGCTGTTGGTACGGTTAGACCACCATTTCGAGTTCCTTCAAATTCTCGAACTTCAATTAATTTTGAAATATTTGAATAATTTTTGTTTTGATCACACATAAATATTTTGCATGCTATGCAGTCGTATTTTTTCCAAATTGTTTGCAAAAAGGCCAAACATTTTCGGACAAAAGTAGCTGTAAAATTTTCTAGGGACTTTAAAAAAAAAACACGAAGTCAGCTCCTCACATGAAGTTTAAAACCCTTAGTCGGCTCACCAAAAAAACATTAAATTTTTTCCTGAGTAAATTTAAGGTAAAAGAAACTTAAAGCACTGAAATTTTAGCATTTATTTAGATATTGAAAAAAGTTACAGAGTTTTTTCTTATTCAAAAATGTCTTTTTTCAATTCTACTTTACTTATATCATTGAAAAATAATTAAAAAATATTTTTTTTTACTTTTGATATGTTTCAGATGGATGTAACAACCGCAATATTGTACGCGGTCGAATGTAAGGCCTTAATTGAGGATGTCAGAAAAACCGCTATTTTGAAAAAAATTTTATTCTGTATCTAATGGACAAATAAATGCTAAAATTTCAATACTCAAAGTTTTTTTATCTTAAATTTACTCACGAAAAAAGGCATTTTTTTCGGTGAACTGACTTCGGGCCTCAAACTCTTACCAAATTTTTCTTTTTTTGTTTCAGATAAGTTAAACTCGAGATATCATGCACATCACTTTTTCTAGCATTTTTTTACTACCTTATTTCCGCACGTGTGACGCGGAAGTGATGTCACGAGAACAAACTAATTTTTTTTTGTTAATTTTTATACTTATGTAAAACAATAAAAAATATTTATATTTTAAAAACTCCTAAAATTTCGACAAAATTTGGTAAAATGTCCCTTAAACTAATTAAAACAATAAAAGCTTTAAGCAGTAGGTACCTGTGTCCATGAATAATTTAAGCCTCGTAACATTAACAGAAGTGAATGCTTAGCAAGGTTTCGATTTCTTCCATATTCACCAAAGTCCTCAAATCCATATATAATATCATCCTTTGAATTAAACTCCAACTCTGTTTTAATGCTCATCTCATCAAAAACAAGCACGCATTTTTTGTCTTGATTAGGCAGCAAATCAACTTTGTTTTTCAGCATTTTTAAAATATCATATGAAATGCCTGTCTGAAATGGCAATGTTTCGTACCATCGAACAATTGTTCTTAAAGAAGGTAACTCAAATTCTTCTTGCATTAAAAATTTATAAAACGATGGAGATTTATAATGAAATTTTAAGAATAAGTCCTTTTCATCAACATTCCATTTTGATTTTTTAGAGTGAAAGAGCTGAAAGAGTTTTGTAAGTCACTGTATGGAATCGGAACTGCATTCGATGAAAGCTTTGATTTAAAATTACTTAAATTCACATACTTTTTTTCAAAGTGATCAGCGCATATAAAAAACTTTTCATTTTCTATAAGCTTAGCAGAAAAACTATTTCCCGAATTTTTAATCCATACTTCACGTCTATTGTCTTTTGGCATGGCAAATCTTGGAATGCCACATTGTTTTTTATTCTTACAACCAAAATAGTCACAAAACTTCATTTAATTTAAAAATCTTCAAAAAATAGCTAACTTTCACACAACTTTTACAATACGCATACAGATTCAAAGTAAGCCAAATGTTCAAAAAACTGATAATTGCAAACAGATGCACAACAAATTCCTTTAAAGAATAACTGTTCAATAAGAAAAGGACTATTCTAAAAATAGAACAACTGAGAAAAAGAAGTAAAGGGAAATTCCTTGCATGCAAGTAAAGACACATTATTTTGGTGCTTGCATTGACTAAAAAAATGCAGTACAAATTTCTGCCACCCTGCTCTAACGTCGCTTCAACGTCGGCGGTGTCACCTTCTATTTGTAATTATTCAATGCTCATACCCAATAAAACACCACTCCAATAGGTATATATATAATATATATCGTTCTGTCTCCCTGAAGCCGGTGAAATCCTGGCTTGGCAGGGTGGTTACTCGACAAACTAGGTCAACTTCAGCAAACCAATTTTCATAAAATAAAGAAAACCAGTTGCGAACGCAGGCACCAAGACAAACTAGGTCTTATCGGCCGCTCATATTAATATATTACAAATCGATCTAACGTAGTGTTTCAAGAGGTAAAAAGACACCAAGACACCACGGTACCGTCAACAAATGTTGTCACAACCATCATGAAGATATGAGGCAATTGAAGATCCCAGGTTTAGGTCCATTCAGATTATTTAGATGTATTATACACCAAAATTTTCCATTTTACGCTTAGGTCCATTTATCCATTTAGATTGTTATATTAATGTGTTTACAAATCACCAGATGCATCCGATATATGTTTGAAAGAACTTAACATAATCAACGACGGTACTGCAGGTAATCTATAATTTTATGTTTGATTGAGTCCATGGATTCACTTAAGGATATAACATCAGATACAAAATTAAAATCACCGCAAGCGCTTCTAAGAGGTTCATTTTGCAAATAATTAGTTCTACAAAAGTTCATGTGGAGTAACTCAAAAGATCTTCTAGGACGAAGAGGAATATTAAAATATATTTTACTCAATAAATATGGACTGTTGACATATCCATGTAAAAGTTTTGTAATCCAACAAGCATTTATCATAATTCTCCGACTTTTTAAAGAAGGAAGATTTAAGAGTTGTAACCGATATTCATAAGATGGTAAGTGAAAATCAGTATTACAATAAAGATAGCTTAAACAAAACAAAAGAAATTGTTTCTGCACTGATTCAACGTCGTCTTTGTAACAACCATATCGTGGGCACCAAACAACTGAAGCGTATTCTAAGATAGGCCGCACTAGGGAAGTAAATAAGGTTTTCGTTATGAATGGATCATTAAACTCTTTTGCCCAACGTTTAATAAATCCTAAAGTACTATTTGCTTTATTTATTATTCTATTTACATAAATATTAAAGCGTAGTTTAGGATCCATTGTAACTCCAAGATCATTGAAACTATCTAAGGACTCCAATGGATAACCACAAATTTTGAAGGTACATTTAATTGGTGGTTTGCGCGAGAAAGACATATGCTTGCATTTCTTCATGTTGAGGTTCATACGGTTCGTTTTGCACTAGTTATGAAGATGATCAATGTCGGCTTGCAAAAATACAGCGTCATTATCATTTTTAAAAGAAAGGAAGAGTTTGACGTCGTCAGCAAACATTAAGATGCTGGAATGCATTATGACAGATGGCAAATCGTTTATAAAAAGTAGAAACAGAAGAGGCCCAAGATGACTTCCTTGAGGTACTCCTGAAGTAACAGGAAACTCGTGTGATTTCTTTAGCTTAAAAAGAACAGATTGTGTTCTATTGCTTAAGTAAGATTCAATCCACTTTACCAACGGTATAGGAAATCCAACAAGATGTAATTTTAAGATCAATAGTTTGTGATTTACAACGTCAAAAGCTTTGCTAAAATCCGTGTAAATAACATCAGTCTGCATGCCTTTTCCAAAGTTTTCTATAGTTTTTGATGTAAATTCGAGAAGGTTAGTAACAGTGGATTTTCCAGAAAGGAATCCATGTTGGAAAGGAGACATTAAAGATTTAACGCTATGTGATAGTCGTGATGTAACAATTGCCTCTAAAAGTTTAGGCAAAGCGCTCAATTTTGCGATGCCACGGTAGTTATCAATTAAAGACCTATTTCCGGATTTATGCAGCGGAATAATAAATGAATGCTTCCAGGCTGCAGGAAAATAGCAGGATTTTAATGATGAAGTAAATAGTAAAGAGATTGGAGTTACTAATTCTTCACAGCAGTATTTTAATATACATGAAGGTATGTTACCAGGACCACTTTTATATGATGTTTTAATATTTTTTAAAAATGATAAGACTGTGTTTGTGTCAATTATTGGGAAATAAATATCCCCAGATTGAATATTGAAAGGATAACTTAAATAATCATAGGACGATGATGAATAAGTCGTCTTGAAAAAGTCAGCAAAAAGATTGCAAATACTATTATCATTATCAGACTCAACCGAATTATACTTCATAAAAGAAGGATAGGAATCAATCTTGCGTTTTGTGTTAACAAAGTTCCAGAATGATTTAGCATCAGATTTGATGTTTAATTTTACTTTTTTTAACTAAATATTATAGGATTGTTTGCATAACTGTTGGTAACTGTATTTAATCGAGGTATAGCATCCAAAATCGCATATGTTATGTGTTTTTTGATATTTTTTATAGTATTTAGATTTCAAGTTCCTCATTTTTCTTAATTCATTTGTATACCATACCGGACCCGATGTCAAAGAGGCTTTCCTTTATCGTAGTGCATTTCAAAACCCGGCCCCCCCGCAAATTGGTAACGTAGTTTATGGACGACCCCTAACTGCCTATTTTTATCTCTCACGATAATTTTACATTTTAATTTTCAATTAATAAATCTTTTTTTTTCCTAAAACATACAATTAAAAATTTTAAGTTGATTGTTTTACATAATTTTACTTGAAAAAACTATATAAAACACAAAAAATAAAAAAAAAAAAATAAAAATTTTCATTTTGAATTACAATACATTCAGATTTGAAGAGAAAGCGTAAAAACTTTGTTCCTCATAGAAGTCCCTCGACCGCGACTTTTTTTATTTCTCTACATACAGAACCCTTAAGCATTCATATAGCCACACCCGAATCCTTTGATTTTTTTTAATTTCCAGATTTTTCCGTCAAATACAAATTTATGCTAAAAATTTAAAAAGCTAAATTAAAAGGGTGCTAATAGTGAGCATAAATAGATTAATAAAAAACAGCGATTTTGAAAATTTTTATCAAAATTGAAAATATTAATTGCCTTACCTATAAACCTATAAGGTAAATTTCGTATTACGCTCACCGGTTCATTTTACACAACGATGCAAATTTACTTCATGTGATTTTTTAATTACAACTAATACTAATAATACAAGTAATTAATAATAAATGCATATTTTTTACAATATAAAAACTTTTTAACAAAAAACAAATAATCAACTTCGTACCTACTACAAAGTAAAAAATAATTTTAAATAACTTTTCCTATTCATTTCTTGGTCAAATTTGAGCATTCATTTATACATATTATACATATTGGAAAACTTTATATTATTTAAATTATTTTCTAATTTGTTTTATTATCATAAATATATTAATTTCTTTATGGATATAAAGCCTTTGATGTCGAAGCGATAATTTTAGAAAAGTATGATTATAGCTTATAAGCGCCAACTTTAAAGGCTTTTTGTTCATAAAGAAATTAATACATGTATTTATGATAATAAAACAAATTAGAGAAAAATCACAATAAGTTTTCCAATATACATATATAATAATAAATATATATAAATAAATTAATTTCCAATTTGACCAAGAAATTACGATGAGATGAGATGAGATTCAGGGTTATTTTGGGGACGCGGCAAATGTACAACATTTACCGGTCTTGGAATGCTTTTAAATTCAAATTCGAATACAATTGTGTTTGACGGCCAAAAGTTTACATGAACTAGAGAATTAAATAAATTTTCAGGAACTGTTAATCTAAAAGAAATAACCGATCTTACATTTGAATATTTGAATTTATGAACCGAAAAATTCAAGGAACACTTCAACTTTGATTTTATGAAAAAATCTATATCAACCTCTGTTGCATCCGCAGCTAAGCGAGAAACAAAGATTGATTTAATTGTTGGAATTGCAATAAATGGCTTAGGATTGCAATAAAACCTGACAGCTATAGCTCGGCTTAAGAATAACATAGCCGCGGGAGCTGATGGCTTACCTGCTGAGCTGTTTATGAACGGAGGCGAAGCTCTACTTACATGCATTCACGAGCTTCTGTGCAGAATATGGTCGGAAGAATGCATTCCGAACGATTAGAATCTCAGGGTGCTCTGCCCAATCCACAAGAAAGGCGATCCCACTATCTGTGCCAATTACCGTGGGATAAGCCTTCTTAATATCGCATATAAGGTCCTGTCGAGCGTTTTATATGAAAGATTTTACAATGGTAAACGAACTGATCGGACCTTATCAGTGTGGCTTCAGACCTAGAAGGTCCACCATTGACCAGATTTTCACGCTACGACAAATCTTGGAGAACTCTCAAGAAAAACAAGTCGACACTCACCATCTTTTTGTCGACTACAAAGCCACCTTCGCCAGCCCAATAAGGAAGCACCTGTACTCCACCATGTCTGAATTTGGTAATCCTGCAAAACTTATACGACTTTGCAGGATGACACTGAGCAACACCAGCAGCGCAGTTAAAATCGGGAAGGACCTCTCTCCACCATTTATTACCAAACGAGGTTTCAGACAAGGTGATTCCTTATCGTGCGACTTTTTCAACCAAATGATGGAAAAGATCATCCGAGCTGCTGATCTGAGACGTAGTGGCACAATATTCTACAAGAGTGTTATGCTGCTTGCATATGCTGATGACATCGATATCAGTGGCCATAATATGCGCGAAGTCAATGCAGCATTTTTCAGATTAGAAAAGCAGAGCCCACTCTCGACGAACGAAAATCACGCTCTATAAATCGCTCATCATGCCCTTCCTACTTTACGAATCACAAACCTGGACGCTGAGCAGTTCAGATGAAAAGACTTTAGGAGCATTCGAGACAAAGATTCTTCGTAAGATCTACGGACCAATCTGCGTCAATGGCGAGTACCGAATACGGTGGAATAATGAACTGTATGAGCTGTACGATGACATCGACATAGTCAAGCGCATTAAAATCGAGCGGCTTCGCTGGCTTGGTCATGTTCAGCGCATGAAAGACGAAGCTCCAGTAAAGAAAACATTCGATTTGGTACCCAGCGGCGGTCAAAGCAGAAGAGGACGACCGCATCTTCGTTGGAAAGACCAAGTAGAGGACAACCTGACGAAGCTTGGAATTTCCAACTGGCGCCAGCAAGCGAAAGACAGAAATGGCTGGCGCAAATTCTTAGATGCAGCCAAGACCGACATACTGTTGTAGCGCCAACTAAGTAAGTAAGTAAGGAACAGAAACCTGTGAAGTAAGAGGAACAACCTGGGAATCGATTAGAGTTGGTGAAAGAGAAACAGTTTGGGCATAAGGCATGACTGGCAATGAAAGTGGAGTGCCAGCACTGGCAAAGGAGCTAGAAAAGTGAACAAAATTATAAAAACCTGACTAAATGACGTCCTGAAATGTCCCAAAAAGCACAAGTTTACACAAAAGTTAGAATTTAATATTCAAAAACACTGAAATCACTTAAAAATTCGCAACCAAATTATTAACAACCTGTTCAGAACGAGAGTTGATGTAACTGATGAAGATGAAAAGTAATTTAAAACTATTTTTACTTTTTAGGGATTATGAAGTAGGGTTTTTTTTTTTGTTAAAAGTTTTTATTTTTTCCTTTTTATAGAATCTTATAATAGTTCAACCCGTTTTTGTAACGAATTTTGGTTCTTTAGTCCCATTATTTTCGAGATACAGTGTTTTTTTTATAGTGACACGCGCTTCGTAGAATTTTGCCTTCTTTCTTGACCACTTTTTCTTACAGTTCTGCCGTCTCTTGTACCGAATTTCAGAACCCTAATGTCAATATTAATGGAAATAAAGTGTTTTTATGAAAGTTACACAGCTGTTTCTTATTTGCTCTATTTAGCTAGTTTTCTTTTAAATTTTAGTTGTAAAATTTTAGGAAAATATGACAATATGACATGATAGCAAACCTTGTGAATACCCTTACAATATATAACAACTCTCTTTCTCAATGTTAATCGCCACCTGTAGCTAAACTACCGAGAAAGCAAATGTCGAATACCGTTTCTTCAAACACACACCATTGCACGAAACCACAGATAAATAATTTTCTAGCCTTGGGCCTTCTAAGCCTTAGGGTCTGTTCGGCAGAGCTGTAAAAGAATGCATTGAATTTGATTTAAATCACAAAAAAATGAATCAATGAATAACGAAAAAAGAATGGATTATTTTTCTGCAGAAAATATCGTTGCTTGTTCTTTGGACGAACTTTGCAAAAGCCAAAACATTCTAAACCCCATGTTCAGCTGTTTTGGTCCATGTGAGCAGATGTTTCATGCATCTTGTGCCGGTATATCCAAGTCATGCCTTGACGACTTAAAATCTCAGCGATCAGGCCTTCGCTGGTACTGTGCTTCGTGTAGGGCACTTTCCCCAGATGAACTTTATTCAAAAATTAAGCTTTTTGGGGAAAGTCTTAACTCATTAAACAACAATTTTCGAGAAATTGTAACATTTTTTAGTGAAGTTAGGGCCGCACCCAGTACCAGCGTCTATGATGAAAATTCCATTTCGGAAAATATCCCGCTTTCTTTGTCACAGACTGTTTCTTCAGGGACACAAACAATCCTATCATCAGAAGACCACATTATCGCAAAAAATAAGAGAAAAAATAAAAAAAATAATAAGAAGCGAAAATCATCTAGATCTACTTCTCAGGATAAGCAGCCCTCAGCACCGCTTTTGAACAGGAACACTCCAGTTACTTCCTCGTCACCTTCTAACATTCCTTCTTTGACTAATAGTTCAGTTTTGACTCCTATTGAGCCTAGAAATCTATCAAGCTTAAGGGCAGTGTCGAGGAAAAAAAATGTATTTATTTCACGTCTTCAGCCCGACACAACTGTTGAAAATGTATTGACTTTTATCAAACATAATAAATTGTTGAGTCAAAATGCATTTTGTTCATGCAAAAAAATAGGTAATAAACCTTCCCATGCTTCCTTTATTCTCACAGTTCCAGCTGAAGAGTTTGCAACTGTTCTAAACTCTAATTTGTGGACTGATAATATACTCGTTACAGAGTTTCAGCCTAAGAATAAGCCTAGAGGGACGACTCAAGCCGCTCGTCAATCCCAAAAAAACTGAATAGGTTATCCCTTTACTATCAAAATGTAAGGGGATTACGCTCTAAGACGCGAGACATATTTTTAATGTCTCAGAATTTCTCTGAGGATATTATCGCACTGACTGAAACTTGGTTAAACGGAAGCATTACTGACTTAGAATTGTTTGATAACAGTTTTGAAGTTTATAGAAGAGATAGACATGCTGACAATACTTCTGCTGTCGGTGGAGGTGTCTTATTAGCTGTAAGGAACTCCTTCGTTAGTTCCATTATTGTTATTCCCTGCTCTGCTAACATCGAACTTATATGCGTCAAGGTTGTACATTCCAATTCTAATGTATATCTTATTAATGCATACGTTCCTCCTAAGAGCAGTGTAGAAGTTTATGCAAGCCTTGCGGATTGCATAGAATACGTTATAAGCATAATGGACGTTAATGACGACATTTTATTGTTAGGTGATTTTAATCTGCCTGACTTGAAATGGGAATCTTCTGACGATGATACATATTTTTGTGCATCTAATTCGAAGACTCGCCAAGAGCATATATTTGTTGATAATATATGTTCTGACTTACAACAAGTGAGTTGTATTTATAATAGTCGTGAAAGACTTCTTGACCTGGTCTTAACTACAGATAGTAACAATGTGATTGTTGAGAGGGCCCCTCATGTTTTGACTGCTGTTGATGAATACCATCCACCATTGAGCATATGGTACAAATCAGACAGGGATAATATAGTAAAGTCTAACTCAATAGATAAAGTTTATGAATTCAATTTTAAAAAAGTTGACTTTTTGAAGTTGAATCATTTACTTCAAAGTAAACTTCATGTTATTTTAGAATATGTTAATAATAACACTCTTGATAATTCAATTAATTTTTTTTATATGGAAATCTTTGCTATGTTTTCTCTGTCCGTACCATATAGCCTCAAATTTACGAAAAATTGTGCTTACCCCTGGTACACAAAGGAGTTAAAGATTCTTCGCAACAGCAGGAATAGGGCATGGAAAAAATATGTCTGTAGCTTAGACTTGAATGACCTAGAAATCTACAAGCGTTTGTTTCTGGATTTTGAAAATTGCTCAGCTACCTTATATCAAAATTATTTAGACAGTACTAAGCTGAGAATATTGTCTGATCCGAAGAAATTCTGGGGTTTCATAAACACCAAAAAAAAATCTGATGGATTCCATTCATCATTTAAGACCTTTGACGGATTTACTGACGATCCTGTCGTAATTTGTGGTCTATTTGCCAATCTCTTTAAAGAGTCATTTTGTTCAGACTCTTTTAATCCTGATGAAGAGTACTTTGAATATATGAACTCTACACCCAGGGTTTCGTTGGATTCTATATCCTTTACTTCAGAGGATATTTTAAAGTATATTGGGTTGATCGATGAGGATTTTAATGCTGGACCTGACGGAATTCCTGCCGCAGTGTTAACACGATGTGGTTCCGTTCTAAGTCAACCACTGTCCATGTTATTCAATAAATCAATTAGCGAAAGTATTTTTCCACTTTTTTGGAAAAAATCTTTTATAGGTCCTATCTATAAAAAAGGTTGTAAGAACGATATAAACAACTACAGGCCTATCGCGAAACTCTCGTCAATTCCAAAACTTTTTGAGCGCCTCGTGTATGATCGTGTGAAAATTCACTGTGGGAAGGTCATGACAACTCGTCAGCATGGATTTGTTACTGGCAGATCCACTGTGTCTAATCTCCTCGATTTTACAACGTTTTAAATCATTATAAATTCATTTTATTCAGGTAACCAGGTCGACTGTATTTACACTGATTTTAGTAAAGCATTTGATAAACTGCCACATAACTTAATTCTATTTAAACTAAAGTTAATGGGTTTTCCACAATTTTTTGTAAGCTGGATTCAATCGTATCTGACGGAGCGATCTTATCAAATACGATTTCGAGGCGTATTGTCAGCTGAATTTATTGCTGAATCAGGTGTTCCTCAAGGTAGCCACCTTGGTCCACTTCTGTTTATTTTAGCCATTAATGATGTAACCCACATCATCAAACACTCTCATCTACTTATCTATGCAGATGACATGAAAATATACAGAACAATAGATGCTAAAGACAATTCAGATCTGCTCCAGTCTGATTTGAAATCCTTTGAAATTTGGTGTTCTAAAAACAATATGTTTCTAAATCCAGATAAATGCCAAACTATGACCTTTTCGCGAAAAAGGAATAATTTAATTTTTGATTATACGATAAAAGATACGTTTTTAAATCGTGTAGATTCTGTCAAAGATCTTGGTATATGCATGGATTCTAAGCTATCGTTTAACGTTCATATTGATTACATTTGTAAAAAAGCATCTTCTATGCTCGGGTTTATGAAACGCTGGGCCAAAGAATTTAATAGTATGATCACAACTACAACGCTGTATTATGCAATTGTGCGACCTCACTTAGAGTATGCAAGTCAAGTTTGGTCCCCAAGTTACAATGTACATGTTGAACGTATAGAGAGAATCCAAAAACGTGTTGTTCGGTTTGCTCTAAGGGGCTTAAGTGCAACTGACATTTTAAACCTTCCTCCTTATGAGGATCGTTTAAAACTATTAAAAATGCAAAAATGCAAGGAAGTCTGCAGATATCGTCTATTTACACCAACTCATAACTGGTGTATTCGGTTCACCAGAACTCCTAACTCTTATAAATTTTAACACTAACCGTAGAAGCAGTAGAAATGCTAACAATTTAATTTACTTACCTTTTAGTAGAACAAATTATATGGCTACTGCTCCTTTACATCGCATGAGTACCTTTGTTAACAACTGTAGCTTTTTTGAAGTTAACTTATCGAAAGGTCAACTCAAAAGTAGATTGAAAACTAATGTATGATTAGATCTATGTAAACGCATGGTTAGTTGTTATGTCTTGTGTTGTCCCTGAGCCCAACCCATATTAAGGTGGGTAAATTTTTCTCACTTTGGATTGTTTTGGACCGCTCTTATCGATATCATTGGGGCTATTCACGGTTTGAGCGTACTTTTAACAAATCGTATTTATAGCATTTGTTATTGTTCGAATTGTGAGCACCTCGCCATGTGACTGTCGTATAAAAAGACTGTGCAACTCTATGATGTATGTGATTATGCGGCTGTAGACAGAGCATAAAAATACGAGGTACAAAAAACACGTCCAAGGGCTGCTTTTATTTACGAGTGCCTGCGTATTTGCATTTGTATGCAAAACAACAGCAAAGCAAAATGCGCTTTCGTAAATTGGCGTACAAATAGCGGATCGAACAAATGGCAGACCAGCGTATTCGAACTGTGAATGGCCTTATTGAGATGTTTTGATGTTATTTGGGCTGGTTCTTAAGATGATCCAATGCGGAGAAAGTGCAAAAAAGCTGTAGTAGCTGAACTCTATTGTTATTGCATGTTAAAAAAAAAAAAAAAAAAAAAAATGCATTCAATGAATGCAAAATTGATTTGTTAATAAAATTTTTAATTCACACTCAATTTAAAAAAAAATGATTAATTATTATATATATATATATTTCAATTATTCATTTTCATTATTCAGAATAATGAATCAAATTTTTTATTCATTTGAATGCTATTCACAAAGAATGCCATTCACAAAGAATTACAGAATTTTCAATTATTCAATTTTTAATCATTATAACTTTTTATTCGTTATTAATTTTTTATTCTTTATTCATTTGTTATTCATTATTCAGTTTTTATTCATTACTCATTTTATTTATTTATTTCCATCTACCGGGTTTATACCCTTACAGATTACCAAAACTTAACATATACTTTAGTACTTAATCCTAAACAACGAAATTTAAATTTCTTCGATTCTAAAAAATATTTTAAAACAGTTTTGAACAAGATTTAAATATTGTTTGAAATAATTTCCTCCAACTGTCTTTTGAATATATATCTTTCTGTACAGATATCAATTTGGTTCGCAAAAGAGTTGAATTGAGATAGACACCTCGTTATTGGTTCATTGAGTCCGTAATTAGTTCTATGTCGAGGAGTATAGAATAATTGATTTTCTCTCAGAGAACGAATTGGGATATGAAACGGAATTAGGGCTAATAGCTCTGGAGAGCTTATTCTTCCATCAATTATGTCTTTTATAAACATTATATTTGACATTACTCGTCTTTGAGCCAAACTACAAACACTTAACAGATGACACCGCACCAAATAATTAGGCATATTTTCCCACGAGTACATACGACGTAAAGCAAACCTTGTGAAACGTTTCTGAATGTTCTCGATTCTATTAATCGAATTATTATAAAATGGCTCCCAAATTACACTGCCAAATTCCAACACTGATCTCACTAAGCTTACAAAAATTGCCTTTGGTGTAAATGGATCTAAAAATTCTCTCGAGTTCCTTTTCAAAAACCCAAATTGAGAGTTAGCTTTAGAAACAAGATAGTCAATGTGTATTTCAAAAGAAAAATTAGAAGAAAAGTAGACACCAAGGTCTTTAATTTGGGAGACTCTTGCAAAATTTTCATTGGAGTCATAAACGTAGTCGAACTCAATTGGAAAATTTTTCCGAGAAAAAGTAAGAACTTTACACTTTGAAAAATTTAGGTCTAAGTGATTGCTTTTACACCAAATAAGAAGACAATTTATGTCAATTTGTAAGTTTATGCAGTCGTTATAGTTGCCGATTTTCTGGTATATTTTAAAATCATCTGCGTATAGTAAGCTGTTACTATTCTTAAGGTTTTGCGGTAAGTCATTAATAAATAAAATAAAAAGTAACGGACCCAAATGACTCCCCTGTGGCACGCCCGATTTGACTACAATAGGGCTAGATAAACACTCACCAATCTTAACGAACATAAATCTGTCCGATAGATAGGATCGAATCCATTTTAAGAGCTGAGAGTGAAATCCTAACTTCTCAAGTTTCAATAGTAGTATTTCGTGTTGAACGCTATCGAAAGCTTTAGAAAAGTCTGTGTATAATACATCGACTTGCAAGCCGCTTTCGATGCTACTCAGACAAAAATTTGAAAAAACAGCGAGATTTGTGTTCGTAGATCTACCGGAAAAAAAACCATGTTGCTTAGTTGAGATCATGTTACGCACTTCACCAAATAACAATTTGTTCACAATTTTGTCAAAAATTTTGGGTATAACCGACAGTTTTACTATAGGCCTATAGCTTTCGATTAAATGTTTTTGTCCTGATTTGAAAATTGGTGTAACATATGCTGTCTTCCATTCTTTAAGAAACTCCCCTTCCAAAAGGGACTTATTAAAAATTTTACTCAAAGCTGTGTGTAGAGTTTCAGCACATTTTTTTAGAAATATGGGGGGAAGAAGGTCAAAACCAGCACCTTTTTTGCAGTCCAGAGCGATAAGGGATTGCAACACATCTCCTTCTGAAATTGCTAAAATGTGTATATCAGCCAACTGTTGAAGGCTGGAAAAATCATCTAGATGTGCTTGTAAATTTGTACGTTTGAATACACTTCCAAAATAATTAGCGAATAATTCGCTAATATCCGATGGGTTATCTGCAGTGATTTCATTTAATTCCATAGAATTAGGAAGGCCAGATGTTTTTCTTTTTGAATTAAAGAAAATCCAGAAAGATTTTGGATTTGATTTGATATCTGATTCCATAGAAGATATATAATTCTTGTACAAAAATGTCGAAAGAAATTCAAATTCGCGTCTGCGAAGGTTAAAAATGAATTGATCATTTAGAAGACCAGTTCTTTTAAATTTTGAATGTGCCTTATTTCTAAGGTTTTTTAGGTGAATAAGTCTTCTATTATACCAAGGATGCTTAAAGCAAGCTTTTTGTGCCTTAGTAGGTACATATAAAAACAGGCCTTCTTCAATTACCTTTTTGAAAGAAAAGTACATGTTGTGTAAGTCCTTGAACTCGAATAACAAGTTCCAATTTATCGAACCAAAAAATTTATTCAGAGCTTCATAGTTTGCTTTCCCGAAGTCGTATGAGAGAATTCGTTCAGTTTGCTGGTTGTTATTGAAAATATAAAAATTGAATTTAAGAACAAGTGCCTTATGATGAAAAGAGTCATTTACTAAAGGCATATCACATTTATTAAGCTCGTATTTAAAATCATTGTTAATAAAAATAAGATCTAAAATACGATTAATGTCGTTGAAAATATTATTTATTTGAATAAGGCTCAAAGAGTATAACGTATCACATAATGTGGATTCTATAACACCTTTCACTTTAAATGGAATAAAAATCTTTTCTTCGGTGCAGAATTTCCAATCAATATTTCCAAGGTTAAAGTCACCGAGAACACAAGGCGTTTGATTTTCATTTAAAGAATTTAGTACAAAATCAATATTGAATAAATGATCAGTATATATATTCAAGCTACTTGCAGGAGGAATATAACTTAATATTAAAACTATTTCATTCTTACATTTCGTTAAAAAATCATTGAAAACTACTACAATACACATTTGTTCAATATTTGCATCGTTGCGTGGAAGCTTGATCTCTTTGCTAGCCAGAGACGAAGTTATGGCAATAAGAAGACCGCCACCTCTTGATACACCATGTTGAAGCACTCTATCTCTACGGTATATAGTGTAATGAGAGTCAAAGAGTTCGCTAGATGTGAAGTGTGACGTCATCCAGGTTTCAACTAGGGCAATTATGTCGTAGTCGTGTGAGAGCGATGAATTGTAAAGCGTGCATGTCTTAGTGCGAAGACCACCCGCATTTTGAAAATAAATTGAGCGGCAACGGTGAGAGTCCCGAACTTGCAGTGGGGCTGTAGTTTGCGTGTCAATATGCGTTGAATAGTTCGAAGAGAGTTCAAGAAGATCATTGCTACGATCATGAGATGGTAACAATGGAAGTTGTGCTTCTGCGTCATATGACAAGAGCGCTGGATTTGGTAAAGAGCACATGGACTGCGTTGATAAATTATTCATTATTTTTTATTCATTATTCATTTGTTATTCATTATTTATATTTTATTCATTATTCATTTTTTATTCATTATTCATTTTTTATTCATTATTCTTTTGTTATTCATTATTCATTTTTTACTCATTACTCATTTTTTATTCATTATTCTCTTTTTATTCATTATTCATTTTTTTATTCAATATTCATTTTTTATTCATTATTAATTTTTTATTCATTATTCATTTGTTATTCATTATTCATTTGTTATTCATTATTCATTTTTTATTCATTATTCCTTTGTTATTCATTATTAATTTTTTTATTCTTTATTCATTTGTTATTCATTTTTTTGTCATTGCTTATCAGTTTGACGATATTGATAAGAACAGAAAAAAAAAATTTAAAAAGTTATGTATATTAACTTATATATACAGAGATGTTGTTGCCTTTTTCAAACTTTTTTGATCTAAATAGCTCACAATTAAAGTATTTTCATTTAAAAATTGGTTTAAGAAATCCAACATAAAACTTGATATAAAACGCGTCATTCTCTAAATTCAGGAACAGAAAGATATCTGTCAATAAAAGTATGTACAGTCTAAGTTACCAAAAACTGGTGAGAACTTAAAAATAATTTTTTGTACTTTTATATCGATGGCTTAATATAGAAAATGCGTAACTCGTTTTTTTTTGCGAAAGCTATGATTGTAAATTTGTTGCCTATTTTATATAAAAACTGCATTTAAAAAGTTTTCTATAGAAAAACGCCTTTTCTATATTAAGCCGATCGATATATAAAAAAAAAATTGATTTTCTCATCTGAATGAAACATGAAATAAATATTTTGAAAAAAGGAATCCAAGTAATCGAACTACCCCCTTAAATATGAAATAACTTCATGTACTTAGAATCGTACGCTTGCAAAAACAAACTAAGCTAACACTAAACTGACCGCAATCGGTAAATCTGACCTGCTATTATTGTTTTTCGAATCTATACATGGTTTTTCATTCTATACCATTATAAATACATTAAATACATTTAATACTAAGTAAACCGCTATCTGCGTTTAATAATAAAAATGATGAATATGTTAATTACCAGTAATTTGATGATGAGGTTTAGGAAAAGGAATGTAAGAAATATCGGTAGGTTGAGTGCTAATAAAATTCAGAGTAAGCTAAGGGGCATGTCACACGCACATGTACTATTTGAATTCATCAGTAATGCGATCGATGTTTGTTGTTTAGTATTGAATTGTACGCTGCTAGTGCTATACATTGCTTGAATGGTATTTATTTATAAAAAGAAGAAGAATACTTGACGATTATGCAAAATGCAGCCCGGCTAGCTGCAGCAAATGGATTCAACTGAACAGCTGAATATTATTACTGATTATTGTGAATGTAATATTAATGATTTAATATATTGTTTTTTAGTGATTGTGTATTTTTTATAATAAAAAATATTAACGTTACATGTGTATATGATGTTATTTATAAAAATGTATACATTTTTTAACTATATTTTTCATTTATAAACTATTCTATTGCATATATGAAAGTAACACGTCATTGTAAATAGTACTTTTAGTGCTTGTATGTACAAATGCAGTTGTCTCTTTCACCCTTTTATTTTAGGACAATCGTTAAAAGAAAATGTGAACAGTAGATTTACTGATAGTATAACAGATCAAGCTGGTCGTACATTACAGCCGCGTAGTTAACAAATAAACTGTTTATAGATACATATATCTTGTATTATCGTTTAAATCGTTAAAATTTACAATATTCTTAGAGATAAGGTTATGGCTATTAATTGGAGTAGAAATATTACTGAAATGTTCATAAATGAATTTCAAAGCCAATCGGCTTTGTGAGATATTCTTAAAAAAATTTTAAATGCTTTATCATCAGTGAATCTTAGCTCCTTTGATAAATTTATCATCCCTTTCTTACGTCTGCCAATTCTCCATGGTTTAATCCAGCAGGATCTTTTTTCACTTTTTTTAACTCCATCCAGAGTTTCATCAACTCAACAATTGTTTTTATTGTGACCATATCGTTGTCATCTATATATGTGGATACACTTCCTGCATACATATTGGCCAATGTAATTCATTTTAAAGCCCGGAGATCAGAATTTAACTCATCAATTTTAAATGCGAATAAAACCACTTATAAACAGCCTATAGAGGGTAGCCGTTTTATTGAATCGATTGCATAAAGGAGCATTACCTGCACGAAATGGTAGCAAAAACGTAGTAAATTTAGCTTCCGCCATTATCAAACAGAAAACTACGTGTAACATACCGTGGAAAAAACAATGAGAGAGATGGAAAAAAATGGCGAAAATTCCAATGTTTGACGGACAAGCAGACAACGTGTGACATGCCCCTAAGCACGCAGTCATGAATATTTCCAGGGAATTAATGCCGAGCTTGCTTCTTCGTCCCAGTGGTAAATTGATAGCCAAAGTAACCAACTACATACTCTTAAATTTAATGTCATAACCGATAAACTTATTCCAGCGAGATGTGAGCAATTGGTTCTTCATAAGTTAAGACAACAGAGATCAAGCGTACGTTTAGAAACTAGTGAGGTCCAAATGAAACATGCTTTTAATGCCACCGAATTCTCTCACCAATTTCCTAAAATTTTTTGTTGCGTTTTTTAACAGATTGTAGACGCGACGATTTAGGCTTGTCTGTTATGTTTTTTTTTTTATTTCTTAAGATATTTATAAAAAATTTTTTGCTGTTGTTATCTATATCGTCAAATTAATAAAAGAAAAACACAGCCCGAGTCCTAAGCAATGACAAAAAAATGAATAACAAATGAATAAAGAATAAAAAATGAATAATGAATAACAAATGAATAACAAATGAATAATGAATAACAAATGAATAATGAATAAAAAATTAATAATGAATAAAAAAAGAATAATGAATAAAAAATGAATGATGAATAAAAAATGAGTAATGAATAAAAAATGAATAACGAATAACAAATGAATAAAGAATAAAAAATGAATAACGAATAAAAAATGAATAATGAATTAAAATAGAATAATTGAAAATTCTGTAATTCTTTGTGAATGGCATTCAAATGAATAAAAAAAATTGATTCGTTATTCTGAATAACGAAAATGAATAATTGAAAATAGAAAAGGCGTTTTTCTATAGAAAACTTTTTAAATGCAGTTTTTATATAAAATAGGCAACAAATTTACATTCATAGCTTTCGCAAAAAAAAAAACGAGTTACGCATTTTCTATATTAAGCCATCGATATAAAAGTACAAAAATTATTTTGAAGTTCTCACCAGTTTTTGGTAACTTAGACTGTACATACTATTATTGACAGATATCTTTCTGTTCCTGAATTTAGAGAATGACGCGTTTTATATCAAGTTTTATGTTGGATTCCTTAAACCAATTTTTAAATGAAAATACTTTAATTGTGAGCTATTTAGATCAAAAAAGTTTGAAAAAGACAACAACAACTCTGTATATATAAGTTAATATACATAACTTTTTAAATTTTTTTTTCTGTTCTTATCAATATCGTCAAACTGATAAGCAATGACAAAAAAAATGAATAATAAATGAATAAAGAATAAAAAATGAATAATGAATAACAAATTAATAATGAATAAAAAATGAATAATGAATAAAAAATGAATAACGAATAACAAATGAATAAAGAATAAAAAATGAATAATGAATAAAAATAGAATAATTGAAAATTCTGTAATTCTTTGTGAATAGCATTCAAATGAATAAAAAAATTGATTCATTATTCTGAATAACGAAAATGAATAATTGAAATGATTTTAAAATTGAATGTGAATTAAAAATTTTATGTATAAATAAATTTTGCATTCATTGAATGCATTCTTATGTCGTTATTCAGTTGTACTTAAAATTCTGAATATGAATGCAGACTTTACAGCTCTGCTGTTCGGAAATACATCATTATGCGCAAACTGCTTTTGCAGCACAAGCAAACTGTTCGAAAAAGGCAAATGTTGCAGCACTGCACGCGTCAAACATTCTAAAATGTTTTTTTTTTTTTTTCTATCATGCGTCCCTCATCATACACATCAAAAAATCGCGCTGCAAGTTTTACGCTTGAAAAATGCCAGTTCTGCGTATACTGCAAATGCATTATGCATTTCCGAACAGACCCTCATTTAAACTTCAGAATGAATTATTTAAAATTCATTAAATTTTTAGAATAAAAAAATGTCCACAAATTTATTATCATATATTAACATAACGGTCAATTAAAGTTCAGTATGCAAATCACGTTCATTTTCTTTTTTTCAAAAACGTGAAAAATATATTATGGATCGTATGTCTGATACAGTTTTTTATGATATTCTTGTGAATTTATGCCAACAATTTTTATGGTTTAGAAATATACGATAAATTTTCTATTGACATTTCTTCATGCTCCATTCCATTTTTATGAATATATGTAAAAAATTTATTGAAAAAGTTTCGTTTACTTGCGCGTATTTATCATACATGAAGTCATTCCAATATTAATGAAGTTATTTCACTTCTTTGGAGGGATGTAATTACTTAATTTATTTTATTGCTTATTTTTTTTTTGTTTTTATGCTAACTTTTATCGCCATCGATTGCAAGGGAAACTGTAACAATTTATGCAAAAATCAAAACAAATCTGTAGTTAGTAAAAGTTCCATTAAATCAATACAAAACGGATACTGAATTCAAAAGCAATAAATACTGTGTGTAATAATAAACCGTTAATTAACAAAAAAGTGAAGGCAGTATGGAAGGACCAAGCTAAAGCAGGCGCAAGAAATCTCTCAATAATGTTCAATTGATAAAGTTTTCAGAAAGTTTTGCAAAACAATATCATTATTAATTAAATTTGTGGCTAGAACGAAGACAATCTGTACTGATGCCAGGACGTGCGGCTTGCTGCGCTCGAACAGATTTTGACAATAATGAAATAATTAATCAAAACAGATGAGGAGAAAAAGAAGGCAGGAAGGAGTAGAGGCTTAAGTCGCACAATTTTCGTGATGCTTTTCATAAACCATAAATTTTGCGAAAGTAGCAGTTGCAGGAAACCATCAACAACAACCCAAAGCTGTAATTAAATAGCTTCGCTGGCTTGGAAATAATATCTATCAATTAAGGTAAGGCAAGAGATGAAGAAAAAGTTTGGAATTTTGTTTAAGGCATCAAAAAAGGATATTTTGTTAATTTATGTCATATTGTGATACGAAATATTTTTTCATAGCTTAGAAATAAATATGTAAAAAAATCAAATAAATAAATAACCCATGAAAGTAAGAACCTTAGAGACATCAACAAACAAATGAAAATTGCTTTTGATGCCGAAAGGTTAAAGGTCCCAAATTGCTCGCCTCATTTTTTTTCTCATATAACTTATTTAGCAAAATTGAATTCCGTACACAAAGTTTTTTAAAACGTATGAGTGAAAGTGTTCCTATGTATGAATTTCCGCTCTCTTTACTTCTATGCTTGTCAGCATCATCACCATTATACATCATCATCATCATCGTAATCATCAAGTTTTGTGCTATTTATCTTCAGCCTTGAATAACAAGGCACGCATTGATTATTTTGTATGGTTTATTTTTTTATTTTTGCTTCACATTTTTTAGGTCACACAGGAAAAAAGTAGTACATATTTTGGTTTTCCCTGGATGCTGGCTGGCGCCAACAGAAATGATGTAATAGCTACGTTGTTGTCCTTTTTTGGGATTGAAATAAATAAATAATCGCATAGCTAAAACAAAAAAATAAAGCACCGTAAAAAGTTACTTCATTTAGAGGAAACAAGTATTTTTTAAAAGCATCTATTTTTAATGCCACTGAAAAGCAGCAAACTTTGTTGTTGAAAATGAGTTCTTGAAAAATGTTTAAAAACTATTGGAGTTCATTAACTAAAATGTCGTGCGAAAAGTTTTTATATAATTTAGCATTTTTTTTTTGTTTTGCCTTGCATTAAACTCAAACTGATGGTTATTGATTTTGAGCGAGAGGGAGCTTTTGAAAGAAATTTAATTAAAAAGGTGACTTGGTTGATGAGAAAAATTAAGTGAAGTCTTAAAAAATATTAGATAGTCTATAATTTTGCTATCTAATATTTTTCACTTATTTACTTGTACGACTTTTTTAATACTCATAATTATGATCCTGAGCAATCATAATGTGCTTATAAAATATATAAAATATAATAATGCTTATAAAATATTTTTAAAATTTCTTAGTTGTGTAAAATGTTTTAATATCATAGAAATTGTTGTTATGAGCGCATTATAGGAAATTTTTATTCCTTTAAGGGAGGGTTCTCCTGGATTTTTTTGGATTTGGCCGAAAAACAAGCAAAATTTGAGAATGGTTTGTGGGAAAATGAAAAGACATACGAACTTATGCTTTTGAACTTTGATTCGTGGTTTATTGACGAGTAAAAAAAAAAGATATTTGAAAAATTCAAAATGGCGGCTTGAAAATGGCGGATCTCGTCGACCTCTGCGCGCAAAACATCGACCTCCCGCGGACAGTGTGGGGCCTCAGGTAGTGAACTGAAATGAGAAATGTATAAAATTTATTAAAATTGATAACATTTCATATGCCTGGAACCTAACTTCAATTAAGTTTGGTAAAAAAACCAGTTTTATGGACTTTTAAAAAAAAAATTGAAATTTTTTGCTTTTTTTTTTACTTAGATCTCGTTTAAAAATTATAAATAAACAATTTTTTATGCCAATGTTAGGTTTCAGGCGTACAAAAAAGTATATACTTTCAAACATTCTTTGAATGAAGGAAATCGAATCAATAGAACAAGCCCTGTGCTGTCCGTTAGATTAGAAAACATGGTTCCGAGAAAAACGCGTTTAAAGTTTTTAGAAAGTTGGTAAGCGCGCGTGACATGGGTACGTTTGACACGCTCTATGTAGCTCGAGAAATACGCGTCGTATTGAAATATCCCTTGGCACAAACATTTTACATATATGTAACTTTCATTTTATGTAAAAAAAAAATCGATTTTTTCAAAAAAATCCAGTAGAACCTTCCCTTAAAAGGTTTGTTTTTTCAGATTAGAAGTTCGCAATATATTTCAAATTTATTGGAACGTTTATTTTTAAATCGACAAAAAACATATCTGACATATGTGTTGCTTGGTGTTGTAAAATAGTCGGCATATTACCGATTTGTGTGACGTCACGCTGTATCGATCCTTAGTTGCAGATTTCGTGAGAACAAGTGTTTGTGTACGTTCAAATTGTTAAAAATTTGTGTCCGTGATGATAAAGAACACAAATCGGGAAGAAACGTTTAGCAGCTGTTTACTTGCATTTATTTTTTTTTATGTATGCTAAAATTTTAAAGCAAGAGGGTGATGGTCTTGTTATATATTAGTGATAGTATAAATTTTAAGAAAATTCATGTAAATGTGTAATATTGATGTGTAATAATATTTGTGGAAATATTCAACAATTATGAATAGGCGATTTTCTTTATTTATTCAAAGCGACGAGCGCGCAGAGATTGATTACTCAAAAAATGATCCGAACATGGAAGGTGTAGTGCGTCTTGAACTCATTTTAAAACGCATTGAGCACTAACTGTCAAAATATAACAAATTATTTTATTTTACAAACCATCTGAGCAAATGCTTAAATTATTTCTCGCCATCGCAACAGTGCACTTAACTAATAACTTTAATTCGATTTACATCTGTCATTTCATTGTTATGTACTCTGTTCTGTGCTCAATTTACGCCACCACATGAGTAGGTGCATGTAGAGTAGGGCTTGAGCGTGCTCAAAATGAAAAAGAAACAACAATTTGGTTCTCTGAGCAGTTAATAATTTGACACGAAGTGCTGTATAACAAAAACATAGCAAATATTTGTAACCGGGTACTTTTGCATTGCTCTAGCATATATTTTTTTGGTTAAATTTCCTTCTTTTATGTAAATGGGAATTCGTTTAAAATTGCATTAACTTGAAAACTAAAACGTTTTAAAATAAACAAATCTATATATATAAAAATGGATGTATGTATGTGGGTATGTGGGTATGTGGGTATGTGGGTATGTGGGTGGGTATGTGGGTGGGTATGTGGCTATATCACGTATAGACTCCAAAACCGCTGAACCGATCTTTATGAAATTTTCAGGGAAAATAAAACCACATCTTGAGAGTGTTCCTGTGAGGTTTCGTAACGATTGGAGAAGGGGGCGTGGTACCTCCCATACAAGCCAAATTTGCTCCATCGATCACAAACAAAAAAAAAGAAAAATATCTCACGGTTTCAATCGTAAAAAACTAAGATTTGGGGATTTTGTTCAGATGGTTACTGTCGCTAACTGTACAAAAAATGGGCGTGGTAGTTATATAAATACGCCCACTTTTTCGAAATCATGGCAATTCCGGAGTTCTGCACATTTTTACAGTGAAACTTGCTCTTTAGGTGCTCCAAGAGACGAACACAATTTATAAATGCTTTCACGCCCACTTTTAACGCCCACAAATCAATATCTATATATATATAAAGCAAAACGATGTGTGTCTGGCTGTGTGATGTCTATAGACTCCAAAACTACTGAACCGATTGACCTGAAATTTTAGCAGTCGATTTGTTTCAGGTACGAGATGGTTGAGGAAAAAATTTGCCACACCCCCCTTTTACCGCCCCCAAATAAATAAAAATGTTATATTTCAGTCGGTTTGGGTCGTATATGGCTAAAATTTTGTAATTTAGTATGTACGGTTACTGTCGACAACTGTCCTAAAAATGGGTTTCCACGCCCCCTTTTACCGCCCACAAATAAATGAAAATGGTTTATTTCAGACGGTTTTGGTCGTATAAGACTTAAATTTGTTACTTTGGTTTGTGAAGTTACTGACAGTAACTGTACGAAAAATTGGTTTCCACGCCCCCTTTTGCGCCCACAAATCAGTGAAAATGCTATATTTCATGCAGTTTTGGCCGTATGAGACTAACATATGATACTTAAGTTTGTATGCTTACTTTCGGCAATTGTACTAAAAAAGGGCGTCAGCGCTATATAGCCACACCCACTTTTTAATAAACCATCAAAATTGACTACTGGGTCGATTGAGCTAAAATGTTGGCTTAGTTTGTACGGTTACTGTTAGCAACTGTACTAAAAATTGGTCTCCACGCCCTCCATTTACCGCCCACAAACCAATGAAAACGTTTTATTTCAACGGTTTGGGTCGTATTAGACAAAAATTTTGTAATTCAGTACATATGGTTACTCTCGGCAAGTGCACTAAAAATAGGCCTGCCCTACTTTAGTTAAACTCACTTTTCGGGGAGTTAGCGTCCAGTGAAGTAAAGTGCGCCAGGCTTAACCTAAATTGAGCTGAAATTTGGGCAGTCGATTTGTTTCGATTACGAGATGGCTCAAGGGAAATATTTTACCGCACCCCTTTTTACCGCTTGCAAAACAACAAAAATGCTATATTTCGCACGGTTTTGATCGTATTAGACTAAAATGTGGTTATTTAGTGCACATGGCTACTTTCGGCAGCTGTACTGAAAATGGTGAATATATTTGACATTTCTTGACATTTTTGTGTATAGCAGTAAGGCGGTCTGTGGCAGAACAACGTTTGCCGAGGAGATAGATTGTTCCTGTGAGGTTTGGTAACGTTTGGACGAGGGGGCGTGGTTCCTCCCATACAAGCCAAATTTGCGCTATCGACCACAAACCAAATAAGGGATATATATCAGACGGTTTCGATCGTAAAAACTAAGATATTATCATTTTGTTCAGATGGTAACTGTCAGTAACTGTACAAAAATAACTTTTTCGTCGCAATATATATACGCTCACTTTTTCGAAATCATGGCAATTCCGGAGTTCTATACATTTTTATACTGAAACTTGCTGTGTAGGTGCTCCAAGAGGCAGTCACGATACATAAATGTTTTCACGCCCACTTTTATCGCCCACAAATCAATATCTGTACATATAAAAATGAATCGTGATTTGTTCGGATGCTTAAAACTTGAAAACGACTAGACCAAATAGGATACTTCCTTCTACTGGTTTGTTCGTAACTGCTACGCAAAGGTTTAGGAAAAAAGTTTATCGCCCACAAATCAATAAAAATGCTATATATAAGAAGGTTTTGGTCGAATTAAATTAAAATTTGGTAAATAAGTTCTTATGATGACTGTCACTAACTTTAATAAAAACGGGCGTTGTCACACTTCATCTACGCCTACTTTTGGAAATATCACAATACTCCGAAACTATTGGTCCGATTGAGCTCAAATTTGATGGTTTAAGAAGAAATGCCACACCTTCTTTTACCTCCCATTAATATAAAAACAATTTGTGTTATCGAATAGCGTTATGGGTTGCACAGCTTAGAAATTCGGTATTCGACCACAATTTAGACGTACCGTTTCAGTGATGAAATTTTATGGGAGTTGGACAAGGGGGAGGGGCACCTCTCATACAACCCAAATTGGTGATATCGAATAGCTTTGAATTTATAGGAATTCAGCTTTGGAATTCAGTTTTTGACCTCAATTTACACATGCAGTTTCAATGATTTTTTTTATGGGCGTTGGACAGGGAGGCCTGACATCTCCCTTACATCCCAAATTTGCAATATCGAATTGCTTTGAAGTTATAGGTTGACAGCGTAAGAAATCGGTATTCGACCTAAATTTATACATGCACTTTCATTTCTTACATTTTATGGGCGTAGGGAAAAGGGGAGTAACACTTCCCATACAACCCAACTTTGTGCTATCAAATAGCTTTGGAGTTATAGGTCGCACAGCATCGGAATTCAGTATTTGACCAAAATTTACGCATGCAGATTTACTGATAAAATTTTTTAGAGTTTGCCGGGGGGCGTGGCACCTCCAACTTAACCCAAATTTGCGATATCGAATAGCTTTGAAGTTATAGGTCAGCCTCGGAATTCAGTATTCGACCCCAATTTACACATGCAGTTTCATTGGTAAAATTTTATGGGCGTAGGGAAAAGGGGAGTGGCACCTCCCATACAACCTAAATTTGTGCTATCGAATAGTTTTGGAGATATATGTCGCACAGTTTTGGAATTCGGTATTCAACCTCCATGTACACATGCAGTTTAATTGATTACATTCTATGAGCGGTGATCAAGAGGGCGTGGCACTTCCTATACAACCCTAATTTGTTATATCGAATGGCTTTGTGGATATAGGTCGCACAGTCTCGGAATTCAGTATTCTACCTCAATTTAGACATGCTGTTTAACTGATAACATTTTATGGGCGTTTGAATAGGGAGAGTGGCAGCAACGCGCCGGGTTTCAGCTAGTATTTTATAATCAGTAAAAAATTTAACTTATGCGAAATGACACGTTTAAGAATAAAAATTTCGAGTATTTGTTATTTCATATATTCACAACATTACTGTCATTTATACAAATCGGTAGAGTTCTGACTTGCTGCAGTGAGTCAGAAAAGCATGAACTTTTATCGATTCACTTTTCTTACACAAACAATTTTTTAAAAATCCCATCAAAGTGAAATTGGAACATTGACAGCTTATCGATTTGGAACGATCGAATCGAACAAAAATTGATTCAGATAATTACACAAACAGTGTAGGTGAGAATTACGTCAGAGTGACGTCAAATCGACAAAATGGATCGGTAACTGCGATCGTTACGAGTTAAAAGAACAAGCAACAGATTTTGAAATATGATTGTTTTTATATGAGCAACCGATTTTGCAAAGAAATTTTACTGTGCCTTTCTTAGGCAAGGACAATATAAAATACAGGGTTGTCAATATTCGAAGCGCCCATCTGGCAACACTGTAACTTTCCGCAGGGATACCAAATCGACTAATGACATACCGCGTTTGAAGCGTCATTCCAAGCAAATATTTACAATGGAACAGTACACGCCACGCGAACGCTCTAAAATTGTTGAAATTTACATTCAACAAAACAAGTCAATAGTGAAAACTCAACGTGCTTTCAAAAAATGAGCGATGAAGCTCATTTTCAGTTGAACGGAACGGTAAACAAACAAAATTGCCGTATTTATGCCACTGAAAATCCACAAGAGATTCAAGAGGTACCTCTTCACGATGCAAAAGTCACTTTTTGGTGCGGCGTTTGTGCTAAAATGCTCATTGGGCCGTTCTTTTTCGAAGATGATAATGGCCACAGAGTTACTGTCAATCAGGAGCGTTATCGCGATATGATAAACAATTTTTTCATGCCAATCGTTCGTCGAAAGCGTATCAGGCACTACTGGTTTCAACAAGACGGCGCGCCACCACACACAAGCCGCACTACAATCGATTTTTTGAAGCAATTGTTCCCTGGCCGTTTGATGTCAAAAAATGGTGATTTCGATTGGCCGCCAAGATCACCAGATTTAACGCCTCCACACTTCTTTTTGTGGGGTTATTTGAAATCAAAGGTTTACGTCAACAAGCCAAAGACCCTAGAAGAGCTGAAAACCAACATTCGTCAAGAAATAACCGCCATTCCCATCGAAATGTTGAAGAAAACCATGGAAAATGCTGCAAAACGGGGACAATATGTCGTAGAGGCCAATGGCGACCATTTACGAGATATCATATTCAAGAAATAATGTAAACAAATCTACTTTAACCCAATTAAATGATATTTATGACGAACAGACAAAAAATTGTGGTTTCTTTGATTTATTTAAAAATAAAATGGGCGCTTCGAATATTGGCAGCCCTGTATTTGTATAGTAGGGTAACTCTTGTAAATGTTCGCCTCATCAACGCTTTTATAAATATATTTATCAACCTATTTAAATTATTTCAAGCTTTGCAGAAAAGCAATTACACGGTGCGACAGTTCAAAATACCTGGAAAGTGTTACCATTTTTCTTATAGGTGTTGTTGAGTATAACAAGACTGCATACCATTAATTCGCCAAAAACCCCCAAAATCTTGACTTATCGTTAAAAACCGGTTTTTGTACCTTTGCACACTTATAAGGCTGTAACTTAGCCAATGCTGCACCGATTTTCAGTTTCCTACCGGATTCCAGAAGAAAAAACTTAGGCCTTTCTAATTATATACTTATTGTTTATAAAAACTTGATAAATCTGTGTGTATTTGTCCGGCAAACTAATTTTTTTTTATATATTCCAACTTTCACGATTTTTGTACACACTATTTTATATAGACACCACACTTTCTGTTAATGTACTAAGCAAACACGTTTATTAAAAACTACGACGCATTTTAGTTTTTAAAAATCAGCTAGTAATTCACTGAGTTATTGATGAGAACGAAATTTTTGCATAAATGCCTGCACAAAGTTTTTCATGTTCTTTTGCACATTTTTTATAGAAGCACTGATAACTTAATATGATCTCTTTAAAACTATACCGATGACTGATATCTTTTGAAAAGTCACAAATGTAGCAAATTTATTAGTAATGTTTGCACATTCAATATTAGTTGCACACTACTTCTTATTATAAGTAAATTTTTTACATGAAATGGTTTTCAAAGTGATAAAGCTGTGAGATGATAGTAGTTGATAAAGTTGAGTCCGATGATACGATATTTGGTCAAAATGTTACGATTTCAGGAAAAAAAGATCTAATGTCCGATTATGCATATTTTTTGTTAATAAAGCAATGTGTATGACTTGAAAAAGAATGTTTTTTCATATATTTTCTTTTTTTACTGACTTCTTATATTTTGGTAGTTTTTGCTTGCCAAAACCAACAAAATTTTTTGTTATATACTGGAAGCAAACTCACCGTTGTTGTTGGTTTTCAGAGTTTCACAAATCCGACGAGTATCCGACGAGCTGATTACAAAAGTTACGATATGAAAAATTTTTTCATGGCAACTCTGGCGCTGACGAACATTTTACCCACAATATCTTTGCTTTCTATGCTCTTCTTAGCATTCTCTTAAGTTAAGCTTTAAAAAAAATTGGAACATTTAAAAAAATAAGAAGAAGTGAAAGAAGTAGAATGACAACAATATACAATGAGAGATTTCCTTATGTAAAAAAATGGTTTGTTTCTTTATTTGACGTTTTGTTTTTCACGTCTTTATAACTTTGAAATATTTTATATAAAAACTTAGGCCAGTTCAACGATGAGCAAGAAGAACATTTTCACCAAGAAATGGCAAAAATGGAAACAGGAAAAAATAGAATTAAAATGATTTCGGAGTATTGCTGGTCAGTACAACGCAAAACTAATGATGCCGACTTAAAAAGAAAACGGTCAAGCAAACATTTTTGAGTTGTCATGCTGAAAATGGCTTTTTTTTTTTAAATGAAATTAAAATACTGCAAATTACAATTCTTATTGAATTCATTGAATATTGAAATGAAATTAAAATAAAATTTTTAATGTTTTATGGTAGTAAAACCTTGACTTACACATTTAAAGTTGGCTCGTGAGAGTATTTGATTAAGAGAGTTAAGTAATGCATTCCAAATATTTAACTGATAAAAATTAAGGTAGGACTTTCTGTAGTAATCGCTAAAAGCCAAAATGACACAAGTATCTGTAAAACCGTCAATTAACAGCAAATCGGTCTGGAATTCACTCAAATTGAAGATATGATAACAATGCATATTTTTGTATATTTTACTCAAAAAATCCAAATTTTGAGGTGTGACGGTCTTGCACGAAATGAGCGATATTACTACAAGGAATATTACAGGGATTAGGGATTCAAAGATTATAATAATAATTGGCACATTAACAACGACAATTCAAGTATTAAGATACGCTGTCACGTCAAATAACATACGTGTGTATTAAGGACACAGGAAACTATATCTTTTTTTCAGAACTATATCTTTTTTTGCCTGAGTCTTGTGGTTACCCGCTGTACCAGCTTATCAGCGTTTTATATTATTTATGCAGTGAATTAACATTTCTCACATGTAACTAATGCTTATTATCAAAGAATATATTTAAATAAAATAAACTGGCCATTTCAGCCCTTGGAAGAACTTTGAGCTAGCTTCTATTGACCAATTGTGTTGTGCGTGTTGGATTAAATGTTTGATCACAAATAACACAGTGTGTAATTTTTTAAGTCATGGCAAAATAACCATATACGGACATCACTACGTGATAAGATACCAAAAAAAAAAAGACCCCTGTCTCCCAGTTTTGCCCAAAGTCCTCCAGGTTTTTTTTATGGGACCCCAAAGATGTGGGGCCTCGGTGTCATTTTTGCAAAAAAATTATAATTTTCTCAAGCCTATATATTGCAAACCGTTTAGAATTTTGATTTACTCTGAGGCAAAGTTGTAGCTCTTGTCATAAAAAACAAAAATTGTGAACATATAAACTCAAAAAAAACTTCATCTTCAAAATCGTAAAAAACTTTAAATAATTCACTTTTTTTCCCCTGTTCAGGTCCATAGGTAGCAAACCGTTCAAAATTCAAGGAAATAATCAACTACAAAAATGCATATTGAAATTGTCAGTTGCCATTGTTGTGTGCGAATTATGCTATAGCACTTTCACTTTTTTTACTTTCACTTTATAACTTTCACCGCTGAGCTCTCGTTGACGTCGCGCTGTGTAATGCCTCGAGGTGAGTGTCGTGTCGCTTTTATATTGTGTGCTGCGTCCCTTGTTGCATGTGCTGAGCTTACTGCATTGCCTGTGCTGTTGCGGTCGGTCGGTGCGTGATCGCGTGATACATAAGCGCTACCTAAACGGTGTTAACCCTTGGACAAACACATGGTTCTGGCCAGGCATATTTCATTTTTGAGCGTTAATTAAACATACAAGACATTAAACATGACAAGAGCTACAATGTAAATTCAATGCAGATGTTTGCTTCCAGGTAGTTTTTTGATAGAAGTTTTTTGATTTTATATGTTCACAATTTCATCTTTATGACAAGAGCTAAAATGTGTTTCCAGGTATTTTTTTATATTTTGGGTTGTTTTTATGTGAATTCAATGCAGATGTTTGCTTCCAGGTAGTTGTTTGACAGTTTGGGCACGGGAACTCACCTATCAGCTTGAGAATTTTTATAAGCATGCGCTTACTATCAGTAAAGGTACAGTGCACTCACACACTCGGCCTTCTGACTGACAATTATTTACGTTCAAAGTTTTGAAATCAACTTTTTTTTTAAGAAATCGCTTATTTTCTTACACTTCATTTGTTTTTTTACTAGGGTTGTTTTTTGAGAAAACCCGATTTTTATTAAAAAGGTGAGGTTAAATTTTTTTTTTTAATTTGCCCCAATGAGTTAATAAAAATTATCATATTTATAAACAGATTTATAGCGTTTTCAAAAGTCTTCTCAACGATACCCATCTCAACCAGATCGGATAAGAAATGGGTGAGATATAAGCGATTATATACTCAAGCTATAAAGGCCTATATCTCAAGAAGTTGGATCGGCCTCCTTAAAAAAACTTTGGGGTTTTAATCAACGCTGTAAGCCCTACCAGGCCAAAGAAAATTGGCGCATTTTTCATAAAGTAAAATTGTTCGTAAAAGCGGATAATAAAAAAACGCTTTTTGGGCCATTTTTCGCTCATTTTTTATAGTTTTTGCGATTTTGACCTTGAAGATGAAGTTTTTTTATTTTATATGTTCACAATTCTTGTTCTTTATGACAAGAGCTACAACTTTGCCTCAGAGAGTAAATCAAAATTACGAACGGTTTGCAAGATATGAGCTTGAAAAAATTATAATTTTTTTTGCAAAAATTACACCGAGGCCCCACATCTTTGGGGGCCCATAAAAAATAACCTGGAGGACTTTGGGCAAAACTGGGAGACAGGGGTCTTTTTTTTTCTTTTATCACGTAGTGGTGCCCGTATATGGTTATTTTTTTCGTGTTGCACTGTGTAACCGAGAACTGGACCTACGTGTTTTATGCCGACTCCGAACGGCTTATGTTCTCAAGAAGCTTTTACATGGCAATTTCTACTCTCTGAGGTTTGCCATTGTCTGCAGAGAGGTGGCGACCGAACAGAAAAATTATTTCAATTGAAAAAACTTTCTGTCTGAGCTGGAATTGAACACGGGCTACCGCGGTTCTTTAGCTTAGGGGCCACGTATTCTACCCACTAGGCTACGGTCGCCACAAAGAATATATTTACTATAGTTAATTTTCTGTCACTCATTCACTAACTGAGTGTGTGACTAGTAGTATCAGCTACTTTTGTTTAATTTTTCTTTATATTTTTAAGACCTATTTTAAACTTCAATTTGGTTTGAAAAATGTCTTCTTATCTCCGTCCTTGGAAAAGAAAAAGTAGAACTTCTTCATTTTTTAAGTCTTCTAAAATCCATTTTTAGATGCCATGAACCATTTTTTACCACCACTTGTATTTTCTTTAAAAATTCACGCTCTTTAAACTTAAAAACTTTTTTAGAAAGATAATATTTGTTTTTGTCATAGATACATATTTTCACTACCTTCTATTTCTACTCTACGCTAAAGTTTTTTAAACTTTTTCCTTTTTTAAAAATTATAAACTTAGTATTTAGCATCCTAGCCACGCTATGCATCCTTTGAACTTTATTCATGCCATTTTATTTTGAGCGCAATCAAATTAGGGTGATTTTAATGTTGACAAACGAGCATGAAACAGACTTCTAAGTTTTAGTGTGAGGGGACGAGAAATGCAACAAGGCAAAGTAAGTAATACCGTTAATCGGCTCCATTTAAAGTCACTGAAACGGTTGATTTTATATTCACAGCGGCTGTTAAATGAAATGCAGTCAAAGTGCTTTATACACAAAAAGCAGAAAATAAAAATACCAGGAATAGAGTGAAAAATATTATTGCTGTAAATAAACGTTGGTAAAGTGATTGTAGGCAGCGTTAACTCACAACTTCAGCGCAACCTAAACCCAACACAACAAAACACAGGCAGCCCTTTCTGCACTTTATTCACTGAAATAAAAATTCTGCTGCAGGATATCAAATAACATAGCACAATGTTTCTTTAGACGTTGTCAGCTCGAGAATTAACTATAATATTATTTTAGCCAATGTTTTCTCTCGGCGTATTCTACTTTTTTATAGTTTTTTTAATCCATTTTTATTGCTTTTTATTGCTTTGGAAAAGAATCCATCTGGCAACGTTGAGCTAGTTATTCGCTGAAGTCAATGCAATGCTTCCTACCACATTCCTTTTATGGTTCCATTGCCATTGCTTGTCATCTTATAACTGGGTCAATTTCTTTGTTATAACCTTTCGCAATGCTTTTCGTGTCACTGCGCCGACGATAAGCAAGACGACAACGATGACGACGATGACGACGACGAAGTAGCAGCGCATTCTGGCTATTACGATGACGACAACGTAACTGATTAAACTGCAGAAGATTGCTTGGACTCGAATGTAGCCGTTCGAGAGAAATTTGAACTATAAAGTTTTACTATCGATTTCTTAATGTTTCTTTAGCTGTTGTTTTTTCTTCAGCATTGCTTGTAGTAGTTTCGGGATGAGAAAAGTAGAGGAAAAAGTTTTTTCTGCAAAGGTGCACAACTATTTGCAGTTGACTGTATGGCTGGCTAGCTATCAAACTGACTGACATGCTGGCGTGGTGGAGTCAAGAAAATTAAGCCATTTGAAATTCCATTTTATTTTCAGTATTTATTTGCAGGATATCGAAGGGGATATTGCATTTAGTTGAGTGGCAGTTAATAGCTAGAAATCTGTTAACCCACAGAGCTAAAAGTTAATATTAAAGCTTTTATTTAGAATTAATGCAATATCTAAGATAGTGTCAGTACAAATTTTATTACTGATTCATCACAGCTAGTTATAACATATATATTTTTTAAATAATATAATTACATAAGTAGTAACAACATTTGTATTTATTCATAAGACATTAATACAAATAAGAACTAAGTTCGATTACAGTGCAATAAGTAAGAATACACATAGATAAGTTAAGATAGTAAACTATTTGATAAGATATAACAAAAAATTAATAAAAGTGATTATAACCATGATAACGGATTACATTGGTAAGTGATAAATGAAAATAAAAAAATTAAACTATAAAAAATATAGTATCATAACTTAAAAATTAATAGCATTAAAAGAGGATAAGGACATAGATAGAGAAAATAGAAAGGATAGGAAGAGAAAGTAAGTTAAAGAAGTTAAAGTGTTGAAAAGTGAGTTAAAATAGATTGCTTAAATTATTCCGCCCACTTGATTTCTCTTAAATATCACACAGTTTAGAAATAACTTTTTTCTTTTTACCGAACGTAGATATTCTAAATATAAATTATTTCACAACTTCGGTATTCACCGTCCGATCTTAAGGAATGATATGTCTATGTATTTTTCGTAAGGAGGTCTTTTTTTGTTATTAAAACTCATTGCCCTCAGTTGACTCCTTATAGTACTGACCCACTGAACTTCAGTTTCTACCATCTCAAGGTACCATATTGATTGCAGAAATGGAAAGCCCGTAAAAAATCATTTAAATTTTACCAAAGAAATTTTTCGATATTTTCACTATAAATATTTTAAAATTCAAATATTTTAAAGGTCAATGAATACTAAAGACAAAAAATAGGTCTCCTAGATCGGACGGTAAACACTGCAGTTATAAAGAAATATGTCGATGGGCGACCCCTATGTTCGGTCAAAAAATATTTTTTTTTCGAAACTGTCTTTCCATAGTGCTTTAGATTAGCTGGTGTGCGCCAAATTTTTAATAGGTCTTATAAGCATCTTACATCTTCCTGACATTTGACATTTTAATAATCAACCATGCTACACTCAAGTAATGCATTTCTGAATTGTGAGAGGCGGTCAAACTTTTTTAAGCCGAAACCAAACCTGGGAGGATGAGTCGAGTGTACAGTAAACACTACATCAGAATATGTTTTTACAGGTAAGACAAAGTGCTTCACTAGCAATCGTCTTAGATCAAGAGTACAAAGACAAGCAGACATTCTTTAATTACGCAGGATATAATAAACTTTACAAACAACACTATTAACATGATCAACACGAGATACAGTTGAATTCAAACCAAATCTAAGATTAACAATTTTTGACACAATACTTAGCTTATTTGAGAGGTGAGAAATGTTATCAAGGAAAGTTTTATTCTTACAAATAGGGTGAATATAAGATTTGGCTGCATTTAGTTGGAGTCCGTTGCTAATTACCCACTGATAAATGTTTCTCAAGTCCTCATTTATTCTGTGGCAGAGGTTATCTAGAAGTTCAACACTACTTGAGTGATAGATCTGAATATCATTCGCATAAGCATGTATAGAAGAATAATTACAAACAGTATAAATATCATTTAAAAATATAGAAAACAAAATAGAACCAAGAATCGAAATTTGTGGAACACCACTTATTACCGTTTTATAGCTGGACATTTTTTTATGGCACAAAAAAATTAATTTTTTTATATATACAAAATTTACAAAAAAGAAATTTACAAAAACTAAATATGAGATAACGATCGTTGAACTGTTGTGCTGGATTTATAACTATTCAGCAGCGTATATCACTGACTGGTAATGCAATTGTGAATGTTGTGAATAAAGGTAGAATTACGAATACATAAAATATTTTTTTTTGTAATTATTGACAAAAACATTGAATTGAAATTTGAACGTTGCTATTCATTGTCCTATTTTTCATGTGAGAAGTAACAAACTGGGATGTCAAAAGCTTTTGAAATTCACGATGTTTCTCCGTTTATAGGTATTTGTCACTTCTAAAAGAGCAGCAACTGAGCATCTGGTCCATAGTGATGACACCTGCTTTATTTTCGTTGTAGTCCAGAAATTTATGAGGCTTGTTTTTATGAAAGGACAGTCTTCTTTACTCCCTAGTTTTTTAGTAGCAAAAAACCTGTCCTCAGTGAGCTACTGCTGGTCTGTCAGCAGCCTAAAAAATTCAGAACAATATCGAGCTCTTCCCACACTTCGTGACTTATTCTCGACATTTCAAATATAACTTACAATAAAAAAATAAATACCAATGGTCATTGACCATATGCACACAAGATCGTTACACATTAGGGCGTATCGAAAAATTTAGATCGTATTCTAAGAGGTCTCAGAACTTGCATAGGGTGGTCAAGATCTACCAAATAAAATTTTAGGAAAAAATAAGGATGTCTTCCTCTCCCGCAAGCACAAAGTTGTTTTTTGTCGAAACGTATGTGAGGCCGTGTATGCTATGGGTATTTCCACCAATAAGTCTACCGCGACTGAAAAACTAAATGTTAGATTTTATTATTATTATTTGTAGATTTTGGGGTATAGTAAGACTTAGCCTTTTATAGTACAACAATGGGTATTAACATTGGTTTAAAAAGTGAACTTCGAATTAAAATAATTCTGCTTACAAAATAACATTAACTTAAAACTATTGAAATTAGCATAATGAATTGTAAAATTGAATTGCAGATTGGAAAAGAAATTCTGGTTTAAAGTTGGTTTAAAAAGTAAACATTAGGTTAAAGTTATTTGCACAGAGTAACATTTACTTAAAAATATTTTTTTTTTTTGTTAAAGATGAGTGACAATATAATTAAAAATCAAAGTTGGTTTAAAAAGTAAACATAATGTTAAAATTATTTGCTTAGAAACATTTTTTTAAAGATAAACTAGCATAAACATTTGTATAAACATTTTAATATACACTTCATTTAATGTTTTTTTAAATTTTGGAATTTTGTAAAAAAATGTTGAATTTAATTTTGAGACCACTGTAAAATCTTAGTTAAAAAATTTAACGAGCTTTTTTAAGGAAGGAATAATTTGATCACTGTTTTTTCACAATCAAAAACTGTTTTTTAGTTCTAAACTAAATTTTCTGGTTTCTGGTAAACATGTTACTTGCACTTCGCTTATGGAAATCAAATTTGTAAAAAAAGGAAAATAAACACCAATCTTTCTTAATTTTTTAGTAGTTTTTCCAGCTGGAAAATAACAATTGGTTTGTGTCTAAAATAAAATGTAATTTCTTAAATCTTCAGAAATCCTTTATATGCAAAAAATTGTACAGTTGTTTTTTAATGTAAATTAGCAAAAATGTGTAAGTTAAGAAAGCAGACGATTTTTAATTTCCAATTATAGTATATACAGTAGGGCGGGCCAAATTTTTTGTCGATTAAAGCCACCCCCTGGGATGATTCTATAGACAATTCTAAGCAACTTTGGTGAAGAAACCATAGGTCTATCTCGATTTTCGAGTCTCCCACTTTTCAAAAAATGATTTTCCCCCTATAACATCATTGATTCAAAATTCGATTTTTTATTCATCGTTATATTATCTTTTTTATGTGTATATGGGGGGTTTTTGGGGTCGAGAAATTCATTTCTGATCTTTATTTTTACCTATGACCACCGCCAGAGGGCGTTTCATGCATATTTTAACTATTTTTCGTCTATTTTCTGAGAAAAATTTACATTTTTTTCGGTAATATTGATCTTTATTTTATTTTTTGTCAACAGAAATTCAACCTAAAAACTAAGAACATGTGCAAAAAAAAAACAAAAAAATTAATTTAGTGGAAGAAAAGCGAAATAAGTTATTTTTGAAAGTCTTTCTTGCTTTCCAGTCTGGGGTATTTTGCACGGCTTTCTGATGTAACTGCCATAACACTGTGTCGATTTTTTTGTAAAACACGTTTAGAAACGCTAGCCAGCAACTGAACATGTATTTCCGTTGCTTGTATGTGTACCGGAATTCTTGGATCAGGCAATTGTGGATCATCGTATTCTATATATTGTTCCAAATGATCATACGGAATGGTATGCGTAAACGGTGGTTCGAATAAGACATCATCTTTATTTAAATCAATCATATTCGTATAATCTGTAATATTGAAGTTTATCAAAGGTTTTTGATAAACTCTAAGATGTGCCGGGTCGTACAGATTTCTTCGGTAGTGTAAAATTTTCTTGATTGCGATGTTTCGTGTCTCTTTTTTATCATCAAATAATATCGCTAACAGAATATTTTCGGAATGTGCGTAATATGAATTGTCTTTAATGACATTATTCACAACTTGGCGTAGATTTGTATCCAAATATTGTGTCCAACGAATGAATTTGTGAAATAATACACTACCGAAGACCACCGAATTATAGTACTTGATGTTGAAGTGCATCGGCACATACACTTTCATTATGTATGTTGCCAGAATTTTCAAATTCCTTGATGGATTTTCAGTTGACACATACAACCGCAACAATCTATTCGCCTTGGTGAGCCAACGTGAATGTGCTATTGGTCCTGGTTTAATGTGAGACAAATCCGCAGGAACAACACCATTCGAAATTGCATTGGCCATTTTGTATAGGTACTTTGAATCGGTGGATAATTCAAATGGATCTAAATCAGGTGGCATGTTCTCTAGCACGATTATCTCGAATTCATCTATAAGCTGAAAAAAAAGAAATTAGATGAATTAAATGCAATTTTACCATTTAATAATGGAAAAAATCGATGTGAAAAATGATACATACCGGAAGATTTTCACACGTTTCAATTTGTTTGCCCAACGTTCCGGTTGTTGTTCGTGGTCCAGTGGTCGATGATTTGTCCAAAGTGTTAAACAAATGACGAAATGGCAGCTCGTTGAAGTGCAGAAGGCATACAAACCAATGCAGCGGTCTATTTAAATGCAATTCAAATCGACGCAAAATCCCATTTCTTTCGCCAGTATTTGTTGGCTCACCATCACAGCATATGCTGATTAATGCATCGAGAGCAATTTCTTTTTCGACGAAGAATCCATTCAATGTCATCAATTTGTGTTCAGCATCTTAATTTTCGACTTTTATGTAGCCTATCAATCGAGAATTTGGTTCCTTCAAAACAACTAGATGTGGTTCTTTCACCATCCTTGGATGCAACTTCTCATCGATTTTTTTCCATTGTTAAAGCATAATTTTTTCGGCCGTCGAATGAAAATGCTATCAAATTGGATGCATCATACTGCTTACGAAGCAATTCTTCTCTGCATTTGGCTTTTTCTCGACGCACTTTATTTTTATCCATGATGATCGGATTGCCATGTGCATCTTTTACGTCAATGTCTTGCATAAGGGATGTTGCGAGTGCTGCTGCTATTCTATCTGACACACCAAATCGATCACACATCGCAGCGAAGTTCGAAGCATCGTATCTGGGAGTATACGGTCCTCGTATCAGTGGCGGAACATCTTGTGGATTTGAACTTGGCTCATTTGCATCAGTACTTGGTTCATATGCTAAATGGGTCTCTTCAACGCTTGTTGGTATTATTGTTGACGTTGGTGCTGGCTCTTCAACTTCTGGCACGAATTCCGGTATCGTCAATCTTCTGACATTATTTTGATCTCGCATAAACTCTGTTGGATCTGGTCATTCCTTTTTTTTACTTAATATGGTCACCCTATGAATTTTGACGTTTTGTTTTTATATTCTTTATTGTAACCTTTTTGCTTCTCAGATGGGACTTACTTTTTCTTTGAGCACATTGTCAAACAATTTTGTTTTGCATTAAAAATCATAGTTATTAAAAACAATTAGCATTTTTACTCTATCGATAATCGCTTCGGATCCATTCGGTCAAGATTATTATCAGACGGACATTCATCATTGGTGCCTCCTGTGAGGATCTGCTGCGGTTATTTTAAAACGGAGAGCAAATTTGCATCAAATAAACCTAACCTTAAAGTAACACGAGGTAAGTGCTTTGATATTTGTGCTAAAAATGGTTGGACAAAAAGACGAAGTCAGCATAGACGAAGTCATTGCGCAGCAATTAGATGTTTTTCAATCGGTTCAAACCACATTGCGAAACTTTAAAAAGGACACGGTAGCCCGTAAAACAGAAGCATATCACAGCGTTCGTTTGGATACCTTAACTTCATATCGTGCAGAATTTCGAGACAACCACCGGATTTTAATGCGGCAATCGAAAAATGCTGAAGTTAAAAGATCGTATATTGAGGCTGGAATTTGCGACCAATTTGAAGAAGCTTATCTTGACACTGTTGTTGTCATTCGGGAATCGCTTCAAGCTAAGCTAACATCATCTGGACAACAAGGGTCATCTACAGGAACATCATCAGATTCATCTTCAGGTTTCAGCAACACCACTACCGCAACAACCGGCCTGCCGCAAAACTCAGTACCTCTGCCGGAGGTAAAACTATCAACCTTTGGTGGAAACTACGTCGAATGGCCTGCATTTAAGGAAATTTTTGTGGATCGCGTACATACAAATGAAGGTTTGAACAATTTACAACGCTTTCATTATTTGAAGTCGAGTTTATCGGGCGACGCTGCTCAAGATATACAACATATAAGCCTTGTTGGCGAAAACTATCAAGAAGCCTGGGAAATGATGTGTAATCGCTACGACAACAAACGAATACTATTTACGCACTACATGGATGTCCTAGATCAACAACCCGAGGTCAATCACCACGATCCTGCATCTTTAAAGCATTTCATCCAAACATGCAGGTCTTGTGTTAACTCAATCAAAAAACAAGGAGTAGCTACTAATGACCAAGATCAAATTTTGGTTTATTATATGGTAAAAAAGCTGCCAAATTTAATTCGTACTGAATGGCAGCGCTCATTGCGCAAACAAAGTAATATTCCAACATTTTCTGAACTGTGTTCTCTTTTAGATGAGCAATATATGATGATGTTGACTACTTCTAAAGTAGGAGGAGCACAGCAGCAATCTCTATCACACTCTCGGCGTAAAACAGACTGCGCTGCCGCATATAGCAAAGGCAACATTAAATCAATGAACATCGTAAAGAAATCCACGACTTGTCCCATATGCGAAAAAGCTGATCATCCGGTACGAGAATGTCAAAAATTCATCGAACTGAGCGTTGCTGAGAAAAGAGCGGCTATAGAAAAATATAAGCTGTGTTTCAATTGCCTAGGTTACAACCATACAGCAACAAAATGCAGTAGCCGCCGCACTTGTGGAATATGCGGAGGTAAGCATCATACATTGATACATTTAAATAAAGATGTTATTGTTTCGGCTGCGCCAACAACAACAACAATGCATGTGGCAGCTACCCCATCCAACCAAGAGCTCTGCAGCCAAGATGTAGGCCCTAAGACATACGATGTTATTTTGCCTACAGCTATTATTACGCTGAAATCTGTTACCGGTCAAACTCTCCATTTAAGGGCATTGATGGACCAAGGGTCTCAGGCTTCATTTGTGTCTGAAAAAGCCGCCCAATTGCTAGGTCTACCTCGACTAAAGGCACACATTAATATCACCGGTTTATCTGGGGCTAGCGTCACGACGGGGCGTTTTTGTGTAAACATTGTTGTGGGTTCAAGATTAGATGCCCGCGTGCAATATCATTCGTTAGCGTATGTGCTACCAAAGGTGTGTGGAGTATTACCACCAAACAAAATTGTTACGGATAGTTTTGATCACTTCATAGGCTTACAACTTGCGGATCCAAGGTACTTTGAGCCACGTTCTGTTGATATACTTTTGGGAAGTGACGTTTATGATGAGTGCATCTTGAGTGATGTTAGAAGGCAGGGGATGGGATGGCCCATTGCACAAAAAACAACGTTTGGGTACATAATATCAGGGAAAAATATTTCAAATCTTCCGATATTGAGCAACTTATCTTATTTATCAGTAAACAAAGATATCGAGTTTGACAACTTACTCAGAATGTTTTGGGAATTAGAAAGCATAAGTGATTTAACGGTTTTATCGGACGAGGATAACTGGTGCGAAAGTTATTATCAAAAAACACATAGAAGATTGGCAAATGGAAAATACCTAGTCCGATTGCCATTAAAATCTGAGATTGATTCATCTTGTTTTATTGGAAAGTCAAAGGCATCAGCTCTAAAACGTTTCTTACAAATGGAGAACCGTCTCATGAAAGACTCAAATTTAAAGAAAGTATATGCAGAACAGGTTAATGATTATATAAAATTAGGGCAAATGAAACTGGTAACAACCACTGAAGAACATCATTGTACGGTAAATGCAAACAACGACACAAGGGTAACCTGTTGCTATCTCCCTCACCACCCTGTCGTTAAGGAGTCGGCTGTTAGCACAAAAGTGAGAATTGTGTTCGATGCTTCGAACACAACCACGAACGGAAAAGCATTAAACGATATTTTGGCTAAAGGCCCAGCTCTTCAGCAAGATTTGTCTGCGGTATTAACTAACTGGCGTACCTTGAAATACGTATTTATGGCCGATATCGAAAAAATGTTTCGATGCATTGACGTCGATGATGAGGACGCTCAATATCAGCGCATTCTCTGGAGAGAGGACTCAAGTCAGCAAATTCAAGAGTACTTTTGTTCAACTGTAATGTTTGGAACCGCCTCTGCACCCTTCACCGCTCTTCGTACAGTTAAACAGTTGGTGCACGATGAAGGCGAACGTTTTCCTATGGCCGCTAGAGTTGTTAAGCAGCAAATGTACGTGGACGATATATTAGCCGGTGGGAACACCCTGGAAGCTGCTTTATGTGTTCGTGAGGAGGTTACATCCATGTTCTTGAGCGCATCTTTTGAATTGCGAAAGTGGGCAAGCAATAACAAGTTTCTTCTGGAAAACATTCCAGTGGAGCACAGACAGGTAAAGGACATGTTAAGATTTAATCATTCCGGTTCGATTAAAGCCTTGGGAATGTACTGGGATCCATGTTCAGATGAATTTAAATTTAAAGTCGGTTTTAAAGTTTGTATTGAAAACATTACCAAGCGGTCTATTCTATCCAACATCGCACGTCTTTTTGATCCCCTAGGTTGGCTTAACCCAGTCATCTTGTCTGCTAAACTAATAATGCAACAATTATGGATGACTAAAATAGGTTGGGACACACCAGTACCGGAAGGTCTTCAAAAAACCTGGAAAAGGTTTGCTGAAGAGTTAAACCACATAGAACAGCTTCGAGTGCCACGATGGCTCACGATCGACATTACCAAAGGTCCTTGCGAATTGCATTTATTCTGCGACGCATCCAACCACGCATATTCAGCTGTAGCATACGTTAGGGGATTAAATGAAAAGGGTAAATTTTCAGTGAGTCTTATTATGGCAAAATGCAAGGTAAATCCAATAAAGCCTAAGCTAACGATCCCAAGGGCAGAACTATGTGGAGCAGTTTTGGCAGCAAAACTACTAAAGTTTATCACGTCTACTTTTTGCATTGCAGTTGATAGCTCTAATATCTTTATGTGGACCGATGCTTCGATTGTTTTGCACTGGATAAGAGGGGAACCCGGTCGATGGAAGACCTTCGTATCTAACCGAATTAGTAAGATTTTGGAAACCACATCAGTAAGCCAATGGCGTCATGTTGCATCCGAAAACAATCCTGCGGATATATCTAGTCGTGGAATAAGTCCCTCCCAGCTTGCGAACTGCAATCACTGGTGGAATGCTCCAGCGTTTCTTCAGCTACCGTTTCATGAATGGCCAAAATCCACGCTGAATTATATTGACTCGTATCAATATATTGAAAATGAAAACAGAAAAGTTGTAGTTCATGTCAATGTTGTGGATAAATCTAGTCAGGCATCGATTCTTGAAAAATGGTCATCCTTTTCATCGCTGGTAAGAGTGGTAGCTTATTGTATCCGATTCGGAAGGAATTGTAGGTCCAAGGTTGCGTACAAAGGTTATTTAACTACGAATGAATTGCAGCGGAGTGTGAGCTGTGTAGTGAGCATGGTTCAACGTGAAGTTTTCCCTGAGGATTGGCATTCACTTTCATCCAGCAAGCCACTTCGGAGCAACAGTGCTCTACGTGCTCTTAATCCTTATTTTGATAAACGAGAACAAGTTATTCGGCTCGGGGGTCGGCTTAGCGAAGCACTAATACCGATGGATCAAAAGCACCCATATATATTACCATCGAAACATTATGTTACTAATCTTATTGTCAATGACAGTCATTTGAAAACTCTGCATGGCGGTGTCTCTCTTACTCTTACTCATATTCGAAGGAGATTTTGGATATTAAATGGACGAAATGTGGTTCGTTCCATAACGCATCGCTGCACTACATGCTTCAGGCAAAAACCAAGGCCATGCGTACAGCTAATGGGAAATTTACCAGCTGAAAGAATACGTCCTGCTCGAGCATTTACATCAACAGGTGTTGACTACGCTGGACCCTTCAACATATTACCATCGAAAGGAAGAGGGCGCACATCAATAAAGGGCTATATTGCCCTTTTTGTATGCCTATCAACCAAAGCAATACACCTGGAGTTAGTGGGCGATCTCACCGCGGATGCTTTTATTGGAGCTCTTAACCGTTTTATTGCTAGACGAGGTCTATGCATTAATATATATAGTGATTGCGGGACCAATTTCATTGGAGCTAATCGTAAGCTTAAGGCGGATCGTGACTCTTACCAAAAGTTTATTATAAAAAATATATATCCACATCTGGCTGAACGCGGGGTGCAGTGGCATTTCATACCACCATCCTCCCCCCACTTTGGTGGCCTATGGGAGGCGGGGGTTAAATCGGTCAAACACCACCTAAAACGAACTATTGGAGAACAGAAACTTACGTACGAAGAGTTAAACACTGTTTTAGCACAGATTGAATCCTGTCTTAACTCAAGGCCTCTCTGCCCGTTGACCAGCGACATCGACGATTTAATGATACTAACGCCAGGGCACTTTTTAGTAGGCGGCTCATTATTAGCCTTGCCTGTTGGTGATGTAAAGACGAGCCTAAGAGACCGCTGGCTACATGGCCAATATTTGGTTCAACAATTTTGGAGAAAATGGAGCAATGAATATTTGTCACGTTTGCAAAGTCGTCCGAAATGGTTAAAGGCACTTCCGAATGTAAAGATAAACGACATAGTACTGATTAAAGATGAAAGGTATCCTTGCAACCGTTGGCCGCTTGCTCGAATTGTGGAGTTACACCCTGGAACCGATAACATCGTTCGAGTAGTTACGCTCAAAACACAAAATGGCATCATAAAACGGCCAATTGTAAAGATTTGTCCTTTGCCTATCTCAGAAAACTGGGACGCAGTGACAGAAACCACTGCACAATAATATCATAAGCACTTGTTCTCGGTTACAGGTTAGGGGCTGCATGGAGAAGTCTATATCACAAAACCACAAGAAGCTGTTGCTGTATCTGGATGACATTCTGAAAGAACATCATCGTCGGGCCGATATGTTGGATCTGGTCATTCCTTTTTTTTACTTAATATGGTCACCCTATGAATTTTGACGTTTTGTTTTTATATTCTTTATTGTAACCTTTTTGCTTCTCAGATGGGACTTACTTTTTCTTTGAGCACATTGTCAAACAATTTTGTTTTGCATTAAAAATCATAGTTATTAAAAACAATTAGCATTTTTACTCTATCGATAATCGCTTCGGATCCATTCGGTCAAGATTATTATCAGACGGACATTCATCAAACTCTTTCAAATGATCTGGAATCAATCCACATGAGCATAATGCTGCCTTCAAGTCACATTGACATTTGCCGATGTAAAATAACTCTTTTGTAGATTGCACGAACGTTCTGAATGTGGCGATTTTTGGATGTTTAGTTTCGATTTGATACTTGTCAATCAATGTACCCAATTTTCTACCAACACTTTTTTTTGTTATAATTTCAACATTAAGTTGACTCCAAATTTCAATCAATTTGTCTGTTACGTGCGGTACGAATGTTTTATACGAAAACATTTTGTTTTCGAGTTTAGCACGTTCGGCCAAGAAAAAAAAACATCTTAAAATATCCTGTTTCGTTGGCAGATTGAGTCCACTCAAAGCACAAGATGCACCAAAAACAGCAACGTCGTGCGAAGGCAAATGCTTCAAATGAGTTTCGTTACTTGTTGATGTTGTTGCGGTTTGCGATGTAGACGGCAATGCATTTAGATCCATTGCATACATAAGACTTAAAAAATAACTGAAATTAGAATATTTTAAAACATTTGGTTCGAATATATTTTTTCCACCTGCAAATTGGTAAAAACGCAATGGTAAAAATGATGAGAATTTTATTTATATTATTTACGTTTCTTGTTAGAACGTATTAGTTCTTACACACTATTTGGGTGTTACTGGTGTTGCCTGGTTTCTCCTGGGTGCGTTGGTAGTCGGTGGGGATGATGTTGCTGCTGGTGGCGGAGCCTTGTGTCGTTAATTGCTGCGGCTGTCTGGTGATGTGCCGTCTGGTGGTGCTGTTGGTATGCCGGGTATTGCACTCTGGAGTATGCGAAAAAACTGACGCGTTTAAACAATTATAAATACGAACACAATTTCTGTACTTAATTTACTTTAATTTTATTTATTTAAAACCAACTAAATTCCATACGCAAAAAAACGAACCAACGCGGTTAAAGGAATGCGAGAGAAAAGCCAAAACGGGAGAAAAATCACTAAACATATTACAGCAAGTGTCAAAAGGCCGCACTGAACATCAACAACACAAACCCATCGCCGACCGTCAATACACATCAATGCGGTTTGCGGTGGGCGACAAGTTTGTTCAGTGCGGATATAAACAATTGACTTACTTAAAATTAAGAACAATAAATGTCAGAGATAAAAAGTCAGAGTAGGCATGAAACGCCCTCTGGCGGTGGTCATAGGTAAAAATAAAGATCAAAAATGAATTTCTCGACCCCAAAAACCCCCCATATACACATAAAAAAGATAATATAACGATGAATAAAAAATCGAATTTTGAATCAATGATGTTATAGGGGAAAAATCATTTTTTGAAAAGTGGGAGACTCGAAAATCGCGATAGACCTATGGTTCCTTCACCAAAGTTGCTTAGAATTGTCCATAGAATCATCCCAGGGGTGGCTTTAATCGAATTTTTCGGCTCCATACAAATTGGCCCAGCCTAATATACAGCAACCTGTTACAATATTACCGACGTAAACAGTTGATCGACATTAATCCAGTTGAAAAAACTGCAAGAACAGTGCAAAAAGTGCCATTATGTTTTTTACTGCAAGTTTACGCTGTGTGCGAAAAGAACTAAGGGTGTGTGCGAATTGATCTAAATGCGGCCTAAACCAAATAGTGTCGATAACGAAGTGCTTCCTAATTTAGGATTTATTTAGATAGCTCGAGAATTTCCTAAATTATTTAGGAAGCACTGCCTTATCGACCCACTTTAGTTTAGATCAATTCGGGTACAGCCTAAATTGAGTAACATTTACCGACATTTCTAAAATATTGAAACCGTGTTGGTAATGCAGTGCTTACTTCTAATTTATAAAATTTTGTAACATTCTTTTCAGCATACTTCCGGTTAGTACGCTACTGAACCCAAAAATGTCTTCAATGCTGCCAAGCTTACAACCATGGTTGGAGAGGTAAAATGTCAAAATTTCGCTGTCTTTTATATGTTAATGTTACAAAACAAATATAATGATATACAATATATGCAACATTTAAAGTACCATTGATAAAGGACTCAGTGACAACGAATAGTGAGAAAAATGAGAGCCATCACAACAAAACAAATTTAACAAGAAGGGGGGCGGGGGAGACAAAAAGTAAGTAGATTACTGAAAGGAAGATTTTATATAAATCAAAATGTTCGTAATTACTTTAGACACACAACGCATTTTTTGAGATAAATGGGGGACGTTCACATACAGATAATTTTTAAAACAAACCTGTTATAAAAAAAAGGGTGGTTAAATTTTAAGGGCCGATGTTAAATGTGAACCAACCACACCTAAACGTCAAGTTTTTTCTGCATTTCATTTGACATTTCTCAATTTCAGACTAATTCAATTTGAACCATGGAAAGATTACACAGTCGAGCAACGCGTAAAAGTTATTCAGGATTATTATGAAAATGGACGTTCAAATCAAAATGCATATCGTGCACTTTGTGATTTTTTCGGTTGATTTAATCGTCCAAATGTGTGCACAATCGGAAAAATCGTGCAAAAATTTGAGCAAACCGGGTCTGTATAAGATGTGAAAACACCAGTGCATGCTCGTACAGCTCGTACAGCTCGTACTGCAGAAAATATTGCTGCTGTTTGCGATAGTATGGCTGAAGAGTCGTCCACCTAAACTCGTCGTCGTGCCCAACAATTGCACCTCTCACGCTCGTCGTTGATGAACATTATGCAGAAAGACTTGCATTTACACGCTCACAAGGTGCAATTGACACAAGAACTAAAGCTTCTTAATCATTTCAAGCGTCGTCCATGGTCAGAAGGGGGGCAAGAAATGGCAACAGTGGATGATCAATTTTCGAAGAAAATCATCTTCAGTGATGAGGCACATTTTCACCTCAGTGGATTCATCAATAAGCAGAATTGCTGTATTTGGGCGAATGACAGTCCAAGAGTGATTGTCGAAAAACCAATGCACCCACAAAGAGTGACTGTTTGGTGCGGTTTATGGGCATCATCGGGCCGTATTTTTTTCCAAAATGAAGCCGGTCAGGCAGTTACTGTGAATGGTGTTCGCTATCGTGAGATGATAACGAACTTTTTATGGCCCGAATTGGAAGATATAGATGTGAACGATATGTGGTTTCAACAGGACGGTGGTGGCGATGTCAATTGGCCGCCGAGATCATGTGATTTGACACCATTGGATTTCCTTCTTTGGGGTTATTTGAAAGAAAAGGTGTACGTCGATAAGCCAGCAACAGTTCAAGAGGTAAAGGAAGAAATAATTCGACACATTAACGGCATAGAACCTCAATTACGCCTCAGCATCATCGAAAATTTGGATCATCGAATGGAGGTGTGCCGCCGAGGTCGCGGCGGCCATTTGGCCGATATTTTGTTCCATACATAATTGAACCATACCAATATTATTATAATAAAAAGAAATTACAATTATTTCCTAAATAATTTGTGTTTTATTCAAAATCAGCATCGGCCCTTAAAATTTAACCACCCTTTATTAATAGTCTCGTATGAAAAAATAGACTTTTAACCATAACTTTTGATTGGAAAGAGATATTTGGGTAATTTTTTACATAAGTTATTTTTGAGACTTGACTTTTTTGTAAAAAATATAAAAACAACATTTTGGAAAAAGTAAATTTCGCGAAAAAAATCAAAGGGGGTAGTACCCTTGGTGTTTTGATGATAAAAACAGTAAAATAATATTTGCGCTTAATTGGAAGAATTTTTGCAAATAAATGCTATGTCATATAAAAGGTAGCCAAATGTGCAATTTTTAATTGATTTCATTTTTACAACATCAACAATTTTTGAGAGATTTTTTGAGTAAAAAGTCAATATTTTGGACCTGTTTTGACATAATCATAATATATATATACACTAACTTAACGGTACAGTTCAACCTGTTTTTGTAAAACGATTTTATTGAACTTTTGAATAAAAAAAAATTTGAGTGAAATATATTAATGTACAACGGAGATATTTGCATCGAAAGACCAAACTATGATTTTCATGTCGTTTTTTTCTCATTCTTAGGTAACGAAAAAGTCGCTGTACTGAAAATTTCTCCAATTTTGAAGATATGCGAGTGTTTTTGATGTCAAAATAACAAAAAAATTTTGAATTTAAATACTCAAAAATCTTCGATTGTAAAAAGTTTTATAATAACAAAATTACCGTTAGTTGAAAAATTTTAGAGAGAGCGTGGCAAAAACTAAGTATGTAACATTTTAAGTTGGAATAAACTTAATTTGTATACCTAGTTTGAGCGAAATCCGTTGAGCCGTATAGATTTGTATAAAGGCCAAACAAACAAACAAACAAACAAACAAACAAACAGAAAATGAGTTTTATAACTATAGATTACAATAAAATAAAAAAAAATCAAATAAATTGAAGTAAAGAAAACAGAGAGGTGAAGTAAAAATTTGGTAAAATAGCAATTTTGAATAAGAAAAAGAAGCATATATTTTCTGATTTACAGAACTGAAATATTTAATGATTGCATGTTAAAAGCTGGTTCATGCAGTAATTTGCTTAACAGAATTAGGTAATGCATTCCAAAGTCTAATGGTGCTGATAAAAAAGAAGCTTCCACTGTTTAGATAGTTAATTCTTGGCACAACCAGGCTAGTGTACTTTTGTGACTGAAAAAATTTAAGTTTGACAAAAAGATAATGAGGACTTTGAGCATGCATAATTTTGTGTAGAAATAAAATGTTAAGGATGTTCAAATACTCAAGCAAGCCACAGCCCAGAATACCCTTGCTCCTTAGCGAAATATGATCATAGCGACTGATCCCGTATAGGTATCTAACCGTGCTATTGAATGCTACCATAAGTTTGTGCTGAGATTGGGAGTCTAGCTGACTATAAACAACATCAGAGCATAAGATGTATGGCATAATTAATTGTATAACGAGCCTGCGCCGAGTTGCAGTGGGCAAAAAGTCCCCAAAGAAGACCGTAGATAGGGTAGCATCCCGTATATTTTACCTATCGTTTTGTTGTTGGGGTCAGTACAAGTCAGTTGTGAGTTAATTATAAATCCTAGATTTTTCGCTTTATATACTACTTGAAGTTTATCTGTTTCAACGAAAAGAGGTGGAATATCAATAATGCAGGAGTCACTTCTCGCATATACGCAGTATTTTAGTTTTTATGGGATTTCTATGGAAGAAGTTTGTTGCATCCCAATTATTCAACGAGCTCAGTCTATAAGTCATGCCTTCTAAGATTCCAGTAGAACGTGAGAGATAGAGTTAAATGTCGTCAGCGTAGGCATGAACAGTAGCGTATTTACAAATAGAAAAACATAATTAATAAACACAGAGAAAAGGAGTGGACCCAGGGATAGATATTTGAGAAACTCCAGTTACAATTGCTTTTAGAGATGATTAACTATTACCAACACTAACCCGTTGCCTCCTACCCTCAAGATAGTTAGATATCAAATTCACTAAATTTAAAAAAGTTTCTTAGCTTATAGCAGAGATGGTTATGATTAGCGGAATCAAATTTTATGAATAACTAAAAAAGGACGTAGTTTTGACGAATATACCTAAACCGCTAATGAACGTTACTTTGCCCAATTTTGACTTACATCCTACTTTAATTAAGGCGACGAGACAAAAATGTATGGATTTTTACGTTATCGTTACGGAAAGTGCTACAAATATAGCGCTATACAAGCACCACTTTTTGCAAGGAGAATAAAGCGCTCTTGAAAGTTTTTGCTGGGATAGTATTGATGTTACTGAAATTTTTTTAAAACCTCCGTAATAGAGGAACAAATGTTTAAATTTATATTTTGAGAGAACTGAAAGCTGATCTCAATTTGAATTTTTAAAAAATTGCAACAAAAAAGATGAATGCCAACAAAAATTGCAAAATGGTAGCAAAAGTTGAAAAGTTTTAACAAAATTTAGAATTTTATTACTATATTAAATACTCGTATAATACAAAGTTTAATTTCATTTTTTCTGTTTTGATTGTTACGGTCCTGAATTACACTTAATATATTTTTCTAGTTCAATTTAATAAATGCAACTATAAAAATTTGTGATTTTGAAGGGAAAAATCAATATCGTAACCCATGTTCGTTACGTTTCATATAGTGACTTGTATAAAAAAAATTAAAAAAGGATTTTCAACGAAACAATTATGAGAACTAGTATTGCCCGTGGTCGAAATTCGACCAATTTTCTGAAATTTCAATCGTTTTTCTCATTCTGAGGCGTTGACCTTGCATTAAGAAAATGTGTTGTACCAAATCTTAAGTTTAAAATTATCGCAATAATTTTTATATCAAAAAAAAAACGACAATATTTTTTTCTCATATTTCAGGTCAGCGGTCACAAATATGTTTGGTGAATTCCTTCTCCTTACACTAATTCACTTAAAAAAATTATCAAAATCAGTTCAGAAACAAGCCAGAGAACATTTCAAGAATAGCGACAACTCTAATTTTTAATTTTTTTCAGATTGTATGGATTTTTGCTTCCTAACTCCAAATCTGAAAAAATTGGAGGTCGCTCGTAGTTGGTTTAGAAGTTATAGGCCGGCCTCTAAAGTTGGAAAAAATAGCCTAAAAGATTTGAATCAGGAGGTTTGAAAAATATTAAAAAAGAGAGTTCTCGCTATTCTTGAATTATACCCACTCAAGAACTGTTTCTCCTACGACTATTTATATATAATAATATCGCCCGTGGTCATAACTCGACCAGCTTTCTCAAATTTTAATAGTTTTTTCTCATTATGAGACGTTGACCTTACCTTAAGAAAATGTGCTGTACTAAGAAAATGTTAAGTTTCAATACAAAAATACGTTGTAGTGAGAAAAGCTACAGTTATGGAGACATCGTCATAACTTTGATGATAAAATAAAGGAAATTGTTCAAAATTTACTATTTGTAAGAAGTTTTGCCATCACAATATATATTAACACATAAAAATATATTCACACATATATTGTTACATAAAAAAATGCTTATTGTAGCGTATCCGTGAAAAGTAGCAAAAAATGTTTTTTGTACATTTCTCTCTGATGTTTTTCCATATCTTACAGCTTAGCTTTTTTTTTAATAAATGCTCTTTTACGATCATTCACCATTTTAACTTTTCCAAACCCTGAAATTCCTTACTAAAATTAATATAAAATTTCAACGTTAATATTTTGGGTCAGAAGTCATAATTTTGAAATCTAATATAATTCGGCACATTCGGTGCAGTACCTTTCGAATGATATACGTTTCATTTCCTTTTTCTAAAATAAATATCAAAAAAGTGTACGACAACATTTGATGTTTGCGTATTAATATATTTGAGAATAAAGCAGCATTATTCCAGATAATATTAAAATCATTTTGAAAAAAAAATTGTGCATACTTTGCAGATTTTTTCGTTTATATATTTATATATTTCGTTTCTTGAATCTTAACGCGTCATTTTTTGTTTGCTTATATTTTGGGGTAATACCTACGATCGCTTCCACCTTTTACACTAAATATAGTAATACTAGAGTGCTGTCCAAAAATCAAAACAGGACGAAAAGAGTTTAAATTATTCTTTGATTTTTTTTATTTTTAACAACAAAAAAAGCGTGCAACGTTACGTGCGTGACCGTAGAAATGCCCATATTACATATTTTCCAATAATTGGACAGTAGTACAGTGCAGTGATGTGTTTCCCATTGCTGCTCATTCGGATTGTACGCGTCTATTCAAATGCCACTCGCTCGCTGTCCTTCTTGCCTGATATTTTTTATGACAAATAGTCCATGCCCCCCGTTCCTTATCTGTTTTCTGAAATTGAAAAGCGTAAGACTACCGCAAGATATGCATTTGGTGACAAAAACCAGTGTGCGACGCACATCCTGTCACATATACTTTAGGTAAATGCTGTTTCATTATTAAAAACCTTTTTCACCTCAGTTTTTTATTAAAAATAATTTTTTACATATATATGTTAAAATGTACATAAAACTGTGTTTTATCACATGTTGACAAGGTTACATACATGCCATACAAATACATGCTTGCTACAAATGTAGACATCCGACCGTCTACGTACCTCAGTAAAATAATTATATGTGCAACACTTCAAATGCAATTCTAACCAAACATAACTTAATTTGTTTTTATATTATTTTTTTTTATTGAAATAGCATTAAGGGCTTACATGTAAAAAAGATATAGCTTATTTAAAAAAATTGTTATTAAAAAAATTCTAATGTATTTAAAAAGTTTATAGAAAATATTTATATGTGCAAAACCGATTTTAATTGATTATATGGAATAAAATAGAAATATATATAGATTTTATTCTATATATATATATATATAGTTAAAAAATATAGAATTTATATTTATTTATATAGTTTCTATAAGTTTCTGTAGTTTCTATATTTATAATAAATCTATACTTGGTTAAGCGTGAAAAGCATGAAGTACATCAACGACCTGAGGATGGAGCCATCGATTTTCTGCCATTCATATTAAAGAACTGTTTTCAGACGCTTCATCGAATCGGACTGGCGCCCGATTTTATAAACTTGGGCCGAAAGAATGCCCCACAGGTTTTCGATAGGATTCAAGTCATGAATAACAGCATGTCACGGCAGCAGGTCACAGCAGGTGCGGGTATATTTCAGATTTATAGAAAGTCATTTGTGGCTCGGGAAGAATTTGTTGGTGCGTTGTCCTACTGAAAAGTCCAATTACTTTGGTGTTTATAACAAGTGAACTCAATAAATTCAGATTTATGTAAAATCTAAAACTGAATGTTACCAGCATGCAAGTTTTCGCCTGGAGCAAATTGCTCCTACCATATTTTCGAAGTCGGTGATCACTGTAAGCTTAGATCGGAAATTTTTCTAACGTAATTGTCCTTCTGATGAATTATGGATATTTTTACAGCCGAAAACATATGAGTGAAATTTTGGTCAAATCTGCAAGTTTGAATTTCAACATCCGCCATTGTTCGAAAAATCAAAATTTTCTAATTCCCTTCGTTCACTAGGAGCATTATTTTCTTAATATCCCTTTTTTTTATTTTAGACTTGCTGATATACCCCGGTGTAACTCAAGAGTCATTTATGTAAACATTTTAATACACACTTCTCGATTAAATATTTTTTTTAATTCTGAAATAATGAAAAACATGTTGAATTTTAAGTTTGAGCCCACGGTTCGAAAGGTAATTGAACTGCCTTTAATCCAAAAGAGTTTTGGGAAATTGTGGTGCTTGGGTGTTCCATTCCTTGCAGTGAGCTAATTGAATTCGAAGAATAGGTACGAAAAACACATTTTAAAAGTTAAAAATAATTTAAATATTTATTAATCTTAATTTATAAATATTAATCTTAAAGCTAGCAAAATTACCTTTTCAGCAATATAAAAATTATGGTGGGACTCAATGGGTTCTTTAGATATGGACATTTTAATATACAATATAAACAATAATTTATATTAAAAATATATTGAACTTTTTAACAAAAAAAATTTTAATGAAATATATTAAAAACAGCGGATATATTTGCATCGAAAGTCAAAACTCTGATTTTCATATAATTTTTTTTTTCATTCTTAGCTACTGATATTTTCTGAAAAAGTCGTTGTACTAACAATTATTGTACTAAAACATATATTGAGCCAGCCAAACGTGTGAGGCTAAATTTGAGGAAACTTGTGGTAGACATCATTCACCGTAGCGTGTATAGTTTATACCCATAATACTTACTAATGCGGCGCCATCTATCTGTGAATTTAAAACACAGATCAAAACCAATGAAATAATTGTGCTAAACAGATGCGCATATGTTTTATTATATCGCCATATAGCTGAAACTGATTATATGAAAACATTAACTTTCACAGCATTCTATTCACGGTCCCTTTTCGAAAAAATGGTGATATAAATTCAAAATTTAAAGTACCATTGATAAAGAACTGAGTGACAACGCAGACACAATAGTGCCATAGAAAATAATAGAGCCATCACAACAAAAACAATTTGACAGGAGGAAGGTGGGGAGGCAAAAAACTAATTAGATAACTATAGGGGAGATTTTATATGAACCAAAATATTTGTAATTACTCTAGACACACAACTGCATTCTTAGAAATAAATGGGGGCGAGGCCGTTCAAAGGATAAAAAGCATTTAAAACAAAACTCAGTTTTATTAATAGTTTTGAGACTTGAATTTTTTGTAAAAAATATAAAAACAACATTTTGGAAAAAATAAATTTCGCGAAAAAAATCAAAAGGGTACCCTTGTTTTTTTATGGCAAAAACAGTAAAATAATTTTTGCGCTTAGCTGCAAGTTTTTTGCAAATAAATGCTTTGTCACACAAAAGGTAGTCAGATGTGTAATTTTTACTAGATTTCATTTTAAAAAAAAACAATTTTTGAAGAATTTTTGGAGTAAAAAGGGTCTATATTTTAGACTTTTATTGACAAAATTATATGACATGTTTACACTGACTTAACGGTACAGTTAAATTCTATTTTTAAGTGCTTTTATTGAACCTTTGCACAAAAAAAAAATTTGATTGAAATATATTAATGGACAGTGGAGATATTTGCATTGAAAGAGCAAACTTTGATTTTCAAGTCTTTTTTTCTCAATCTTAGGTGACGATGTTTTATGAAAAACTCGTTTTACTGAAAATTTCTACAATTTTGAATATATGTGAGTGTTTTTGATGTTAAAATAACAAAAAAAAAAAAAAAATTTAAAATTAAATACGCAAAAAACTCCGATACTAAAAAGTATTATAATAACCAAATTACCGTTAGTTGAAAAATTTCGGAGGTAACGTGGCAAAAACTAAGTATGTTATATTTTACTATAGGATACACTAAATATATATATTTAGTTTGAGCGAAATCCGTTGAGCCGTTTAAATTTGTATAAAAGCCAAACAAACAAGCAAACAGAAAATGAGTTTTATTACTAAAGATGATCCAGTGCCCAGCAGCAGTGATCACGGCAAAACACTTTTTTTTTTTTGATCTCGCAAATTTGTTGTATCCCACTAATTAATCTAATATTTTGTCATAAAAAATTTAAAATATTTTCTTCAAATGTATATCGTTATTGTAAAAAAAACATGTCATTAAAGTATTTTAATGTGTGGCCAAAAAAAAAAAAAAAATTTTAACCATGTAAACCTCTCCTGTACATCCCAACTAGTTGTACTCCCTTAACCCATATGTGAGTGAAAAAACACCTTCATTATAATGATGAGGTACCCGGGTACCTTCTCATAATTTATATAAAAAAATACCGTTTTAATGCTTCAATATTCAGCTAGATCGATGCTTCGTGAATTTTACTCTTTAAAACATTTCAAAAATATATTTGCAAAAATATTGTTTATATATGTTGCAATAATTGTCTTAGGTTGGGCTTATAATGCCGACTTACGATCGTACCGAGCTAAGCTGAAACTCAAAAATTCATTGTGGTAAAAGAGATGCATGACTCGCGCTCTCTATTGCTCCCATGCGATTTTGAGTTTCAGCTCGGATCGGCAAAGCAACAAGTCGCCCCTATAAACGCGCCCGTAGGCTGCCCGCAGTGTAAGCGCCGAAGCAGACGCAGGAAAACGTTGTGAACAAGAGAGAAAAATATATTTCTATCTTGTTTTTTCGCATTTCACTGCCTGCGCCTGCCTGCCTGCTTGCTTCTGCGTTTACTCTGCGGGCAGCCTTAGTGTTGCTATTTGCAGACATAATTACACAGCTTCTGCGTATTTTCTGACTTTTGTCGATGTTGTCGTTTTTTGCAGGCTATCGCTGCTCTAGTACGGTATATGATCGTAAAAATGCATGTAGGATCTTGCACATCCTTTTAAACCATGTTCGCAGCGCTCATAATTCAGACTTTGAAAAGAGCCTTATTGAAGTGGATTTTATGAGTTCCCTCTTAGTTATGAGTTTTTAAAGTGTATTTTTTGTTGTTTCATAACATACACTACTGAAAAAAACATACAATATTTCGGATTGTTTTTGGAGTATTCCAGTTTTGAGCTCTGAAAGAGCTCTCATTTAGGAGTGTTTTGTGAAAAGCCACCTAAGTATGAAATTTTATATGTATTTTATGTGTATTTTCTGTATTTTTAAAAAACTGAGGTCCTAAAAACATCCCAATTGGGAGCATTTTCGGAGTAAAAATTTAAAGAAAAAAAAAAGCATGCTTTCAAATACTGTTCATTCACTTTAAATTTAAAATATTTCATCCGGTTCGGTAATCGTAATATGTTTACAACTTAATATTTCAGCACAGGAAGAGCGGGAAAATTTTAAGGAGTAGTCCGCGTTCTCTGACACTTTTTTTTCATAAAACAAAAATCATAGAAAGTGACAAAATAAATAAAAATAAGCTCATATTCGGCACTTTTATAATTACTTTATGAAAAAACATAGAAAAAATAGGAATCATAAAAGAGTCTTTTAAGATTCATATTGATGCCTCATAAGAGCAATCAGTTTCAAAGGAAAACAAACTTTTTTCTGAAACTTTGAAGAGTCTTATATGATTCTTAAACTGCCAATATAAGATTCATAAAAGAGTCTATTAGGAGTCCGAATAAACTACTTTTGAGAGTCACAAAAGTATCATTTTGTACTCTTATTTGAGCTCTTAAAGAGGGACCACTTTCAACGGAAAACTGCTCTTTTTTGAAACTTATAAGAGCTCATTATGAGGGCTCAGGCTCCTACAAATGAGTCATAAAAGAGTTTTTGAAAACTCATATGGTTTGCAGGGATGTAACATTCAGTCGAAATCAATTTTTAAAACTGTTGACATCGAAAACATTGTTTTTGTGTTATTTTATGTATTATTTTGTGAAGTCAGAATTAAAATACAACAACCAAAAAGTTTAAGAACATAAACAATATGAATTCTTCAGCAAGAGAAAGATTTTAACGTTTTAAAAAGTGTCGAATAAGGAATAGCGGTGTATCAAGATGGTGTAATCGAAATAGAGGATGATCTATATGAATGGGATGATAGTGTTGTAGTAAATTCAGGAACTTTTACTCTTTCAAAAGATGAAACACAGTGGATACATGATCTAATTGCACAAAAAAAAACGATTGGTCGAAATATTATGTATTATCGAGGCTGTGAAGCAAACCACACCAAACTATATACAGCTAAAAAAAATTTTCAAAAGGATTTTATCATCTGAAATGTGCGATGTAATTTTGGGAGAAACAAAAAGAAAAGAAGGAAAAGTTACTGAAAACTACAGCAATAAAAGAAAATTATCCAGATGCTAAAAAGAAAAGAAGGAAAAGTTACTGAAAACTACAGCAATAAAAGAAAATTATCCAGATGCTAAAAAACACCGAAATGATAAATCATATGCTACATACGCCATTCTCTGACTCTAAATTAGAGGCATATTTTGGTATACTCATTTGTTGTGGTGTACGCAAATCTAGTCGGAAGCTTCTGACTTGCCAATATCATTTGCCTTTTATTCGTACTAAATTATCTCAGGGCAGATTCAAGGGGTTGCTACGCTCCATACGGTTTGACAACAATTCTACTCGGCCCATTAGTCTAGCCACTGAAAAAGCTGCTGTTATTTGAGACATTTGGTAAAAATTTCAGCAGAGTAGATAGTTTGTAATACAATAAAACAATTTTTTTAGTTTCAAAAAAAAGAATATTTTAATTTTTTTAAAAAACAAAAAATAGTTTCTAAGAAGTTTCATACAAAACACAAAAAGGTACCCGGGTACATCGTCACACCAATAAAGATGTAAAAATATTATCGGCACCCCCACCCCCCACCTACCGCAATTTGTTGATTTTGCTGTTATTGTAAAAAAAGGTGAAGTTAATACAAAATTAGGAGCACTCAGGAAGTTTCAGTACTTTATTTTGGTCATTAGTACCCGGGCACCTCGTCACTCTCATAAGGGTTAAGGAGTCTGATTTCGAATCTGATGAAAGATTCTCAAAAAATTTTTTGACACTAGGGTGGACCCTAAAAATGTGTTTTGTATTTTATGCTCTTCAGTAAATCAATTTTTCAATCCTAATTTTCATTCAATTAAATCTCCATACGAGCAACATCATGAACTAGTAATCCCGTGTGACGTTAAAACGCCAAAATCAAACATACCTAGATTTTATTTTAAGCTATTGAATAGATTTTCAACTGATCAAAATTGAAATGAAATTAATTTTGGACATTTTGCAATATACGCGGTATTTCTTATTAAATATTTGAGTAAATTTTTAAAAATTATAAAATTTTCCGACCAACAGTTTAAAAATCTTTTTTCAACTGTAAGAAATCATTCAAGTATCAGTTTGATATTGAATATGGGCATTTCCACAGTCGAGAACGCGACATTCATATGCCTTTAAGGTGAAAAAACATACAGAAAACGCAAGAACAGTTTTTTATCTTGTTATTTTTCGATAGCCTTTTAGTAGCATTATGGCTAATACAAAAGTTAGGTTCTGTGGATTTTAGGTTTCGAATATATAAGCAATACACACGGGATCTAGCACGCGACAAAAAATGGAACTCGTTTTCGACTGCATCTAGAACTAGTAAGGAATTATCTGCGACTGGGCCGAAGTTAAAATACCCCCAGCGACCAAGGTTTTTTTCAAATTTCATAACTAACGTTTGTATTAATTGTTAAAGGTTTTGTGCAAAATTTGAGGTCATTAGATAAATTTTAGTGGAACTGAAAGAGGTTTTACCATTTTGGTGAACGCACTTTGTATGGTAGGTAGACATGGTTTTCATCCGATTTGACTAATTTTCTAACTTGACCTCCATTTTTTAATAGAAAGCTTATATATTAAATTTCGTTATGATAGCTAAAAAATTACGGCTGTTATCGTGACCACAGACAAACAGACGGACAGACGGACAGACGGACATGACTAAATTGACTCAGGAGGTGATGCTGATCAAAAATATATATACTTTTCTATACCGGCCTTATCGGCGTTTCAAACGGAGTGACAAAGTTAATATACCCCTATTACATTTTTTAAACTTGGGGGTATAAAAATGCAGAAATCTGCGAAACGGAACAAAAAATTATAATACCACTTCTTTTAAACTAAAATGGATTAATGTGGCTTCCTAGTGATAGTCGTCAGGTTGAAGTACTTGTATTGGTTTTTTTTTAGCATTACTTTAATTTAGCACGCGACATATTTTTCCATTGCAGTTTAATGGGGTAATTAAGTAATTAGGTAGTTAAGTAATTATGTAATTGAAAAATAAATTTAATATATTTTCCTTTCTCTGCTTCAACCATTATTTCATTATCTTTAGTCAATGCCTTCCATTTTTACTGAAACAAAAAAGCTTACGAAACATTTACTAAACATTTACGAAAAAGAAAAACTACTTTTGTGAAACAGTGCAGACGATTTAATCATATGTAGAAATTACTTAAATTAATAAAATTAAAATGTTTGTCTTATGTCTTATTTAATATCATTAAATAATACGTTTTTAAAAAGTTTTAATTTTTTGGTCACGATTGACTTCTCTGTGGAAATGCCCAGTTTTAGCTGTGAAATTATAAAAGATTATTCGTCTATAGTATAACAGTTTCATAGCTATTAGCCGATAGGTGGCGCTAAATACCTCACATATTTTTAGGCATATGCTGAAATTAAGAAGAAAAAAAGCAACATAACAACAATTATATGCAAACTTTAACTCGCTATAAGTTAAAAAATATAAATTTTTAAGAAATAAAAAGTCCAGTTTGCACATTTAAAGGTCTAAACCTACCAAACATACTTAATTTATTTAGATTGAACTTGTACTTAAAAAGCCTTACGCCATACAAAATTTGCGTTTTCTTAATATATGTAAGATGTTCAATGCTCAACGCCTTTTTTCGTCATGAAACAACGCTAGCAACGGTAACTGCCTATTTTAACCTCTTTTAAGAATTTTTCATCTTAATTTTCAATAAATATTTATTTTTTTCTGAAATACTAAATTAAACTTTTTAATTTGATTGCTAACTTACATTATAAGCCTTGTAAAAACTATATAAAATAAAAAATAATTAAAAAATAAAATTATACACATTTTATGTCGAACTACATTCGGATTTGAAGAAAAAATGTAAGGAGCTTCGTTCCTGATGTGGGTCCCCCGGCCGCACCCCTTTTTTATTTGGTGTTATTTGATTTCTCTTGCGTGTAACTTAGTAGTATTAGTAGTAACTTAGTTGGCTTTGTTTTCCTTGGAGCTATTGTACTGCACTAGTACCTTAGAAGCATTAACAAATTTTCAAACTCGGCTTATGTACGTCTCAGCTATTTATGATTAATTAAGTTTAAGAAAACCTACTGATGATATTTCTTTTTTACCCCGCTGTTCTGAAAAAAACGACTCCAAGGCACGTTTTAACAACGTGTTGTCAATTAATTTGTTCTCACATCCGTCACTTATGTTATTCGCGGGTTGTCTCCTTGCGTTGTAACCTCACTTGGCTGGATGCAGTTTTCGGATTTAATGCAACATCCTTTGCTCAAACTTGCATCGCATCGAGCAAGTTCAATTAATTTTTCACTTGCTAACCTATGTTTGTCTAATAAATTTTTCACCCATTAAAAGCCCGCCTTGTGTCCGGCTGAGTCTCTTGCCTGCGATATCTGATACCGGAAGGAATTCAGAGTTTACAGTGGCGTCGTGGTATCCGATGCGAAGATAAACTGTTTTACAACTCAACAAATATGTAAGCACTCAAACACACACAAAATTTTAAGAACAGGATGTTCACTAAAGTGAAGCGTTTTTGGGCAATTCTTGTAATTGCTGTGCAACTCATAATTTATGCACAAGGGTCTCTTTAACTCATTTCGATAATTTTTTTTTTGTTTTCAAAAAAATCGGAATACACAGCGATTCTGTACCAATATTACAAAAACTCTTTTATATAGTTTATAAATATTTTTATCGTTTTAGAGGTAAAATATTCAAAACGATAGATGAATAAAGTTTTCTAAAAAAGTTAAAGTTGCGTCCGCTATCTTTAAAGAGTTAACTCGATTTTTCGATTGTTTGAAACTTTTTTAATTTTTCAGTAGAAAATTTAAATGTATTCTACATATATGCATACCATATGATAGGAAATCAAGAAAGGAATATTTGAATAAGAAAATTTTTAGACCAACAACAATTTTTATTATAGTTTCTTACGAAATAATATAATTCTTTTATCGTGCTAAATGAATCGCTCTCTGAGGCAATATTCGCAGTGCTAAATAAAAGTACACAAAATTGTTGAAACATGGTTTGAATAAAAACTTTTGTAAAATATCTAAACAAGTCAAGAATTTTCTCAAATAAAGAATGAAATCTTCCTCTTTGTGTCGTAAGTTTGAATAAATTTATTTTTAATTTGTTAAAACGTAAGCACACTGATGAACATTTTTTCCTACCTCTTGAGTAATTATTTACATCTGTAATTGATTCCATCAACCTCGTTCGAGAAGATTTAATATATTTCATTCACTCTGTTTGCACAATAAGACTCAGTGGATTTTATGGGAAAGCAGATCAATTTTCCATCTCTATCAAAGCGCTTGAGCTCACTGCTCTTTGAATTATAACAAAAAACCGTTAATTAATTCCAACTCGAACATGATGTATGCCATGAGAATCTTGCGTAATCAAACAAACTAATTTGCACAAAGTATCGCATTACCAATTATAAAAAATAAATTTATTACGAACAGACAGAATCTGATGGCGACGACTGGACATCAAAGTTTACCGCTCATTTACTGCTTTACAATGGCGCATAAATAAATAGCTAAAAATTATTTATTTAATGCTGGATTATGTGTAGTGTGCAGAAAATGGGGGTTATTATAGCTTTTAACCAAAAATTGTGAAAATATTAAGACTCGTTAGGTAAAGTGCAAAGATTTACTACACCGGAAATGGTATTTTGATATTTTTTTTGACTACTTCAGCAAAGTGTTTGTTTTGGTAGGAACACTCTTAGCAGCTGTTTTTCTCCCTGACACACTCTCAGTTTCCCTCCGGTCTCACTTTAGTGTCCTTGTAAGCAGCTTTTAACTTTATTTCATTCCATATATCATAAACTGCCACCATTGGGCGCTTGTGGATGTGCTCAACACAGATTCTTACCACATTTTGAATATGCTTACACTCTTCAGAGATAGCGAAACCGAGCAAATGTATAAAAATCCAACCAACAACATAAAAAAATACTGCTACAAAGCAGCAGTGCAGCTGCGTGCAAACACATTGTACGACAAACACAAACATATCCAGCATACAAACATACTTGAGCAACGTGAGCATAAAAGAACACGTGTCGAACATGCAACATAATTGCAAAAACACGTTAAAATATTCACACTTAACATGGTCAATAAAGTAAGTCACAGCAGTTTTCAATTAAGCACAGAGTGTAGAATACAGGGTAAAATGTGGGTGAATATTTATGCATGTATGTAGATGTGCATTGGTGTGTGTTCGGGTGATTTGTGGGTGCGGAAGTGTCTGCACTTTTCTGTAGGAGCGTGGTTATCTCTGCACAAAGGATAGTAGGTACTTTTGTATCCTCAGCTCTATTTGTGGTTGTACATAAAATTAATTATTTTGTGCTATGCGCAAAAAAAAAGGATTGCGTAATTTTAGGGTCTTATTGAAATAATATAAACAAATATACTTATTTTGAAATTTGTTTTTATTTACTTGCTGCCACTGCTGCTACTATTTTCCAAATTATATAAAAAAATTTCAATTTGTTTATTACGTGTTCCACGGACAGCATCTACCATTTTGCTTATTTTATTTTTAATTAATAACCTTGTTTATGCGCAAAACACTAATGCGGAAGGATGCAAAACATCCTGCCGTTGGTTATTTATGTGAAAGATTTATTTGCAAAGCTTAGTTTTGTTTGTGAAATATTTGCGCTGCAATTGAAATGCGTCGTTTTTTCGGGGAAATAAAATATAGAAAAACAAATTTATAGCACAAATAGTAGTAAAATATTTGGAATATTAAATGACGATTTATTGCAAGGATGCAAAACAAGATGCATACACGAAATATTGAAGCTCGCGCAGAAAGTTATCTACAAATATTTTTGTGAAATAATAAGTTCAATAATATAATTTAAGCTTATTTTTTCCGAAAGAACTATACTATATAGCAAAAAAGCAATTTTTCTTTTATGAACTAGCCTTTCCAATTAGCGTAACCTAAGAAATAAAATTGTGCACTATTTCCATACTGAGAAGTAGAAGTTTCAAAGTTAAGCTTTTATAAAACAATAACGTTTCAGTTGGCAGTTTTTTATACACACACTTAAAAAATACTGTAATCTCCATGCATACCTAGGTATCGTGCACGAATATTTCATAATGATTTCACAAAGAAACTTACTGCATGAGTTACATTTGCAGATAATTCTTGAACAAATATGTCTCCTTTTCATTCTTCGAAAACAGAAAGGTTTCAGACAGTTCATGTATTTGGAACTTTTGTATAAGATTTTCGTCAATGAAATGTATAAACGAATCAGCATATTTCGTCAAAGAGGGAAAACATCGAGCTTGATTCTGTAATAACTGATTACTTTATACGAAATTTTTATTTAAATCAAGTATTATCCCTATGTTATTTTATATTGCGAACCGGCAGAGTGTGCCCCCTGGTTCACGCTATGTCCTTGCTAATTTTGTCCAAGGACAAAAGTAGGGATCTTTTTGCCTATTTCACCGAAGTGAAGGCAGAGTTTAAAATAAAACGTATGAGATTTGCGAGCTAAGAAGCAAAACCAAATATGTTTATTATTCGGTGCACACCCTTTTATAAGGTTTGCGCCATCAGCTTTGAGTTTAACAAAATTTTGAGTATTTTAAAAATATTGAGTTACATTCTAAAATATTGAGTCTTAAATTCTAATTGGTTCATCGACAAATTGTTATTTTTATTTTTTTCTTATTTACTTCATATTGGTCACTTCGTCAAAAGCAAACGTCAAATGCTTACGTTGCACAGTGCTATGACTCAAGTATGGAATCATGTACACAAGCTGAATTTTTGTGTAAGCTAACATGCTATGCTGTGATTCAAAATATAGTTTAAAGCAGTGATCTGCAAGCGATGGCATTTTTGCTACTTGCAATCTACCCTCAACAAATACAGTGACAGTCTGACCGCACTACGCAAGCGCTGCGATTGTTGTGTCGAACATACTTGCAACATTGAAGCCAACTGTGTATGAGCGTGTCGTAAGACCACAATAATGCATGTTCGAGTTGTTGGTTTGGTAACCAGCGCAGGGTCTTTTCAACTTCTGGTATGCAATGGTAAGTATGGTCATTTACAAGCAACAAAACCAAGACATAAAGCGTAACTCCTGCATAAAAAAAACCAGCGCTTATTTTGTTCTCCGAACACAAAGTATTTGCAGTAACATTGCAGAAACATTGCAGTTACTTTGCGTGACTTTTGAGAGCTTGTAGCTCATAAGCTAATGGTTCAATTGAGCTGATTTCTTTTTTAAAATAAATTCTAAAGTTTAATTGAGTGAGCAATAAAATTTGTTTAGTAAATTTTTAAAGATATTTATTAAATTTAGTTTTTTAAGAAATTATATCAGACGCCATTTTACTATAAAACACCTTTAATCACTGATTTTGATAAGATTTTGTATGCATGCAGATCTTTAATAAAGCTACAACTTTTGTTCAATTGTTCAAAATTTTGAAATAATAGGGTCGCCACCTAATAATATGTCTTTTCAAGAGTTTAAAACTGATAAATGACGTTTAAAACTCTTGAAAAGACATATTATTAGGTGGCAACTCTATTATTTCAAAATTTTATAATTTTGAGATTCTGACAACGGATTCGGATTCAGCGACCCATTTTTGATGTAACTTTTTTTTTTGCCAGCCCCGAATTCATAAAACTACAAAAAATTAAGGTGACAACCCTATCCACCATTTTGAATTTTAAAATTCTGACTTTAGATTCGAAATCAGCGTCCCCTTAACACTGATAAATGACGTTTAAAACTCTTGAAAAAACATATTATTAGTTGGCAACCCTATTATTTTAAAATTTTATAATTTTGAAATTCTGACAATGGATTCGGATTCAGCGACCTATTTTTGGTATACCTTGTTTTTGCCAGCCCCGAATTCATAAAACTACAAAAAATTAAGGTGGCAATCCTATCCACCATCTTGAATTTTAAAATTCTGACTTTAGATTCGAAATCAGCGACCCCTTAACACTGATAAATGATGTTTAAACTCTAAAAATACATAATATTAGGTGGCAATACTGTGGTAAAAATTTAGGTGGCAACCCTAACCTCCATCTTAAATTTTAAAACTGTGACATTATACTCTAAATCAAATCCGTTGTCAGAATTTCAAAATTACAAGAATTCGCAAAAATGAAAAAAATCTAGGTGGCAACTCTATCCGCCATCTTAAATTTTAAAGTTTGACATCATCTTCGAAATAAGTTATCCCTAAAACTTCCTAAAACTATTTACTCTATTCATACTGAAGTAATCTACAAACACTTGAGTAAAAATGCAGTGTACGCGCTGATTTCATCGTTCGTAAGCTTACTTTTGTATCACTGCTTAGCCGAAGTTGAAATCAACCTGTAATGCTACACGAGGCAGTAGCTCAAAATAATGCATAATTATAACGATTGCTGTTCGTGCGCTGTGGTTTATACGCATAATATTTTATGCAAACATCTATACTTTCCACTGAAGTCGAAGCACACATCACACAGTGTTTGACTTTGGTACAATTGGCTAATGCAACATGCTTGATGTTGTAAGTGAGCTCGATGGCGTAGAATATGTTGCATGGTATTAATGATATTGAAGTCATACAAAAACCAATGTACTGAGTACAGTATCTACTGAGTGTGAAAGCAGTTGCAGTTCATCGCTGCAGGTCTCTGGTTTAAAGTTTAAAATACCCCTATGCTATGCAGTGTGTGAACGATAGATAGAAGGGGGAGGTACACTACAATTCATTCAAGATTTCTTTGAGACTTGAAATTCTGGGCTTCTTTATTGAAAGAATACAGAAATTGCCTTTTATATAGATTATCACGATCAAAATGATTAAAAAAATTAAAAATAGAATTAAATAATCAAACTATTTTATAAAATTACTAGTTAAAACCCGGTGCGTTGCTTCCAAGCCCCATAAAAAGCTATTAGTGAAATTGTATGGGTGAGTGTTATTGATAAATAAAAAATATGGGAGGTCCAATACTGAATTCCGAGGCTGTGCGACCAATAACTTAAACTGCACGTGTAAATTGTAGTCGAATATCCTAATTTCAAGGCTGTCCGACCTATAATTCTAAATTTATTCGAAACAGGGTGCGTAAAGCAATCAAAATGCGTTCCCGCTCTTCTGAGTTTATCATTTTAAAATATCTAGAGCGTATGTTGATAAAATATTCACTTTTTTTTAACTACTCAGCTGCTTTTCTCGTTTGTGACTGTGTATGCTGAGAAATTTTAAAAGAGCGACGTCGGGTTGATGAGAGATGTTGAGTTTTCATCGCTCCTGAATTTTGAAATGATAAACTCATTGAACCGCTCGCTTTCATTTGATGCGAAACTTTAGTTTAACACTTCGCACATAATAAATTAAAAGGATTGAATCAATAGTATTAAGTATTTTTCTTTATAATATATTGAAATAAAAATACTTAAAAATCATTATATTTTATGAAATTAAAGAAAACTGAGATTAATTAACAAAAAAGGAACATTTTAAAAATTTATTAAGTACGTAAATATTTCATTAAAAAACGCATAAAATATAGTTCATTATAAAACACGTATCTATTTTTTATTAACAAGATCACTCGTTGAGTCAATAAATAAGCGAACGTAAATTTTCATTAAAATGAGTTTATCTCTACAAAAACTCGCGAACGAGAAACAATAAATGAATAACAAAGATAAGGCGTTGTTCAACTTAGTTTTTTTGAGGAGCGCAATCTACGAACGAGTTCTATGAAAGAGCGAAGAAAAAGTTTTGATTGCTTTAAATCAGGGCTGGGCATTCTAGCACACTCACATTTTATTGAAGTGAAAACTTCTTTAGGCGCGTTGAACGATTTTGGTAGAGGGTAAATCTTTGGTTTGCGTCATCGTATTTTTCAGAGGAACTCTCGTCATCAAAACAGACATGAAAGATAACAAGATAGGAAAATAAGAAAACATAACCTCAAAAATGTTTGCACGTATTTGTGCATAAAAAAATCAACAATGATCGTCACTCTTGTTCTTAATCGGCCGCAAGCTCACAAAGAAATCACTTGGCAACCCCTCAAATTAATGCATATAATCTGTTTGTTAATATATAAATACTTAAGTTAGGTTGCAATATGATGTTTGCAACCAAGACTTATTATTAATTCGCTTTATATTGGTCTGTATATGCTTTTAAAGTTTGGCAATTTCTTCAGTTGTTGTATTTGTCAGCATTTTTGAAAAATTTGCTTTTACTCAAACAGCCGCTATTCATGGTGAGATTAAAAATGGAACGATCTTCTTCTTTTTCTGTTTTTTTCTGCTGGAACTTCGTTTGCAAACAAGAAAAATAATGTATGTATTGAGTATTTTAACATTTTAATCTTTAAGTTGTGATAAAGGAATATGTTGAACATTCAAATAATTACATGCATGCTCTTATTTTATTATACATATATCGTCAAACAAAGTTTGACAATTTTCACACTTGTTGTATTTGTCAGTGGCTTTTTATTTTCACCACTGCGCCATTTTATTTTCAGAGTTGTCAACTATCATTGTTTTCTTAATAAATTTTTTCATAAAGGGTGTGTGTCAAAAGAAAACTTTTCAGTCGTGGTAGAATAGTAAATATCAGGTTAAATAAAATTTATATGTGTTGAAATAAATTTGTCTTTTTTGCTGTGAAAAATGGACGATGAAATTGTGACAGTTACAAATTTTGACGTTTCACATTTCGGTCGTGTTTTAGCGCAAATATTTTATTTAATTTGCATTTTATTCAATTTGCGACATATTTAATGCGAGTGCTTGTATTGGGGGTTGGAATTAGTTTTAAAGGTTTTCTAAGAGATGGCGTAACTATCAATAGATCGCATCGGGCACACCTGTGACTATATTCATTTCAAAGCACATTGTCTAAGCTTCATTTTTTAGTATGTGTCATTCCACTGAAGTGTAAACAACATATATTTTTTTCTCTGTGAACATGTCGACTTTCGTTCCAACAAAACGCAATTTGCGGGAAGGTTTACTTTTGTGCTTCCATTTGAAGAAAAAAGCGGTTGAAGCACAACGCACGCTTACTGAGGCTTACAGGGACTATGCTCCATCGATTTCTACTTGTGAGTACTGGTTCCGTCGGTTTAAAAGTGGTGATTTTGATACGGAAGACAAAGAGCGTCCGAGCCAGCCGAAAAAGTTTGAAGATGAGGAATTGGAGGCTTTGCTCGATGAAGACCCGTGTCAAACCCTTCAAGAATTGTCAGAATCATTGGGAGTCGACTTATCAACGGTCGGCAAACGCTTGAAGGCCATGGGAATGATTCAAAAGCAAGGAAATTGGGTGCCGTACCAGTTGAAGCCGAGAGACGTTGAACGGCGATTTTGCATGTGCGAACAACTGCTTCAACGGCATAAAAGGAAGAGTTTTTTGCATCGTATTGTCACTGGCGATGAAAAGTGGATCCATTACGATAATCCTAAGCGAAAAAAATCGTGGGCACCACCCGGCCATGCATCAACATCGAGGGCCAAGCCGAATATTCATGGCGCCAAGCTTATGCTGTGTATTTGGTGGGATCAGAAGGGTGTCGTGTACTATGAGCTGCTAAAACCTAACAAAACCATCACTGGGGAACGCTACTAACAACAATTGATGCAATTGAGCCGAGCATTAAAGGTTAAACGGCCGGAATATGCCAAAAGACACGACAAAGTGGTTTTTCAACATGACAACGCACGGCCACATGTTGCAAGAACCGTCAAGGAAACGTTGGAGGCGCTGAATTGGGATGTGCTACCCCACCCGCCTTATAGCCCAGACATAGCCCCTTCCGACTACCACCTATTCAGATCGATGACGCATGGCTTGGCTGAGCAGCGCTTCACTTCTTACGAGGATACCAAAAAATGGGTCGATTCGTGGATTGCCTCAAAAGACGAATCGTTCTTCCGGCGCGGAATCCATATGCTGCCAGAAAGATGGGAAAATGTTGTAGCTAACGATGGACAATACTTTGAATAATATACATTGTATCGTTGTTTCTAAATAAATGCTCAAAAACCGAAAAAAAACCTTTAAAATTAATTCCAACCCTCAATAATTGCAACTTATTTCGTAAACTTGTAATAGTGTAAGCTTAAAAAACTTAAAAAAGAACAAAATAATAAAAAAAAATAACGAAAGTGCTTGAGTTTGTGTGCGTGTGTGTGGACCAACGATCTCCCGGTGCATCAGCAAGTGCAGCAAAGTTAAATTGGCTTTCTTTGCTGATGGGTTGGCCAGTAATGATTACTTTCGTGTAATGATTATAAAAAATTACTGATTACAATTAATCATACACAAATTTATTACTTGATTGCTTAAAATAAATCATTAATAACTTTAAAGTATTCAGTGATTTTTTTGAGAAATCAATAATCATGCAAAAGTAATCAGTGATTAATTTAAGCAATCAATCACTTTCCCGTAATGAATGAATTATTCTGATTAAGAAATTTATCAGTAATCAGGCTTAACCATTCGTTTATTGAAGATTTCTTTAACTAATATACTGTTTTATATCTGTTTTATATAATATATGTTTATTAGGGCGGGTCAAATTCTGGCTCAGCGAAATTCGTAAAATACATGTAATTTCAAGACTTTTTCTTCACTACAGCATATACAAATTCTGAAAAAAAGCTGTGCGGACTTTCGTAAATAGATTCATACACATACATTCATACATTCATATTTTATAATTGAGAACAAAATCTATTTACGAAAGTCCGCACAGCTTTTTTTCAGAATTTGTGTATGCTGTAGTGGAGAAAAAGTCTTGAAATTACATGTATTTTACGAATTTCGCTGAGCCAGACCTCCAAAAAATTCGTCCATACAAATTAACCCGCCCTAATGTTTATATATTTCATAACATATTATGTCGTTCAACTGTAAAACTGACACAAGTAAAATACAGAAAAGGTTTCTGAGCACTATTGTTACCACTTCTTTAACAAAACCAATCTAACAAACATTAACATCACTTATATCTGCTTCACGAATAGCTGCTGAAGAAAATATTGTATTCATGATAAATAGCAATTACTGGAATAATAAAATTACATACAAATTTTGAATTTTTTGTTTGACGAGAAGTAATCTGTAATCACCAAAAGCTGGGTCTGATTACTGACTACTTGATTTATTAAAAAATCATGTAATTCCATGTTACGATTACTTAATTTTTTAAAAATCATGTAATCACCTTGCATTCTTACTTTATTTTTTATAATCTCATGTAATTACCTTACCATGATAACTTAATTGAAAGTATTTTTATTTGGTTTTCAATGTGATTTTTCTGAATATTTAGAAAAATCAAGTAATCTGTGCAATCTGAATACATGTCATCATAATCAGTAATCGTGATTTGTAATCATGGCCATCCTTGGCCAGCACAGCAAGTGCAGTGCAAAATTTGTTGCTAGCCATCATCCTTAAAGTGCCATCAGCACCAGCAGCACAAGCAAGTGCAGCGCAAATGTCCTGATTCTTTTGCATGCCAACGTACTCCGAGAGTCGCCAGGAGCAGCACCAGCAAGTGCAGCACAATTCAATTGACTGGTCTCTGAAACTCTCCAATATTTCAGAAGCACCATTAGCACTTTTAGATCTAAAGTGGAGGCATTAAAAGAGACTTCACGACAGTCAAACAAAATACAAATATGAAAAATTTAAATTTCAGCAGTTAGCTCTGAAGTCTCTTTTAATGCCTCCCTCCACTTGAGATCTTGCTAGCTGTATATTTTCCGCCGCCAATTCGGTTCATCCCCTCTAACGCTGCGCAACCGCTGGGATCTTGTCCTTCTCTTTGCGTTGTTGTTGTAGATTTGCTTGGTAGTTATTGTTGAACAGTAAGCTTTAATTTTTTGTCAGCTACAGCATATGACATCGAACTATTTTAGAAAACAGTTTATATATATGAATTAAAGAGTATATATAATATTGGTAAAACTATTTGTTTTTACTAAAAGTGTTACCGTATCGGAAATACATATATATATATATATATATATTAGGGCGGGTCGATTTATTTTTCGACAATTTCCCTATGATTTCCGTATTCAATGGGTTATTCCATGAAAATTTGCCAAAGGAACCATACCTCTATCGTTAAAATCGAGTCCCCTATTTTTTGTTGGTAGATTTGTTCCCAAATTGACGTTCGTATGAAATATTACCTACACGTTCACATCCATAACTCAAAAACTATCGATCGGGTTTAATCGCCAACAAAAAAGTCTCCAACATTGGTCCAACGGTTCAAAAGTTACGGGCATTTTTGTCCAAATTTTGGAGCATTTTTCCATTATTTTTCATGATTTTGTCCAAGAATATTACTTTCATGGCCATTTTTTTGACTTACGAAGCTTACGAACCTTACGTTACGACTGGACTGATTTGCGCTTTACATTATTGGCATATTTTTGCACAGGGTGCACACAAAGGGAAAACAAATCAAAAAGTTGGTTTTATGTGTTATTTTGTTTTAGCAATATTGCATGAATTAATCAACCAAATTCGATAAATTTGGGCTTAAACTCTTCGTTTTGAATTGTAAATTGAATTAAATAATAGATTGAGCCAAAAAAATGGCCATGAAAGTAATATTCTTGGACAAAATCATGAAAAAAAGGAAAAATGGTCCAAAATTTGGACAAAAATGCCCGTAACTTTTGAACCGTTGGACCAATGCTGGAGATTTTTTTTTTGTAAATTGATCAAAATGAGCTCACCTTTCCAACGCGCCTACTGGCGATTAAACCCGATTGATAGTTTTTGAGTTATGGATGTGAACATGTAGGTAATATTTCATACGAACGTCAATTTGGGAACAAATCTACCAACAAAAAGTAGGGGACTTGATTTTAACGATAGAGGTATGATTCCTTCGGCAAATTTTCATGGAATAACCCATATGATACGGAAATCATAGGGAAATTGGTGAATTTTTTCACTCCCTACAAATCGACCCGCCCTAATATATATGTATATATTTATTATATCTATATGTAAGTTAACACCCTGCATTCCCACCAATATGCTGAGTAAGTTAACTGCATTCCCATTAATATGCTGAATACGCATCGATACACGCGCTGCAGACTCAGCACACGCGCCGAGAATCGAGAGCATTGGCCTGCTTGCACTGTTTCGTTGCCGACGCAGCTGTTTCATCATGGGATTGCAACATAGCTTAAGTTATTAATTATTGTTAGCTTGTATTGGTGTGGGTAATTATAAGCTTAGGAATAAGGTATGAAATTTATGTTGAGTTAGTTAAGTTTTGCTACCGGCTCAGAGAAGTTGGAATAAATTGTGTTATAATAATATAACTTGCGTTTTTAATTAAAAGTCTGGAAATCGAAGTTGAGATTTCCAGCAAAGTATTTTTTTACTCCACTGTGAACCCGAGAAGTTAACTGGCGCCCGAGCAGGGACCGGCATATAGCCAAGGATCTTAACATATTTTTTTATTTGTTCGAACAAAAGAGGTTAGTTATCTGTACACATAAGAACCAGATAACAACTTTTTCAGAAAGAACTTTAATCAAGTTAAAGGTCCTGGTGGTGAGGTGTTCTTGTGCCTTAGTAGGTTCCTTACAATTTTTAACGTTTGGAACTAAACCGGATTACACAATCCCTCCAATGTCGGTCCACCAAAGATTAGTGGAATACATCGTAATTGGGTAAGAAAAAATAAAGAAATCTTGCTAAAAGTGAAGCGAAATAAAAAAGCTTTTAACACCAATTGAAAGAATAAAAATAAAAAAAAAATAGAAAAGAATCACTAAAAAGTGATAAGAAAAAGAACGAGTAGTGAATTAATAAAAAAAATATAGTAATTGGGTAAGAAAAAAAAAAAAAGAAAAACTTGCTAAAAGTGAAGCAAAATATAAAAGCATTTAACACCAATTAAAATAAAAAATTATTACAAAAATTAAAACTGTTTTCAAAATTTTGTGAAAATAAAAAGAATTGAAGGGAACCTTACATTGAAAAAAGATAAGTGAAAAATAATAATACCCAAAATACTGAATAAAAATAATCCAGAATCTAGTGAAAAGGAAAATAATTTGAGAAAACCTTAATAAAAAAAAAAGATATATAAGAAAAAGAAAGACAAAAGTAAATAGACCAAAGAAAAATTTAGGCTCTTTTTGAGATATTTAAAAGTTATTCGAGTCTTTAATCTAGATTCTTCTAAGGAACAAGCTATTTGTGTAAAAACAAAAAAAGCTACAAAAACCAGGACACGAAAAGTAAACAAAGAAAAGAAAAAGGGGAAAAGGGGGCTTTTGATTATTTTCAGATTTTAAGAATCCATGTACGGACTCCGATCCAGGACAATCAGCGACGACGACCCAATGGAGGAAGTAAAGAAATCTCTGACGGATTTGACCGGGTCGGTTAACGTGATCCTGGAACAGCTGAAGGGTCTAGACAGCCGCATAGCTCAAACGGAAAGACGCCTCAATTTGATGGAACAAGAATCCGTTACCAACCTTCCTACAATCAATGAAGAAACAGAGCCATTGTGCGCTCCAAGGACCGAACAAGACCTTAAGGATATCGGTAAGCTACCGGATTGTGTTAAAGAGCTGCAAGTCTTTGACGGCAATCCGGTGCAATATGTTTCATGGATAAGTAACGTAGAGTCTATCCTTAAAGACTTTGAAATAGTTCGCAGTAAGCCTATATACAGGGCAATACTGCAGCACATAAGACAAAAAATAAGGGGCAATGCAGATACCGCTTTGGTATCCTATAATATTTTCAATGAAGAATGGTCAGAAATCAAACGTGTCCTCTCGCTGCATTATGCAGATAAAAGGGACCTTCAGACGCTTGAGCATCAACTCGCTCAGTTGTCCCAAAAGAGTTCTAAACTTGATGAGTTTTACGCTACAGTGAACCATCAATTTTCTCTCATAATAAATAAATTGAAGTCAGAAGCGTATTCGCAGGAAACGGTGGATGCACTCCTGGCTTCCTATCGTAATCGAGCACTAGATGTGTTCATTCGTGGTTTAAACAGCGATATATCGCGAATGTTAATAATTCAAAAACCAAAAACCCTTCCTGAAGCCTATGCTGCTTGTCTCGAACTGCAAAATCTAACGTTACGCAATAACATTATTCATTCAAATGTCCAAAATCGCGTAACGGTTCCTATGAATAGGAATTTTTCTAGTGAAACAAGATCACCATTACCACCCAAGAAATTTGAGCCATCCTTTGGGAGCCGGTTCAACTCAAGGCCCATACCCTATGATAATACTGGCCCTTCTACTTCAAGCAGATCATGTAGGCATAATGATTCAAAGTTCCAAGGAAAGTCGGAGCCACATGGCTCATTTCAATCTAGACGATTTAACTACACAAACCGACCAGATGGAACTCATCTATACAGAAGGGAAAACCCGTCAACTCAATACCATCAGCAACAAAAGTTGAATAACATGGAAACGACTGGCCTGGCAGTTGAGAGAACTCATGAGGAACATGAGGACGAAAATTTTATGACAAATGCCTCTCCAGCGTTCCTTATTTAGAATACAGATCAGGGGATGGTAGAGTTTTAAAATTCCTGGTAGATACAGGGGCAAATAAAAATTTTATCAGCCCATCCATTTCTAATAACCCAACTCCATTAAAAAAACCCTTTTCTGTACACTCCGCTGCTGGTAATATAAAAATATTAGAAAAAATATCCGGCAGATTTTTCGAAAAAGCTGGCAACAATGCCCTTGTTACCTTTTATGTTCTACCGGGCCTTACAACATTTCACGGCATCATTGGGGATGACACGTTAAGAGAACTTGAAGCTGTTATCGATAGAAAACTGAATCTCTTAACACTAAAACCTAACATTAAAATTCCTCTTAAAGCTAAAATTTCTGAAAATGTGCACCTTCTGGTCGGGGAGGGACCGTCTAAAGTAGCAAAAAGTCGCCTTAATAATTTAATTTCTAAATTTGGCAACCTTTTTGGACCTATCTCTAATGAAGAGGTAGTCAAAACCACAGTTAGAGCCGAAATTCGAACCACTACTGATGACCCCATCTATATGAAAAGCTACCCATATCCAATCAATATGAAGGAAGAAGTAGATAGACAGATACAGGAACTCCTTGGCTCTGGAGTCATACGCCATTCAGACAGTCCCTATAATTCACCCATATGGGTAGTCTCGAAGAAACCAAAGGCCAGCGGCGAAAAACAGTATCGCATGGTCATTGACTTCAAAAGGCTTAATGCCGTGACCATAGCGGATACCTACCCCATTCCCGATATAAACAGCACTTTATCGAGCTTGCATAATGCAAAGTTCTTTACGACAATTGACCTTACCTCTGGATTTCATCAAATACTGATGAAAGAAAAAGATATAAAGAAAACAGCTTTTTCCACAATGAATGGCAAATTTGAATTTTTAAGATTGCCATTTGGGCTTAAAAACGCCCCCGCCATCTTTCAGCGAATGATAGATGACGTTTTGAAAGAATTTATAGGGAAAATATGCTTCGTCTACATAGACGATATAATTATATTCAGTAAAACAGAGGAAGATCACCTTAGAGACATAGAGACAGTGTTTCAAAGATTACAAGAGGCGGGACTGAAGGTTAATTTGGAAAAAACCCATTTTATGGAAAAAAATGTAGAATTCTTAGGATATTTAGTATCGACTGAAGGCATTCTGCCTGATCAAAAGAAAATTAAAGCGATCGATGGTATTCTCCCACCCGAGACCTTAAAAGAATTAAAGCGGTTTTTAGGTCTTACTTCATATTATAGGAAGTTTATTCGTGATTATGCTAAAATAGCAAAACCACTTACGAATCTAACTCGTGGCGAGCACGCTCAAGTAAAAGCTAGCCAATCAAGGAATGTAGAAATCCACCTCGATAATGAAGCCCTCCAAGCATTTAATGACCTCAAGAAGCTGCTCACTTCTTCAGAAGTTCTTATTTTCCCAGAATTCGATAGGCCATTTAATTTGACAACTGACGCTTCCAACTATGCCATAGGAGCAGTACTCTCCCAGGGGGAACATGGAAAGGAAAAGCCTATTGCCTACATATCCCGCTCTTTAAATCGCACGGAAGAAAACTATGCGACGAACGAAAAGGAGATGCTGGCGATTGTGTGGGCGCTGGATAATTTAAGGAATTATTTATATGGTGCTGGGAAAATAAGAATATTCACTGACCACCAGCCCTTGACCTTTGCATTGGGTAATAGAAATTTTAATGCGAAACTCAAGCGCTGGAAGGCAAGAATCGAAGAATACAACTACGAGTTGATTTACACTCCCGGTAAATCAAACTTTGTGGCTGATTCTCTTTCGCGATTAAAAACAGAGGTAAACCAGTTATCTAGTCAAGGTGACAATGAGGAAACTTCTTCCGAAAGTGACGATAGTATTCATAGCGCTGAACAGGATAATTCGGACTTGATTCCTCATGTAGAAGCGCCACTAAACGTATTTAGAAACCAAATTGTGTTTAGCATAGGGGAAGACTCGCGAATTGCGGAGCAACCGCATCCGGGTTATCATCGTCAATTTATAAGGGTGAAAGAATTGAATATGCCAAATCTCACAGAACTTCTAAAAGAATTTTTTAATCCTGGTGTAGTAAACGGGATTAAAATACCTGAGAACTACCTCAAATTGCTACAAAGGGTTTACCTAGACAAGTTTGAGAGTTACAAAATACGCGTAACACAAAGATTAGTTGAAGACGTAGCTAATCAAGAGAGGGTCTATAGCATAATTGAAGAGGAGCACAAGAGGGCACATAGGAATCCAAAAGAAAATAGGGAACAAATTCTCGAAAAATATTACTTTCCTAGCATGAACAGCCTTATAAAAAGATACACAAGTAATTGTGAGGTGTGTCGTTTAAATAAATATGATCGCCATCCAACCAAACCCAAATTACAGGAAACCCCCATACCTCAATACCCATGTGAAATCCTTCATGTTGATATCTTTGAAATGTGCGGACTCAAATTCTTAAGTTGCATAGATAAATTTTCAAAATTTTCCAAATTTTTCAGCATTAAAAACAAATCTGCAATTCATATTCGGACAAAGTTTACAAAAATTTTACATTATTTTACGACACCAAGAATAATTGTTACCGACAACGAAAGAGGGTTCATGAGTTCTTTAGTTTCAAATTACATTGCATCATTAGGGATCGAACTTTACAAAACCCCAACTCAGAAAAGTGAAGTTAATGGACAAGTTGAAAGGCTTCATTCTACTATATTAGAAATTTATCGTTGCCTCGAAAAAGAGTTAAAAAGCGTTAGTCCAAAAGAGCGACTCTATATAGCAGTCGATAGATACAATAACTCCGTGCATTCCACAATAAATGTTAAACCTAACGACATATTTTTTAACCGAACACAACGAATAAATTATCAGAATTTAAAAGATTTTCAGGAAAAAGTACACAGTGATGTAAGGGGTCAGCTAGAAAGAAACCAAGAATTAAGAAATCTCAGGATGAATAAAAGAAAATCAGAACCAAAAAAATATAATGCAGGTGATGAGGTATATATAGTAAACAAACAGATAAAAGGAAAACAAAAACCTCTGTACAAAAAAGAAATTGTAGGACGGGATAATAACGTTACTATAACCACGACAACGGGAAAAAAATTTCACAAGTCTCATATAAAAAATTTATAAATAAACATACGGACAAATTAGGAAAAAAAAATAATATAAACATAAAAAGATTACAAATATTACTAACTACACTGCCGTCCTAAAAAAGAAAGTCACAAACGCCATAATTCCAAAATTAAAATAAGGGCAGTACAATATTTGTGTTTTTTAGCTATTAATAATAAGATAAACAATGTTATAGAAATAATTTTTTCTCTTTTCTTTTTTTTAATATTATTGGCTAATATCTTTTAAATGTTTTATAAAAGTCTCTTTTAAGTACTTATTTTTAACACTATTTCATTCAATTGATTTTCATAGAACTTTTATTAAATCAAAAAAAAAAAAAAAAAAAAAAAAACATAGTAAAATAAAGTAGTAATAACGTAAAAAAGCTAGAGAAAATAAGTAATATTTTGTGAAATGTTAAAAATAAACATGTAAACATGCAAAATATAAATAAATTAGAGATTAAGAATTCGTCTACCTAACTTTTAAGTTCAAACTACTTTACAGATGTCTAGTAGCCGCTGCAGAAGGCTTCCATGTACTTAAATACAAGTCTCCCATAGTGTCCATTAGGGAAGGGGAAGGCTGGATTGTGAACGGCAACTTCAAATTGGTGCACATCATAAACCTAGAACGCTACAACGATGCGCTGTTGGAAATAACAAATTTGGCTGCAACAAATTTCAGAGACGAGGGGAAGGGCTTACTCTTAGAGTTTTATGTCAACCAAACAATAGAACGCTTGAATGAATTACGAGGAGCAAAAATTAGGAGACCGCGCTCAATAAACTGGATCGGTTCTGCTTGGAAATGGATTGCCGGGAACCCGAATGCAACCGACTGGGACCTGATTCTTCAAAAACAAGGAGAAGTCATTGAAAACAATAATCAGCAGTTTAAAATCAACAAAAAACTCTTCAGTGCGACTCAGGAGATAATGCAGCGGATGACACAAATTGTCAACAGCATAAATGGTATTTCAAAGGAAACAGAAGTAAAACAGGTAAAACAAGATGCCATAAACCAGGTGATTATGCTTAAAGAAGAAGTTGGAGAGATCGTGCGAGCCTGCCAGATGGCAAAAAAAGGAATTGTGAACACCAATCTCCTCGACTTGGAAGAAATTAATCAAATATTAGCAGAAATGGAAACACTCCCGTACCAGAACACTATAGAGGCAATCGAATACGGAAAACCTTCCGTTATGACTAACGGCTCTCTTTTACTATACGTCCTGTCGATGCCAAAGCTAAAAGATGAGAAGTACCACCTACTGATAACACGAGCAACTATAAATGACGGAAAACAAATCGATCTTAAGTTTCAGAAGATGCTCGTGAACCAGAGAGAAACATACGGTATTGTAAGAGATTGTTTTTCCATTAGCAATTCTACCGTTTGTGAAGCAGCTGACTTGGAAAAGCTAGACGAGGATGACTGTTTGCCCAGAATACTCAAAGGCGGTCACGCAGCCTGCCAATACAAAGCAAACAACGAGGTAATTTCCGAACTAATTAATGAAAATACTATTTTCCTTACAAATTTCTGGGGAGAGGTCAACGCCAACAACATAACGAGCATGCTAAATGGGTCATACGTTCTACAACTCAACAATGAGACGATACACCTGCGAAATCGTACATTCTCCAGCAGAACGATCTCTAGCCTCCAAGCACTTCCACCAGTGTTGTCGAATGTTACTAACCGGGGTATGAAGGTGAACTTGGAATACGTTCATGATCTCAGCGTAAAAAATATTGGATATGTCAAAAAACTGAAAGGAAGACTATACCTTTCCTTTGCTTCTGATGTCTTCATCATGATGATCCTAGCATCCATTGCCTACATCCTTTGGAGAAAATTTAGTGTCAGTCTTGACATTCCTGTAATTCAGTTTCCAAAGAACCAAGCAACAGCTGTAAATCCAGTTCCCAAACCTAGCCGAACTTCTGCCGCCACCTCCCCATCGGTGTTCAATCTGCGCGACGCAGATACTTAAGGAGGGAGGAGTTAACACCCTGCATTCCCACCAATATGCTGAGTAAGTTAACTGCATTCCCATTAATATGCTGAATACGCATCGATACACGCGCTGCAGACTCAGCACACGCGCCGAGAATCGAGAGCATTGGCCTGCTTGCACTGTTTCGTTGCCGACGCAGCTGTTTCATCATGGGATTGCAACATAGCTTAAGTTATTAATTATTGTTAGCTTGTATTGGTGTGGGTAATTATAAGCTTAGGAATAAGGTATGAAATTTATGTTGAGTTAGTTAAGTTTTGCTACCGGCTCAGAGAAGTTGGAATAAATTGTGTTATAATAATATAACTTGCGTTTTTAATTAAAAGTCTGGAAATCGAAGTTGAGATTTCCAGCAAAGTATTTTTTTACTCCACTGTGAACCCGAGAAGTTAACTTGTATATAAATATATATATAGATCATATATATAAAAAATTTAGCTCGTTGAAAAAATTTAAAGAGTATTTATGTATATTTATATAATAACAATTACGTAATAAACCTTCAAAATAATTAATATTTCCTTGCCGTTTCAAATTGAAACTTTTCAAATACTAACTCATATTTAAAACTTTTCTGTACTAGAATTGAAACCAAAAAAAAATATTACAGCATCAATTTTAGCTTTTTGGTTTAAATTTTAGCTTTTTGGTTTGAATTTTAGTCTTTTTGGTTTCAATTTAAGTACAACTCTGTATTACTTTTTGTTTTTAATACAAATAATAATAAATTCTAGTATATGTGGATACTAAATTTCGATTAAGACCCGTAAAAAGTTAGCCTGGCAATGCTGCGACTCAATATTAGGCGACTCGGTTCATATGTTTGTTTGTCGCGCTTTTTATGTAAAAGCCAATAGCTCTGTGGTTAGAGTAGTGAGTTTACAAACTCAATGTCGTGTGATCGAATCTCGCGTTGTTTGTTATTTTTTTTAAAATATTTGAATCCAAGCTTGTACTAAATTTGAAACCAGATCTGTATTAAAAACATTTTTTAGTATTTTGTAAATACTAGATTTGAAACCAAAGCTGGTGTAGACTTATATATAGTACAGAAAAGTTTCAATTTTAGTACAAGATTTCTAACCGTGTAGCATGAAAATTCTAATTCTAATATAGAGCCCAAACAGAACCAAGGCGGATGTCGGATGGCGGGCCTCTCTCGGAGAAATCCGCTGAGAACACGTCCATAATAGGAGCGGTTGTCGGATCACGGTTGCATTTCATATTGGGAATGATACAAATTATTTTGTATTATAAAAAATGGCAACATTTAAGTCATTCAAAGAGAGACCCGCCACCCTTCAGAGAGAAATTAGAATAGATTCTATTCTGGCGTTTTCCCGTCACGCGTTCTTACGGCGATTTCATTTTTGGCGGCTGCATGTATTTTCATATACTTTCTTGCACGGCGAATCCGACAACCGACATCCGCTTTGGTTCTGTTTGGGCTCATAGCAGTAAGGCGGTCCGTGGCAGGACAACGTCTTCCAGGGAATACTAATATATTATATATAGGTTTTCGCTTCGGTCGGCAGCCCTCTCACTGCTATACTTTTTTTTTGTCTTGTTAGCATTGGTGTTCTCACGAAAAGCGCACACTGAGCGAAATAGTTGTCACAATTATCTAGATTTGCAAGTTTGTATGTTTATATCCCCAAACATAATGTTATATGTGTTTATTTTTTATTTAATGTTTTTCTTTTGAGTCATCGGTATTGTTTATTATTTATTTTATGTCATCATCAAAGCTCCACAGCACTTTATTCTAAGTAGATGAATTATATTAGTTTGCTTGCAGTGGCAATTAAACATTCTTCTTCGGCAGTAAGATTATCTGCGGAAAAGAAATCACATTCCAATTCAGAGTCAAAAAATTTGGTATGCTTGTTTTGTTGCTTTGTTTTTATTTTAATATTACAAAATCTAAATATATACGAATAATTAAAATTGTAATAAAAAACTCATAAAATTGATTAATACACATAATATGAATAAGCTATGCAAAGAATCTCAATAGGTAATATGTATTAATTATATTTAACCCCAATATTTAGGATTAATATGATATTCTACGAAATAACAAATATATGAATAAATATTATAAATCTACAAATCAAAAGGTTAGTTTTTTTTAAGAGTGTACATAAAAGTTGCGACATAAGTCTTCACGCAGCCCTGCGCTGCTTTAAATATTTAACATAAGAACGCTCACGTTTTTTTCTTCACGAATGAGGAAAGCAAAGTGAATCGTTCGTCAATTGAATAATATTGATGTGGAGGAGTGCAATTTACCTCTTCAACTGAGAGTTTTTGCGAACCCTGATTCGAAATCACGAATTTGGGTTTTATGGAAGGAGCCACGACCCCTTTTTAAATTCTCATTATATGTTATCAGTGAAATTGCAAATGAGTAATTTGAGGTTGAATACTAAATTTCGAAGCTGTGCTACCAATAACTCCAAGGCTATTTGATATCACAAATTTGGGTTGTATGGGAGGTGCCACTACCCTTTGTTCAATGCAAAAACAAGGCTCGTAAGCAGGGGGTTTTGGGTGTTAACCCCCCAAAATTAACTAATTTTAACGAGCACCGAGAGCAACCCTCAGCACAACATGTCAGCTGTTGTGTGTTTATGGTCACGACAAAGATCTTTAGATGACATTGCACATTAAAAAATATTGTGAATAAACTATAAAACATAGAGACTTTAAATTTTTTGTCTACATTTTTTGTTTGTATTTAAACTTGAAATTTACCTTTTCAGCTAATGTCGAGATATTTTAGTCCCATTCAACGTTTACTAGAATTATTCAGTGTGGCCCGATAGGAAAAACTTTGTGCGACTTTTTAAAAAACGCTGTCATTTTCAGCCCTTTTGATCCCCGTAGTGAAGGAAAATTGTAACCAATGTTTACAAAAATAGTTAAGTTTGTAGCGACAAGTGCGAATAACCTTAATAATACGCTATTTTGTTTTCGATAAACTGGGACCGAAATATCTTGACTTGACTGAAAAAGACTACTTTTTTATGCCACCTAGCAAGAAGAAAATTCATTTAAACACAAACAAAACTTTGGAATTTTCGGCATCATTCTGTATCGCTATTCGATCAATCGTTTCGTTATATATATATATATATACTATAGCTGACTCTGGTTCGATGAGGGTGAATCGCCCCGTGTAGTGGTCAAAAGTTGTGATGCACTTTAAAATAAATTTTATAAAAAAAAAACTCACTCAGCGTCTGCTAGCTCATAACCTTGGTGCTGTCTCACATCAGTAAACACACTTCCATCAACATGGTGAAAATCTAAAATTTGCAATTGCTGTATACATTTAATTATAAACACTAACTTATTTTTCTGTAAATTCACAAAATTTATAGAAATTATTTTGCAATTTTTGAAAAACACAAATCAATAATAAACAAGAACAGCTGTCTTTAAAAAAAACAAACTGAACAAACAAGAAACAAAGCAAAAAGTTAAGAAAATCTTTAAGAAAATAGATAAAATTCAGAAAACTTCGGAAATTATTGATCTAGCCATGCTGGATTTGACAACAGCTAAGGTTTAACATATTGAATTAACGTAAGAAGCGTAAGCTTGCCGTAAGGGCTGGCGAACAAGTTCGTTAGAGATACAGATCTCAATTAGAACACAACATCGTTCGCCTAGCACTCGTTCGTTGGGTCGCTCGTTAGAGATAGGAAATAATGCTGTTTGTTTTTTATATTATGTACATAAAAAAATTTGTAAGTGTCTATGTATAATAGTCCTTTTACAATGTAACGACCCTTTTTCCTGCCGAGGATTCGCTCGCCGGAGCCAGGGTTCGGTACAAAAATTTGTACTTACGTTTCCTTCCGGAAACGGACACCAAATGAAACTCAGCGGTATCGGAACTTGATATTTTTTATTTACAAAATCTGATACGCTTATATCTAACAGGTATGAACTTAACACTATCTGGTCGCACGGAAGGTGGACCACAAGCACCTAATTGTGGGTAGGTTTTCCCAAATGACAAAAGGAAAATATATAAATTAAAACTAGAATATAAGGATATTAATATGCAGTTGAGTAGGTTTACATAATATCGTTATGCGTTCTTTTGCTGCTATTCAACTGAATGTATTTATTGAAATGTATTTAATGTTAATGTATTATGAAATATTAATTCATGAATTGTTACTTGCAACTTGTTATCTCTTTAATCAAGTGTGCAAGGAAAATTTCTGTACCAACCTATAATCGCAATTTCAAGCGGTTCAGAAGTACTGTAGGTAAATATTTCTAACTATTATAATAAATATAAATATAAAAATTTACGAGGCACTAGGTAAGCATGGAGTGTGATACTCCCGAGTGGTATTGGTAGATCTCGCAGTGAAACCGTCCTTCGTCTGTGAATCTGGTTAATATTTTAATTGGTAAGTATGCACGGCTAGTAGCGGCGTCTCCGTTTGTGTTCGTCGCTCACTAGGTACTTTCCTCGGTCTGCAATCTTAAATTCAAGGCCGGGTGCGGTTCTGCCCACATTAGCCCAGATCTTAAATTTACTATTGCCAAATCAAGTACCCAATGATATCTAGTCCGCTAACTACAATCTGTCTCGTCGTATAAATGTCCTGCTCCCGAAAGGGATGATGGTGACTTTGAACGGGTGCGGTTCTGCCCACATTAGCCCGTCATCGGTTCACAATACCAACACTCTACAGTCATGTCACGTTCTCGACTCTGAAGGATCTTTCGAAGTAATGCAGAGAAGTAAAACGTTCGGGTTCGGTTCTGCCCACATTAGCCCGTCCGTCTACTTAAGTTTATCGGGTTCGCGTCACTATTATCGATCTTATTTTGTTAAGTCACTTTTCTTCAAACTCACTGTCTCACTATGACACTTTTCTACCGCGTTTTCGTTCCTATTACCACATTTTTAAAACCCCTCGGGAGGCCCCACACTTACCCACTGTCCGTGTTGTAGCTAATATATATATATAAAAATAATGGATACTTCAACGACGTCCAGAATTGTCTGGGCTGCTTCCGTGCTTTCGTGCTTATCGTTAGGCAGATGTTGATGATCCTACACGGGCCACTGCGCTTGACGTCGATGCTCACTCTTCCGTCCAGGTGCGTCGGCGTTCTCTAGCTTCACTCTATAATTCTTGTCGTTGCGTCGACTGTTTCCTCTGGGGATGTTGACGTTGTCGTTGGCGTAATTGGGTGACGCCGTCGGCGTCGGTCTTTACTTTTACTTATAATTGTTGACGTCGCGGCTGGTTGGTGCGGGCAGAGTTCGCTGCCACCAACGAAAACTATTTTTCTGACTATAGTTGTTGACGTCGCTGCTAGTTGGTGCGGGCAGAGCTTTCTGCCACCAACGAAAACTATTTTCCCAATATCGACCTCACTCGCGTACGCTTGAAAAATCACTCATCCCGATTTGCTCTCCGTTTGTGCTTTTATAAGCAGCTGTCTTCTTCTTTATTTCGAAACTTCTGGAATTATCGCGTGATGTTCCCGTTCGTTGGTTTAGCTTTTGTCTTTGCTACTCTCGCCAACTGCCTGGCGTGTGTTTTCGATGCCCGTTATCGCCATGGTACATGAAAGAAAAAAAATATAGAAACGATTATTAATAAGAGAGCCACCCCTGTAGGAATCTACCCACAACGTAACCCTGTGGAAGTGGTTGATCATGTCTAATCTTTGGCTTTAGGAATGATAGCCTTTGCGACCCGGTGTTGATTCTAAACTTACCTATACTAATTAATTAACTCGGTATATTATAATATAAGACGTTGCTTTTCTTATCTGTTATTCTAGCATTATTTATGACGCTTACTAAGGGATATGCCCCACGACTTAGTACTTTCATAATGGAAAAGTCATATATGTGTTTCGCAATTCAATTTATGGTTTTATTCTTTCCATACTTTCTTAATGAAACTTATAACTAATAAATTAAATACTTATATCAGACATTAGATATTAGCTTAACTTTCTATTGGATACAAATTTTTGTATTAATATACTAATGAGTACGTAATTAATTCACGATATTCATAACTGCGTTGACTAATTCAATATTTATGTAAGTAAACATTCCTAGTTTACTAAATGTTTCTTTACTATAAAATAAAACTTGAAAACAATAAATTTTCTCTGAAGCCCCATGGTCAGAGGTCTTGTCTCAGCTTCGCACTTATCTTCGCGGTCCTGGTGGGGTTTATATTCCGCTCTTTAGGTCAAGTGAGCGACCCAGTCGCCAGCCGAGGCAAGTCTAGAAAGAAGTGGTGAAGTAAGGACACATGTGGGAGAAAATTTACACAAAATTTTGTTCCTTACAACAATAAATATCAACGCTAGTTGAATTTTTATTTCATTCATTAACACTTCACGTTTTACGCCATAACTTCTGAACCTCTAAAGAGCACACTTTCATTTTATATCGTTGGAAACGTAATGGAACGTAAAAAAATGAAAATAATGAAATGAAAATAATTGATTTTTTTCTAAAAATTGCTGAAATCAAAATGGTACCTTAAGATGTAGAAATTGAGGTCCGATGGGTAGTACTATAAGGTGTAAACTGAAGTCAATGAGTCCTGAAAACAAAAAATAAGTCTCTCTGAGACAAAAATATAGTCATATACTTTTTTAAAATCAGACGGTAAATACTGAAGTTATGAAGAAATATGTCAATGCGCTACATATTTGACCCTACGTGCGGTCAAAAAAAAATTTTTGTTCAAAACTTTCTTTCAATAATGCTTCAGATTAGCTGGTGTGCGGCAACAATTTTTTTTTGCCTATAATGCGGGATGGTTTAGGGACTATGTTTAGGCAGTCCAATATCTCAATAACTATACATCTAATTTAACCCGTGAACCAAAATTATCGTTTTTCCAAATAAATTCTGCGTTTTAAAATTTTGTGTTATATGGGCGGTAGACACGGATAGGATTTGCAAAATTTTTTGTAAGTGATTTTGTATAGTTCATTGCAACTTATATTTTTTAAAATAAATTATTTTTTAAGATTGAATTTTTTTTAAAACAATATATATTATTTAAACCAAATTTTAACAAAAAAAAAATGGTAGATTATATTCGGAGATTTTTAAAGACAGAAAGATTTAGTTAGTCTTTTCTTAAACTCATATAATCTTTGCTTTTAATTTATATGAAAAGAAATAAAAATTTCAATTTAAAAAATATAAAAATTAAAAACTTCAGCTAAGAAATGCTCTTCTGATATCATGTGCATAGCGAGGGGAAAAGGGGTGCCATTCCCCTCCTAAGCTAAAAAAAATTATTGTTAAATAATAATTAAAATAGTATTTGAGTTTTTAAGATTTATTAAAGTTTAATTTATTTTTATTACAAACTTTTGCTTAACTGACACATTTATTATTTAGTAAAAAATTTTTACTCGATTTTTCACCAACACTAACGTTCGTTGTCATAACTAACGAAACCAAATGAGCTGTTCAAAATGAAATTTTTGATTGGATTTATTTCTGCATTTCTTAATTTATATCTTTTTTATATGTTTTTATTAAGTTACTGCAAATTATATGGTCTATGTTTTTTTTTCAAATCAATTTGCTTTACAGTCAAGAAAAGAAAATGGAGAGAAAGATGAGTTGCTTGCATCTGCTTTCGAGCTTTTAATTGCAAAAGAATCTATCTAGATCTGCTTCTGCTAGCACATGCAATAGTAACCGTTTCTGCAAAAACGACTTCGGTAAGCGAGTTGGCCGATGTGCTTTAATGAGGTTCCTCCTCAAATCTACGTTTTTAAGAAAGACGCGATTGGGCTCAAACTAAAATTTTGTCACAATTGGCTAAAAACCTATGCGCCGTGGTTAATATACTCAAAAAATAAAAGGTGCACTTAGTAATGTTCCTTCTTTCCACCTTAAAAAGTTCAAGCCGTTTAAGGATCACTCGTTATAAGGTATTTCATAAAATATAAAATTGTGCATGAGTATTGTAGAAGCCAAGTCAGTGGCACATAGGATCAGCAGAAACAGCTTACGCATTCATTCATAACCTGCTTGTTGACGTACTGATGCTGTCTGGTCACAAGAAATTACCGGAAAAAATCGAAATGTTTTGTCTTCGATTTTTTCGGTTATAGTTTTTTGTGAATCTCACAACTTGCCAGTTCGTGGAAAAGACCAATCTTCCAATCATCCAGTTTAGTAAATACTGCTTAACGCTAAAACTAAAATCAGCTTAAAAATCATCCAGAAGGTGTCACTGTTCGTACCTTACAATCATCCTTACAACGACGTTTTTATTTCTTTAAAACATTCACATAAATTTGCTGAAAGAGAAAAAAGAGAGCTGAAGACTTGCGCAAAATTTGATTTGCGCAAGTATTTGAATTGAATACTTGAATTTGTGCTTTTGTTAAATCGCGTGTAATTCAATATCGTTTCCAATTTAATTTTATGTGTTTCTCAATAAAACCAATATTTAAAAAAATTAATTTTGTACATCAGATACATGAAACAATAATTGGCCGGGCCCCCTGAGTAAAATCTTAGCTACGCCCACGTCTGATAATACTGCTAAAATAATTATTATTAACTAAAATTTTAATTACCTACTTTTTCAATTACTGTAAGATTGTAGTTGAAACACCAATAAAAACATTAACTCAAAGTCCATTTATATTCTGGTTCCAAGTCTTAAGGATAAAATCTTGCAAATACTTCATTCTGTTCCATTTATCATGCTCACTAACCAGTTTCGAAAAAGAGTTAAAACTTAGAAAGAGTTAAAAAAAAATAAAATTTGCAGAAAATGCAATTTACAGCAAAATTGCAATTTCATACTTTTGCAATTTAATTTTACGTTTTTATCGCTTACCTACATTTTTTTTGGCTTCCTCTTCTACCGCTTTTATTATTTTCCATGAATGTTATTTGTACAAAAATTTTAACAGAACTTCTTCAGGTGAAAAACACATAAGCTGCAGCAGTATCAGCAGCAGCAGAAGTATCAGCAGCAGCAGCAACAGAAGCAGCACTTAAAAGTTTTTCACTTTAACAACGTAAACAACAAGAGAAACAACATCAACAAAAACAACAAAGGCAACAACAATATGCCCCGAACATTTTTCCGGCTTGAATGCAACGTATCCCCAAGCATTCCAAGCAAAGCAATGCAAATCGATTTCAATGTTTTTCCAACATTTATTGGGATTGTTTTTTGCAGAGCCTCTTCGGGCATCAACAAGGAACAAGAGAGTCGAATGGGCGCATGCCAGCGAACGGTTATAATAAAAAAAAAATATTGAAAAAGAGGCAAGCAAAAAATAAACAAAAAAAAAAAACACCGGCAACCATATTGAAAGCGCAAAATTTTGCTGGCATCCTTGAAATTCTAATTTTCATTCAAATAAATCGAATGAAAATTGCACTCAATCAGTCAATCAATCAGTTTGCCAGTTTAACCAGTTCTGGTGAGCACTTTTCAGCTATGGTTGAGTGTTGAGCTGAGTTGAATGGTGCTGTGCTGTAGAGTTTTCATACAACAAAAACAGAAACAACAAACACAACAACAACAACAACGACTAGTTGGAAGCGCACAATATTTCTTCAGCTTTTCCAATCTGTACAAAATATTGGCGCCACATATTGCACGGATTCGATTCAAAAACAACTGAATGTTTTTGTGTTTGTTTGACATTTTGTGCATAAATAAATCCATTTGAGTGAATAGGAGGGAGGGAGAGAGGGTAAGATATAAGAAAGGGGTGTACTACTTGAGGGCCGCAGAGAAAGTGGAGCTTGACTAAACTGTCAGCTAGGGAAACTAAGTCAATTGGGATATGATTTGAGAGAAGAGATCAGGAAAGAGATTTCGAATAAATGGCAAATAATTGCATATGATAGATTTGAATGAAGAAGTCAAAGAGCAACATTCTTAATTTGAGTTTTGTTCGATGGATTAAACACTCGATGTAGACGTATTAATTCATCTTAAAACAATGTGACTAAGGACTTGAATGCGAATAGACATAGAAGTAGAAATAACAATTGAAATGGAATTTTAATAGGAATAGTAAAAAGGTATAGATATTGAAAGAAAAGACTCACATAACGTCAAAATGTCCATACAATTTTTTAATAGAACTGTCATGGACAAAATGAACCTATATAGTTTTTGATGAGGTTGCTGAGATGGTGCATAATATCGCATATTTTTTTGGAAAAATTTAAATTGTTGATGTTGTTGTAATGCATCAAAATTATGACAATTCATTCCTTTTCTTGATAAATTAATGATGACATTTTTTAATTTCTATTTATTTTTATAGTTCTTCTTTATAGTTATTTTTATAAAAATCCAACTTATTTTTCATATCTCAGGAAACGATTTTTTTTTTTGTTATCTCAAGTAAAAATTATGCTTTTAAAAAATGAAAATTTTATTAAAATATATTTTTTACCAAGAAATTTTAGCAAAAAAATTCTTATTAAAAACATAAAAGGAATGTAAATATCTTAAATTTGGCATATAAATTGTAAGAATCTGTTCTTTCCTATATCTGCAAAATGCAGATAATGTAGTTTCAAAAAATATTCTTTTTTGATAACGCTTGGAAGCAACCCAAATGTAGCAACTTTAGAGTTTTATTATAGTAGTTAACAACAAAACAATAAAACTGAGCTTAAATCATCAAAATTGGATGTTTAAACTCGGGTAATTCACAAAAGAAACACATAGTATGGAAATTTAAATCAATACAACGCCAAAGAATCGTAATTTTAATATCCAATTTTGGTGAGTTAACCTCAGTTTAATTTGACTAGAGTTTAAGCTCGCATTGAAAAATTGGCCCTAAGAGGAATAAATTCAGGGAGAATAAATTTTAGGTGGGCAATTTGAGAAGTTAGTGAATTTTTTAATTTCCCGCGTAGTAACTTTAAATTCAACACTGATCCTGCCAACTACCACCTATTAATAGACTACTGTCAAAGTTTCAGCTCACTGCGACACTTTCAGGGCTTACATATTATGGAGCGTGTTCGTCAAACTTCGGCCATGTTCGGACCAATTTTATAGTTAAGAAGCTAATTTAACGATTTGTCGAACGTGTTGGCCTGTTGGCAAAAAATTTTGACTTTCTCTTTCAAATCAGGGTTGTGAAACAAAATTATGGTGAAAAAAACTTCTTAGCTTGTTTGACGAACAGGTTGCTTTAACCCTCTACTGCTTGCATTATGATCCAGCTAGAGAAAACAATTTTTTTTTTATTTATATTTGAAATAGATAACTTAGATAAGGGCTGTTCACATTTCAAACCGCTCATCAAATCATTTGTCAAATCGTTTGACCACAGAAGTGTTCTGACTCTTCAAATTTTTCGTCAAATTTCATTTTATCTTGAACACCGTAGTAAGCACATCGCGATGACGGAAAAATTTTAATACTTTTTGTTATTAAAATCGTATTGGAAGAAGAAGAAATTATTTTATAAATTATTATAAATTGTTTGCAACAGTTATTTATTATTATTTTGTTATTTTGTTCTTCCGCTCCATCTTTTGCCGCGATGTGCACAGGTTGAAAACTTTTTTGAACTGACAAAATCGTACTACATGATTTGACGAGTGTTCACACTGGTCAAATCGTTCGTCAAATCAGCAGAAAAATCAAAAAATTTTGATTTTCATCAAACGATTTGACCAACGATTTGATGAGTGTTCACACTCGTCAAATCGCCATCAAATCCATACAAATTCTGTTGGTCAAATCAATTGTCAAATCATTTGTTGATCGATTTGATGAGCGGTTTGAAATGTGAACAGCCCTATACGCATAAAAAATTGTTTTCAAAAAAGTGGTTCCGTTTCCGTTAGAAGTAATATATTGTAAGAATGTGTGATTTCATGAGTTTTACATGTACAATTGAAAAACAATCACATAAAAAATAATCAATAGGCTATAAACTCTATAAAAAAATTCTACATGTAAACTTACTTACACGTAACTTAGAAAATTCAATGTTTTATTTTATTAACTCTCTGTTTTTCTGAATTAAAAAAAAACAACTCGCACTGATAAGCAAAACTAAGATTTTCTTAGCAGCTGTGTAAAAAAAAGACACGACAATATTCACTACACATTAACAAGCATCTAATGATGAATTTTAATAACTGTTCTTGTTCGTAACTTCTAATATTGCTGGAAATTCGAATATAAAAATGAAAAGCCATATATGGCTTCGTGTGCAGTAGAGGGCTAATTTTAACGCTACCTCCTTCGAACAAGTTGGACCCGCCATTTTGTTGGAGGAACAAGTTCGCTAATGTGTAAGCTGCTTTAGTTTGTGCTTCACAGCAGACGATCTTGTGAATAGCTAAAGTGCGTGAAATTGTTGAGGCCGTAGGCATCTCAAACGAACGGGTGTGGAACATTTTACGAAATCATTTGGATATGAAAAAATTATCCGCAAGATAAGTGCCGCGTTTGCTCACTATCGACCATAAACGCGATAGTGTGACTGATTCAAAGGCGTGTTTGGCGATGTTGAACAAGGATAAGAAAGACTTTTTCTGTCAATAAGTAGCCGTTGAAGAAACACAGATCCATCACTATACACCAGAGATAAAGGAATAGTTCACTTCACCGACCGAACGTGCTCCGAAGGAGGCGCAGACGGTACTATCGGCCGGAAAGGTTATGGCGACAGTATTTTGGAATAAACGCAGTATAATCTACATCCATTACCTTCCACCGGAAAAAAACTATCAATGGCGAATTGCAGCCAAATTGGACCGTTTGAATAATGCTTTGAAAGAGAAACGTCCCCATTTGGCCAGGAAAAAGTTTTCTTCCATAAAGACAACACGCGCGTTCACACATGCCCAGCTCTCATGGCAAAATTCCATGAATTCAAGTACGAATTGCTTCCTCATCCAGCAAATTCTACAAATTTGGCCCACACCGACTATTTTCTGTTTCCAAACCTGAAGAAATTGCTCGGCGAAAAGAGATTAACCACCAGAGAGGAGCTCATCACCGAAACAGATGCCTATTTTGAGAACCTTCTGAAATGGTATTTTAAGCATGGAATCAAAAAATTGGAGGAACATTGGACTAAGTGTTATGAGTTAAAAAGGATTATATTGATACTTTTTTTGCCGTAAAATCATTCCTTGTTTAAATTTTCACGGAATTATCAAACGGCCCTCTTATAACTTCGTTTGTCATGCCCACAAGAAGGCTTGGCAGGTATAGAAGAGTGTGTATGTCCAATTTTGATCAACATCACCACTAACTGAGTCGATTAAGCTATGTTGGTCTGTCAACACTATCACTTCTGTAATTTAAAGGCTATCATCATGAAATACGATTAATAAGTTCTTATATAAAGAATAAAGATTAAGTTCGAGACTAAGTCGAATCAGATGAGAACCATTCCTACCTTCTATACAAAGTGGCGTTATGAAAACAGCAAAATGTCTTTAAATTCCACAAAAAATAAATAAATGACTAGAACTTTGCTTGTAAGCGTAGATATTTATTGTGCACTCTGAGATTAAAACTCTACCTTCCTTACATACAAAGTATCGTCATCTAAATAACAATACCTTCATATATTTCACAAAAATTAATGTTTTTACTTAAGTTTTTATATATCATTTGTAGCCTTAATATGTAAGACGTACTAAGGGTTTAAAATAATTTAACATTTTAAAAATACGCTTTGATACTTAAGGCGTAGACTGAGTTTTAAGTTTGAAAAAATTGGCCAGTGTAATTTAAAATTTTTTTAATTAAGCTTTGATCTCAAATACTTATACCAGGCGCGTTCCTAGAGGGGTGGGGGCGTGTTCTAGCCTCAAATGAAAGAATTTTAACGAGCTTCGAGAGAAACACTTAGCACAACATGGCAGCCGTTGTGTGTTTATGGTCACGACAATGATCTTTGGAGGACATTTCACATTGGAAAAAAAAACAAAAAGACTCAATTTAAAACATTTATTGTGAAAAGACTTGTACGGGTTCAAGGATTCAAAGGCTGAGGTATGCTCAGCGGCTCCAGGGTAAAAAAAAGACCCTCAAACTTTTGTCCAAAATAAATAAGAAGACTTGTTGATTTTATGCTCAGATTATATTTTTCTGCTTTATTGTTAGGTTTGGAATTTTTAGCAGTGTATATAATATTCTAGTAGGTATGTATATTGTTCTTTTAGTGTAATCAGACGAGTAAGTCTTTTTTATTACAATACACAATATTTAAGAAATACAAACGATAAATATACAGTCGTGAGTGAATCTGCCGACGCTGGTTCGATTATAAGGTAAGTTACCCAAATAAGGACAACCTAACGGTTTTTCCCAGACAGAAGAGAAACGGGTTTTTTAAACTTATTTTTGCAATTTTGTATTTTTGTTTATTCAGTTTATTTTTTCAAAAACATAAAAATAAAGCATGAAAAAGTAAAAAATATATCCAGCTCAGAAGGTTTTAAAAAGGTCTGATTTTTGCCATATTAGGACCACCATGTCTAAATAAGGCCCAATATAATTTCAATATAATTTCATTAATCAAGTTTTTCTCGGAATACACCACAGTTAGATTTGATCAATTAACCTTTTTGTTTTCGTTAAAATACCTCTCTTGATTTTTAATTCAAAGCTGGACATAGGCAAAAGTTAATTCGTAGAATAACGGACTTTTACTGCGAGCACAGTATTACATCAACCACGTTGTTACGCTACCGCTGACTTCGTTCGACTGTTACTCGCTTCACAGATGCGCAATCGAAGTAATTTTTTTTGCATCGTGATGCAGATATGAACATGTTTCAATGTGCAAAAAATCATTTTGCAGGGAATGCAATAAATGTGCGTGTTAGAAATCAGGCCTTATTTGGCGAAGAGACCTTATTCGGTGAAGTTCGGTGATGTTCGGTGTGACAAAGACTTCGGCAAGATCCGACTACGCTGCGATATCTAATATTTTATATTGTTGTATATAATTTGTATAGTGTACTATATATGTATATATCTTTACAAATATCCGTGTATGGCGTGAAGCGCCTTGGTATTTATTTTAACGATAGGGTAATAACAATAAAATAATATATAATAGAATTCCTAAGTATACATCTGTACGTCGGGCTACCATCTGACAGAAGCCGACGTGATTGACGGAGGAGAATGTTTATTGTGGACGCCCGACCAACCAAAGCCGACGTGATGGCCCAAAAGAGAATTTTGTTGTGGACACCCGACCGACCGAAGCCGATGTGATGGTACCACTAGGTAATTAAAGTAAAATAATAAAATAAAAAAAATAATCGAGACTCCCGACCGACCGAAGCCGACGTGATGGTCTCAGAAGCGAGTTTTGCTGTGGACGCCCGACCGACCGAAGTCGACGTGATGGTACCACTAGCTAATTAAAATAAAAAAAATGTTGCGACACCCGACCGACCGAAGCCAACGTAATGGTCCTACTAACTACTGTGGACTCCCGACCGACCAAAGCCGACGTGATGATCCCAAAGCGAATGTTGTTTTGGACTCCCGACCGACCGTAGCCGACGTGATGGTCCCAGAGAAAATGATTTTGTTGTGGACGCCCGACCGATCGAAGCCGACGTGATGGTACCACTAGCAAATTAATAAATAAAGATAATCGAGACTCCCGACTGACCGAAGCCGACGTGATGGTCCCACTAACAAATTAATAAATAAAAAAGAATCGAGATACTACTGCTTATAATACTTAAAAAAACTAAATGTATTAATACGAGCCACCTTGCGATAGCTCGTTTTGAATCAACGGACTTGTTATCGTTTCCAACAAGTATGCAAAGGGACAAAGCACTACGCACTCGAGCCGTGCCGAAGTCTGTCACAATGCGCCTTACTTATTCATATGTCGCTGTTGCGTGTGGTTTACGTAGGCTTGGCTGTTGGCTACGTTAAATGTGCTGGCTGTGTGTGTGCTTGGCTGTTGGTTGAGTTAAATGTGCACAGTGGTGTAGTAGAGTGGTGTAGGGAGCGGGGTGAAACTTTGTAACGAATCACCGTTACAGACTATAATATATAGACTTAAAATTTTTGCACTTAATTTTTTTTACTTAAAAAGCACACTCAGGGAATATGTGTTAAAATTTAATGAAACTGTGTTCATATTAAATTATTTTTTTTAGTATGAAATAAAGCTAGGAATATTTTCATTTAACTTAAACTCAAATGTTTGTACAGTTAAATTAAAAAAAGTTTATTTTTCAAAACAATGTTTTCAAATATACTTTTACAATAAACATTTACAGTTTTAAAACATTTGTTTAAAAAAAAATTAGTATTGAAAACAAATATTTTAAAATTTTAATTATTTTAAATAATAAATAATTTAAATAATTAAATAAACATAATTTTAAAATATTTTTCTTAAATTCAAAACAATAAAATTAAACCGCCATTGCTTCGATTACATTTTTTAATTTTTTTGGGTCGACGTCATATTCGAAATTAGCGACCTCCGGAACCCCTCGGGTACTATATTTTAACTTGATGAAGTGTGCGTTTTATTGCGGCTTAAAATATTTAAATATTTTAAACATTAAAGTAATAAATTTATTTTTATTTAATTAAATGTTAATTTTTTGTAAAACCAATTTAAAAATTAAATGAAAAATCGGAGTTTTTCTCAGCTTGGTCTCAATTATAATTTTTTTGTTTGTTTTTAAATGCATCTTCTTCTCGATATGTGGCAAAAAAAAGCAGATCTTTTCAGACGGTCCCAATTTATCGGAAACAAAAAAATCAAAGTGCATTTTAATAAGGAAAATCCCAGTAGCGGTGGAAATTGTAACCAAACCTTTGGTTGTCGTAATCTTATTAATATGCACTCTGATTTTTTTTTCTCCGATAAATTGGCACCAAAATATCTTGACACCGGCTGCAAAGGACTACTTGTACTTTGAAAAAATGTACTTCGAAAAAAAAATTTTATTTTATTTACGTAAATATTCTTTTAAGTTTCTTTTTATTGTAGTCTTTTTGCATTAAATATCAACGCTAGTTGAATTCATTGAAAACGTTTTTACGCCATAACTTCTGAACCCTTAAGGAATACACTTTCATTTCATATCTTTGGAAAGTTATGGAACGTAAAAAAATGAAAATACTGAAAATTAAAAAAACTACAGCACCTGTTGCTGGCAGGGTATTAAACTTTGAAATTAATAATGGGTCAATTAACTGCAATTTTTTCAAAACTTTAAAAATTTTCCCTAAAAATAAAATTTCTAATGATACCCTATTAACGAAAATCGCATTTAAATTGTCTGAGTTACGTTGTCTCAAAATAGATCCAATTTTGGCATTCACATGGCTATGAGTCCGCGAAAAAAATCTCAAAACTTCAAACTCCCGATTTGGTTTTCTAAACAATAAACTAATCTAAGCACAAAATTTGAGCCAAATCGGAGATGTTCAGTGAAAATGATATTACACTTCAATGTGAATTTATTTTTTTTATTAAATATTATGAAATTAAATATTTTTTTTTGAAAAATCATGCATTGATATTAAAGGCATTGTGTTGAATTTAAAATTGTGATGATTTTTTCAGTGTATATATTGATTTTGACAAATATTTTGTACCCCATATTTGTAGACACTGCTTGAATCAGAAAAATCGACCTGAAACGTTTATATATCCATACGTTATATATCCATCAACTTGCCGATTCCTAAAGATTGGTGCAACATTGCCAGTACAAATCGCTTCAAGCAAACCCTCGTTTTCGTCGCTTGGAAGACTGAAAACATACATGAGCAGTAAAACTGAAGAAGAAAGCCTCAATGGGTTAGCTCTTCTGAATGTTCACAAGGATGTGGAATGACCACGGAATAAATTTTAAATGCACTAGCCAAAAAAAAATATATGTATATTAGGCCGAGTCGATTTGTGAGGAGGCAAAAAAATCGCCCATTGCTCAGTGAAAATCGTATTCTAGGGATCAAAATAAGAAACTTTGCCCGAGGAACTATACCTCTAAAACGAATTCTAATGCCCCAACTTTTGACTTTTGTCCCGTAGGGTCAAATTTTGAAAAATCACGCTTTGACTCATTTAGAGTGCCCCAGTCGAGTCCAAATGTATGACCAACCCCCACTAACTTTGGAGGGCCGATCCACCCATGGCAGTGGTACACCCCCTGGAACCCCCTGGGGGGTTCCCCATACAAACATTTTAAAATCACCATTTTTGGCACTTTACATGAAAAAATCAGCGAAATGGGGTCGCCACTGGCATGGGTGGATCGGCCCTCCAAAGTTAGTGGGAGTCGGTCATACATTTGGACTCGATTGAGGCACTCTAAATGGGTCAAAGAGGAATTTTTCAAAATTTGACACTACGGGACAAAAGTCAAAAGTTGGGGCATTAGAATTCGTTTTAGAGGTATAGTTCCTCGGGCAAAGTTTCTTATTTTGATCCCTAGAATACGATTTTCACCGAGCAATGGGCGATTTTTAAATCAACCCGCTCTAATATATATATATATATTATTATTATACATTATATAATAAAAAAAATTGAAATAAGTCTAATAAAAAAAAGCCCCCGAAATTTTTTCTGGGTAAGCGCCTGACCTATACACATTGTGTTTAAATTTTACCAAAACTAGATGAACATCTATCATCTATCTCCCAAACGCACAAGGGGTCCTTAATAAATTATATTTTGTAAGGCATATAGGCGTGGTTTACATCCGATTTGACTCATTTTTTAACTTGAACATTACTTCTTAATCTTTTAAAGACGGGACATTTTTACACATTGGTTGATTTTTTTTATTTTCATGTTGACTATCAATATCTAACATGGTGATAGAACATCTTTTTATGTTTCCTTAATTCCAAATATGAAAAGTTTTTGGGTAATTTTTTTAGTAATTTTTTATCGTTTTTATCGCTATTAGTTTGTAAGTCATTTTAACTAGGCTAAGGGAATTTTTTGGTCAGGTTTAGCAATTTCTAATTTATTTTTTGCCAATTTTTAATATTTTTAGTTTGTAGAGCATTTTTCTGTTGTTTATGTTATTTTATTGTAATATAAAAAAAATTTTCTCTCTTTTTTATGTACTGAAAATTTTTTTAATATGTTCCTTTAAAAATAGAGTCTCTTTAATTAAAAACATTACTTCTCAAAAAAAAGAGTAGCTTTGTTTAAAGACCTCAATAATAAAAGCTCTGCGCGTGGTGAAACTGACAAAATGATTTGTAGAAAGATGAAACAAGTGTTAGATGAAGACTCAGGATATGGTAGTTTTTATTAACAATATTTTTTCTTTTATTTCTTATTATTTTTTTATATTTTTATTTTTTAATACATAATCTATTTCTTATAGCTGAAATATTAAAAGGTAAAAATTTTTATACTATAAAATTAGAAAAGGATCTTACATCCGATGACATATCGTCTTGTTAATATGTTCCTTTCGTCAGTGCAGAAGTAGAAAGAAGTTTTTCTGTTTACAAAAACATTTTGCCAGACAATCGACGCTCCCTCCATTTTAGTAACATTAAAATTTACCTTGTAATATACTAAAACGCTACGTATAAAAATTATATTAAATGCATTTTAAGTTTTTGTAATTGTAATTAATTTTTTATGTAATGTTTTGCGTTTTTTATGTTATTTTGGTCAGTTTTTAGGTCATAATCGGCAGTTTTTAGGTCATATTTGTAATTTTTTTAGGTATTTTTTTTTGCAGATTTTTAGGTCATCAAAATCCGAGCCCTGGTGATTAGTCATCATCCTTATTGGGTTCAACATAACCTTTTATAAGCATTTTGATTATGATTTTACGCTTAAAAAATACGGCTCTAACAACCGATAGACGAACAAACAGATAGAAAAACGGATAAAGCTAAATCGACTCATGAGCTGATGCTAATGAGTTTTACTGCCATGCCTTCTTGTAACCGTCTGCTATTAAATTATCCAAATGTGATACTTTCAGTTAATTTATTTATCAATTTTGATCAATAATGGCTCTAAACAATCAAGTTATCTATTTTTACATTCAAAATAAAAAACAAGATTTTTTTCTTAAAGATTTTAGCTTAGAGCTTTATTTCAAGTAAGTTATGAAAGGGAGAGAGAGACAGCCTCGATAGTCTAGTAGTGGTAGCGCGCTTGATGTCGCTAAGGGTTCATATCCTCGCCGGGCCATGGTCCTACGCTATAACCTTTCTTTCCTTATTTCTAATCAAAGGAACTTTAAAATACATCAATTTACGACTAAAAGCTGTAGTTGGTGGTGGTAGGAAATGTTTGTGGAGAGGAACGCTTAGTAACTTGATTTGACACTTGCTTCAGATTTAATATCACATGTTTCTACAGCTTCTGCCCATTAAGAACATCCTTCACAAAAGTTGCACTTGGTTACTCCCTTCTTTCATTCTGTGGTATCACAACGGACCAATAATATGGTCTAAGTGGGCTGGTCTAAAGACCTGCCGCCACCTTAACCTAACCTAACCTAAGTAATGAAAGAAGTTAATAACAACAGCAACAACAGCAACTCTGCATTTAAAGTCAATCACACAGCTGACTAGACAGACTGTTTCGAAAGACGCAACTCTTTCATCTTCAGCAGTCTTGAATGATTAAGCTATTTTACTTGGTTTGACAATTGTTCGAATAAGTTCCTTTCTTGGGAGCCCATGAAATTTCTTTTTCAGTACTTTGCAAGCATCGTTAAAGCAGCAGTTTATAAGATCAAAGCTTTTTTTAACTTAAAGGCATGTTCCCATCTAGAGGCCCAAAAACACGGTGATATTCTTGATTAGTTTTTCATAGAAGGAAGTTAATAAACACCTTGACTTTTTTTGGCAGTTTGTTATTGATTATTGAAGTGTGGAAAAAAATATTGTTGATGCATAAAAGTAAAGTGCCAACGGATTTTTCGAGTTCGTTTATTAAAATATGGGTTCTTTCTTATGCGATAACTTTTTATGCAATCGTTATTGGCCAAACCGCTTTAGGAGCATATTCTACACATCATATGCTATCGAAAAATTAAAAAAAATTGAGTTTTTAGGTCGAGTTTCGTGAGAACTTGCCCTTAATAAGGGGTTATGTCTGTTTTAAGACTTTTTTCATACATAATTTTTTAGGAATTTTTTCAAAAAAAAATTGCACATTTTTCTGAAATAAGTTCTTACGTAATAAAAATAACGTTTAAAGTTAATTTAAGGAATCCTGCTCGAGTCAACTGAAAATAAAGATATTCATAGAAGAATGAAATGCAATTTCAGGTACAGAGGAACAACATCTTTTTTTTTCCTTGAGACAAATACTCGTTAGCTTTTGTTGCAATTATTGTAACAATTTAAAACGACTGAAAAAAAGCTAAGCACGCTATTGTCTTATTAGAAAAAAGAATATTGCAATTTTCTTTAAAATCCCTTTGCTGCCGAAATAAAAACAACAAAGATTACTTTAAAATTAAGTAGCAACTTGCAGCCATTACTAGCTTTGACGCAAGCCGAAACAGTTTGTAAAATGTTTTTTTTCATTGTCACCAGTGTTTGTTGCTGGCAAAACATTATGCGCTCATATTAATGTCCCTGCTCCAACAGCGTGTACGCCTGATAGAATTGTTGATGGCGATGGCAAAAGCTAAAAAAAAACCAAAAAGGATAAGCCAGTCGGAGTGTGCAAATGTCAACAACATCGAGTGATAACATTCGCACCAGGGCTCGCAAACAAACTCTAAAGAAAAGTATTTTTCTGTTCTGTTTGTTTCTTCTTAAGATCACAACAAGTATTTTGGTTTGTTTAGTTTTCTCTCTCCGATTCAAAAAGTAGCACAAACCGAAGCAAGCAGAGATGAGAGAGAAAAGCAAAATGAAATGTTTCTTTTTTCGAATAGAAAAAACTTCCTCTCGGTGTTATGCTTTTGAATCGCGGGCACAAAAACAATCGAAGTAAAGTATCTTTAGCGATCTCTTGTAGGTTGATGGAAGCACCAAAATACGAAGAGAGGTCTGCAATGTTTGTTCGTTTCATTTATGATGCGACTTTTTTTTTGTGTTGAAAAAGTTATTGCGTTGGAATTTTTCTTTGTTTTGTTGCTTTTATTGAATTTGTTGTTTTATATAGATGCGTTGTGCTTTTGTGCATATGTATATGAGGTAACGTTTTGTTCGTGAAAAATACAATGTCTCGGCGATTGGACAGTGCACAGCGGGGAAGATAGATTATTTCAAATTTAAGGAATGGTCTAGATATTAGAAATGACATTTTTAATTTCTATCCTAATTTTTTGCGAGTAAGGAGTGTTTAAAAATGAAATTATTATTATATTTATGAATAATATGCAATTTTTGCTTTATTAATTTTTTGATATTCGCCTTCGCATCCGCATCTAAGACCTGTATTTTATTATTAACAAAAAAAGAAGAAGTTAAAAAACTAAGAAGCCATCAAGTAAATACTTTACTTTTTATAAAATACAATTTACCATTTATAAAAAATTAAATACAGTAAAACCTCAGAAATAAGAAGCTAATAAAACTATAATCATCTAGAAATTAGAAGTTGAATTTTGAAAACATTAAATCTTCTGAAATTAGAAGATTGTATTTTAATTTCCGAGGTAATTGTTTGTGCAATTTATATTTAACAGTGCAGCGTTTTCTACGAAAAATTTAAAATGAAGCTTGTGACCTTATTATAGTGTAGAATATTCGGTTTCGGTTTCGGTTACGGCCAGTTTCGGACCTTTTTGTTTGTTTTGGCTATTCTGCTATATTGAGGCCATATTGAGGTATTTTTGGTAAAAATTTCTTGCATCAGTTATTTAATTCAAATACATATGTTTGGTTTAATAAAAATATTTACAACGCATTTTGCTAATAAAAAATTATGAATTAGCCTATTATTTGATTTATCGTGTCAACGCAAAATATTTTGGTTAATTTAATGCGTTCGATATTATCATTTTCGATTTTATCATACCTATTGTAATTAATATTAAAGTTTTATAGGTACTGAAGCCAAAATTGTTAATTAAACTTACGAACGAATTTTGTGTGTGTGGAATAAAGGAAAAGAAAACAAAATATTTCCATTTTTATAATACTAAACCTTTAAAAAAACAAAAAGACTGCTTTGTAGTTCTATAAAAATGTACATTGTAGGTGCATACTATTTTGAGTGTGTACGGAAGATATAAAGTAGGCAATACTTTAGTAATAAAAAATAAATTAAAAAATAGTCTCATTTATTATTTTAGCAAACTTCAATTATTTATTATAAACTGCAATATTCAAGTAATACTTTATTTTGTATTAAATTTTTTTCTTTTGTGTATGAGAGTTCCTTTTTTTTCTTTAAAAAAAAAATTATTTGAGAAAACTTAAATTATAAATAACCAGTTTCGGTTCTGGTTTCGGCTAGGCCGAATATTCGGTTTCGGCCAAAATTATGGTATCGGTCGAACACTACTTATTATGCTTAATGTACGCAATCAATTCACTTGGAGTCTTTTGTGTGGCAATAATTTTCATAAGAAAATTTCAGTGAGAGAAAAAGATTTTGTTTTGCTTCATCTGAAAACGAAATTTACCAGACAAAAGGACGTTTTACAAAATAAGGCCATTTACATAAAAATGTGTATAATTTTCTAAACATTATAAGTGTGTTATTTTTATCCAGTAACTATATCTTTAAATTATTGCTTGAGCAATATTATTATAAATTCAACTTTACAAATTTTAACTCCGAAATGATAAGATTTCAGAAATTAGAAAATCCCGACTTAAAAACAGCTTCTAACTTCTGAGGTACTGTATTAACATAATTTTGAAAATAATTTTAATAATAAAAGTTCTGCTTTAAGTTTATCTAGTTGAGCTAAATAACTATAAAAGTCTTTTAAATTTAATATTTATACTTTTTTTTTTTAATTAATGAGTTTGTTATTTTATTCTTTAAAAAGGTTTACATAAAAAAATAAATATTAGCAATAATAAAAAAATATTTACTAAAGTATGATTTAAACTATCAAACATTTAGAATTTGTTTTTAAATGATGTAAAAATCAATATTTAAAATTTAACTGAGAGCATCCGCATACGCCACCCGCGGTTCTTAGATTCAATTGTCCGCATCCGCATCCTCAAAGAAGGCCCTTTACAGATCCGCATTCGCAAAATGACATCCGTCACAAACCTAGTTCTTTATTGAAAACGAATAAAGACAAAATTGTTCAACTTATTGTAAATATTTGAATAAAAAAGTATGATTTTAATAAGTGCATTAGAGTGGAACGAATTTTTAACCTCACCGGCTTAATATATTTTTGAAAACTACTCGTCAAAACCAATTTGTCTGCATCCTTGGTATTTTTCTGTGACGAAACTTTTGACTTTGCCCGAGGGTTTTTGTAAATGAAAACCTCTTACTACATAATTACTTCAATTTGATACCATGTACGTACTTAAAGATATTTGTGCTCAAAGTTCACTGAATTCGGTCATTCGCCAACATATCCGCTCCTTTATGTCAGAGGTAATATATGCATGCAACAAAATTGTAAATCAGATAGTTATCTTCAAAAATACCATTAACAGTTTTATCGTAAAAGCCACAGTTTTTACGCTATGAGGCTGATTATGGCTAAGCACTGCAAAGTATAGATTTCTTACTATTAGCAAATTTTTTAACTTTAATTAATAGTAGTTTATTAGCAGAATTTTAATGTATGTTTGTTGTTTTCTCACTTCGAACATTGTTTTTCAAACAAACACATCGTCTAATAAATGTACATATATGCAGTTTAAATCGCTTAGCTGCCTATTCGCTTAAAAGATTATGTATGTTAACAGCACAAAATCAATGTTCTGCTTCATTTCTTAGCGTTATTGTAAAAAAATTTAATTTTTAGCTGTCTCCCGCCTAAGGGAACATTTGCTTTAACATGTCCCAATGGTCGTACAGGGTTAAAATCAAAAAGTAGACTAGAATTGAAACTAATAACCGTATAAATTAATTTTGGCTACCTAAATCGGTCAAATACCCCAATGTGCACTGCTTAACAAATTTGTTTGCAATGTTGAATAGTGTTGCATATGTCCCAATGGTCGTGCAGGGTTAAAATCAAATAACAGACTTGAATAGAAAATTTTTACCGAATAAATTAATTTTGGCTTCCTAAATCGGTCAAATACCCCAATGTGCACTGCTTAACAAATTTGTTTGCAATGTTGAATAGTGTTGCATATGTCCCAATGGTCGTGCAGGGTTAAAATCAAATAACAGACTTGAATAGAAAATTTTTACCGAATAAATTAATTTTGGCTTCCTAAATCGGTCATATACCCCTACGTGCGCTGCTAAACGAATTTTCTCAGAAACGAGACCAAGGTAGATCGCTTTTTCGCCCCTGTAAATCCCTATACTGAAAGTTTCATCAAAATCGTTTGGGCCGTTAACAAACAAACATATAAACAAATAAACAAACAAATAAATATTGCTCGTTTAAAAGTATAAGAAAGATATCAAAAATTCGATAACTAGGATCGTGAAATGTATGAGCTGGTCATATTAATTTTTCCCCTCAAAAATTCTTCTGAAAACACCTACATTCTATCTGCCACCCTTCTGAGTGTCCGCATACAAACAATCATGTCACTAAAACCATGTCGTACAAATCTATCGGTTATTGAAATTTTCATGCAAGCAAATCAACAGAACGAGACTTAAAAAATCTTAGCTTCCAAAAAAAAATGCTTTTTAAAACATGACGAAATTCTTTTTGAATTTCCGTAGCAAAACGAACACAACATTTGTTACTTGTTGTGGTTGTGATCGTGACAACAAAATCTAAAAAACGAAATACTTGTTGTTTTCTTAGAACACAAAACAATAGTTTTCTTTCTCCCTTAATTTTCTGTTCGCTTTGGTACGCATTTCTGTTTGTAGCAAAGATCCAAACCTAAGCAGATAGTGAAACTGTTTGCTTTCGCAGATTTAGCAGATGAAGAGTTTGTTTTTTCGTACAGTTTATTTTCAACCCCTGATTCGCACACACACACACACACACACACACCCATCGGGTGTCAGATTTTCGTTGTTGTTGATATAAAGTGATGTGATGCCAACATAAAATATAAATAAAAATAAAAAGAGATAGCTATTGTTGCTGTTAATACCATTGACATTGTTGTTGTTTTAGTTACTACTATTGCTTCTGCTTTGCTTTAAATGTTTCCTTTATTGTTCTCTACACAAATAACAGCGCGCTCAGTTAACTTCAAAGTGTTGTCTTTTTTTCATGTGCTCCGATAATAATCCAACACGACGACATCCATGCTGACGAGGGGTATGGCGCATTGAACAGAAGTGATGTTTTAAGTGTTCTTGGCGCTATTTTGCTGCTGCCAAGCAGAAGGTTAACATGCCAAAAAACGTCTAGACGGCGCCAATTCGTTGGATGTCCTTTTAACACACACACACACATACACAAATAAATACTTTATCTTTTTGCGAAAAAGACTCAAGGACCTAAGAAATAGAAATCAATAAATGAACAACCGTTAGATAAAATGCAAAGTAAAAAAATTTATTATGCCATTTAATCTATTTGTTATAAAAAAAAAAAGAATCTAAAAACACCATAATCGAATAAATTATGTCAACTTTACATTTAATCTGCAATTTTTTCAGTTTCTTAAAATAATCAGCAAATTTCAAGAGTTTAACACGAAACTTTTGAAGCATTTGCTAAGCAAATTTAAAATACAACTTATCAATAAAAAAAGACGATAATAGAAAAAAGGTTAAATCAGAAAGAATAAATTTTTTAAAGGACCAAAGACCCAATTTACAGAAAACCGTGCTAACATTTGCACTTAGTCAGTAAGTGAGTGACTAATTAAATTTCAAAAACTTTTTAACGCAAAATTTCTTTGAAAAAAAAAACTCTTTTTAATCAAGAAAATTTAAAAAGGCCCCAACTTGCGCCAAAAGTGCTTGAAGTCAAGCATTATTTTAATGTTGGTGCATTATATATTCATCCCTAATTTTGAGTGTAAATATTTCATGGGAATTTGTTTAAGGGGAGGTTCTAGTAGAAATCGACGGAAAATTTTTGTGTTTTGCTTTATTTTCATCCTTAGGATTTGGAAAACATGTAGTCAAAAGGATATTTCCCTATCTAATTTACTTAACGAGTCATAGCGTATTAGACGAGAGAGTGCGTTGGCCGCAAAACAGGTATAAATGTTTTTCTCGAAACACCTTTTTTCCACACTGTACACGATTCTGCTTCAACGACTTGACCGATTTTGATGTCTGACAGCTTAAATTAAAGCTTATTCAATTTAGGCTTATTCAATTTCCAAAAAAATTTATTAACATTATTTTTTTAACTTTAAAGCAAAATAAAAAGGGTTTTTTCAATGGGCCGCCATTTTAAAAAAAAGGGTTTTATTTAAATCGGAAATCTACAAGGCCTCCTAAATTTCATCTAGGTTAATAATTGTTTGGTTTTTTCGTTTCAGATCACTTGACAGGGCTGTAGAGTGTACAGCGCACATCGGCTATCGTCGCGCACGGCTTTGATCAGCGAGACCTTCAGCCGGCATTTTGAATTATTTCTTATCGAGAATATTGTACAATGTTCTTGAAATATACACTAATAAATACCACAAAAGCTTTTAAAAAATGATTTACGTTCGCTCAAAAAAAAAAAAACCTGAAATTATGTTACGTTTCTACTAGAACCTACTAGAGCCTCCCCTTAAAAGTCTTTACTTACCTAAATTTAAAATATTTTTAATGGCCTTAAGAGCAAAACCTAGAACATTACCCACTGAAATATAAGCGAAGGCACAGCAAAAAGTGAAAGTCTTACGAGCGTTTTCGGGTTGATATTTTTTCTTTAGTAAATTTTTGTTATCGGACTTTAAGATTCCTTTCGATGTGTCAAAAAAGTTTGAGATCAAGTAAAACAAAATATCGTTAAATTTAAATTAAATTATAGGAGCCCATTAACATTTTTAAAATTACTAATTTTTTTATGCAAAAAATCACATTTTTTAACATTAGATTAGTTCGGAAATCAACCCTAAATAATTGTGTTCATATATAAATATATTATATAAGTAAAAAATTAACCATAAATTGTGCTGTTTAGAATCAAAGATAATGTCTCATTCGATTTTTGAAGATCACTCTCCGTGACAAGGGAAGTTTAATATATTAATTTTTTAATTAATCTTATTTATAAATATAATACTTGTATAAATAACATATTAGTATGATACCTTGATTATAATTTAAAATCCAAGTAAAATATATTTTATAATATTTAACCCTACAAACTATATCATTTTTTTGTTATGTTTAAATATTTCGAGTTCCTCTACACCTCATAATGGGTTCCTCATATATAATGGGTGATTTTTTTAACCATTTAGTTTTTGAAAATTGAAAAAAAAAAACAGAAAGTTTGCGATAGTGATTGAAATATTTCTTTAGAGCAGTGGTCATTAACGCAGGGTTCAAACAAAAACAAAGAAAGCTTTCCGAGCGAACAGCCTTACACTGAAACAACAAGTGTTAAAACTCTCGAACCATTTGGTGCAAGGAAATATTGTCCAGTGTTGGGTTTTCAATATTACGTTTGCTTTTCTACTTTGTGTTTGTTTTTGGATAGTTTAACATAGAAACGAGCAAAGCAGTTAAGAATATTGAATAGAATGTATTGATGTTTTTTTAATATCTATATAATAGATATATGTTCTCATTTTTTTATTTAAATTTTTAACGTTTCGATTTAATTTTAATGACAGATTTGTATAATGTTATGTTCACACTGAGAGCTTAATGCGCATTTAGAGCATTTACTATATAAATTTGTCCCTGTTCCTCCTACAACAAGTAAAGGGCCGCTCGTAAATGTGGATTTCGTTAATGCGTGTGAATATAGCATAAGAAACATTGTAAAATATTCATAAATAGAACAGCGAGCAACACCCTTGCCGAACGATCAAAGCATACTGATAGGCTTTGGTAGTTCACGAACGAACTAGTTCAATTGAACTATTCGCACTCATGAACTATGTGAACTAGTTCGTTGATTCTCGTTCTTTTAGTTCAATCGATTTTGCAGCGAGTCAGATCAAAATGAACTAGAAAAATTTATTCAACAATGGTTTGAGTCCGTGCTGATACAGTTTTTCTCTATTGAACGACAAAAAAAAACTTTATTAGAAAAACAAATTTTTGTGGCAAATATTGTCTGAAATGCGCCGTGTATAGTATTTTTATGTAAATTTCTTTTATGTCAACAGTTAATAATTGATTCGATCATATAGTTTGTTTAATTTAATAGATCTGATCATGAACGAGTAAGCAAAACGAACTAAAAGAGTTATTGAACTAAAAAATATAACGAGCTAACATACCTATCGATCTAAAACACCAAACGAACTTAAGACCTAACAAACTATAAGACCTAATGAACTAAACAACATGAACGAGTCCACGAAACGAACTAAAAGAGCGAACGAATTAAATGAACTAAAAGAACTATATGAACGAACTAGTTCATTAAACTCAACTGAACTAAAAAAAACGATCTTTTTAGTGAACTAAAATGCCCAAGACTACATACTGACTTAAAGTCTAAAACACTGGAGAAAAAACAAACTTTTACGATGTGTACAAACACAGCGAGCCAATTACTACTTCGTGTGCAAAAACACAAAAACACCCGACGCCCGCGTGTTATGGGAAAACATAAGTTCATGGCCACTGCCTTAGAGTGATACATTAATGCCTGCCATTTACTTTTTAAATAATATTTCATGTAAAAATTTTCCACGGCTACGCCTGAGGTAATCCATCCGCAAGCTTAAACATTGGCATACTTTTTCTAACATTCCGGCTGAAATCTCACCAATCGCAGCTGTAATATTGTCTGCTAGTGCTGCAATCGTAGCTGGCTTGTAAAAAATAGTCTAGTGGGGTCAAATCGCATGATCTTGGCGGCCAATGAACTGTTCCAAAAAGTGAGAGGCCGGAATCTCACCAAACTCACCTCCCTATAGGTAGTCCAAGGTATCGCGTGCTGTGTGGCATATGGAACCGTCTTGTTGAAACCACATGCTACCAAGTCCAATTCTGCCATTTTGGGCAAAAAAAGTCTGTAATCATCGCACGGTACCTCGCTCCATTGACTGCAACGTTGCAGTTTTAATTTTTTTTTTTTTGAAAAATATGGTCCAAAGATGCCGTAGGTCCATCAGGGTCAATTTTTCGATAAAAAAAGTAGATTATTATCCAGCTTTTCTAAGGGCAATTTACCAAACAAACGACGTTGTGGTTGGCCACCCGGCTTCAGTTCTTGCATCAGCTTATTTTGTATGGTTTTATACTGAGGCCCTTACGTAAATTTTCCTGGTGGTTGAATAACACAAGCCCAATTGTTGGCAACGGCAACGAATTGACATATCGCAATCTTCATTGACTCTTGCCTATACAGTAGCAATATTGTTCTCGGTACGCACTTTCCGCATACGGTTTAGTGGATTAATGTCCAAAAAAAGTGAAACTGGTGCGAAATTTGGTCACAATAGCTTGAATAGTTTGTTCAGTGGGTCGATTATGCCGACCATATAATGGACGTAATTTGCGAAACACATTTCTCACAGAGCACGAAATTTGATAATAAAATTCAAGGCTTTGCAAGCACTTTTCATTTTTTAGTCTATTCATGGTAAAATGGAAAACCTTACTAAGCATTTTTGGCTTTGTCCCATGTTACGAATCACGCGTAAGGTGTAAAAAAATGTGCAACGGAAAAACTAATAGCAACAAAATCACCCTTTATGTAATTAACACGATGCCACTCTTGGTTTTTACCCACAGTTTCCTGTGCGAAGATTATTCGAATCGAAACGTACAAGGGCGTCCGTAGGATTTGATCTAGGGGGGAGGGGCAAAGGCATAACTGAGTCTAGAATGAACATAAACAAATATAATGCTATATAATGCTATTTACTACGATTATTGGTACTAATTTTGTGAAAATGATATGCGCACTACACCGTCTTAAATCACCGCTTGAAAAAATCAAATATATATGTTAAAGAGCGTGTAAAAATCTTTCTCGTATCATGTCCGAAATATTTAAAAATTGTATTTTCTTTTTTTTCATGAAATACATTTTAGTAATTTTTTGCTAAAGCAAATATTTTTAATAGTTTAATAAATTAAAAAATGTGAGGCCTTTATCCTTAAATGAAATTGCATTAATTACAATCGAGCCCCAAGATTTCAACTTTTAAAACTAGAATACAAAAATTTCAATATTTTTTGTTGAAAAACTGAAAAAAAACTAAATTTTTAATCCATTTCTTAACTTTGGAAGCCTTTTACTCCTAAACTAATTTCGAGTGGACAAAAAATTTTCAGATTTGGATTTAGGAGGTCAAAAGCCATATCATTCGCAAAAATTATATATATGAATTGTCGCTGTTCTTGAAATGTTCCCCGCATGCTAAGGGAGATATTTTTTCCGGATCTCACACCGCATTAACACCAATCTACTTATTTCTTTTGCCATCATGAGTCAGTTCTAGGAGCTTGCAAGATCCTACAATAGAGTTAGAAAATGTACCAATTAACTGAATGTTTTAAAAAATGTATTTTTTTTTAATTCAAAACGTATGAATAAATAAATAAAGAGGTACATTTATGTTAGATTTGTTTTGGGTCTTATACATTTTCTTAACATATTCCAGAACCTCCTGCAAGGCTTGATTCTGAATCCTGGTTTAATATTAGCAAGTGACGCGAAAAAAGTACGGAAAAAAAACTGGATGGGCGCCGCTAAATAAATTGAATTTTAAGAAACATTAAATGATTGTTTGAAATCGAGTCTCCTTTTTACGTTTATGTCGTAAAAAACTTTTGATTTTAACATATTTTAATGTAAAATCGTTTGCTTAATATGATAAACAGTTTTTTCAAAAATTAGTCCTTGATCCAAAATTGACCTACTTTATTAAATTTCCTGATTTTTTCTTTCGCTTTTGAATTAGAAGCTTTGCTCTTGCCTAAATCGCTGCAAATTTCTTAAATTTAAATGCTGTAGAATTTTTTGTCATTTTATTATGTTAAGTAAAAATGAAAAAAAACCAAATTGGATCATCTTTATAATAAGCGGAATTTTTGGAAAACATTTGTTTTTTATTTAAATTTTTCACTTTGTCTTCTGTTTGCTTGCAATGACTTTAAAACATAAATTTGCCTATCATCAGAGTTTATATTCGTTATTGAAATAAATGTACCTTGCTATATCATTCCTTAACATTCGTCAATTTCTTGTAGGAATAACTTCGCCATTTGTTTAATTACATTCGTAGTATTTACTAAAAAAGTCATTCGCAGGTTGACCGTACGCATTATTCGTAAAAGGTACGAAGTTTTAGTTGAGTTTAAAAAATTAACAACTTAAATCGTTCAGACTGGTTTGTCGAACAATTACCGAATATAAGGATATGTGATTCCAAGGTGACCGTAGCTTACTGGAAGAGTACGTGCCCCATACGCTAAAGAAACGCGGTTCAAACCCTAGCTGAACAGAAGATTTTTTTGTGACTACGTATTACTTACGATCATTCGTAAATGTAAAGTACAATATAAATTTGTTTTTGTACGAATACGGATAAAATATTCGAAATGCGTACCAAACTACGTCCATTCTCGAATTCTATTCGTGTCTGAACATTACGACTAAAATTCGTAGAAAAAATTTTTTAACTTAAGAATACATATTGCAAAGTTTTTGTGAAACAAAGGTAAATGAAATGGTATCGTAACTTATTAGGCCGTGTTCATATTACTCTCTTTTGTCGCGATTGCGACACCGCTCTCAATTTTTTTTTCCCAAACGCGGCTGAGCAATACTAAATATTAAATAAATAAATGTATTTAAATACATACAAAATTCAGTATTTTTCAGCAGAGTTTGCAAAAAAAAAAACGTGAGAGCAATTGCTACTAAAACGCGTAATATGAACACGGCCTTACAGCAACGGGTACAACATACTATTTGAAAATGAATGGTTTAACTTGCTTTATTTATAAATTAACCTAAAAAAAGTATTTCTGTATTCCTTTCAAAATATATTAAATACATAATGAACATATCGTCATATGAAATCAAAAAAGCCATAAGTTACAAAAAAATCAAAATCGACTTTTTGATTGATTATAATGCATTTATCAAACAAAATGTTTCGCAAAATTTTACACTTCTACAACTAAAACCGAAGTTTTTATTACCAAAGTTCTCAAAGCCCTAAGTTTAAGCGCAACTTACAATTAAGAAAGTTTTTTGATTTTCTCTTACTTATGGCTTTTTTGAATTAATATGAATCATTGCCCCCCCCCCCCCCCCCTAGGCAACAATAATTTGTTATATATCTTCATATTAAGATATATAATATCCCTTTTTCCCCCCATGCGGACGCCCATGTAAAGGTACACACGAGATAGCACCGAACTTTTAATTGTTATCTGATTGTCTAAATTTTGGTGATAATGATTACAGTCTTAGCAGTCTTATAGTTTTCCTTAAATTTGGCAAATTATTAATTTGCATATTTTTTTCATATGCATTTTCCTGTATGGGAGAAATGTAAAAAAAATTAATTTAAGGTTTTATATCTCGGTTTTATTTACTTTTATAATGTTTTATTTATATAAGGTTTAATATCTGGGGCACAAATCGTACCGAAAATAATTTTCTCAATTCAAATTCTGCAAATAGTTTTGAACGAAACCATGTCTAAAAATATTTATTTTAAAACAGCAGGAAAAGGCCACGATTTTTTTTCACTATTTTGATATATTGAAATTCCTTCAAGCATGAAATGTAAAAATATTGTTCATATCTATCTTATGGTTATTATTTCATTTAAACACTTCTTAACAACAATTCTAAAGTCAACTGAGACCAGTTGAATGGAAAACTAAGAAACTCAAAATTTTAGTATAACATTTTTGTGAATGCTGAGTTGAGGTGTTTTAACGAAATAACGAAAGGTAGGAAATTTTTTTAAAAAATAGTGATCTTAACCTGGTGTAGTAAATGGATACTCTTGGACAGTGTGTTGTCAGAAATATTGGAGTAATTTAAATACCATTTCTGGTGTCCGAGATATAAAACCTTATATTGACTTGAAAAAGTTAAAAAATTGCAATGCAGTATACATTTCTCAGAAATAAGAAAATGCATATGGAAAAAATAGGCAAATTATTAATTCGCTAAATTTTAGGAAAACGTCAACACTATAATCAAAATAGCCAAAATTTAGACAATCAGATAGCAATCAAAAGTTTTGTGCTACCTCGAGTGTATCCTTAGATTCGAATATCCTTTACACTGGACCTTGATGAAAAAATTCGAGAGAAATAGGCATCGTGTTTGACAGGATATTGTTACTAAAAGTCTTTATTTACTTTTACTTTAAGACATATGTAGTTTTTCTAACTAAAATAAAAGCATTTTGCTATCGTGATTTTTTACTGTTTTTCTTAAAAAACCATTTTGTACATGCGGGAGGGGAAAACATCTCTATTTTTTCCTAAATTTTTTTTTTGGGATACCTTGACCACCCTATGCAACTTTTTAGACCCTTTTAGAATGCGATCTAAATTGTTGGATACGCCTTAATGTACATACAACCTACACTATGTCACTTGAAAAGTACATGCTATTTTGTTTTAACCACCGTGTAATGAATGTCTTTTGCTAAATCAAGTGATGCATATATTTGACTTAAATATGTTTAAAATTTAAAAAGGCAAGTCTACATAGCTAATAAAAACTTAAAATAATAGCCATATTTTGAAAACGAACGCAGTCACTTGCGATTGATTTTTTTATCTGGCAATATATTTTAAAGAAAATTTTAGAACGAAAGAAAGGGCTGGTTCTAATTCATATGGAAATGGGATTTAAAAAAAAAAAAAAATTTCAAGTAAAGTGGTTGCGTGCGTTTTTCTAAATAAGCCCATATTTGTTATGAAAGTTTAATTTTATGGGCTCTAAAATTTGTGAGGAACTCTTATATTTTGATTAATATCTACGTCAGGTTTTAAAATAAGAGAAATATTTAATATGTGCACATATTCCAATGTTAATCATATAATTTAATTTCATTTACTTATTATCATGACAATACTAAAAAACTTTTTCTTTTCTTTTTAGGTACACCGTCCATTGACTCTAAGACGAACTACTTCCAAATTTCAAGTTAACAGAAAGTCATAACAAAACCAGTTATGAAAATGTTTGTAGTCTTGTTGTCCGCCTGTATGCGCTCGACAATCAAAAAGGTCACGTTCAACAGTTTATGTAACCTACACAAGTGTATCATTAATTTTGAGCACTTAAGTCACACAAAGCTAGCCACCGATAACATTAATCAATGCCCAAAACTCGAAGCACTGTATCACCGAAATAAATTTACAGACAATCTAATAAAGCGCACACGTACCTAAGCACGATTTCAAGTGGGAATCCGTACGTCTGGTTGGGACCAAAACCACTTAAAGGACCCTCAATAAATAAGGGCTACAATTGGTCAAGTGATTTCAATCAGAAGGCAACACAATGTACAAACGTCAATCTTCATCTGTCAGTGTCAAGTTTTTGAATTGTTACAAGTACCTGCAGCATAGAGAAACTGTAATGATTGCCGATTTATATATTTTGGTTTTGTGTTCTTTTTCAGATACGTGTGTGAAGGGATTCTGTGAAGTGACAACATCAATGCAAATTTTGGTTTTTTCATTGGTAGCAATTCTATTTTTATGTTTTTGGTTAACTAAATTTGACCTTTTCTTCAATTTAGCAATACATCAACTTAAGCTCAAAATATGCAGCGTTGCTTGCATGAGGCTAAAAGAGCAGAAGCTAAAGTATTCGAAAAAATACACTTTTATGCACATGCATGCAAAATGAGAAGTTGGCAGCGGAAATAAGTTTTGCAAATTTTCTGGTTATTCTGCCAATGTAGAAGAGAAGGAATTGGAGAGACAGAGAGAGAGAGAGAGAGAGAGATAGTAGAAGTATGTGTGTAAGAGAGTGTGGTGGACTTGAATGTGTGGGAGTCTAACTCAGTGTTGCCAGTTTTTTTTTAACATTTACCGAACACTCGGTTAAAAATCATATTTTTTCTGCTAATACTATTAAACAATCTTTAAATTGTCACTTTTGACTTTACTTAATTTTGACATTATTTTGTTTTGCATACGATATCATTAATACATATTTTTTGAGCGAAGATCCTTTACGCGGCTTGATAGAAACCGTTAATAACAGTGGGATTGCTGTGTGTGTATGCGTGCGAGTATCCAGTAGACTTCAAGCCATGGTATAATTATTGACAAGGTAGTAACGTCAACTGGCTTTTTTCTCACGAGCGGCGGCCGGTAGTTGTCGAAATTGGCTGTTTATGCAGTGAATCAAAGAAAAGTGAAAAGTAAGCTATTACTTAAACATAACTAGTCAACAGCAGCAAACTAAAACGCCTGTAGCTGTTTTTGACAACACCTGTAGCTCGTTCCTGTAACAAAATCGGCAAGTTACCGATTTGTGTGGCGTCAGCCGTTATCGATCCCTAGTTACCGATTTCGTGATAACTAATGTTTCTGTACGTTTAAATCTTTAAAAACTCGGACCGTGATGAAAAAGAACACAAATCGAGAAGAAAAGTTGCGAAATTGAGTCAAATGACAAGCAGCTGTTTAATCGAGTATATTATTTTAGTATTATATATTATTTTTTTTTACTTTATAACAAATAGGTGCTTGTATTGTTAATAAAAAGTGAATATTTGCAATTTAAGAAAATTAATTATGTTATAATGATGTGTATTAATGGTAATAATAATGTAAATAATTTTACACTTAATGCTGTGCTGCAAAAACTTAGCAAATATATGCAACCGGTTACTTTTTCATAGCTCAAACAAATACTGTTTTGCTAAAATTTTTAACTTTTATGTTAGTAGCAGAGATCTGCAACAAGTAAATTGAAAATCAAGCTACTTGAAAAAATATCAAGCTTTGAGTTGATATGCAGGAACTTGATTTATTTTTCTTCCTTAAAATTCGCGACTGGCTTCTGAAAAACGAATCATATGTCTGACGTGATTCTACTTTGTTTCTACCCCATATTATTTGGGGTAAAAAGTCAAGTTTTCTACTTTTCAACTCTGGTTTCGACTCTATGCGACTGACGATCGTTCTTTTCGTTGTTCGTTTCACATATTATGCGAAGTTCGTGTAACTTTTTTTCTGTTGTTATTGCCATAATATTAGGTGGCAACCCTATTTCAAAATTTCATAATTTGGAAATTTTGGCAACGGATTCAGATTCAGCGACCCATTTTTGCTGTACCATTTTTTTTCCAGCCCCGAATTCATAAAACTACAAAAAATTAAGGCAGCAACCCTATCAACCATCTTGAATTTTAAAATTCTGACTTTAGATTCGAAATCAGCGACCCCTTAACACTGATAAATGATATTTAAAACTCTTAAAAATACATGTTATTAGGTGGCAGTACTGTGGTAAAAATTTATGTGGCAACCCTCACCTCCATCTTAAATTTTAAGACTGTGATATTATATTCGAAATCAAATCCGTTGTCAGAATTTCAAAATTACAAGAATTCGCATAAATAAAAAAATATGGGTGGCAACTCTATCCGCCATCTTAAATTTTAAAGTTTGACCTCATATTCGCAATAAGTTACCCCTAAAACTTCCAACCACTGAGTCCACAGACTCATTAAAAGTCCTATTACGTTTAAGCTCTCTCTCTAAACAAGCTCATTGAATTCTTTGGATACGAGGGGTGCCTTTTATATTTCGGGATTTGGCAACCCTGGTGTTGCGATCTGTCAACTGAAAGCTCTATCGCAAAGTTTGACATTTGTTGGCTTATACGTACTCAGAACGTTTTGACATACGAGCGCTATTTGTGTTGTTTATAGTAACTTAAAAGATTCATCTCGGTCCAAAAATGGAATTAAATCGTGAACATTTTTTTCGGAAAATATGGACATGTCGCAACCGTACCACTAGAACAACGCAGAACAGTCAACTCTGAGTGGTACACAACCATTTGTTTGCCAGTTGTCTTCCAAGAAATCAGGAAAACCAACCGCCGAAGACGGATCACTCTTCACCACAACAATGCGAGCTCTCACACATCGGCTCAAACAACTGCATTTTTGAGCACCCAAAACATCGATTTGATGGGTCATCCGCCGTATAGTCCTGACTTGGCACCGAATGACTTCTTTTTATTCCCAACCGTGAAGAATAAACTGCGTGGACAACGATTTTCGACGCCCGAAGAAGCGGTTGCGGCATTCAGAATGCATGTTTTGGAGATACCTCAATCAGAGTGGCAAAAGTGCTTCGACAATTGGTTCAAACGCATGCAAAAGTGTATAGATCTTCATGGAGAATATTTTGAAAAACAATAAAGTGATTTTCGATGATTAATATTTGTTTTTGTTCTCTAATCCCGAAATATAAAAGGCACCCTTCGTACTTGCTTTAATTGGATACTTGCCCTCAATTTTAAGCTTTTCAAGCTTTTTTCCGAAGGCATCAAGCTTTCCTTTACTGGAAACTTCGTGCCGTTCGCTTGTAAGCTAGAATACTTGTAAGTCGCAAGCTGCCGTGGGCTTATTTATATTCAATTACAAGCTACTTGATTCAAAATTATCAAGCTCAAGCTAGCTTGAACTTGTATTTTAAGCAAGTACTTGAAATAGAGTTTCAAGTAGGCTTGTGCAGTTCTCTGGTAAGTAGGCATTATATATAAATTGTATTACCTTTAAAACTAAAACTTTTTTAAGAATAACAAAATACTTCAATCAGAAAAAAATGACTTATATGAAAGTAACCATTTTTAAAGGTATATTTCAAGTATTTATAACTTAACTAGCTGAACCCTGTGTGCTTCGCTACCCCCCTCGTAAAAAATAAAATTAAAAGTTTTTATATATTTACAAAAATTTATTTATTTAATTTAATAATTGCTATGCTTCGCCTCTTTTTTTGTTGTAAACCAATTAGAATTCAGCACTGAATCGCATGTAATTTGCTTCATGCTCCCTCTTTTTATTTTTAGACCAATCAAAAAGCAGCAATTACACAATCAGCTGTTTCGCACTCAGTTGTGGAAGAATGAGAATGGGGTTACCCCACTCTCTATTTTAATTAACACGTATTATAAAATCAGCTGTTTTGAAGACAGTGGTGGAAGAAAGAGAATGGGGCTACCCCACTATTTTAATTAATATGTATTTTCAATTTGTGGTAAAGCCGTTAATAAACGTAGTAAAAAAGTAGGTGCAGAAGTGTGCATGGTCGAAAAATATTATCATGTAATAAGTAGTCCTGAGTCAAAGCTGAACGCTGTGAAAATTTAAGATCAGTTATCAGGTCCAGCCTCCAATATATCGCAAACAAAGGGGCGTGCTCCACCCACTTTTCTTTTGGTACGTATTTCTATTCATGCCAATACCATATATAGCAAATACTGCCGCCGTTGGTCAAAAAATGCCCAAGATACGACGATATTAAATTTTGGGTTATATGGGCGAGGCCACGCTCCTTCGTCCACTCACAACTTTATATAGTCAAGAATTTATTATTTCGTAAGAATATCCAATTGTGAAAATTTAATGACGATCGGTCCAGTAGTTATGACTATATTGCGATTTTTAATTTTCCTAAAAAGGGGCGTGGTCCCACCTACTTTTCTCCTGGTACGTATTTCTAATTATGCCAATACCATATGGACCAAATAGCATCAACGTAGGTCAACAAATGCCCAAAATATGGCGATTTGTGGGTTATATGGGCAGTGCCACGCCCCTTTGTCCAATAAAAACTTCATATAGCCTATTATTTTTTCCAGAGTCATAGTAAAATGCTGTGAAAGTTTCAGGAAGATCGGTCCAAGGGTTTGGCCTCCTATAAAGCACAAACAAACAAACAAACAAACAAACAGACAGACAGACATTCATTTTTATGTATATAGAATGAAAGCAGATTAATTATAATTACAGTAAAATGGGGCGAAAAAGGGGGATTTGGTAATAAAAAAATCTATGGCTACCTTACCTGTAGATAAAAAGTATATAAAACTTTAGGTAAATACATATTACAAAAAAAGTATTTTGTATAGCAAACATTGTTAGTGGTATAAGTAATGTTTATTTCTACCTCGCCTGGAGTATAATGTGTATACAATTTGAAGTAAATCTGTTAAAAAACTATATGGGAGCAATTACATAATTTTAAAAAAGTGGGCGTAAAAGTGGGCGTGGTCAAAAAGTACACTATTAATCATGCCAGAGTCCCAGTTAAATGCTGTGAAAATTTCAGGAAGATCGGTCCAGAGGTTTGGTCTCCTATAAGGTACAAACAAACAAATAAACAAACACACATTCCATTTTATATATATAAGATAAGAAGATAATACACAACATTACTGACATTTGATAAATCGGTAGATTTCTCACTTGCCGCAAAGCCAGTGAGAAAAGAGACACATTGTTAATGATTCACTTTACGTACAGAAACACTTTTTTTAAAGGTTCCATTGAAATGAACGGAACATGTGATAGCTTATCGATTTGGAACGAACGAATCGAACAGAAATCGATTCAGTTACGTACAGAAACATTGCAGGTGAGAGTGACATCAGAGTGACGTTAAATCGGTAGTATGAGTCGGTAACTACAATCGCTACGAGTTACAGGAACGAGATACTGATCACCAAAAAACTGTCACTACTACCTTGTCAAATAATTATACTTATTTCAAACTAGTAGGTTAGTGCGCAACTCTACCTTTTCCCTCTTTCTCTCTCTCTCTCTCTCTCTCTCTATGTGTCTATTTTTCTGATACGTAGAAATTTCGTTAAAACGCATTTCTTATTTTTATTTGCGTGTTTGTTTTAAATCATTCAATTAAGTTTTAATTTAATTTAATTAATTTAATTTAAAAAGCAAAGTTTTGATTAAATTCAAGCAAAATTTTGCTAATATATTATAAACTATAAAAGCAAATTTCTACTTAATTCAAGCAAATATTTACGATAAGTTATTATAAACTGGAATAGAAAATTGTTAATAGTTTTTGCTGAAATCTAGCATAATTTTAAAGTGGCTGAGATTCAAGCACAAGTTTTTCTTAACCACAATACAAATTTAGCACACAGTTTACTTCGTGTAGATTTTTAAAAAGTTTTTTGACACTGGCTGGACCGTAAAAATGTGATTTTTTTGTTTGTTTTATGCTCTTTGTAGATGCGCTGATTTCGAACCTTATGTTAGAATTTTTAAAAAATTTTCTAAACTGCACTATAGGAAATTTTCCCGACTTTCTGGCCAAAAGTCGAAATGAGAGAGTATCAACTTGAAACTTAGTATAGGGGGTTTTCGGGACTGCTGATTTTGAATTTTGTATCAAAAACTGAAAATTTAAAATAGCGGATCCCAAATGGTGACCAAATTTCTTAAAAGTCATCATATTTTTATAAAACTTGCCATACATTGTTTTTTAGGGTTGTAGCCATCCTATCTGTCATTGTCTGAGGCATTCAAAAGAACTAATATGGTTTTTAATATTTATTTGCCAAATTTAGTTCTTCAGTTAAGTAGCATTTGGTATAGCAAGTATAATTAAAATCCATTAAAATAGAGAATATTTATTAATTTTTTTATATTTAAAGTTCACTTAATAGTATAATACTGTCTAAATAGTTAATTTATGCTGAATTTAGGGCATCTTCTTCTTCTTAACTATCGGAATAGTCGGGATGAAGGTCTTCTTCAGCAGTTCTATCTTGAGTTTCGCCTTCAGCTCGTTTTTCTTGCGTGATATAACCTATCGCTTTTTTATAATTTCAATTATAGACGAAATATCTCTCTTCTCTTTCGGTGAGCCATTTTGAATTTTTTTTTTTTTATGTAACAAGCTTAAAACTTTTTCTTTATTGATTTTTGCTAACAGAAAACTGTAAATAGCAGCATTTTTACTTTCTTCACCATTTTTCTTGCTCCAAACATAAAAAAGTTCTAAATTTTTTACTAAAAGTTGCTTAAGAAAATATAAATTTTCTTATACCATGTTCTCACTATCGTAATTTACTGCTCATTCTTAATTTATGCATAAATCATGACCAAATTAAGTAATTTCGCCGTAGAAAAACGGTCTATGAAATTACTTCGAAATTAAGTAATTTATCATAAATTACCACTTAAATTAAGATGCAATCGGTGTCAGCACTAGTTTTTTCGATAAATAATCGAAAAAATCGCATCACAAGCTGTAATTTTGTAAATAACCAAAACTCAAAGTTCACAATGTTGTTCTGTCCGACTTGCGGTAATATTTTAATGGTAGAGGAAGACACTACAGGTCATCGCTTTTCATGCAATACATGTCCTTACGTTTGCAACATCAATTAAAACATTTCAACGCGTACCTTTCCACGGCTAAAGGTGAGTAGTGCTCCAAGTATTTGAGACGAACTATTATTAAGATTCCTGCAATGTTTTAGGAAGTGGATCCTGTTATGGGCGGTGCAGCTGCATGGAAGAACGTAGATTCAACTGATGCTTATTGTCCGGCTTGTGCTCACAAACAAGCTTATTTTATGCAGATGCAAAATCGCTCTGCTGATGAACCTACGACCACATTTTACAAATGCTGTAATCAAGCACGAAGATGCTTACAATCGGACGAAGTTATAGCTCTACCAACCGGCACTGTTTATGGTCTAGCCTGCAATGCCAACAATGAGAAAGAAGGCCATACAAAAGTTGTATGAAATCAAAGGACAAGACTGTCATAAACCAGTGGCAATTTGTGTGAAAGACTTGGCTGCTCTTCGTTGCTATGGTAAAGCTGAGCATATAAACGATGCGTTGTTGCAACATTTGCTGCCGGGATCCAGAACGATAGTTATCGAACGTTCACATAACTTAAGCATTAGTTTCCTCAATCCAAGTACTAGAAAAATTGGTATTCGTATTCCCAAATTCCAATTCATTCACCAGCTGTGTGATGAGCATCCATTGCTCTGACTAGCGCAAATCGTTAGCCGAACCAAGCAGTTTGAATGTTGAAGAACTTTCGACATTGTGGCCTCAGCTAGGGGGTGTCTTTGATGCTGGCCAGCTGGGACTAACCAAAGAGTGTCGTTCTGCATCAACGGTTATTGACTTGTCACAACCGGAAAAATTAAAAGAGTACGTGCGGATGTGCGATTAAACAAACGCTCGAAGTTCTGCCTGAATTCGGCATTAGAAACCTTGAACTGCTAAGAACTGCTAAAACAATGATTCCCATATATATTTCAGCTGTCATATAGAATGCTCCCATTTCGTCCAACATTAATCATATTTATCTCGTTGGAAAGACAATAAAATAACCAACATGTTACAGTATAGAATTTTTAAAATTAAAAAGCATCTATGGAACATTTTATTTGTTTTTTTTTTAAATTTTAAGTACATAGTGGGACAGTATATATATATAAAATTAAAAATAGTGGAAACTTATCACTTTTTCCTGGTGGGACATGCTAAATAAAACAAAAACTGTTTCACGTTAATGCCTTGCGATGGCTTATTTACTTTCTTTGCTTTACTTACTTTTGCTACAAAATAAGCAAATATATGAGTTGCCAACGAACTGTCAAAACAAATTACGAACAGCTAGTTTGAACGCAGTTGAATTAAGTGAAGTAATTTATGGCAAATTAAGTAATTTATGCCGTAGTATGGACGCAGTATTAAAAAGCGCCAAAAAGCGCCAAAAAGTGCCAAAAAGCGCATCGTAATATTGACAGCAAAGTTCAATAATACTTTAATTTTAATATTTACTCTTACTGTAGGTTGACCGAATTTAAACAACATCTTGTAGGCTTACCCAAAGTTTATAAAAACAAAAAAAAAAAAATTTTCTAGACTTCAACACAAAAAAGCGATTTCTAAAAACTGTTTAAATTTATTGAAATTTTGATTTTACCAAAATATAGAACCTACCATTTACACTAGAATACATATATTTTTGCTTCAGTAAATATTTTATTTTCCTGTATATATGGCACTTCAATCTTTAGCGTAAAAGAACAAGTATTTTAAATTTCGTCTATTTAATCGAGTGACGCTACTTTTGAAGCTCATTACCTAAAGGTAATCGGATTTTGTCAAAAAAAAGTGCACATTCCTGCGTTTTGATGAATTTTCTATCAGACAGTACACAAAAAAATTTGAAAAGAGCATTATACTTTTTGACTTTTGGCCAGCAAATCAGTAAAATTTCCTATAGTGCACTGGGGTGGACACCGAAAGTATATTTTTTTGTTGTAAACTCTTTGTATGATTTCGAGCTGATTTCGAATGAGATGTAAGAAAATCAAAAATTTTTGATTTAAGGGTGAGTCCACTTACTAGGGTGGACCCTGAAAATGTGTTATTTTGCTTTGTACTCTTTGTGTATGTGATGGCAATATTGAAGGATCGCTGATTTCGAATCTTATGTTAAAATTTAAACAATTTTTTTGACACTTGGGTGGACCCTAAAATTTAGTTTTGGTTTTATACTCGTGATGCGCTTTGGTTTTATACTTAGCTAATTTTTAAGTCGCTAAACAGTATTTTAGACACTAGAGTGAACTATAAACTTGTGATTTTCTGTTTCATACTCTTAAGTTAGTTCAGTTTGCAATCCAACTTTTTGGCAAAATTGGAAAATGATGAATATTTAGTGCTAAGCGCCTTGTTTAAAATATTAAATTAAGCTTTTTGTTTTGATTATTCATTTACATTATTAACCTTAAAAAAATTATAGAAAATTTGAATTATTTTAGGAGACTTAAGCGTTTTCATTAAGTCATTTTGCCTGAGAAGTAGGCGTGATTTTTTATTCCATTTTTTCAAATTTCATACTTACAGTGCATATTTAAACTTATGTGCAAAATTTGAAGTCATTAGATTAACTTTTGTGGAACTAAAAGACATTTTATCGTTTTGGTAAAGTCACTTTATTTGGGAGGTAGGCGTAATTGGATAATTTGAAGTAAATTATGTATATTTCCCTCCAAAGTATTCGTGCAAAATGCCAAGTAAATATAACAATTTTTGTGGCATTCTAAAATATTTTACAGTTTTGATGAAACCACTTTGTTTGGGCGGTGGTTTTCATCTAAATTTGCTCATTATCGAACTTGTTCATAGTTTTTTAATATAAGCACGTATTTTGCATTTCATTACGATAGCTTAAAAATTGCGGCTGCAATCGTGTCAACAGGCAGACAGACAGACAAACAGACATAGCTAAATTGACTCACGAGGTGATGTTCATCAAATATATATGGACATTTCCACAGAAAAGATAACCGTGACCGAAAAATTAAAACTTATTAAAAACTTATTATCTTATGATTTAAGCAATTTATATATAAATTCATTTACCTTGCAGATCAAATCGTCTGCACTGTTTCACAAATGTAGTTTTTCTTTTTCGTAAGTTTTTAGTATATGTTTCGAAAGGTTTTTAGTTTTAGTAAAAATGGAAGGCATTGGCTTGAGATAATGAAAAAATGGTTGAGGAAAGGAAAGGACAATATATTAAATTTGTATTGTAATTACTAAATTACATAATTAGTTAATTACCTAATTACTTAATCATCCTATTCGCCTACAGTGGAAATTTAAGTAACGCAATACCAGATCAAAAACCCAAATTAAAAAAACCAGAAAAGATTTTTAAATTTAATAACTTGAAAAATAAATTTATATTACTTCAAACCCTTCTTATGAAAGTTATATTTAAAAAATCTTGCCCAATTGAAAGACTTTTGCAAATTTTATAATCCAAGTCAAAAATCACTTCCGTTTTTTGTAACGTAACGCCAGCACATATTTTTGCTGATATCTTTAAATTCCTAGAATCAGTTGTCATTGTTTTTACGTAATATGGTGATACTTAATTCCTACGCAAATATGAAAAAACTTTTTAAAAATAACACTTTTTCATTACATTTTTTTAATATTTCTTCGTACAAATCGTCCGTAATGCCTGTTTGGAAATGCCCATATATATTTTACTATGCCTATTACAATATTATATTTTTGGAATTACAAAATACAAGAAGTGATTAAGAAATTGTTTATATAATTTTTTTCATAAGGTTTTTGGCCTGGTAGATTTTTATATATGATTTTTTGGTTTCAAGTTGGGCCTTTTTGGTTTGGAATTGTTGGCAAGACTGTGTATTTTGTATTTTTTTTTATCTTTTTATTCACAATTTTTTTAATTAACCAAAGTGGCTTGTTGCCAACAAACAAAATGCTTCCTTTTTTCCCTTATCACAGTTAAATAAAATCCTTTAAATCGGAAAGTTGTCCCTCCAACTGGCAACACTGGTCTTACTGTTCTTTTTTGGCTAGCAATTACTAAGTGATTTGAAATTCTCAAAGCCAATGATCGATATCTACTTTTGAACATTATCTGAGAACAGGAAGTGTGCATGGTAGTGTTTGTGGCTGTGTTATCATGTGCTTGTGTGAGTTTGGTAATACATATGCAGATTGCTTCAATATTATTTAATTCTTCCTTTTTTATTTGCTTTCTATTGCTTACATTTTCAACTTTATGCATATCAAATACAAAATAAAAATGTTTTAACAAGAGCTCTGCTATAGTTTCGATAAATTTTTTATTCAAATAAATATTAAGTAGTTTGACTATTGAACCCTAAAATTGGTTTTAACCAAAGCATGCACATCAATTGACTTAAAATGAGAAAGAAAGATGTGGAAATTTTTCAAACCAAATTCTAAGATTATACAAAATTGATTCTTTATATAAAAAAAAAAAAAAAATAACAACTAAGCAACAAATATAATCGGCTAGAAATTAACTCTTTTTAATAAGGGTTTTCTGCCAAAGCATGCAAGTCCTGATTAAAAATGTTTGAATATCTTTTAAAAAGAAAAACAGGAAACATGTGATCGATTTTTCTTATAAGGATATGCAAAAATTAGTAAATATTACATTTAAAATTATGGAAAGCAGCTTCACCAGTGTATGAACACAATTTTTTCTTGGAATCAACCCAACGCATGAGGAAAATCAATTTCTATGCTTAACATAGAAAAATGAAATGAATTCAAATTGATTGCTGAATTTTTCAGAAAATGCTGACGTTGACGCTCAAAATTCTTTTTTGCGCTTTAAGCACACAAAGAAATTTTCGGAAAAAGTAGAAAAAATAGAAACCTAAAACAATGAAACAAAAAATTAAATCAACAGCAACAGTAAAAATAAATCAAAAACGTTTGCAATATAGTGTCGATGCATGTGAGAGTTTGTTGTTGTAAATGTTTGCAAAGCTTTCAATGAATGCCAAAGGCATGAAGTATATATATGTGTGTGTGTCTATATCTCTGTTGTATTTAAGTGTTTTCTATTGCTGTTACTTTTATTGTTGTTGCTATTAAGCCTCCACATGCATTGGAGCTGATCCACCAGCCAGCTTTTATTTGTTACCGGCTTAAATATGTGTGCGTATTTTTGTGTCTATCGCTGCAATATCTATGCATTGCGACGTTGCACAGTGCATTTTTCCTAACTTAAGTATATAAATTTTTAACAGTTTCAAATGTTTTAACCTGTTTTTTATTTTTTATGAAGAAAATTGATTTGGAAAACATTTTGAGATATAATAATTGAGAAAGAAATTGTTTTTGAAGGCACAACATTTTTAAAACACATGTTAAAAAAATTAAATGTTTCACGTAAATCAAAAGGGTACCATTGTATTTTTCTTAAAAGAACCAGAACAGCAAATTTTGTGTTATGCATAAAAATGATATGTCAGTTTTTATTATTATAACAACAAAAACATTTTTTGCAAAGTTTTGTGGAAGAAAAAGACATTTTTTGATTTTTTTGAAAAAATATTACAAATGTTAGTCCTTACCCCAGACAAAGTTTTTGGTTGGAATATAAACTTAAAAAGGCAGACAGCTTATTGAAATAAAAATGAAATTCACCCCAGAGAAAATTTTTGGCCAGAAAATGAACTTAAAACGGCAGACAGGTAGTCTGTTTATTGGAATAGAAATTAAATTATTTTATCCCAATTTTGGCAGGACAGGGCGGGAATTGTATCAAAACCAGCCAGTCGACTGCCACTGTACAGAACAGCAGACTAGCTAACAGAGGCTCAAAAATGTATAAGAGAGCATGCAAGTGGCGTTCAGTGGAAGCCAGTTGGCAGGGAATGTACAGAGCAGAATACATGCAGGCAATTGGATGGGGCATTAATATGGCATTGAAAGCAAAATATTGGTTTCTTTTATATATTTTATATATTTGAGCTTCTTTTATTTAACTAACAGTTTTTGGTCCTTGGGTTTGTCGATTTTTTCGATTCACCTAAATTTTGAATGGCTTTGATATAGTGACATAAAATTATTAGTGAGAATTTTAAAACGTAAATTTCTAATTTTGTTTTTAAAAAAGGTTAACCTTTTGTATATCAGGTGTAAGCAAACCCAAACAAAGAAAAGAGTCCACTGCAGACTGCAGTGGATATAATAGTATTCCCACCAACAATACCAGAGACTACGCGTGCGAATAGTTTTATTGAAACAAATGGTGAGTTTTAAAATTATTGCTCTATAAAAACAGTTTAACACGCAAAAAATAAGCAGATTTCCCAAACGAAATTTGACAGAGAAATGTTTGTAACGTATAATCAGTTAAAGTTTTTAATTACGATTATGAATTCGCTGGTCACTCATCCTTCCCAGAATCAAAAAATTGTGCATCAGACGAGGATAGTGAAGATCTGATGCTGGAAAAGATCGATTTGTTCTAGAATCTTTGGTATCAACATCTGAAGTCTTCTGAAGAAAAAATATTGATAATCTGGTTTATATGGGAAAACAGTGCTCTTTTTTCGAAAAATTCCAATAATTTTTCAAGTGCAAATTTAAAAAAGTGGTCGCACCTTGTTTATTATTTAATTTTTCTTAAAAAAATTCCATCACATGTAAAAAATTAGACAAAAACTATTAGAACTGTGATTTTTTTCTTTTAAAAAAATATCTTATTTTCTCCAACAAATAATACAACAAATAAAGTATACGAAAAAAAAATCTCCAAAAATTAAAAATTCAAGTTTAGATAAAATAACCGAAAAATGGATAAAAGTTAGTTTTGAGCTATTTTGTGCAAAATTTAAAAAAAACCAACATTTAGATACCAAAATTATAGCTATTGAAACTTGACTTTTTTTCTCAAAATTTCTCAGAGATTGTTTCTGGTATTTCGAACACAAAAAAAAAAATCATAAAAAACCTCATTGAAAATTACTTCACTAATATTACAAAAATATAAATGATTTTTATAAAAAAATAATTTGGAACTCCAGGGATGTGACCATATCATACTCTTGTTTAAAGGTAAAAAAATTAAATCAACACGAAAAATAATGATATTTTTTGAAAAGTTTAACAACTTTGGTAGTTTTTTCTAATGTACCTAAAAAAAAAGACTTTAAAAAAAAACAGCACTATTTTTCCCCCATATAAATAGATTTTCAACATAAAAGTCGCAAGCGGCACTCTTAAATTATCTATATTTTTTTCTGAAAATTTCAGCTTTCTTCTATTTTGCAAAAGAACAAAACTCCTATCCGTAATTCGCTAATTCTCAAAAAAAAAAAAAGCAATAAGGACCATTCTATTGGGTATTCATTAGAGATAATCCAAAAAAGTTCAGGTTTGTAACCCTTTTAATAGCCAAGAGTTTTTTGTAGACTATTCAAATATATCTTCTCATTTTTTACTTACTTTTCAGTGTTTTTAATTTCAATTTTTTACCAAAGACTCAAGAAACCTACATGTCAAGTTCGAAGAAAATCCATCCAGTAGTTTTTTTTCATTTGCGCGTACAGACGGATACACAATATTTTAAAAAATTACATTTTTGGAATCCGTATCCTTTTAAATACTTAGCGCAAAAACAATTTTTAAAAAATATTCAACGCAAAGATTTTTTTGTTATAGTTATGTAGAAACTAAATTATCTTTCTAATCGTAGAATTTAACTGTTTTTTTTTAATAAAACAAAATAGAAGTTTTAAAAAATTTAAATTAACAACTTAATATGCCATGAAACTTTGAATAAGCATCACTATTAACTCATTTAAAATATTTAAACCTCGTAATCGTATCCTCAGAAGATCCAACTTTCATTTTAGTACATTTTTAAATTTAGTTACAATTCGGTAACTGGTATTAAGATAGAACCACAATTTTACACAAAAGTAAGGGTTTCATAGGTGTTTAACACATGAAGAACATATTCGAAAAAACACATTTCACCCGATTCATGTGAAATGTCCCATGCATTATTCAATTGTTTACAATTTTTTAGCAAAAAATCAGATATGCTTATTAAATAAAACTATAGCGTGACCCAACAAGTGCTAACGTATGTTTTTGAAGATTTCAAATGTATTCTTTTTAATTGCAATGCTAAAAAATTTCCTAGCATAGTTTCCTAGCAGGAATTTTATCGATCCGTCTTCGAAAACGTCTTCGAGACATGTCAGTTTCTAGCAAGACGGATCGATCCATTTTCATGGCAGTCTTCTAAGACAATTTTATACAAAATTCCACTTTGACTTGCAAGACATTTTGTTGAAATGTCTTCAACGACTGCGTCAAGCCACATCTTGCATATAAACAAAATCATGCGCTCTCAGTGGTAGATATTTACATTTTAACACTCAGAGAGCGTAAGAAAGAGAGAGAGAGAGGTTATAATATATTAATTATATAATAAAATACAATATAAATTATAAATATATATAAATAAATTTAAATTATAAGTTATACAATATGTAAATTATACCGAAAATTCAAATAGAAATCAAATATGCACGCGCTACAAACTCGCAATTTAAATCACAACTGACTGACAAAAACAATTTCCGATGAGAGCACATCTGAGATGCTTGCTGAAAATATGCATACAGTCTTGTAGATCGTCCACATTGATCTGTAAGCATTAAAATAAAAAAATTTTATGCGAGAACATTCAAAGTTTTGACGTAGAATTACAATCGTTCGTTGTTGTGCTGCTTTTGTTGTTGTTGTTTTTATTAATATGTATGTAAAACATACATATATATAAAAATACACATCAGTTGCTTTCATTTTTTTCGTTTCCCAGCTAGCCAATTGGCTCGGTTGAAAACGGTGTGCACTTTTAAAAGCACTGAAGCGGACCGTTTCGTTGTCAGCAAACTATGCATTGTGTGTTTCATATAAGCATACCATTTATTAAGTTGTATATTAATGTTGATTTTCTATGATTTAAATATAAATTCTAAATGTTTGAAGGTTTAAATCATTCTTGATATTAAATACAAATTCTAGTTGTTTGATAGTTTAAAATCGTTTATTGAGCTTAAGGTCAGGTTAGAACAATTAATTGCTCTAACGAATTTTTTTCAAAGAAATAACAGCAACAACATTTTCAATATGAAAATAAAAAAAAAATCACTAGCTGATACATTAGTTAGCTGATTGATTAACTATTTAAAGCAATTAATTATTCTAAATTGACCTTAAACTCAATAAATGATTTTAAACTATCAAACAACTAGAATTTGTGTTTTAAATCAAGAATGATTTAAACTATCAAACAAATAGAATTTGTATTTAAATTATAGAAAATCAACACAATAAATAACAAGGCTATATAGAAAACTTTAAGTTGTATATTAACTTTATTTGTTGTTAAGCAATTGTAACCTTGTCTTGAAATGGTTTTTATTAAGCTGCAACAATAAACTAAACAATAAACGGCAACTCAACTGCACTACCTTGATTTCAATACAAGATTCAATGCATATTTCAGCGTTTTTTGGCGAACGGGTGAAAAAGAGAGGGAAAAAAGACAAGAACAAACGACGCATCAAGGGAATATGACATAAATTTCAATTCGATTCTTGATAAATATAAAAAAGGTCTTTACAATTATTTAGAGAACGGTTTAAAGGTACAAAAACATGTCGTTTTCATACCAGCAAATCAGACGAATATTCATGGCTTCTTGGGTTGTAATGCAACAGAGAATACAGATGCATGTAGCTAGAAAGCCAGTTTGTGGCTACAAAAAAATGTACTACTACTAGCCAAGGTTGCCAGTTAAAATTTAAAAAAATTCCGACAATAAGTTACTTTTTTCACAATAACATAAATTAAATACAACAAAAATTAACATTGTAAAGATAAGCAAAAAAGTTTCTACCGCAATAAAAAATATAAAAAAAAAAAATCTTACGATCATTATGAATTACCATAAAAATACCACGCGTTTTAAAAATACCACCACAAATTCCATATGCATTTAAAATTGCCACATAAATCTCATTTGCATTAAGAAATACCACAATAAGTCCCATATGCACAAACAATTTAAAAACATTTAGAAATACCACAAAGAAACTTTGCTTACTAAGAAAGAAAAAAAAATGTAACAAGAATATTACCAAACTCCCACGGAAATTTAAATAATACCCCGCTGAATTCCCACGCCAATTGAAAAATGCCACGCTGAATTAAAAAATTTAATAGGAATTCCCAGAAAGAAAAATTCCTAAGGGCAATTAAAAATTACCACGAAAGGGATTTTTCCAGCATAACTGGTAACGTTGCTACTAGCTGCTGATATTGGCCGCATTCAGCGCAGACAACTATTGTGAACTGTAATGGTAGTGCTACCTTAGTGCACGATGTTTTTCTCTGAATGTGTTGCTACTCTACACGTCAGCAGTTTGTGGACTACTCGCGTTTAAAGGGGACTTTCGTAAGACTCCTCATGCGGGCGAATAATCGACAAACTGCTTGCGGCAAAGGCAATTATTGCCGAGTGAAAAACGGGACAAAGAGATCTTGCTACCAGAGCAATAATTGCTTTCGCCGCAAGCTCGAGAATTTTCGTGTGTAACGAGTGAAAGCAGGACATAGTAAGCAAAGTTCTGCTTATTTTCTGTGGACGATTCAGTTCATCCCCTCTAACGCTGCTCAACCGCTGTGATATTGCTCTTTTCTGTGCGTCGTTGTTTTAGATTTGCTTGGTAATTGTTGTTGGTTCAGTTAGCTGAAATTTTTTTAAGATGTTCTTAATTTTTACTTGACTAAACAGCTGCTACTTCATTTCCCCTCCGAGTCGGCCCTACCTGGTAAGACGTATGTTTATTTTCAGCATGTATGTATGCTACTACGCAAATTTTCGCATGCGTTACTAAGCATGCGTTGTGCTTTAAAAACTACATTTCTTTTATAAATACCATAATAAATTCGAATTATTTTTATTATGCATTATATTTTTTCCATATTAAAAATTCATTTTGTTACCTAAAATTTTAATTTTAAATTACTTTTACAATATACATATATATATATGCTCTTTACTACAGGAAAAATAAATAACTCAAATGTACCCATATTTATTTCCATTAATTAAACATAACTTTGAATTACATTTTGTTTTAACCAGCAAAACAAGTGAAAAAGAACAACAAATTCATCACCATAAATATCAAGTGAAAACTTTTTATAAAACAAAACAAATTTTTACATGAATTTAATTGTGAGCTTTTTAGATCAGGCAAGTTTAAAGAAGGACAAAAACAACAAATTTGTTTTTAAATAATTTTTATTTAGAAGATGAAATACTTTAAAAAAGTTTTGAAGAATAAACATGAAAAAAAACCAGAATTTTTCTCTAGTACTGTATAAATAGAAATTCTACGTCTATACTTACGATACTATCGAAACTGTGTCTTTTTTTCTGACAGTATAATGACTTGTCTTGCAGAGTGTCAGCGTTAACTCTGAGTATGCGCACTTGGTCTTCGAGACGGCTTCGAAGACTTCGTCTTTGGGGGTTCATAATCCGACTGGGTTCTGGCTAGTCGAAGAAGTAACATTCAAAAATAAAAGTCAAAATAAGTATGTGAAAAAAGAATTGCTTCTTAAAACAATAAAAATTTAAAACAATACAACTAAAATATGTTTTCTTTTAGTCTTGTCTAGACTATTTCTATAAGACTGTCTACTTCTATTATTTGAAAAAATCAATTTTCTAAAAAACCCAGTTTTTTATATTAGATACCATTGGAAATAGTATACAACCTTGTTTAAGCCGCCAAAATGGAGAAACATATAGATGATAATTATTTAGCAGGCGCTTCGAATTAGCCTTAAAAGCAGCTAAACAATTTTAAACATGTTTTTATCAAAACAACGTTTTTAGACCTCGTTGACAAGATTAAGAAAAACTTTACAACCGATCAAACTAAAATTTTCACGTATTTGTGTACATATGTGTACTTATTGTCTGTAGAAAAATTTTGAATATTTATTAAAATTTTACGCCTTTTGGTGTGACGTAACATGAAAAAAGAAAAAAAATAACAACTCACCATTTTGTTTTTTTTTTTTTGCCCAAAATACTTGCATAATACTACCCGCCATAGCAACCCACCGGGAAAATGAGAATTAATTCGTAAAAAAATCAGGAATTGAATGGATTCTTGTGCTTGCATTTTAGAATGTATTCCAAAGAATATATAAATTTAAAGCAAAACCTTTGAATTGGAATCAATAAACAAAAATTTATTGATTCGATTTTATTGCTGCAGGAATCGATTATTAAGTATACAACAATTTATAAAGAAAAAGACACATAAAAGAAAAAAAGAATCAATCTTTTATGATTTATATTTTCTGTTTGTTGTTGATATTTTTGTTTTTGTTAGATATTTTTGAAAAACGATTGTTCTGTTGTTTTCCTTTCACGTGTTTCTTAAAAATTTTACTTTCTGTTTGATTTGTCAGCGTTGAAGGAACAAACTGCTTCAGAAGCCTCGAACATTTTAATAATGTGTGGTTTGGTAAGTTATGTAAATCCATTGCTCCTTACTTGTTTAAATAATTTTTTGATTTTTTTTTTTTAAATGCAGAGTGCATTTGCAAGGAAGGATACAACCAGGAACAGTCCCAAAAAGATATCAAGGAAGCTATACGCAAGTCAAAATGTAAATACTATAAGGATACATTCAAAGCAAAACGGAAGGAACAACCTTAATCTTAAACATCAATATTTTTGCAATAAATAAGGTATTATTATAATCTAAATATTATTTATTCTTTCAAATTACCTAATAATTATCTCTATTAATTTGAATTATTATAATATAATTTTTTATTAATTATTCAAAAAAGAATAAAAGATTCAATTCCGCCATACAAACCTATGCATTATGGAATTCATTCATGCATATCTATTCCAAAAAGACTTTTTAGTGATTCATACTTTTCTCATATTCAAAAAATGCATACTTTTTCATTTAAAAGAATTCATTTTATAAGCGAATAAAAGAATCGATATCAGCAGTGATTCAAGTGGAAGGCAGAAAAGGATGTACTACTTTTTGTAGGACATCACAATGTTAAAAATAATCAATTCTAGAATCAATAATTGGAGAAGTGAATTGATTCTTTTATCATACACAATTGATTCTGTTTTCCCGGTGGGAAGTAACTTATATTTTAATAAGAAGTTTACATTTTTTTTGTTTCAGACTTTTCAAAGTTGAGAAATCATGTATGTCAACCAGTTTAAAACAGGGCTACAAAAGAAATATTTTTGATTACTACTATAAGTACACATAAATGTAAAAAATTAGCAGATTGTCAAAATACAAAATATTAAAAAAAAAAACTTTAAAATATGCTAAAAAGACCAGACAGCCCCCTTAACTTTTATTTTATTTATACAAGCTGTAAAGTCGACTTTACTCATTTTCCATCAAACTTCAGGCCAAAAAGTGCACTGTGCGTCGATTGTTGATTTTCCTGCCACAACCAAGCATACACACATTCACTTACCAATACACACACGCACACACTTCGACACTTCTGCCAACTGTAACAACTTTGAGGCTCAATAAACATGATGAACAGCCATTTGTATTTCTACTCAATCTTCCCACCAGAAATGATTGCCAGTCAGTGTTGGTAAAACACATAGAGAAAGAAGTATAAAAAAATCTAAATCGGAAATTTATTTCTTGAAAAACCTTTCGGAGCGTACGTTGACCCAGTTGAAAAAAAGTTGTAATTTCTAGTTATTAGGTTATATTTTTTTTGCTTTTTTTGTTTGCGTAATCCAAGAATTTTTGTTAGGGTTTATAAAGGTTGGTCTTTAGATATATACGAGTTGTTATTGTTGCTTTAGTAATTCCAGTTAGAATGTTGCTATATATCTTCATGCTTGAGCAATATAGTGTATGTTGCTTGTTTTGATCGAGTGCCTGTGTATGTGTTTCGTGAGTGATGCGGCTTCAGACAGAGCTTTTGTGTTTATGTATGAATGTATGTGTGGGTGAGCAAGTTTGCTTATTTGTTGGTTCATTCCTGCATGTGGTTGCCTTTTTTAGGTTAAAATTCAAATTGACAATTTTCGTATCAAATTTTCTTCTTCTCTTTTCTTTTTCTCTTCTTTAATTTTTCCAACTCTGTCAATCTTTCCATGCAAAGTGTCTTTATATTAAGCCTTAATATGTGTCTTTTTTTAAAGAAAATTTTTCTGTTCAGAAAAAATTTAATTTTTTAAATCCTTTGTCTTTGATCTTGTTCCCCTACTTTTTGTTGCTGTTATTTGTTTTGCAGCATTCATTAAAAAGTTTCGTATGTATAAGAAAATGTTATCGTTTGTCATTTGACTTTTTTATTTATTATTAAATCTATATATTTGTCAGAGATCAGATATGTATAGATTTGCTATGTATCATTATTTATAACACTGCTTTATAGCTGAAAAATACCAAGAATGGCATATATGTGGGCTAGATTGGAATGAAATGTATGGAGCCAAAAAATCTTCAAGGCTTTCACGCATTTTTGGATAGTCCTCATCAAAGCAATATTTTCTACAAATTTACTGCATTATTCTGTATCACGAAGAAGCACACCAACGATGAGAAAGACACGAGAAGCAACACAATTTTGTATGGAAGAAAGTATTGCTTTTCGTGTCTTTCTCGTCGTTGGTGTGCTTCTTCGTGATACAAAATTATGAAGTTAGTTTTTTTCTGCGACATTACTTTCGACTGTGCCCCATCACTTATATGAGCACACGAAATTCTTACTTTGAGCACACGAAATTCATACTTTGAGCACAGCGAAAACATTATTTTGGCAATGATATATGATGATGAAGTGGCTGTTAGAAAACTGGGATACGAAAGAATACTACTTGCAAGAGACAATGACATGGACGTGGAGTGTGAAATAATCCGGGAATACGTTAATCCTCGAATTTTTTCGACAAGGAACCGTATTACGAGATTCTTGACTAGAATACGGCATACACGGAACCACCATTCACAACAGCGATGGCGTATGAGTTCATTAAAAGGCTTTTTTAGGACTGGAGATAAAAGAGAGGACATTATAGAAAAAGTTCCATGCCATAACCAAGCTACGGAACGACATATTAAAGTTGTATTGGAGGCGTCTAAGGCCACAGCAAGTCAAAAAAGTCGAGAGGGCCAAATTGCTGTTACATTATCTGCAAGAAAAAGTCTACCGAAATTCGAAACGAATTTTGATAAACATTAATAAAACTTTATCATTGGATAGAGAAAAAAATTACCTCTCAAAAAAAAAAATTGTGTTTCTTTTAAGTATATAAATTTAATGTTAAAACATCTGCTTACAATATAATATTTCTACTTTGCGCAGTTTAGACATATATAGTCTTATAGCGTGGACATAATTGCTATAACGTAAAAACTTCATAGGTAATTTTTTCGATAATTATATGATCTACTATATTATTCTAAGCATTTTTTTATCCGACAACGAGGAGCGGAGATATTGGCATATTACCATTTTTGGTGATCTTTGAACCCTTTTATTTTGTTGCGCATACATGGTACCATACACAGAAAGAAATATTGATTGTATATATAGCAAATGACATTAACCAAGCATTGTTAATAGGATAAGCAACGAAATTTGTTAGTTAAGTGAAAAAAATTTTAATTTTCAATCAAACGCCAAAAAATTGTTTGTCAATACAGTTAAAAAAATAATTATGGTCTGGTTGCTAGTTAAGTCAACTGTTTCGTCATATAAAGTAAGTCTTTCGTACATTTCATAAACTGTGTTAATGCAATGAATCATAGTCTTTATTAAAATATTTTTAATAACTAATTTGTATACATCGCAACATTTTATTTCAATTCAGCAAAGTGATTAACTAATAAAAGATGGTACCGTTATCACAATTTTATCTATTAATGTGTTCATTATATCAAGAAAACATTTAATTAAAAGGTTTACTTTAATTTTTTTTTGTGTTTTTTTTCATCTCTTTTTTTTTTTTTTTGAAGAAAAACGAAAAAGGCGTGATTTTCGAAACCATATTGATCAAAGAAGCTAAACTTTTAATTGATTTAGCAAAAAGTTTTCAAAGTTCCGTTACTTCTGTAACGTATACCGAATTTTTCTTTGTTCTTCATTTTTGATAAATGGAATCAACGAATTAAAGAGTGTTGTCAATTTGTGATTTTTAAAATCCCTTTTTCGTATTTCGCAACGAGTCATTTTATTCTTAGATTGTTAATTAATTTAAACTGACTTTAAACACAATCGACGGAATAATGGCAAAAACCATGATATGCCACCGATACAAAACTTTAAAATAACATATTAAAGTATTGAACACCCATGATTAAATAAGGTGCGTGAAGACACTATAACCACTATGTCCGTAAAATATATTGTCTTATGCGTAAACTTTTCAGTGCCCTAAAGTAGTTAGTAGAAAAGTAGTTTGCATAAGGCATAACTTCTATGCCCTAAGATAAGATTATATTTGCATTATTGATTAAGTTATATTTTACGAAAACTCTTATACTGAATTTCATGAATGTTTTCAAAAAACCATTAATCGTGTATTTACACCAACTATAAACTATCAATTTGCAGAAAAGTCCAGAATAAATCTACATCATATCGGCGGTTACTAATGAACATGTTTACTTATTAGTTTTAGTTTTTTATAAATCGGTTATCAAATCACATATTTTAGTATTTCATTACCATGTTTTGATGTTGTATAAATATACTATGTAATACAACTATGTATTATTTTACATGTAAAAAAAGCTTTTCAAGCAACTTCAAGTTACTTGAATCGAGTACGCGAACAGACCTAATGTGTTTTGTTATCTATTAGTAATGTTATCACCTAAATCCTAAAAAATAAGTAACAAAAAAAATGCCCTTCAAAATATTATTTAATAATTGTACTGTTACAATTATTGTTCAACCTGAGATTTCATAGTATTCCGTTGTAGAAAATAAATCATTAATTTTGTCTTTCTTTAAAATTAAATTAGTAATTTCAACATAAAACATGTACGTTATTATGTTTGAACTCAGCTTAACTTATTGCCATATTATATTTCAATAAAGTTCAACACTTATCGTCAAACCCCCATTCAAAGACGCAACACTTCAAATATTAAATTAATGCGGTAACACTGTTTCATTTGATCACGCTTTCTTCTTTCATTCTTGTAGAGCATCTCATTTAGTTTGCAGCTGCAGCTAATCTTAAGTGATTGTCAATAATTATTAAAAGTGTGAAATTAAGTAAATTATAGTGAACTATTTGGTAAGTAAACAATTAATTTACTCTTTTTAAAACATAATACGTATTAAATGTTTCATAAACTGCAATAAAAATTAGGAAGTTCTAATAAATGATGCAATATTTTGCTTTTTTGCAGAAGACATTTTTCAACAGTGAGTGTTTACTGACGCTAAAGACTGCCGTGACATATTATTATTATTATTTATTTTTTTGTAAATATGTAAACAAAAAGCAAAGTAATCCATCATTTATTAGATTCTCTGTGCTTTTATATTGAAGTGAACATAATCTTTTTTCTAGAATTGGAAAACCTGATGTGATCAAATTAACTTTGTTCCCAAAAGTTTTTGTTTTCTATGCCAAAATGAAGTATTTTAAATGCAGGGAATGTTTTGTATGTCTACAGAAATTTATTTTTCATTTAAAAATAGAACACGGACTAAAATCAAATGATAGATTTGTGTGCACTTATTCAACGTGTTATCAAAAGTTTTAAAATATTAAATCATTCAAAAGACATATTAGAAATTAGAAAGTTGAAAAATTTGGAAATTTTATAATATAATTTGGTAAAATTAATAAGTGATGTCATATTTTTCACTTTTGAACACTCACATCCTCACGACTTTATAATCCCAAACTAAGATTGCTGAGATTTCTAACCAGTCTTCTTCATTTAACATTGACTAACTTTATTTATTCAAAGATCCAGAAGAAAATGCAGAGCATATAGTATATATGATGAAAAGTGAAGAAATAACTGCAGAGGACTTCACAAGTTTTTGGAAACAGTGCTTCAAATACCGCTCAGAAACAATATCCGAGTCAAGGTCAACTGAAGAGATTTTGCAAAAGGGGCCTGAATTTAGGCGACCATCAGGTTATCGTTTTGTAAGTACTTTTTTATAGTGCAGTAAAAAACATTAATTTTTATTTCTATATAACTATACATATCGCACCCTAACTATTAACAATAGGGGCAAAACTCAAAATTTTTAGATTTTGTGGATAGGGCTGCCACCTTATTTTAACAAGCAAATAATTTATGAGCTCTTTTAACAACAACGCTACCATTGTGTTTCGGTCTCTCTTCGGCCTGCAACGGGTTGCGCTTATGTTTATGTTTAAAAGCTATATGCAAATAAAGCAAAATAAATATTGCGGAGTTTTTGCTTTTGTAGCGCTTTGAATTTTAAAATTCTGACTTCAGATTCGAAATCAGTGACCCTCTAACACTAATAAATGCTAATTAAAACTCTTCAAAATACATAACTTTAGGTGGCAACTCTAATATTTGAAAAATACATAATTTTGAAATTCTGACCACGGATTCGGTTTCAGCGACCTATGTTAAGCGTACCATTTTTTAGTGTACCATTTAAGCGAATTCGTAAAAATAAAAAAATTTAAGTGGCAACCCTATTCACCATCTTGAATTTTATAATTCTGACTTCAGATTCGAAATTAGCGACCCTCCAACACTGATAAATAAGTTTTATATTTCTTAAAAATACGACACGAAGGTAAATTTTGAGTTGAGTTCCTATTGTAGTTAGGGTGCGATATATGCGAAAATTAAACCTATTGAAATGCTATTTTTAGATTGATATTTATTTTAGTTTGAAGTATTTGGATTCAAGTACAATTTTATCGAAATGGGAAGAAAATGTGGACAAGTTAGTTAAGTTAATGAAGATGAAAATAATTGCCGCTGGTGTCTCAATTCAACTTCAACAACTGGAAAGTCTAAAAGGAGGCAAGTAAAACAACCAAAACAATAACTGTAAATATATAAATTGATTTATTTATAGATTCAAGAGATCTTTCAATTCTCTGGTTTCTGCACTATTTATTTCCACCGACAACTTCAAGCATAACCAAGTCTTTTGGAGATACAAAAAGGAAACGTTTTACCATATGTGATTCTCAAGAATCATTTATATTAATTGGGAAAACGTCAAATGAGCTCGATAATTTTCAAACTCCAAAAAGCGAACATACAGCCATGTTTGTTATTGTGGGTGAACTTAATGATGTGAAAGAAATATTTGTATACTTTGATGAAATTCGGTACCCTATTTTAAGATGTATCCGAGCAGCTAATATATGCTTAAAAATTTTCTTTATTTTTAATTTAAACTATCCAGAAGAGTCATCTTTGTTTTATAATTTTGTTCAAAAATTTTTTGCAATATAGAAATTAAGCGAAAGAGTACAAAAATATCAACGATAATTAACGACTTAAATTCGTTATAATAATTATAACAACAAACACAAATATGGCAATGCTTGATTTAATTTTATCTGTAACATTCTTTTTCATTTAAAATTGCCAAACAATTTTTAAAATACTCTTATCTAAGCTAAATGACTTATATTAATCGTTTCATTCTTTCAAATTTCAATCACTACATATTTACTTTATTAATGAATTGATAAGTATAAAAATACAATAATTAAGATATGCTTGCGTGCAAAAGTATATCATAAATATTTTTTTTATTATTGATCTCATATCTCAAAGTCATACATTTACTTTTCGATTGAATGAACTCTTTAAAGTAAAAAATAATCATTATTTAGACATGGTTTTTGCAAAACTATTTAAATAAACATAAATTTTTAAAATCTCTAAGAAATTTCTTTTTGAAACATGAATATAATATTTCTAGAAAATAAATGAATTAAAAAAAAATTGTTTTTTATTTCAGTAAAGACTTTCGTTTCAATTAAAATAATAATGATTTTCAATTAAAATAATAAATAATTTCCTTGCTTCAGCAATTAGTTTAACTAAATTAAATTAAATATTTCAAATAACTATTTCAATAAATTCCGTGGTTAAACTAATAAATTTATTGTTAAAACGAAGTTGCTTATGCTATTAAATCTTTTTCTAAAACCATCAAGCAATTTCTTCACTTCAACAATTGGTTTAATTGCTTTAAATATCAAAATTATTAAAGCAATTCCTGCTTGTGTAGATATGATATATGTTTAATCACACGAAATTAACTATTAACCATAGGTATGAATAATTTTACTAAATCAACAAAACATATTGTTGTATTTACTCAACTTAATAACGGCACCATCTGTTATCTATTAACATATTAATTCATACAGTTATTTTTTGTGCTATTATTACAAATAGTTAACTAGATTTATTTTTTTATATTTTAACGGTACCCTTTTCAATTAGTTAAATCATTAATAAATAACCCGTTTTAAATGTTAATATAGTAAACTTTTTGTTTGGGGCATATCCAATTAAAAAATAATAATATTTGTAATCGTTTTTTGCTATATGTACGTACTTTTTCTTTCTGTGCAGTAAAATCTTGATAGGTTCTTAGTTATGCTTCAATTAACAGGCTTGCATCAAAAAAAGCAAGACATAATTTTTTAAATTTTTGATTAAAAAAAACACTCTAGTAGTTGAAACATAAAAGTGCTCGGACATAGTCAAAAGTTATGTCGCAGAAAAAAACTAAAGATGCAGAAAATATTGTTTTGATAAGGACTATCCAAAAATGCGTGAAACCTTTGGGGCTTAAAAAGTTGTTTCACTCTAATATGGGTATGTTAATTTGAACCTCCTGAACACATATAACATTAATTTTTTTTTTTTATTTGTAAAGGTTTTAAAAAGTGGTATTTTTGTGATTTTAATGACATGACTTAATTTGTAGCTAAAACTGTCTATTCGATTCCAAGAAAAAGCATACTGCGTGAAAGGTATCTTTCCATCCATATATTGTTTATTTCGATCAAGTAGAATATGTTCAAGTTATTGCTCATCAAAGTTAAAATTTATCATAAAAACGTAAAAGTAGGGGAAAAGGCTAGGTTGTGAAGCAGGCTGGGTTGTGAAATAACTTATCTTTAATTGACGTATCGCCAATTTACCTTTCTATATTACTCAGTTTTTGTAGTTGCACATAAGTCTACAAAAGTATTGCTAGTGGAAGCTAAGGACATCGTATTTGAAAATCGATTGCAAAAACTTTTTGAATTTTTTAAAAGTGCTATCCAAGTGAGTGAAGTTACTCCAAAAAGGTGAGTGTAGTGTATATTTAAGGAATGTATCAAAAATAAACTGCACACATAGTTTTGCTTGTAAAGCAACGATTTTTATTTCTTTTCACTTCAAACTTTTTTTTTATTAAAATAAAATTTATTTCCATTAAATTTTTATTTAAACTTTTGAAATAGAGTTATTATCTTAATACACACCAAATTTTCTGTTTAATGCCCTTTATTTGCTTGCCTTAAGCAAGTTTTTTTTAATACTTCTATGTCATCGGCAACTCGACCATCCTTATTTTAGTTCCGTTTGACAATAGCCCAAACGTTTGACAATAGCCCTTTATTGAACTAAGTTCTAGAGCGTTAGGTGGGTTCTCCTCTTTTGCAACATAATTGATGTTGTTTTCTTTAAGCAAATTCAATATAGAGCAGGTTTACTCTGCAGTGGCTAAATCAGGGAAAAATATTGTTGACACATTGTGGCTTTTATAAAATTATAAAAGGACACAAATGAGACACTCCTTTTTTAAATTTTTACTTGTATAGTGTCACTTGTGAAGAATGAGGTGGTCTTAAGGCTGTAAGCGTATATTGCCCTCCAGATGAGGACTTTTGCGCCAAATTTTTATGTTCTAACTGTTGAGATTGATTAGTCAGCAGTACCACCTTTCTGTTTTGTTTAAAATTGGGGATCTGGTGATGTTCTTTAGTCCATTTTTACAAAGGTTTCATCGCCCATGACAATGCACTGAATATTATATTAAAGCAAACGATCATTACATTTTCAGAATCCTTCTTTTCCCCACTTTCACTTGTGTATGACATTTTCGGGTACTTTTGGTTTTTTGTACGTTATAAAGTTATGTCTTTGATTCACTCTTTGGATCATGATAGCACTGGTTGTAGCTTTTTTTGTCAAATCTCACACAGACATTGAAATATTTCTGTTTATAAAACTACTTGCCTTAAAATCAAGTTTCGGATCTCTTGGACATTTTTTCTTCCACTTTTTGGCATATAATATATGGCATATAATAAACATGCAATAACAATAGAGTTCAGCTACTACAGCTTTTTCACACTTTCTCCGCAATAGATCATTTTAAGAACCAATCCAAATATCATTGAAATATCTCAAAGATATCGATAGAAGTGGTCAAAAAAAAAACCAAAAGGGAGAAAAATTTACCCACCATAATATGGGTTGGGCTCAGGGACAACACAAGACATAACAACTAACCATGCGTTTACATAGATCTTATCCTTCATTAGTTTTCAATCTACTTTTGAGTTGACCTTTCGACAAGTTAACATCAAACACGTTACAGTTGTTAACAAAGGTACTCATGCGATTTAATGGAGCAGTTAACATATAATTTGTTCTACTAAATGGTAAATAAATCAAGTTGTTAGAGTTTCTACTGCTTCTACGGTTAGTGTTAAATTTTATAAGAGAAAGAAGCTCTGGAGAGTCGAATACACCAGTTATGAGTTGGTGTAAGTAGACGATATCAGCAGATTTTCTTCTCTCACTTAAAGATTGCATTTTTAATAATTTCAAACGATCCTCATATGGAGGAAGGTTAAATGTGTCAGTTCCACTCAAGCCTCTTAGAGCAAACCGAACAAAACGTTTTTGAATTCTTTCTATACGATCAACATGCACATTGTAATGTGGGGACCATACTTGACTGGCGTACTCCAAGTGAGGACGCACGATTGAATAATACAGAGTTGTAGTTGTTATTAAGCTATCAAACTCTTTGGCCCACCGTTTTATAAAACCAAGCATAGAAGACGCTTTTTTACAAATTGTGTCAATATGCATGTTAAACGACAATTTAGAATCCATGCATATACCAAGGTCTTTGACGGTAGTTACACGACTTAAAGCAGTATCTTTAATTTTGTAATCAAAAATAAAATTGTTCCTTTTACGCGAAAAGGTCATAGTTTGGCATTTATCTGGATTTAAAAACATGTTATTTTTAGAACACCAAACCTCAAAGGAGTTCAAGTCTGACTGGAGCAGGTCTGAATTGTCATTAGAATCAATTTTTCTGTATATTTTCATATCATCTGCATAAATAAGCAAATGAGAGTGTTTGATGACGTGGATAACATCATTAATTGCCAAAATAAACAGAAGTGGACCCAGGTGGCTTCCTTGAGGAACACCCGATTCTGCAACAAATTCAGAAGACAACACGCCTCGGAACCGTATTTGATAAGATCGCTCCATCAAATACGATTTGATCCAGTTTACAAAATATTGTGGAAATCCCATTAATTTAAGTTTAAATAAAATTAGATTATGTGGTAATTTATCAAATGCTTTGCTAAAGTCAGTGTAAATACAATCGACTTGGCTACCAGAATTAATAGATTTTAAGCAGAATGTAGTGAAATCAAGGAGATTAGACACAGTGGATCTGCCAGTAACAAAACCATGCTGACGAGTTGTCATGACTTGCCCACAGTGAATTTTTACTCGATCGTACACTATTCGCTCAAAAAGTTTAGGAATCGAAGACAATTTAGCGATAGGCCTATAATTAGTGACGTCATTCCTGCAACCTTTTTTGTAAATAGGACTGATATAAGATTTTTTTCCAAAAAAGAGGAAAATTACTTTCATTAATTGATTTATTAAAAAGTAACGAAAGTGGCTGACATAAAATGGAGACGCATTGTTTTAACACTGCGGCAGGAATTCCATCTGGTCCAGCGCTAAAATCCTCATCGATTGATTCAATATACTTAAAAATATCCTCTGAGGTAAAAGATATATGCCCCAAAGAAACTCTGGATGCGTTGTTCATATAATCAAAATATGCTAAATCAGGATTAAAAGAATCTGAACAAAATGATTCTTTAAAAAGATTGGCAAATAAGCCACAAATAATGGTGGAATCGTCAGTAAATCCATCCTGAAGTTTGAAAGAAGAAGGAAATCCATCAGTCTTCTTCTTAACATTAATAAATCCCCAAAATTTTCTTGGATCAGACAAAATACTCAGCTTCATATTATCCAAATACTCATTATATAATGCAGCTGAGCAATTCTCAAATTCCAGAAACAAACGTTTGTATGTTTCTAGGTCATTTGAGTCAAAACTACAAACATATTTCTTCCATGCCCTATTCCTATTGTTGCGAAGAGTCTTTAAATCCTTTGTGTACCAAGGGTACGCAGAATTTTTCGCAAATTTGAGACTATATGGTACAGACTGAGAAAACATAGCAAAGAGCTCCGTATAGAAAAAATTTATTGAACTATTAAGACTATTATTAAATATGTACTCTGTAATTATATTTAATTTACTATAAAGTAAATGATTCAACCCCAAAAAGTCAGCTTTTTTGAAATTGAATTCATAAACTGCGTCAACAGAGCTTGGATGGTAATCTCAAAGGTGGATGGTAATTATCAATAGTAGTCAAAGCATGAAGTGCCTTCTGAACAATGACATTGTTACTGTCTGTAGTTAAGACTAGGTCAAGCAGCCTTTCCAGACTATTATAAATACAACTAACTTGTTGTAAGTCAGAACATATATTGTCAACAAATATATGTTCTTGGCGTGTCTTCGAATTAGATGCACAAAAATGTGTTTCATCGTCAGAAGAATGCCATTTTAAGTCAGGCAAATTAAAATCGCCCAACAATAAAATGTCGTCATTAACGTCAAGTTTATTTAATATAAATTCTATGCAATCCGCAAGGCTTGCATAGACCTCTACACTGCTCTTGGGAGGAACGTATGCATTAACAACAAATACATTTGAATTGCAATGTACAACCTTAACGCATATAAGTTCGATATTAGCAGAGCAGGGAATATCAATAAAGGAACTAACACAGGAGTTCCTTACAGCTAATAGGACACCACCACCAACTGCAGAATTATTGTCAGCGTGTCTGTCCTTCCTGTATACTTCAAAACTATTGTCAAACAGTTCTAAGTCAGTAATTCCTCCGTTCAACCAAGTTTCAGTTAACGCGATAATATCTTCAGAAAAATTCTGAGTTGACAAAAAAAATGTCGCGCGTCTTTGAACGCAATCCCCTTACATTTTGATAGTAAAGGGAAAGCCTCTTTAGTTTTTTTGGGTCTGACTGGCGATATTATTTGTCCTTCTAGACCTGTGTTTAGGCTTAAACTCAGAAACAAAAATATTATCAGCCCACAGATTAGAGCTCAGAACAGTTGCAAACTCTTCAGCAGCCACTGTGAGAATAAATGATGCGTGGGACGGTTTATTGCCAATTTTTTTGCATGAGCAGAAAGCAGTCTGACTTACTAAACGATTGTGTTTGACAAACGTCAATACATTTTCACTTGTTGTGTCGGGCTGAAGGCGTGAAATGAAAACCTTTTTTTTCCTCGACAACGCTCTTAAATTTAATGAACTATTGCGCTCATTAGTTATGTCACTAGCCGGCGGAGAAAGAGATGGAGGAGATGGAGTGATAACTGTATTATCCATTCTCACTGGCGTAAACACTGGTTTAGCCGAGATCTGCTTCGTTTCTAAAGTGGCTGGAAGCGTCATACGCCGCTTATTATTTTTATTTTTTGAATTATTTCTCTTTTTTTTCGAAATATTTAGGTCTTTATTAGATGAAATGATTTGAGTCTCAGAAGAACAGGCTGGAAGAGTCTGAGACAATGCGGTCGAAATATTTACCGATGAAGACTTTTCATCATAAATGCTAGTGCTAGGTGAGGTGCTTACTTCATTAAAAAATGTAACAATTTCTTTAAAATTGTTATTTAAAGCATTAAGACTATCACCGAAAAGCTTAATTTTTGAGAAAAACTCATCTGGTGAAAGAACCCTGCACGAAGCACAATACCAGCGAAGACCTGATCGTGGTGAGATTAAATCATCAAGACACGACTTAGAGATCCCAGCACATGAAGTATGGAACAAACGCCCACATGGGCCAGAACAACTGAACATACGGTTCAGAATGTTTTGACTTTTGCAAAGCTCGTCTAAAGAACAAGCAGCAAAATTTTCTACGGAAAAATATTCCATAGCGAAAAAATAAAGTTAAAAATTATATGTGTGCAAAATAATGTCCATTAAGTGCAAATGGGTTAATATAAAATGTTACAGTTTAAAAGCAACTGCAACAATTCGCTGTGCTTAGTTTTTGCAAATAAACAAATAAAGCACAAAGAGGAACGCAAAAAAAAGAGAAAGAAAAAAGTATATACTTAAGCAGCAGCTCAACTATCAAACTACGATGAGAAATAAAACGATATATGTACCACAATAAACATTAAAAAAAGTAATATACTACACCATTAAAAAAAGGAACTTCACTTTATTAACACTAAAAATAATTTTCAAACACAAAACAGCACACACAGAGATTAATAAAACCGATATAAACAAAATACAATAACAAAAACAATAACACAATATAAATGACCGTCACCGGCTATATGACGAGATCAACTGAAGAATATATTGAAGGGAACAGGTATCTTCAAACGTTATTGTAATATTTTTGACACTATGTACACTAGCTTTATATCTTTTGGCTAGCTTTTTGTAAGAAATTTCTGTTCCAGTGCAGCAACTGTGCACAATTTTCTTACGCACGTGCTGTTCGATTAAAGACTACACAAAAACTAAGATAAGAATAGAAGAGAAAGAAGGAGCAATAAAAGTAAAATTGATTATACTTTCGAAAGGCGTTTATCGCATTGCAATCAAGCATATACACTGCGAGAAATATTGAATTGAAAGTGTGCAGTTTCTTTTCGATACAGTACTTATTTAGTGTTTTTATTCTTTTTTACGATCCAGTATTTTGTTATGTCGAAATATGATGGAAATATCGTTATTTTTGACGATTCCAAAATGGTGTCATGGCTGGGTTGTGAACCACTGTGGTGATGAGACTAGATTTGTACTATAACTGTCAAATAGCGTCAGCAAGCAGCAGTGTTCTGTCACTTCTGGATAAAATTAGGCTATTACAAGCAGCAACCCCAAAGAAACCATCCAAACGTGCCCAAAAGACAATAGAGAGCTCCAAGATGACTTCTCCAGACTAAAATTTATGATATGAAGCAGAAAAAACAGCAGCAAAATCAAAACTACCAGCAAAAGCACAACCAGCATCTCCTAAGCTTTCCAAAGCAAAAGAATAATCAAAACCATCTGATGGAGATATTGATTTTTACACCATTTGTTTGAGGTCTTTGAAAAACTCCATCGATTGCAATACATGTAACTGGCCTGATCACTTGAAGTGCACCAATGTGGGAACGCGTTTGTATTTTACATGCAAACAATGCGACCCCGATTTGGATGAAGATGAAGAAAATGGTGATTAATTCATTAGGATTTTTTTATTATAAGATTCTCAACTTAATATAAAAAAATAGGAGTTTTACTTCGTATTTTACGACTTTTATTATGAATTGCCAGACTTTTTCGAAGAGCCAAAAATAACACTGTGCGGCACAAAAATCTGTATATGTATATCAATGTTTTTTACTTAATTTTAATATGAGGAATCTCGTGGTAACAACCGTTTTTCCACTTTACCGAAGACTTTAGTCAATTTTTTTTTTAATAAGTCCAGATATGCACTCATTTGCATGTTGAGAACTCTTGAACTATTAGGATTTTTATTTTGGTTTCTTCAGAAAAGTTATTTCCATTATTCTTGCCAACAACTTTGTTGAACAAATATATAACAAAAAATCATTTGAAATTGTCTTTAAACCTTCAATAAGCGACATATGTCTTGCCTGCTTTCAACGCTTCAAAGTAAAAAATGCTACTCATACGCAATGTTGTTAGGATTTTTTTTCGTTTGACTTTTTGTAAGAATCACTCGATAAGACCCACTGGAAGCGATTTTTTCAATCCATTTATTCAGCAAAGTTGTTGGCCGGAATTATAGAAAGAACTTTGTGCAAGAAACCAAAATGAAAATCCTAACGGTTCAAGAGTTGAAACGGTTCAATATGAAAATGAGTGCATATCTTGAGTAATTTTTAATATATCTTAAAAAATAAAATTTTGTTCTAAAATGTTCAGTAAAGTGGTAAAACAAATGTCACCACGAGATTTATTTTACTAAAATTAAGTGAAAAACGTTTAAATTATCAAATACAGAGAAAATATTTACAAAAAAGCGCACAGTGTAATTTACTAATGTTCCTGAACATAAAAGTTCTGTTTTATTGCAATATGTTTCTGTACTGCCTGTTTATTTTAAAGTGAAAAGAGGGCGATCATCAGTGTTGCCGTTGCGATCCAATTGGAACCATTTTGATACTTTTTTCTTCAAAAATTTATGGATACCTTTTTTCAAGATTCAGAGTAAGTTTGGATACTTTTTTTAAACATCTTTATTAATATGAATATATGTTCTTGTTTGCAAAATATAAAAAGTAGGCAGTCCCTTAAATTCGACAAAAACGTTAAGATAAATGCTGACATTGAGACATTTGTGGACAATATTTTCTTATCAAAAAATGCATTATAGCATACTTTATGTCTGTCTCATGGCTAAACTGCTGCTGATCGTATTTTTTCTGTTTAAAACTAACGAAAAACGATAATACTGATAGAGTTTCTTTGGAAATTAAAAAGACTCAACTTAAGACACTTATTGTGAGTTTGGCCCAGTAGTAAAAAGTAAGTGCGACTTTTTAAAAAAATCTGTAATATTTAACCCTTAAGATCCCCGTTGCGATTTCAAATTGAAACAAAACTTTATAATTCTAGTATGGGTTTAAGCGGCAAGTACCTTTATTTTAGATAAATTGGGAACAAAATATCTTGACCCTAGCTGAAATATATATATATATTTATGAAATATATAAATATATATTTTTTGGAATAGCACTTTTTTGTATTATTTACCTAAAAAAAACTTCAAGTCTTTAGCTCTTATAGTCATTTCACAAAAAATGTTTTAAATTGAAGCCTATTATTTTTTTTAACGTGCAATGTTAGCTAAATATAATTAAAGGAAAATAACAACCCATATAATTAATTTTACACTAAACTGAATAAGCTATTTAATTTTATGTTTTAATGCAATTATATATTATTTGTATATTGCTCTTTTATAAATATTAAACTTATAAAATTAATGTAATTAAAGGGCAACAGCAACACAAATAATAGACTGAAGTACTGAAATTTATGTTACTTTTTAATATTATTATACATATTTTGTTTCTTATTATAACATATTGTTATTTCTAAGACTAAATAATTAAAATTGTTATGGAAGCTTAAAAAAATAGGTTTCATTATTTAAAAATATAAAAGTTATAATTTTGTGTTGAAAAAAATTAATTTACATATTATTATTTTTTAAATTTTGATACGTGAATTCTTTTTTTATCAAAGTGGATACTTCTGGATACTTTTTTGACCTTTTCATGGATGCATTTTTTAGAATCGTCGCGGCAACAGTAGCGATCTTATGAAATTTCCCAACTCTGAGTCTCCCTGAAAAATGTTGCAAGCTGAACACCTCGCAACAAAATATAACATAGAAATTTTACGCAACAAAGTAATGAATATTGCCAGCGAAATTTCACGCAAGCAAACATAGAAATGTTTAAGCAGTTATATTGAAAAATTACTTGATTAACAAAATAATTTTTAAAGAATATATTTTTCAGCAAATATCGATAATTTTTATCTAAACACGTTTTTAATTAAATAAACTGACATGTTTTTAGAAAATCGTAATAATTTCAAGAAATTTCACCTTTGGTGAGCTATAACTAAACCATTTTCTGCTCGATCGAAATAAACACACTGATGGAAAAGTAATTAATTTAACTTTTGACCATTATACGTTTTCTTTTAATTAAACGCACATAATAAGCTAAAATTAAATTAATTAATTAAATTGAATGAAGTCATGTCATGAAAACCACAAAAATACCGTTATCTACAAAATCTCACAAATTAAAAAAAATATAGCGGTATTTGTGTTCTTTGAGTAAATGCCGTTCTTTGTATTTCTTTAAAATTTGTCAACCAGTGTAATAGATTATATAATACTTGAAATTCGTAATAAACATAACATAACATAACATAACATAACATAACATAACATAACATAACATAACATAACATAACATAACATAACATAACATAACATAACATAACATAACATAACATAACATAACATAACATAACATAACATAACATAACATAACATAACATAACATAACATAACATAACATAACATAACATAACATAACATAACATAACATAACATAACATAACATAACATAACATAACATAACATAACATAACACAACTACAAAAGGAGGTATATGAGAATATATGAGCTATGTGTGACAAATTTTATTTTTGTTGCATACTCAAATATTAAAAGGTTCTTTTAATAAAAAAAAATTCCTAAAAATTTTATTCGAATTGTTTCCTTTTCAAAAAGAATAAGTTTGTGCATTGCTTTATTATGTGAAAAGTAATGTTTAAAAACTAAAAAGTACTTTTTACTTTAGCTAGCTTACGACCAGAAGCAATAAAGTGTTTTACCTAGCTTTGATTTTTCGGAATTATTCAATGAAAAAATTGCTTTGTTTTTTTGGCTTTTTGTTTTAATTTGTTTTGAGAATTTCTTGTGTAAGTCAAAGAAAATAGTTCCTATGCGGCTATAATGAATTTCTTAGTGTGTACTGAGTCTACACGCAGAAAAAAAAATGTATTTGACACACACATAATATCGAAGGATACTATTATGTCTAAAAACTTGTTTATAGCAAACAACTTAATTTTTACAAGAAAAGTGTTTTTATTTTCCGGTAAACATAAAATGTTTTCCGAAAGCAAATTATGTTCACTTTAATGTTCACTGCAAATAAGCTTATTTGTTGCAATAAATATATTATGTTCACTGCAGCATAAATTTATTTTTGAGGCAAGTAAGCTTAGTGTTGCTTTATTGTATTTTAATTATTTATTATTTATTATTACGTATAATTTATTTTTTTTTAATTGTTGCGCCTTGAGGTTTGCCATTGCTTGCGGCTGAACAGAAATATTAATTCAATTGAAAAATTTTTGAAAAACTTTCTGTCTGGACTGGGGTTCAATCCCTCCTTCGCGGCTCCTTCGCTTACGAGCCAAGCATACTACCAGTAGGCTACGGCCACCGCCAATCGTCGCCTGACTAAAGTCACTGATAAGTATGGTATTAATTTCAGAAGCATAAAATATGAACATTGTGGACTTATTTTTCCGCAAAAATATTTGTTTGTCTCATCAATCAAAATTTGTTTACCTGGAATTGTAAACAAACATTGAAATGCTTGACACAAAAATAGCAATATGTATGTATGATAAACAAAATTTGGTTAGAATTGCGAAATATATTTACGGTAAATATATATATGTTTGCTACAATCAAAGTATGAAATGTCATTTTCTGCGTGTATTAAAAGAATCCGTACAGACTAAAATACATTTTAGAATTGTTTATAAATTTAAATTTATAAAATGATTAAGAACATGATGAAAACATATTAAGAGTGGAAAGGGGGGGGGTGCGATAAAGCCATGCGAGATAACGCCATATGGCTTTATAACTCAATTCGAAGAGTGATAAAGCCATCTTTTTGTCAAAATTTCTGTATGGCTTTATTTCCCATCACAAAGAGCGATAAGGCCATATGGCGTTATCTCACATGGCTTTATATCTCATTTGATATTTTATTTTAAAAGGTTTATTTTGGTAATGTTTCTTATAGCCGAGAATCTGAGAGCCAATCTAATAACAATTTTCTCTGTAAAAGAAAACCTCAAACGTTTCATTGAGAAAATCCTTAGTTTTCACTGAAAAAACAAAAGCTAATGATTTTCCCTTTTACAGAATGTTCTAATTGAGGTGTAAAAATTCTGTAAAAGGATAAATAGCTAATTATATTTCACTGACAAAAAAAAAAGAATTGTTATGATTAGAAATCATTTGAAAAGGTAATAATTGTTGTACGCCATAATAATAACGCCATATGGTTTTGTCTCTCAATTGCCAAAAATAAAATATGTCATTATCTCTCAATACGATGGGAGATAACGCCATATGGCTTTATCTCTCAATGCGATGGGAGATAAAGCCATATGGCGTTATCTCGCATGGTTTTATCGCACCCCCCCAGTGGAAAGTAGAAATTACATATAAATTCAAAATGACATAGTTTTTCATGTGAAAACTTCTATGGTTTTGATGATGATAATAAAATAACGTTTGTTTTTTTATGCAAGTATTTATTTTAAAATTATTAATTTCTACATTAAATTATATCTGCAATTTTCTTAATATTCTCAAAATGATAGGACAAAAAATAAAAACTATTTAAAGTAAGCCAGAGAACAGTGTGAATATTTATAATGAATATTTGTACATCACGGCATTCCTTCTGTCTTATATTTATTCCCAACGTAATTTTCCTATTAAGCCATTACTTTTAATTTCTGCAAGAAACTCAGAATTTTGCGGTAATGTGTGCACAATTATTTTCGGCCATTAGCTCATCCAACTTTATCTTATGCGGTAACACAACACAAAAAATGTATAGTAAATAAAGCGACTTGATTAAAGTGCAAGAGCCGAAGCAAGTTAGAAAGAGCGAGATATAGATATAATTAGAGCAGTTAAGCTCGATGTTGTGAAATTGGCGAATGCACTTAAAATACCCACAGCAACCGGATGGAAAAAGTTTGCTTTATCTAAGCGCGATGCTCTTAGCTGGCAAGCGTAAAACAATGTTGCAGAATATTGTCGCAGCCAGCAGAATCTGGCAGCACATCTTTGTAGCTAGTTCGTTCTAACAACATACCTATTCAACTGCTGATGATGCAGATGACTGAGTCTTTATGCTGATGCGATGATGTTGCATGCTTTTGGGCACCAGCATCGTTGAAATAGCAGCTGCTGCGCTTGAACAGCTGGTTGCCATTTCATTGTAAGATGGGCTGTGTGTGCATGTGTGCTCGTGTGATGTGTGTACGTAAATGTGAATTGCGAAAATGTGCTTATGTGTGCTATTGTGTAAGTGACACCTTAACTGCACACATACTCACCTTATTCGTATGCAATTCAGGTACCAGCTAATGTTGCTGCCCTCGTTTCGAATGGTGCTGCAATTAAATGTTGCACTTACTTGTAATGCGTGTAGTTGTTGTTGTCCTCTGCTGTTGCCTGTTTTGTTATCTTGCCCTGCAAACTGCTGCTGTTGCCGCAATCACAACATTATGTTGCTTATCAGCATTACAAGCACCTTTTTATGGTTTTCTTGATGTGTTTATATTCTTAAGCAAAAAAGTTGTATATATATGTAATTGAGTTGTAAGCATTAAGCCATTAGGTAAAGAAGGTATTCGTTGTAATAAATTTATATTTTTTGTTGGATTTGGACTGTTTTAGTATACGTTGATATTTCTATTTGCCTAGCCTGATGACCGAGTTTCATTAAGATCGTTTTTTTTTTGGTGTACCTTCCATACAAAATCATGTAAAAAAATGAATTGAGGTCCAAGGGATTCCTAAGGACTGACCGATTTAAATCATTTTTCTTTAGGTTTCATTTCTAAGGTAGCTTAAATTAACCAAACATACAAAATTTCATGATCATAGGAACACTCCTTCTATTTTTGTTCTAATTTTGTACGGAATGAAAGCACTGTGACATAGTGCCATTAGTTACTTTGTGGTAGCTGAGTTAAAAAATGAAATCAGATTTATTGTAGATCATAAAGTTTTGCCAAAAATTGGGCTTAGCACAGAATTGATCACTAGCTCATGTGAATCGAATTTATCACGTTTCGAATTAGTTAAAATTCACAATAAATTGACTAATTTTTTTTTAATTATAATATTTTTTAATTGAATCAACAGTGAAGAACTTAACGTCTTTTGTAAAAAAATTCTTTTTCTAATACACAAGTACCTATAAATTTTTGGGCAAATTCATAAACAAACTTTTATTTTGAAGCTTATAGTATTTTTAAATAAATTACTTTAACGTTTACTTTCAAAATAACTATAATATCGTCACCAAATTCCTATTCCATATTTTGATACAATGTTCTTTACATAAAATTGCATCTAAAACAGAAATAAACCCAAAATCGAATTTTTCACATTCATAGTTTTGGCATGCAGATGACTATATTCACTTAATTTATAATTTAAATTTTTCTTCAAAAGAAGCATTTTGAAAACATGCAAATTTTTTTAACTATTTACGTTCTTATTTTCGTTCTTCTGAAGCATTTTTGCATTCTTGAAACAGTTGGTTTTTCTATTTACTTTTGGGTTTGATACAACAAGTGAACCAAACACAAAAGCTAATAGCTTATCAAGTCAGTGTTTGTATTAATTTGGAATGAATTTCTTGCATGCAATGAGCAAATTTTCTGAATGTCTTTCAGAGTTTTCAGAAAACCAGCCTGAAAAACAAAAATTGTTATACATTTAATAAATATTATAATTAAATCCAGCAAACAATTGGCAATAAAAAATTGTATTACTTCACTTTCATGTACTGAACTTGACTTAACATAGAGAAAAAGTTTAAGTTTTCTGCTGAAGTATGAATGTTGAGAAAAAAGTGTCGTATTGCCAATTTTCTGAGGCTGGAATTTTCGTACTACACTGAGAAAAAAAGCATACTAAAATCAAAGAAAATTTTGTTTGTTTTAGCGCCAAGGAATTTTTTTTTTTTTCATTTCAAATAGAACGTTCTCTTTCTTCTTTCTCTTTGTTACAAAGTTAACCATTTTTTAAGACTAAAAGAAAGAAATCTTATTGAAACTCGAATGAAGCAATATATTTTTGTAATTTAAAATTATTTCTTTGCACTATTTGATCATTTTTTTAAGAAAACTTTTCTAAAATAAATATCTTAAATAAATGTCCAATGCAATTTTTTCAAATTGTTTATTTAAATTTAAAAGTTATTAGCTTTTAAAAAATGAGTATACATTTTTTTATAGTATGAAAGTAAATTGGTGGAAATTTAATATACGTTGATTTTTTTCTTCACAAATGTTTTAGTTTTTCATTGAATTCTACTATGTATGAAGGAAAGTGCTTTTTATACTATTTCATAAGAACATTTTCACGAAAAATAAATATCTCTTCTCCTATCAAAAATAGTTTTCTAATAATATTTGCTTAAAAATTTGGGTTGTATGAGAAAATTGTCTTTCTCCATGTCTTTTTTAAAAACAGTTCCATTTAGTTCAAATTTAGATAGAAAAAAATTTTTAGTTTATTACTCCTAAAATATTATAGAGTCTTATCAAAAAATCAAGCAGAAAATAGTTTTAATAAACCAAGAATTTTAGAATGGTTATGTAGATACTTTTTCGTATAACAGGTTTCAAATCAAACTATAAAATTATGACTATTTAATAGTGTTTTATGAAAGGAATTGATAAGAAGATAAAACAATTGTTAGAAATTAAAAATAAATTTTAAAACAAAAAAATTTAAATTACAATTCTGGCATTCTTTAACAAATGTTAATATTTTAAAACTAAAGAAATTTCAGATACTTAAAACAAAAAATTGTGTTATTTGATTAAAAAGTTAAAATTTTTTCTAACTTCATCTTTGTGTAAAACGAAACGATCGCTTAACGTCGTAAAAGAAACGAGCGACAATATTTTTCGATATGGAAAAATGTACTGCTTATCATTTTAAATGCTGTGTATTTCGCATCAAGTTCAGCATTCGCTTTGTTTTACATAAAGATGCAGTAAGTGTGCTCTTGTGTTTGTGAGAACTTTTGCCACTGAATCTGTTACCACAGTGCAATGCATTTAATATGATATTTAGTCACATTCTTTGAAACCATAAGGTTATTAAAAATGAAAACCTTCTAGGACATCATCATCAGCATCACCTATAATTCCCACTATCTAACTCGGTAACCTTTTTTTTCTAATATATAATCCACTTAAATGTCATCAAGTATGTTAGAAAGATTAGCAAATATCAAATTTTCAGAACTGATTTGAAAACATTTTCTTGCTGAAATAATAACCAAAATTTATATTATTTTACTTTTTATAAAATGTAAGTACGTTAATACATTGAAAAGCATGTCAGTATACCAGTTTTGACCAAATCTTCCACTGTTGGACTTCCAGTGTCATGACTAACTTTTAATATTTTTAGGGTTCCCTTAAAATGGCAGGTTACAAAAAAAAAAATACATTTTATATGTATATATATATATATATTAGGGCGGGTCAAATTCTGGCTCAGCGAAATTCGTAAAATACATGTAATTTCAAGACCTTTTCTCCACTACAGCATATACAAATTCTGAAAAAAAGCTGTGCGGACTTTCGTAAATAGATTCATACACATACATTCATACATTCATATTTTATAATTGAGAACAAAATCTATTTACGAAAGTCCGCACAGCTTTTTTTCAGAATTTGTATATGCTGTAGTGGAGAAAAAGTCTTGAAATTACATGTATTTTACGAATTTCGCTGAGCCAGACCTCCAAAAAATTCGTCCATACAAATTGACCCGGCCTAATATATATATATATATATATATATAAATATCTAAGAATAGAGAAAGTTCATCAATAAAGAAAGTTTAGGTGGTTCATATGTGTAACAATAATTGTAGTGGGTTAAAAGGTTTCATAACTTTTAAAACCAAACAATTTTTTACTAGCCCTCAAAATTTGTTAACTTCTTGAAAAAATTGGAATAATTGAAGTTTACGGATCATGCGTAAATTAGGTTTTTTCTTATAAAAATTTTATTTTAAAATTCTGACTTCAGATTCGAAATCAGCGACCCCATAATACTCTAAAATGATATTTAAAACTTCACATATTTGCATAATTTTTAAATTATGTCAACGGAGGCTGATTCAGCGACCCAAATGTTCGCACCAGCACCGAATTCGTAAAAAAACATGTGGCAACCTTATCCACCATATTGAGTTTTAAAATTTCAAATTCAGATTCAAAATCAGCGACTCCCTAACACTATTAAATTATGTTTATAACTCTTAAAAATACATATTATTAGATGGCAGCAGTATTATACAAAAATTACATAGCTTTGAAATTCTGACAAAGGATTTGGATTCAGCATCCATTTTTACCTAATGTTCGCGCCAGATTCTGACTTCAGATTCGAAATCAGCGACCCCCTAATACTGTAAAATGATATTTAAAACTCTTAAAAATACATATTATTAGGTGGCAACCCTTAATATTTAATTCATTCTATGCCTCTTTGATTCACTTTGTTTTGAATCAATTACATATGAGTACTACTTTGAAAACTACTTATACTTATTCATACTCATTTTTGTGTAATTAACTTTGTTTTGAATCAATCACATATGAATATTTCTTTGGAAACTACTAATACTTTTTCATACTGATTTTTGAGTAAGTGGCTCAGGTTCAAAAATGTGATGCAATGCAAATATCTGATTTGAATCACTGAGTTTTGAACGAATAGTACTCGAGTACTACTTATTTTTAAGTATTCGTTGCATATCTCTGATTCATACTCATTTTTGAGTAAGTGGATCATGATTCAAAAATGTGATTTACTTTGTTTTGAATCAATCACATATGAGTACTACTTTTGAAACTACTTATACTTATTTATACTAATTTTTGAGTAAGAGGCTCATGATTCAAAAATTTGATTCAATGCGAATCTCTGATTTGAATCACTGAGTTGTGAACGAATAGTAATCGATTACTACTTATTTTTAAGTACTCGTTGCAGATCTCTGCTGCAGACCACATACCTGCGGCGCTCTAAGACTTTGATATCACGCACATGAAATGTTAATGATTTCTTAAATTTCATAAAAATTTCATAGTTTAAAGCTTTTTTAATGGTAAAAAATTTACTTTGGTTCAGTGAATTCTCAGAAGCCACATTTCCACACAAAAGTTAAATTTTATGCATCTTACTTATTAATTACTTAGCTTATCACATATTGAACTAAAATTTTATATAATTAATAATATTGCTTCTTTATTCACATTAAATCTTGAAAACTTTTAACTCAATGAAATCTTGAAGCACACTTTTATACAAGAATATAAATCGAAGTGAGCACGGTGTTGCAAATGTCACTTATAAAAGAGTGAATGGTATGAATTAGAAAAGTACTTCATACCAATATTTTAGTAGTATAAAAACAATGGCCGCATTCAGCGCAGACAACAGTTGGCAACTGTTGTGTAAAAATTCGCTGAATGGTACAAATTTGGTAGCGCTAACTTAAACTGATAAAGTAGCGAACGCCTTTTAATCGAGCGAACAAATTCTATGCTACATGAACACAACTGTTTGCTTAGCTGTCAGATGCTCTTACTGACGCTGTTAAATTAATAAATGCAGAAAGAACGCAACAAATTTAAATAAGAAACCTTTGCAATTGAAATAAATTTACATAAAAATTAAATTAAATCTAACTTCTGACGTGTAGAGTAGCAACACATTCAGAGAAAAACATCGTGAAGTAAGGTAGCGCTACCATTACAGTTCACAACAGTTGTCTGCGTGAATGCGGCCAATGTAAACAAGCGAAACAATGTAAAAATGGAGACTTTGATTTAATAACATTGGCCGCATTCAGCTCAGACAACTGTTGTGAACTGTAATGGTAGCGCTACTTTAGTTCACGATGTTTTTCTCTGAATGTGTTGCTACTCTACACGTCAGAAGTTAGATTCAATTTAGTTTTTATGTAAATGTAATTCAATTGCAAAGGTTTCTCACTTAAATTTGCTGCGTTCTTTCTGCGTTTATTAATTTAACAGCGTCAGTAACAGCATCTGACAGCTAAGCAAAAAGTTGTGTTCATTTAGCATAGAATTTGTTCGCTCGATTAAAAGGCGTTCGCTACTTTATCAGTTTTAGTTAGCGCTACCAAATTTGTGCCATTCATCGAATTTTTACACAACAGTTGCCAACTGTTGTCTGCGCTGAATGCGGCCATTGATCAAAAACGGTCAGCAAACAAAATCTAAAATATGTTGCTTATAAACTGTAGTCTTATACTAGGGGTATTCACGATTGAGTTCACTTGGCAGTACAGCTAGGGACTTTGTATTTTACAAAAACAAAAATAAAAAAAAACTTAAGTCAATAATCTAAAACACGGTACCACCGTCCGTTAAGCATGTTCACAAATAAATTTCAGAGACATTTGTAAACGTGGTAGTAGTGTTAAACTGGCAGATTAACAGCCCTATTCTGGCAAAGTGACAATTGTTACCCAGTATTTTTAAAATTTCTATGTGTTTGTTGCAATTTTTTCGATTTCAAAACCAAATTTGAAACTCAAAAGACAAAATTTTTTAATGAAATTGTCTCTATCTGAAAAGCAGGTGACAATTTTTATTAAAATTTATAATTTTTGAGCTCCAAATTTTGTTTTGAAACCAAAAAATTACAACAAACACATTGAAATTTTAAAAATACTGGGTAACAATTGTCATTTTGCCAGAATAGGGCAACTAAGTCAAATTTAGTGTCTTCTTTTAGACAAATTTGTAAACGTCAAACGAAAAACACTTGGTGTAGAATATCTATGGTACACTGTTTAAACTAAGTCTTATTTTAAGCACTGCCTTAAAATCATCATTAGCCTTAATTTAAGCGTCGTCTTTATATTAAGATTATGCAGCCTTAATTTCAAATTTGAAATTCAAAATTTTTAAACGTGTGTGTTGAAAATCATGCAGTCTTACACTTATTTGCAGCAGAGCTTACATTAATTTGACGTATGTGCTGCTTTTTACTAATAATAAGGACTGGAATTCAGCGATGCTACTGCTGGTTTTACGATTTAACTGCCTTAAAGTAAGACAGTATTGGATGCTGGTGTGCAGCACATAAGGGCTTGTGTAATTTCAGCGAAAGCTGTCTTAAAGTTGTTGCAGCTTACTTTAAATAGTTTTTTCACCTAGCTATAAGATTTCCTTTTTACAGTGTATAGAAAAAACACTTGATATCAAACTGAGGTATAGAATATGTTTGAATATGATGGCTTTGAGTATATACATACATATATAGGGGTTTCACAAGCTGTTGTATTGTGCTATTTCTTCACAACAGTTTTGAAAACTCTAATAGTAAAACTACTTTGAGTGGTATCACTCTTGCACAAAATAGCGCTAAGAACACTTTTTTAAGATTATTTCGCTGCTCTGTGCATTTTTGACGTAGAATTTGTGTCAACTTAAAGCCCGGTTTGTATGGGGGTCATTTTTACAAATTTTTTCAAGCACATGTAGACATTTTAGTAGACACTTTTGGGGATAAGTATTTACATACAGTCTTTAATACTTATTAGGGGTATTCACGATTCACTGCACTGCCAGTGCAGTTGAGGACTTGTGCACTTTACAAAAACAAATAATTTGAAGCTTTGAAAAAGTGATAGTGGTGTGTTCACGAAAACCTAACTGCACAAGTCCTCAACTGCACAAGCAAGTGCTCTGAACTGTGATTACTCCCATTGAAAGCCATTCTATTCCATTTCCCGTTTTCGTCATTATTTGCCGAGTCTATTAGTTTTAGAATATGATTACTGATATAAAAATACTTTAGGTACTCTTTTTAGTAATTGCACAAAGGCAACACTGCTAAGCAAAGGCTTCTATAGTACGGTAGTTTTGAAAACCTTTACTTTTTATTTATTTATATGACAAAAAAGTAAGACGAAATTCATAAATAGACAATCACTGAATTCGGGTGATTACGTTCAACTAAACACAACTTTTCTCAAAAGATTTTCTTCGACAATATCTTGTTTTTTTGGGAAAATACAGGCTTTAAGCAAAAAGAATAAAAACTGACAAAATATTTTAATTTCTTAACAGAGTTTGCAATTAGTTTTTTTTTATAAATTTTTCTTGAAAACACGAAAAATCCTGAAATATTTAATTTATTTCGCCGAAACTAAAGGTTTAATCAAAAAGTGATCAAGGCAGTTTTTTAGAAGAATTTAATAAGCTTAAATTTGTTATATTATTTATTTCATTACTGTTTTTAGTTCTGGACCTAACTTCTATTGAGTGGAGCCATCTTTTTTCAATATCTCGAAAACGGAGTGACAAAAAAAAATGACATTTTCGGAATAACCGAACGTTTTAGCATAAGAAATGGATTGTGGCATTCATTGTTCAAACAAATTTTCCTTATTTGTAAACCAGTGTTATATGATAAAAATTTAAATTTACCCTTTTAGGAGATGACACTAGTAAATGATATTTTATAAATATTTTAATTAAGAATCCTCTCAGCAATTCTGATTTTAGCTGTGTGGCTTTATAAAAACAATTAAAGTTCAGCTATGAAAATATTTAGCAACAAAATAAAACTTACTTTCTTTTTATTGCTTTATGTTTAAAATGTTCGTATTATTTCATCAATACTTGTTATTTTTGGCAATCAATTTCGATATCAAGCAATGATTTATTTTATTGCCGTAAACTAATGAACAAAACTTTAGAATTTGACCACTAAAAATAAATTAAAATTCTTATGTCAATGACTGACTGCGCACTTAGTTTTAGTTACTGAACAGAAATAAATATCTCAAAGAAATCGATTTCTGTCTGAACTTCTTTGAAGATGGCTAATCAGGAAAAAAAAAAAGATTTTGTTTTCCGATTAAACCACTAGTTTTTAGCAAACAGCATTCCTCATAAAAATATGCCGTATTAGCGTAAAATTTCCGAGAAGAGAAAATTCACTCTCGCGAACAAGTTTTAAATCATTTAGGTGTAAAACAAAGAAAGTAATTTTCTTCAGATTGAAAAACAACACAGCTGAATAAAAAAATAGTCAAATGATAAATAAAATCGCCAAATAGCCAAGATCTAACCGCGAAAAAAAAGATAATCACTTATGCCGTGGTTATGCTAACCAAACATGTTTGCCGAACATTTGTTGTTGTTATTGTTTCACGTATAAAATAAAAAATGAACTTTTACTTATATTCATTCTCTCACTCTCAGACCAAACATTTTTGATTGCTGATTGAAACAGCAAACATGCCGAACTTTCAGTGTTGCCTTTAGTCATTTTGCATAATAGCATCAAAAAAGTAACAAAAAGTATTAGAAAGTGAAATTAATTGTGTGCTTAAGCAACCCTTAATACAAACAGTAAGCATTATTTTGTTGAACTAATTTTAATAGCAGAAAATCGAGTTAATTGAAGAAATCTAATTATATTTTGAAAGAAAAATAACAAATTCATGAATACTAATTGCATATCTATTGGAACTAAAAAAAAAATTAAAAAGAAATAATATATAACTGAATAGAAAAAAAATAAAGCCCCTTGCATAATCAATCCCAATTTGAATTAATTCGCTAATTTTGTTTTACATTTTATTGTAAATATGAATAATATGCCTAAAATTTTATATAAAAATGCAAAAAAGGTTTTTCTTATATGTGTTCTGAATTATTTTTACATAATATGCAACTGTGCAACAAACATAGCATAACCACCAAACAAACATTTCAACGAAGAGAATAAATTAACGAAAATTAACACCGAACATTTTTGGCTAGCATAACCACGGCACTATGGCTATAAATAGCCAAAACGGCAACACTTGTCAGAAACAGACACACGCGCAGCAATCTCACTGTTTCGCGACTGATTCTACCAAATCACACCACCCGTAAACCACGTAAAGGAACTAAGTTCCAAAAAGTTTTCAAAAATGTCAAAATAACCGGTTTTCTGTATTACCCGAAATTGTTGATTTAAACAAAAAATGGGAACCGAAAATACCGAAATATTTATGAAAAACCTGTTTCTCGAATAACCTAAAAATGGCTTTAAATGCTGCAATAATTTACAAGTTCAAAATTTATTGATAAAGTTTTCTTAAACTAAATTTTAAGTTAAACTGTCAAATTCTGGATTTCTGTTAGGACCATTGTCAGATATGGTCATTACATAACAAATTTTTTTTTTCATTGAACAATTTTTATGTGTTCATTACCCAATGAATAATATTGTCTCGATGGTCTAGAGGGTGCCCAGCTCAAAGGAATTTATTGACACTTTTGGTAATAATCAGTGCACTGTGCGTTTGAAAAGTTAATTGAAAACCTATACGTAATTTTACTTTTCTTTGTTGTTTGTTATGCCCCCCTATAAATGTGAAAGCATTGTCTTGATTTGGAAGATAGGTGATAGTTAGGTATCAGCCCTATTATACAAAAATTACATAATTTTTGCATTCTGACAACGGATTCGGATTCAGCGGCCCATTTTTACCTAGTGTTCGCGCCAGCACCGAATTCGTAAAAATAAAAAAAAATTAGGTAGCAACCCTATCCATCATATTGAATTTTTAAATTCTGAATTCATATTCGAAATCAGCGACCTCCTAACACTATTAAATGATGTTTAAAACTCTTAAAAATACATTTTACTAAGTGGCAATACTGTGGTCAAAATTTAGGTGGCAGTCCTAACCTCCATCTTCTTCAAGAGTTCGCAAATATACAAAAAAATCTAGGTGGCAACTCTATGGGGCATCTTGAATTTTAAATTTTGACATCAATTCCGAAATAAGATACCCCTAAAACCGCTAACCACGGAGTCCACAGAACTCTTTAAAGTCCCACTACGTTTAAGCTTTCTCTAGCTCATTGAATTTTTTGGATACTTGCTTTAAATTCAATTAATTGGATACTTGCGAGCTTACAAGCTTTTGCCGATCGTTTCAAGCTTTTAAACTTTCTGTCCGACAAAGTAAGTCAAAACCAGCCAAGCCAACGAGCATGGATATGGCTTGTATCTGTTTGGTATTTTGGCAAGCTGGCTAAAGCTTGCTTTTTCAAGTTTGGATACATACTAGAATTCAAGTACTTGGAAATGCTTCAACTTCAATTAGGCTTGTGGAATTCTCTGATTTATATCATTTAAAACATATTGTTCCAAATAAAATAGTTTCGGAATAAAATTGCAATATATTTGCTTTTTAGTAAGATGAAAAATAAGACAACATTTAAATAAGGTGACTTTCACATAAACATTTTTTTGAAACGATATTATTTGTTATATGACTTACAAAGTATGTAATTAAATTACAAAAAACATGATAACGATTACAGTAATTTTAATTGTGATTTTTATTGATTAAGATTACTGTAATTGTAATCAATAGATTTTTCTATAACAATAACAGTAATCAAGTACTTGAATTACAGTAATGGTAATTGTAATTTGCGTGTATACAGTAATCGTAATAGTTAATTTTTTAAGATTACGATTACTGTAGATGTAATTGGAAAGTAATTGTAATCACAAAATACCCAGCTCTGGTAGTAACTTTACAGAAGGATCAGGCAACCAACATTACGTCGATGCTCAAGAGAATTGACAGATAATGAAATACTTTCATCCCTTATCAAATATATGGCACGACGTTGAATTTGATCCAGTAGCTCCAAATAAGATCTTGAAATGTGCGAATTGTACTGCATATTCAGCCTAATATATGAGGTGTAGACGAAAACCTAGGTACTTGCCCGCTTCTTTCGACGCATCGAAAATATGTTTATTCCAACGAAGATCAGATTGGATCGATATGCCCAGAACGTCAAGAGCAGCTGATTCCACAAGGTCCAAACCATTCATAATGACAAGAGCAAAGGGGCAATCCATCCGCTTTGGGGTAACAGACAGCACTGGGTATTGCTCGCATTGAACTCTACTCTACTAGCGGGGTGTTGCTCAGAGATTTTTTTTAGATCATTAAGGAGTGTGTCATTCATATTTTGCCTCTTCCTCTCAATCTTCATAGAGCTTTGGCGTTTTTTGAATGAATATGTATGATAGATGCTGCTGTCGTCCGCAAGCGAAAGTATTGGGCTATGTGTCAACTACAGAAGGCCGTTGATAAAAACCAGAAACTAGATTGGCAATAGAACTGAACCCTGCGGAACTCGGACGAAATACCGTCAACTACGACATGAACCGTTCTGTCTTTGAGGAAACAAATGATCCATCGAGCTTAGTTGCCACCAAAACAATATTCAATAAGTCTTGAAATGAGTGTTTATGCCACACTCAGTCAAACGTTTTTTAAATATCCAGAGCAACAACCCTGTTCCTGCCGAAAAAGTGATCTCAGTGGTACCATTTTCCAGTTAACACGTTGAATGCCGGCATAGAAAAAAAGATATCACCATAGTGCCAAAAGTGTTTTTTTTTTTGTGTTTAAGTGGTGTTTATGTATATAATTGGTAAACTGTGTTTTTTGTTTTAAATTTGTGTGGTTTTTATGTGGTTTAGAGCGTGACCACCGATGTGTCACATGGCCCCTCATAAAAACGTACTTTAATGTACTTTAAATCTCATATTTAATTCACTGATGATACACTTATTTAATAAATCTTTCATGATGTTTTCTTTACAATCTTTACAAACTTATATTGTTATAACTATTGCCTTATCTTATTATTCTGATTATCTTATAATTATTTAATTAATATTATTATATTTATTTTAATAACTCTTACTAAAGTTTATAATTTCTATGTAAAGTAATTTTTTCTCTAGCTATCCTTTTTCTAACTTTAGAACTTTGCCGCTATTAAAAAAATCTTTTTTTAAAATTCGGCCAAAAATAATTCACTAACGAGTTACAAGCCAATAAAATTCACACTATGACTTTAAATGCCCAGCAGCAGCTGTCGCTGTGGTATTAAAACACACAAACTTGTACAAAAAGTTGAACAGACAAACAAACCTTAAGAAGCGCAGCAGGATCAGGGCTCAAGGGTCGCATTTGTTTATTTTACCAATATCCGATAGTTTACTTCCGCTTCCGTTTTAATGCGCCTCTAGTGGCGATGGCATTGGCAGCTAGCAAAACTTTTGCTTTGGCGAAAATTTAGCTGCATAACGACAGCAGCAACAACAAACACAACAACAACAACAACAAAACCAAATAAACATTCTATCAGCTCAAACGGTAAGCAGCGTGAATGGAGTAAAGAAAATGGTTTAATTTTTGGCGCCAAATAGACAAAGTACACAAAACACATAAATTAAAAAAAAAAACTTCAGAAGGAAGCCAACAGCTGCGGCAGCCAAAGTTGCCGTATAACTTTTGCCTAGGCCAACAAAGTTTTCAGGCCAACTTTAGTGGCTAAACAAGGGCATCCTGTATACACACATACTCATGCATAACTTGGCATTAAGCATCAAATGCACACATAAATATGGCGCCCAAAGATATGCAATGTTCTAAACAAATTTTATAAAATAGGGGTAATATTGGGCAAGAGCATAAAAAAAGAGCAAGTAGTAAAATAGAGAATATGTGAAGGAGAAGCAGCAGAGGACCTAGAAGACTTCTGAGGGATTAGTGCGCTAAACCGTTAGGTGGGCGTGTGTAAATAATTATGAGTAATTATTTAATGGGGTGATTAAGGTCAGTACCGAGTGCAACTTTAAAAGCGCATCACTGCAGGCGTCATTTATGGGCGGCACCCAAGGAGGGTAAGCAGGAAGGAAGAAAGGAAGTCATAATAAAGTTTTGCCTTTTGGCTTTGGCTAAAGTTGTGGGTTTTAGCAGTCTCTGTTAGTTGTTTTTGGCTTTCACAAAAAGTGAACAGTTCTTTTTTTTACTTTTATTTAAATGAGCAAAGCTTTTAAAAGTTTTTTCTTCAAAGCAACTGCTATTTGCTATCAAAAAAAATCGCTTTTATTAAAGATTAAAAAAAAATACTTAGTTACTCTTGAGTAGAATTTCTTGAAAAAATATGGCAGTCGAAAATTTACATTTTTTTGAAAAAGCGTTGTAACGAACTCGTAATGACGCTAAGATGGGTCAAAGGAGAATCAGCTCCTATAAATGTTTCTTTATCAGCATTTTCCTAAGCGCGCCCATGTCCTAACTGTCTGATCCTAATTGAATTAGTTGAACATGTCTTTGTAGCATGTGGGTTTTTAGAAATTAACGATTCAATGCAGAGTTCACATAAACTTAATATTTGGGGTATTCTCTATGCCTAGTGAGTGCCGTTGCACGGTGGAAGAATAAGAAATATGAAATACGTACATTGCCGCAACAACAAAATACTATTAAAAACCGTACAATATTTCCAATGTATGCTACATTGAAAACCATGCATACGCCAATGCAATGAAGAATAGTTTATGAAATGCAACCCTGTGTTTGTAAGCAGAGAGAGCAGCCAAACAGAAAGTGGAATGAGAGTGAAGTGCAGTCACGGTTGCCACAGCCTAGCAATTTTTCTTACCAAAATTCCAAAAATAATTTCACATTTAAGAAAAATAGTTTAGCAAATATAATCAATGAAGTTTAAAAGTATCTCACGAACACATAATTTATTGTAAATATCTTTGATACAGAAATATTCAAGTAAATGTATTATTATGTTGCACATATGGTTGCGTGAGATCAATATAGTAAACATACATTTCTTTTTTAACAAAAATAAATAAAAAAATCATAAAAGTAACTTAGTGAATTTTTTTTAAATAATAAATAATTCTTAAAGCATAAAATTGTTCAATATTTAAGCTAAAAAATATTTACTGTGGGTGGCTAAATTAATTGTGAATTTAAAATGTGAATTTATGGTTGTATTAATTGATAAAAAATTGTTTTGTTGTTAAAATAATAAAAATTTAAAATTGCATTTTAAACTAGCCTTCATATGAAATGGCATTTATTAGCAAAAGAAGTTCCTATTTTAAAAATTTTTTACCTATTCTTTCACAAAAAAACAAAAAAAAAACGCTACCTGTAATTTTTTGACGAAGCTCATTTTCATCACACATTTTTTATAAATTTTAGAGAACTATCAATATGCTTTAATTGCCTCTCTTTAACTATATTTTTTTTTTCTTTATTCTATAAAATAATATCTTTATTATTATCTTTCTCTATATTTCTATAATATCTCTTTTCGAATAAAAGCTATCGCTAAAAATCTATCGGCTCAAGTTATCGCTTAAAATCTATAAATCTTACTCATTTTCTGTTTGCTTAAAATATCTTTGCACTTCGAGAACAATAAATTTTAATTAATATACTAATGCAAAATTGTGAATTCATAATGAAAATTAATTTTAACTAAATGCAATGTAGGTAAAATTGCCATTTTGAAATTTTATTATTTTTACAACAAAACTAACTTGTGCTGTTTTGATTTATTTATATTGTTGTTTTGATTTATTAACGCTAACTTCACATTTAGCGTTGGACAAAGGTTGTCCCTATTAACTGATTTGGCCATTTGTATGTCGATGGTTAACCGCACAAAAATTATAAGTAAAAATTTTAAAATTTCCAAAAACGCTTATTCTTTTATGATTTTTTACTGAAATGTATTGGAATTTAATAACAAAATAATTTTTCTTAGAAATTCAATAATTTTCACTTATCACTTTTGTGCTCTTTGTTAAAAAATCACGAAATATAAAATAAAAAAACAAACATTGTTCGAAACATAACTGTTTCACTTTTTGTTAATAAAAATCAATCTAGATGTATGCCCTTACATGTATTTTTTCGCTGACATAAAAAGTGCAGACTATGCTCACTATTAATTAATACACTGAAAAGCATTATATTATTTATGGTCTTAAAATTGAGTCTGTTTCTTAGTTTTGTTATTATTAAAGAAAGGTCTGAATATTTTATTTCAGCAGTGACTGGACTGCGAATATTTTTTAGCAAAATTTCTTAGTTCCATAAAACAGTTTTTTTTCCATGTCATTTTTAAAAGAAGTAACTTTGTCCCAAGAGTCTGCTATATCCATGTCACTTTTTAGGCCAAATTTAGAAAATCGTAGTAATTTCCATTGGGCTCAGCAGGGTTATTTTCTTCGTAGCAGACAAATTCGATAACATTGAAGAAGGCCAAATATGTTCATACGCTTTTGCAACTAACACAAAATAGTTTATTTTTTACGTAGAGGGAACATTACTAAAAAAAATGTTTGTCTTATTACTGCAAAAATTTACAAAAATGGAAATAAATTTCACGTTTTCACATCGAAAAAAAAATTACCAGTTTTGGTAAAAATTTCACATTTTGGCAACGCTGCAAATTCTAGAGTTCTAACACGATGAAGATGATTTTGAGGTTACCCATCAAATCCTACTCTTTGGGCTGTTTAGTAATTTACAGTGCTAATCTTAAACAATAGAGCTCTCTCGATCCATTGCACATAATAGTATAGGATTGTTACAATCCGTTCTCTTATGCAATTATACCAGATATAGAGAATACCCCAATTGTCTGTGTTCACGGATGAACTTATCAATTCGTACGTAAAAGTAGGATTATGTGACTTTAAAATCAACACCTTAATTCAGTCATGTAGTTTTTGAGATACTGTTTGATGGGTAAAAAAGAAGGACGTTTCAATTAATTATATACTTCTTTCAAGATTTTTATCTCACAAAATAAAAGATTCATCCAATTATATGTAATAAAATTTTCTATAATCAGTTTAAACAACAAATATCAATCAAATGACCAGTTCTTGCTGTTTTCAAATACGTTGCAATATTTCTTTACAAAAATATCATAATTTCTAGGACATATTTCAGAATAAAAAATTTCAGATTTATGCATAAAATTCCCTTTTATTCGTTTGCACAATGTTGAAATACTCTTTCCTGACTTTGCCTAGGACTAATTAAATCAAAATTCAAATAAATTAAAAAATATTTAAGAGCCTTCGGGAGTTTTTCGAAAAACAAAAGGCACTTTTACATGAATTTAATTGTGAGCTGTTTAGATCAAGTAAGTTTAAAGAAGGCAACAACAACTCTGTATAGAGTCAATCACAAAGCAGACTAGACACATGGCAGAAGAATAAGGTAGGTTAATGAGATTCACCGACAGCTAATGTCAAAATCACGAAATACAGTGCGGCCGTATCTTCAAAGAAAAATTCATGATTGTATCAAGGAAAAATCGAAGTTTTTTCCTAGCGTTTCTGATGCAGTATTGAACTGGAAAACGTGACAGTACAAGTTTGAATTTTAAGCAAACTTTAAAGCAGGGTCCTCAAATTTTCTGACGTAATAAAGCGGCGGGGGCCATTCGGTTCAAATGCATTATGGGTATTCACGATTCACTGCACATGCCAGTGCTGTTAAGGACTTGTGCACTTTACAAAAACAAAGTGTCAAAAATGCATACAAGAATTAAGTTCTTAATGGGTAAATATAAAAATGTAATCATATACCTAAATTTTTGGATTGAATGGTTATGAGCAATTCCCTTAGCAAAAATCCATAGAGTAAAAGTGATTGTGCTGTTGCCATTAAAAATATCTCATATAAAATATCTCGCATGGGTAACGTTTTTTTGCTTTCATGAAAGTTTGAGTTTTGTGGGTTACAACGTATTTTAATTACTCCGACGCAACATGAACGATATAAAGCTTTATACACGGAGAAAACTGTTCTCTAAATTTTTATTGTGGTTAAGCAAAACTTGCGCTTGAATCTCAGCCACTTCAAAATTATGCTAGATTGCAGCAAAAACTAATCGAAATTTGCTATTCCCGTTAAAATAACTTAACAAAATTTTGATTAAATTCAAACAAAATTTAGGTAAATTATTATGAACTGCAAAAAATTATTTCTATTCAAGCAAATATTTGCTAATTTTCTAAGTAGCAAATTTTGATTAGTTTTGGCTAAAATCTAGCATACTTTTGAAGTAAAATAATTATTAATATTTAATTAAATTGAAAAATTACCATTGTCCATAGACTTGAACCTCCGCCAAGTGAGTGTTAGTGCATGGGCTTATACATTCGATCATCGCAGTTGTTAACTAATCGTCGCATAATTTTCTTCATTACGAATAAACGTGTGCTCATGTGTTGGAAAGAGATTTGCTTGAATTTAGTCAAAATTTGTTATTAGTGCTTATAATAACTTGGCAAACATTTGCTTGAGCTTATTAAAAATAAGCTATTCGAGCTTATAATAACTTAGCAAATATTCGCTTGAATTTAACATAATTTAGCTTTTTCCTAAATACATGAGTAGAGGTTTCAATTTAGCAATCTTTTTATAAAATCACACTTGAATTAATGAGTTCCAAGTTGTTCCTTTATTATTTATGGTATTCTAAAACTATTTTTTGAAGAATAAATAATGTTTGCTTGGTATTCTGCAGTCAAATATAAAATAAAGTTACTAAAATCATACAAATTATTTTCTTTTGTAAAAATTACAGCACACACACCTTTTATTTATTGTCCGCATGTGCATGTCAATAAATGTTTGTATAGGGAACGTTGAATCTATTCAAAACACCAAGAAAAAGTTGACAAGACTAATGTCTAATGAGACTGAGGAAAAAAAAATAACATAAATAAATTCGTTGAGTGAAGTAATTTAGTATATTTTAGCACATCTTATTTGACTGTAACTCCTTTAAAGGATGAACGGAATTCGTGGGTTCCCCGTCCATGCATCACAGGATCATTGAGGGCCATGCTGTAATTTTAACTTTCAACTCATCTTTTTTGGGAGGTCAAATAAATACAGGAATTGTGGTGGTTCCCGAAGAGCTTTTCCTCATAAAGTTGACTTGAATTTCCTCATACAATTTTTTGACTATTTGTCCTACATAGTGAATGTTGGAATTCTTTGGCAATTCCACCAACACAAAAATTCAAAATATTGGGTGCAGTAATGTTCCAGGAGACTTGACGCACTTTCATTGATCCTTTAAACTGTACAATATGACAACCGATTAATTTTTGGTCAATTTTTAAAATATATTTATGTAGTACAGAAAACAATTCTTTTCCAGAACAGTTGTTTTCAACGGCGCTAAAGAAATCTTCAAAACCGGTAATGTCTCTACCTTCAGTAAGTAAGCGATCCTCGGTCCTTTTTAATACGACACCAACACCATCAAGAGCTTCTTTACCATGCCCATATTCAGTATAGTTTGAAGATAGCTTCTCAATGCCACAAAATTCGACGATAAAATCCACCATTAGAAAAAACATTTTTTTATTTCGTTTTATGTTTTTTTTTGTTTTTTTATTAATGTTTTCGAAAATGTAGTGATTGTGATTGTTAATAACTTAGAAAAAGGAAAGAAGTGTATGCAAGAAGAACAAGCAAAACCACCTCCGTATATATAAAAATCACCTCCGTGATTGCAAGCTCACCTCCATGGTGCCATACACCTCCATGTTAGCATGGAGGTGAACAACATGGAGGTGAATTTTTCTTACAAAAAATCTTATAAACACCATACAATTATAGCTACGAAAACGACATTCTGGATTTAAACTAATGATGCATAATATATTTAATCACTGAAATAGTTATAGTGCAATATTGCTAATAAACAATTTTTTGAGGTACCTCGAAGGTGAGCAAACCAAATGATACTCACCAGTAATTCTCCACAAAAATGCTAAAATACACTACAAAATTGCACTTGAACTGATCACTTTTACATGTAATGTGGAACTATTTTTATTTCAATTCATAATTTTGCTTCATGGCCCTGGCTCCACGTCCAGTAATAAAGAATAAGAACTTATTCTAAATGACGCATTTCTCCGAACTGGACAGAGGAACAAAAATTTGATAGACAAAATTCTATTGAAAATACGATTTATTTTTTGTCTCTCCACATGCATCAACATTGGCGTTATATTTGCTTTGCAATTGTGTTTATCGTATTCTTATTAGAATAATCATTGTTGCTGGATAGTTTTTGTAGTTTACGAACCTTGAAGCGGGAACAGCCACGGAGGTGAATTTTTATATGCAATTATCAAATTTTCGGTGATAAAACAGTTTTTAACTAAATTAATTTTTTAAGCAATGATTAAGCTATAATCAACATGATCAAAATAATTTGATTGCATTAACTAATTTTGAATTTTTACTCAAAAATAAACCTCGGAACTTAGAAATTAAAGAAAAAAAAGAATGACTCATATACCAAATTTCAATACGATAACTTTAAAATTGTAATCGGATCGACAGACTGACCGTGCAAAATCAACTCAGGAGGTGATGCTGATCAAGACTATATATACTTTTCTATACCTGCCACGCCTGCCTATCAGCATTACAAACGCAGTATGCGTGGAGTAATCCAAATTTATTCCATACTTTTTTTCATTTAGTACAATTTTTTCGAAATTTGTATACCAAAATGAAAAAGTCATTTATCAACCCTGCTCTGAATATTTAACATAAGAGCGCTCAAGTTTTGGTCTTCACGAATGAGGAAAGCAAAGTGAATCGTTCGTCAATTGAATAATATTGATGAGGAGAAGTGCAATTTGTCTCTTCAAGTGAGAGTTTTTGCAAACCCTGGATAAGTTTTTTTGTAAAAATTTTTCCATATTGTAATGACAGCTCAATGCGTAATTTATTTATTTTTTTATCATATAGGAAGCACAAAGTCTTGCAACAACTGGCATCTGACTAAATATAATTAAAATTGTTTTAATACAACACATAAAATACACAATAAACCAACTGAGCTCTGTATAAATTTTAAAGAAATCTAGTACTCTTTAAATAACTGTAGATTTAAAACCCTAAGTTTTAAACAATTAAAAATTCGTCAGTCAAGAAGAATGTAACAAATAAATTGCGAAATTGTTCAGACAATTCAAAAGCAATTAAATATCTCTCTGTTTGCACTTTACTTCACATATCGAAGGTTTTGACCGTTTAAATTTTGAAAAGATTTCAATGGGAAAGCCCCACATGTTGAAATTGATCAATATATTACAGGGTTATTGAGGATTAATGCAGGTTCTCTCACTTTGGCTTTCTACATTTTTTGAGAATATGATATTTCCATCCTTGAAAACCAATATTAACATTATAAGAAATATTTTTTTTTTAAATTTTTGAGTGTTTTAAAATATATTTGTTTAATCTGTTTAATATCTGTTGTTTAAATTGTTTTAGCTCTATTTAGAAGGTTGGGGAAGATCATACTATAGATAAATTTAAAAATTTAAAAATGTTTTGGAAATTAATATTCTTTTAAGCCCAATACTTCACTTTTTTTTAATATATTAAGTGGACAAAATTAATTTCTATTTATCTATAAATGTGTGCTCATATCTAAGATAGATGATGTTACACTACTCGTATACAATATTTCCCCATTCAGTCAGACACTTAATTTGTCAAAAGCTGTGCAGACTTTTTTCAAAAAAGCATCGAAGATTTTTGAATATTATTTTTAAAACTATTTTCTTCTTTCTTTTCTGCAGCTAATTATAAACTCTCAAACTAATAATTTTAAAATTACTTTATGAACGTAGCTCCAGGTAGTAAAGCTTTATTTTCTGCCTGACTTCCCTAAAGCAAACAGAAACTTCATGGCCACTTTAAGTTATCAAGTTCTCAACTACTCCGGACATAATTTAAGACCGCTCGTCCTAGGTCCTTTTTGGGCATTCCAACTCAACGCTTCATTGAGTCGAAAGTAAAATAAACACCGCCCGAGGGAAGCAGGAATTTGCTTAACATGAATTTTGTTGTCAAAGGAAAATATAAAAGCTTCAACAACGACAGCGTAGTCGACAACGATGACTACACAGATGATGTAGTGTCATCGAGTGTAACTGAACAAGAAACTCAATGCAAAGATTCACAAAATAGTGTGTGTGAAAAATAAAAGAAAAATATTAAAGTTAAAAATTATATTTTGCATGACTAAAATACAGACTAGAGGGAAAAGGCTTAAGAAAAGTACAAAAAAAATAAAAACTCGACTTGGAGCTTGTTCTGTATTTTGCCAAGAGTTGTCGAGAAAGCGGTATAAATTATGGTACAAATGAGTTAAGACTGAAGAAAATTAATTCTAAGCATGCAGAGCACAAGACTTTTAGACGCACACACACTAAAATAAAAGGAGGACAACCCACTCGAATGCAGGATTGCATGTTGCTGTATATATTTTGAAGAGGCACTTTGCCGCAGCTCATTTGTAAAATAAGAAAAATAATTTAATTTATAGCCAAAATAACTGTTATCATAAAAAGTGTACATCTGACGAAGATGCAAGATTTTATTATAAGTAAATTTCTGTGAAATCGTGTCAGTACTTACATATACTTCATATCTAGCACAAAAAAATACAAAAAGTTTCAACAGTAACGCAACATCAAATGTCGCTTTAAATATGTACCTTTAACATATCTACAGCCACGTTTGTAAAGCTAAGTAAACCAATAAAGAATGAGTAGGAAATTCATAAATGATGTTCATGTTCACGTTCATATCTTCATGAAGAATTGTAACACACCCAGCTGTCAATATTTGGATGACACATAAGGTTGTTGTTTTTTTTTTCGTTCTGTCAATTCAAATTTTCGTAATAAATAAATACTTTAAAAAAACTTAGATCAATGACTCAAAAGTCAGATTTGAACATAGAGCCTATGGAATTCCAGCTTATAATTTATTTTCTAGCTATCAGAAGTTGAATAGTTTGCGTCTGTTGTTTATTAAGTTTTCTTGGTCCTTTGATACTTGCCATATTTTGTCTACTGGGCACAAATTTTTTCTTACGACTTCGTAACTTGGCTCATAACTCATTCATGTTACTGAGTTGATTAGCAAATGTAACTGAATTTAAACCCAAATTCAACTGAGATGTTGTGCTTCTTGTTTCTATAGCTGAGTGTTTGAATGTGTGTTTAAAGGGAGGTATGGGAACATGTTCACGTGTTCTATATATGTACGAGTAGGTTTCTATTCATGTATGTGTCATCTGAATATTCATGCCTTGGATGCTTCCCTATTTGTGTTCGCTATTGCGTAATCGTGTCAAGAACTTGTGGGTACTCAAGGAATTGTATTAAATTAATTTTTGATACCTTCTGGGAAATTTTCCAAAACTTTGTTAAGAATTTATTTAAAAGGAAAAAGTATTAAAAAGTTATTGAATAATAAACATTCTAAAATATACTATAGACGAAAAACACTGACATTGACAGAAGAGGTCTTATGCAAAAATGTATTTTTAAAAAACTTAAAAATGCTTCAAGCAAGCTTAATTGCTTGAAAAATGCAAATACAACCTGGTAAAAAAGACCGGCTTAGATAAGAAACGACTGAGGCGATATCTTGAGAAACAATTGGAAAGCCCCCAAAAGATCAACAAACAGCAAGACTTGGGTTTTAAAATACTTGAAAGATAATTTTAGATAATTCTGCAATCTAATAGCATTTAATTGCGCTTTTTGTTATCTTAATAGGGCTATTCACTATCCGTTGCAAATAGTCTTGCATCATAGCATTTGCTTAATGGTTGAGTATATTTTTATTCTTACACTTTCGCAAATATGCAACACTACAAATCGAAAGTTTTTATTTACTATACATATGCAATACTGAATGGCAGGCAACCTGACAGATGAAGGGAAGGAACATACGTAGGAGTTTTGGCAATAGCCAAAATTGGCAAGAGCTCTAGATAAAAAAATATTATTTTTTACGTAGAATTTTTAATAGCTTTATTGAATATAATTTCTTGAGCAGCTTAATATATTAAAAAATCTACTTAAATGCGCCTTTAATCTTTTTTTATTTAAAAAAATTTATTTAAGCAAAATTTTTAATAGTAAATAATTGTGCTTTTCATCAATCAGCTTTAAATTTCATGTTTTCCAACAAGTGTTGCAAGGTAAATAAAAAAAAACCGTACACAATTAGTGGCAAGTTTTAACAATTGCACAAATTTACAATTTAAAAATACAAGGTTGTGAATTGTGCTAACATGTTTTTTAATTATACTGCATAAATTGCGTCATTGAGTAAGAGATGGTTTAGAAAAACAAACACAGATGCATAGTCGTCTAACTATGACACAGCTATTTTTTTTAAAGATATTGTTTTTTTTTTAAATTCAAACACAATCAATTTTAAACACAAGGAAAGATTTATTTTTCTACAATTTATTACATTTTTTATTATTTGTTATTACACGGATAAAATTAATTTGCTTGAATCAAGCAAATGTTTTGCTTAAAAGCAAATCGGCAAAACTTTGCTCAATCACAATGTGATTTTAGAAAAAAATTGCTTAATTGCATTTTGGAAAAAGCAAAATTTTGATTAAATTCAAGCAATATTTTGCTAAGTTATTATAAACTGAAAAGCAAATTTTTACTTAATTCAAGCAAATATTTGCTTAGTTATTATAAATTGGAATAGCAAATTTTAACTTAATTCAAGCAAATATTTGCTTAGTTATTATTAATTGGAATAGCAAATTTTTACTTAATTCAAGCAAATATTTGCTTAGTTATTACAAATTGGAATAGCAAATTTTTACTTAATTCAAGCAGATATTTGCTTAGTTAACATAAACTCAAATAGTCAATTTTTACTCAATTAAAGCAAATTTCTTCTAAACACATGAGCACACGTTTATTCTATACGAAGAAAATTAGGCAACGATTGATTAACAAATGCGATGGTCGAATGGATAAGCCCATGCACTTACACTCACGCGGCCGAGGTTCAAATCTCTAGATGGTGGTAATTTTTTAATTTACTTAAATTTTAATAATTATTTCACTTCAAAAATATGCTAGATTTCAGCAAAAAGTAATCAAAATTTGCTATTTCAATTTATAATAAGTACGAAAATACTTGCTTGTAAGCTCGCCGGAACGAGGATCGTTACAAGAATTTATCAATTGCAAACACTAAATCAAACTCAAGGGTTTTCAAATAATGACAATATTTATTCACAATTCGTAGCTTAAATCTAACTTAATTCTACTTAGCTATTCTATTCAAATTGTTCTGTAATTCATTCGTAATTTAAATATCGTTTCGAAATTAAAATATTATTTGTGAGTTCTTCTGTAGTTTAAATATTGTTCTTAAATTCCCAACTGCCTAATCAATAATGTTGATTATGCCTGAAAATGCGTTACAATGCCAAAGGAAAGGATAGTTTTGAAGCACAAATGGGTCGCAGTTCTCGCTAACCTTGAGGCAAGGAAAATGCAATCGGGTTACAAGTCGCAGTTCACGCAAAGCTGGTAGTTCACCGAGGAAAAGGATATTTAGGTTAGGTTTAAAGACCAAGCTTACGTTGGGTACGGGCTTGACCTCGGACAGCAGATCCGAGAGTTTGCGTTCTCACTTGTCTCGTAGGAGGTGGGAATAAGGTTTTGAGGAGGAAGTAATTGGCTGTTAGAATTAGAATTTATTTAATTTCTCTCACTATTAATATTAAATTATTTAAATATCTTTTAGCAAGATAGCTTTATATTTTAGTTAAGTTGGTATTAAATTATTTAAGGATGTATTTAATTGTCTACGAAAAATCATTATTAATAAAATCTACAAAATCAATACAATAATAAAAAGGAATAAATGATACTTAGTATTGTCATGCTGCTGCTGACTTCAGGATTTTGGTAGCGCTGTGAGGCGCAGCTACCATTGACGCACGTCCGCTGCTCGCTAGGCTGTGGGGTTCTGATGCTGTTGTCGTCGGTGTCGATGATCAATACTGCGCTCTTGGCGCACTTATCCTGCTGTGTGGCTCTGTCGCTGTTGGCAGGATGCGGTAGATCTGGCAGCGCTGTGTGGCGCTGCTACCGTTGACTCACGTCCGCTGCCTGCGTTGAATGCGCTGCTCTGGCACTGTCGTCCTGACGCTCGATGTCGCTGCTGCGCTGTCTTAGCGTAGCTGTCGTAAAAAAAGTTGTGCTGCTTGTAGTTTATGCTCACTCGATGGACTTACTGTCATACTTCGCCGTTTTAATAAGACTGATTTTTATTTAGACTTCTCGGTTTCATGATTAAAACAAGACTGACCTCTTCATCTCGATTCTAGTTTGGTCTACCCTCGTTTGTTATGCTCCATCTCATGCAGGTGTTCGTCTCTGAAATACATCGTACGATGGTGCCGTTGTTACATGCAATGAAAAAAACAAATACAACAAATTATTGCCTGATCGTATAGCTGTTGTTTTAATTACGCAGTTAGTTTTGCTGATGAGACAATTATATGGAATTTAACCATATATGTTTTATGCTTTCCAGTACCCCTGTGGGAAAAAGGGCACACCCTTTTCGCATGACTAAGTGGTTCCTGCCTGACTAAATTAAGATGAAGAATGTCGTAGTAAGTACGTTTTAATTTTTATCCGTTAAATTATTTATATTATATAAAGCACTATTTATATAAATATAAGCATAAAATAAGGTTAAATAAAAAATAAAGTACATGTAATAAAAATAAAGAAAGATAATAAAAATATATTAAAAATAACTTAACCTATACTTCATGTTTTCTAAGCCTACTTAAACTTAAATCTAAACCCCTAGATTGGGTCAACCACCCCCGTGTTCTGTCCGACCTCACCTTGACCACCCTTGAAGTGGCCCTCGCATGGCTATTTTCCTCACTGGGTGATTCTGGGTTGGACGTTTTACACATAGTCGACCGTGTACGACCCAGCAAGAAACTATGTCTGAAATGAGAAGAACTATTATTAAAATATGCTGGGCAAAACTTTGCAAAAGTTTTGGTCCTTACAAATTAAGTACAAATTTGCTTTTGCGGTTAATAATAACTAAGCAAAATTTTGATTTAATTCAAACAAATATTTGGTTAGTTATTATGACTTGGAATAAGAAACTTTTACTTAATTCATGAAAATTTTTGCTTAGTTATTATAAATTGAAATAGCAAATTTTGATTATTTTTTGCTGAAATTTAGTATAATTTTAAAGTGGTTGAGAATCAAGCGCAAGTTTTGCATAGCCAAAAAACAAATTTAGCGAACCGTTTTCTCCGTGTAAATTACATTTTACATTCACTTTTATTATAAGTATGAAAATTTATGAAAGAAATTATTGTTTTATAATAACTGAGATAGCAAACGTATATTACAGATGTACATCAAGATATCTAGCAAACACTGCATCAAAAGTTGTCCCTAATCGTGTTGTGAAAATTAATTATTCTATTTAACTATTAACTTCTATTCAACTATTTAATTATAAAAAGAAACTGTTAAAATGCCTACAAACATTCATGCATTAAATTGCAATTGAAATCTCTTACCCAATCAATTTTTCAAACTCATTGCATACACTAAAAATTCGTATGTTTGTTAAATTTTTACCAACATAATGCCCGTATGCACTAAGTTTTTTTTTTGTTTTTTTAATGTATTTTATGATTTTTTTTTTGGAGCGAAAGAGCAGGTCATATTAGGTATTCGAAGTCGTGTAAAGAGAAAGTTATTTACTAAGAAACAAATTAAAACTAACAAAAAACAATCTAGTCTGTTAAAAACATAGTAGCCAATTCGTATTTCGTTCGGTTTTTTTGACAGTTGTCTGTATTTCGTTAATGTTTTTATATTTCAACTTATATAATTGCAGCGTGTGGTTCCGTGTAAAGTCCGCACTGTGAACGCTATTAATTACAAATAAAACGTATTCGCCTATCCACTTAAGTTTCATATTTTAAATTTTTGAATATGAAATTTTTTAACTGAACGAATTTTACTGAATTTTTTCAGCCGGAAACAAAATGTCAAAAAACAGTTTTTTACACAAAACATTTGTTTCCCTCTTACATATTGCCGAATTGTTTCTGTAATTAAGTTTTCGTCGGTTTTTCGTTAGTATTTAAAATGAAAAACACATTAAAAAACACACTGATAAAAACGTAGTGTCTTACGGGCATAAAATTACTAAATTTAAACTTACTGCTGTTAGCGCTGCAAGACACGTTTGATCATATTAAATTTTCAACTAAAATCATTTTCTCGACCTGTTAAAAATCAAACAGGAAATCAACATTATGATAGTTTTCTGGATGTCTTAAAAGTTTGTTAAAAATCGATTTGGACTATGATTTGCATATGTTTGCATATGAATGCCATCAACGTTTACAACGCGTTAAATAGATTCGTAATGCGCCTTCTAACGTTAAATGTGGAGAGCCTTGGCTTATGCCTTGATGTGCCTTGGTTTGAAACTAAGCTTATCCATCAGACTCAGACAAGGAATGAAAAGTAGTACTAATTGGCTAATAAACAAACAAATAAAGGGTGTTTATATAGAGTGATACAATTTTGAATTGACATCACTGCTTTATTTGACCACCCATTTGACAACTGATAGTTGCTTTTTGTTTAGTTTGCTTTGACATTTTATTGGGGGTTGGAATTAATTTTAAAGGTTTTTTTTCGGTTTTTGAGCATTTATTTAGAAACAACGGTACAATGTATATTATTCAAAGTATTGTCCATCGTTAGCTACAACATTTTCCCATCTTTCTGGCAGCATATGGATTCCGCGCCGGAAGAACGATTCGTCTTTTGAGGCAATCCACGAATCGACCCATTTTTTGGTATCCTCGTAAGAAGTGAAGCGCTGCTCAGCCAAGCCATGCGTCATCGATCTGAATAGGTGGTAGTCGGAAGGGGCTATGTCTGGGCTATAAGGCGGGTGGGGTAGCACATCCCAATTCAGCGCCTCCAACGTTTCCTTGACGGTTCTTGCTACATGTGGCCGTGCGTTGTCATGTTGAAAAACCACTTTGTCGTGTCTTTTGGCATATTCCGGCCGTTTAACCTTTAATGCTCGGCTCAATTGCATCAATTGTTGTTGGTAGCGTTCCCCAGTGATGGTTTCGTTAGGTTTTAGCAGCTCATAGTACACGACACCCTTCTGATCCCACCAAATACACAGCATAAGCTTGGCGCCATGAATATTCGGCTTGGCCCTCGATGTTGATGCATGGCCGGGTGGTCCCCACTATTTTTTTCGCTTAGGATTATCGTAATGGATCCACTTTTCATCGCCAGTGACAATACGATGCAAAAACCTCTTCCTTTTATGCCGTTGAAGCAGTTGTTCGCACATGCAAAATCGCCGTTCAACGTCTCTCGGCTTCAACTGGTACGGCACCCAATTTCCTTGCTTTTGAATCATTGCCATGGCCTTCAAGCGTTTGCCGACCGTTGATAAGTCGACTCCCAATGATTCTGACAATTCTTGAAGGGTTTGACACGGGTCTTCATCGAGCAAAGCCTCCAATTCCTCATCTTCAAACTTTTTCGGCTGGCCCGGACGCTCTTTGTCTTCCGTATTAAAATCACCACTTTTAAACCGACGGACCCAGTACTCACAAGTAGAAATCGATGGAGCATAGTCCCCGTAAGCCTCAGTAAGCGTGCGTTGTGCTTCAACCGCTTTTTTCTTCAAATGGAAGCACAAAAGTAAACCTTCCCGCAAATTGCGTTTTGTTGGAACGAAAGTCGACATGTTCACAGAGAAAAAAATATATGTTGTTTACACTTCAGTGGAATGACACATACTGAAAAATGAAGCTTAGACAATGTGCTTTGAAATGAATATAGTCACAGGTGTGCCCGATGCGATCTATTGATAGTTACGCCATCTCTTAGAAAACCTTTAAAACTAATTCCAACCCCCAATATTATGGATCGACTTATACCAGAGCAACGCGTGGAAATTGTGGAAATTTTTAATCAAAATAATAGTTCTGTTCGTCAAACTTATTGTGCACTTCGTCCATTTTATGGCATACCTAATCGTCCTTCAGAGCTGCTAATTCGAAGAACAATAGATCGTTTTCGGACCACATTTACTGTTACTGATAATGTGATTCGCGTGAGACGCCGAACATTGCGGCCTGAAGAATCTGAAGCCGCTGTACAGGAAAGCATTGAAGATGATCCTAATCAATCAATTCGTCGCCGTTCTCAGCAACTGGGGTTGTGTTCTTCCATTTTATGTAAGAGTTTATGAAAAGATCTTGGCTTAAAACTTTTCAAGATTCAACTTGTGCAGTAATTAAAGCCAAACGACCATCGTATGCGCTGCCAATTCGGCGAATGAAGCACAAATTGATATTGATTTTGAATTTCCATGGAAAATTTTATTTTCCGATGAAGCCCATTTTTGGTTGAATGGGTAAGTAAATTCGTAAGTAATCGTATTTAGCTTTTGTCGAAACACCATTACATCCACAGAAAATTACTATTTGGTGCGCTTTATGGGCTGGCAGAGTCATTGGCCCATATAAGAAAGTGTCTACACTTACAATATTTGATTTCATGCGAACTGTCAAATTGAATTTCATGATAAATTTCGCATGTGTAGACTGCTCATATCATGAAATTGCTCATATCATGAAATTTATCTCTTAAAATATTTTTTTGAGATATATTTCATGCGATGAGGTGTAATTTTTCAGTAAAATATGTAAGTGTGTGCATTTTTAAGAACCTTTCAAGCAAAAAATATTGCAAAAGCATTAAAAAAGTGAAGAACATAAAATGCAATGGCGAATGGAAGAAATTATGTATTTAATAAACTTCTACAAGCAATTTCAAAATTGAATTTCATGAGAAGAAGTGTCCACCTAAATATTATAACATCAAATCTGGATAGCATTAAAGTTAATTTAACAGTTCGCATGCAATCAAATATTATAAGTGTAGACACTGTGTAATATGCATGCGATGTGCAATAAGCGGTTTCCACCTACGATATTAGTACGAATTAGTATAACGAAAGATTTCATGACAAAAAATATTGCTCTTAAAAACTCCCTGTAATGTCAGTTTCAAGAAATGAAAAACGTATGGCTATTTTTTTAACGTTTTTGAACTTGTATTCGTGTTAGATAGTTTAAACGTAATATAGAATTTGGTCCAGTTGGGAAGCAGCATTTCAGTGTGTCAGATTGTCTGTGTTAGGCCACGCTTACAGTGAACGTTTTTTGCTGAGCCGAGCCGAAAAACACGTTGGAGCAAAGGAGAAGGCAAGTTATACATCTCTATTGCGCCAATGCGTTTTTGAGTTTTAGTTCAGCTCGGCGTTCACCATGAATGTGGTCTTAGTCCTGCGTTGCGTTTTATTTGACTATAAACAACATTTTATCTCATTTCATTATTTAGATAATGTAAGTATATTTTTTGTCATCGTAGTGTAATTCAAGTTCAAGTTTATGTGTTTTCAATCGAATGGTGAGGTTGAAAGTGTAGCGCTGCTCTTGAAAATCGCCTCGAGCAGGATGAACCCATGATTATCACTGCCATTGCAATACCTGTTCTTGAGCAAATCTGGTCCAAATTTTGTAAAATTTGGAACTATAATCCACTGCCAACTAGTCAACCGCGTGCCCACACTCAACCCCTAGCTAAGCAGGCTGGCCCGAAACGATTCGAAACCCAATTACGATTTTCAAGTCATTGAGTTTTTTTTTAATTATTTTGGTGTTTACTTGGAGTTAATTTGTAAAAATTTAAACTATTTCTATTCCCATCTGGGAGCTCGTTCCAATGGGGAGGGGTTTACCTCGCATTTGTTTTATTTTAGTTTTTATTTAAAGTTAATTAGTATTTTTATTGCCAATATTGGGTTCAACTTCCAAACTCCCTCCTTGCGACTCACAACCCAACACTCCCTCATAATTAAGACAAACCTTTAGCACACTCATGCACTCATAGGGTCATGCGTGCCCCTTCCTAACCAAAACTATGTATGGGATCTGCCCAGATCACTGTCCTTCTTCTTTGCAATCCCAATGCTGTTGTCCATCTGAGGGTTAAGACATTAAGAATTGAATTGAAGGATTTTTTTTTGTGTGAAAAATTTTCTTTTAACCTTTTTAAGTGTTACAAATTACTTTTCCTTAATCGGTAAGCGCAACTCCAACCTGTTTATTATCCGAAACCATCACGCTAAGAAACTTGCTCGCAGCATGATCTCGACACTTTTGTGTGGAAAAGTAGTTTTGGAGTAGGTACGCAATTTGACAACTCTCGTAGCAAATTTTATTTGACAGCTTTTGCATTAAGTTTCAATTATAAAATTATGAAATCAAATAAATTGCTTTTAAATTATAATTTTATATTAGAAAACAGACGCTAAAGAAGATTGGAGATTTTTTCGGAAAATTGCACACCTTCTAGAATGTGATATCTCAAATTCTGTCGAAATTTTTTTTATATTTTCTTCACGTTAAATAAATTTATACATGTATCGGGATTTCTCTCAGAAATTTTTTTAAGGAATGCCGTTAGGTTAAAATTACAAAAATTACAAAACTTTGCTCAATGTCTGTGTTACTCAAATTGGCATATCTCGACTGGTCCGATTAAGTTCATTTTATACCCGTTGGATATATAATTTGTTTACTTTAATTTAACATTAAAAATTCATTTTTTGAATTTTGAATAAATGCATAAAAATGAAATGAAGTTTTCAAACGACTTTTTTATGCCAGTCCCCCAAGTAAACGATTTTTTATAGATTTTATATAAATTTTGGTTTAAAAAAATCACTGGTACTTTTTTTAAGTGAAAATTAAAAAAAAAAATGGTAAGCACGTAATTTTTTGTTTAACTTTTGTTCAAAATGAGCTATGAAACACGCAAATTGGACAGAAACTACCGGAGTTGTGGTTTTTTATTTTCCGAAAAAAATTAAATTTAACTTCTTCTATTAGTAAAAATCACAAAATTCCAAATTGGACAAAATTTCAATGAAACATATATAGCGCGCGGTAAACAGAAATTTATATAAAATCTATAAAAAGTCGCTCTATTTTTTGACAATTTTATATTTCGTAGAAATATATGGTGCGTTTGTTGACTCCGACAGAAATCCCGAAACTTATTTATAAACTTATTTCACGTATTTTAGTCATTATTTTTATTGAAAAAAGAATGACCCATATCGATGATTCCATATCAAACAATTCGACAAATTAAGAGCACAATTTGACCTGGAATTAGTGTTTCCAATTATTTTGAAATTTTGTAGGCTAGTAGTTCCCATAAAAATAACCAAAAAAGTGTTTTCTTCTTTTGCGAAAAATTGTTTTTTTAAAAGTTAAAAGTTTTTTTAAAGTAATTTGTGCATGTATTCAAATAGCTGTAACTTCAAAACCGTAAGTTGTACAGAAAAAAAATTTAATACATTTTAAAGATTTTGAATAAGTCTTTTGGGTGGTGTATTTTATAAGCATTTTTATGAAAAACCTTTTTTTTTGTAACCTGATATTTTCAGTCAAATTTTTCATGGTCTTCGCAACAAATTTTTATCTTTTTAATATGGTGTCATTTTAAGGCATACATTTTTAAGGCCAACAAAAAATTTTGGCCTCTAATGATTGCTATCTAAGAGAAAGTTGGGCCTCTTACGATTGCTTTTTTTAACGAGTTTTTAAAAAAAATGTCTACAAAATTTCTTATTTTTACACCAAAAATTCCATATTGAATTTTTCCAATGACTGAAATAGTGTAAGTTCGCCAACAACAACAACAGCAACAAGGCCAACAAAGTGTTGAACACTAATTTCCTGAATAAAATGCAGCAAATAAAAAGGATAGCATCAGCGGTCACCAACATAGCAACTAGGGGACAACAAATATAAAAAAGCCCTAAAGAAATAAGCAAGCAGTGAACAGGCAAGCAGGTTACTGTGGACAACATTTTGACCGCAATGTTGTAAAGCCACATAAAAAAAACCAACAAAATTGAACAAAAACAAAAGTAGAAAAATTAAAAAAAGGAAATAGAAGAGTTTTCATATAAAAAAACACTGTAACAAAAATGCAACAAAACTAATGAATTGCTTTGCAGTGACCAGTCTTCTTGCTATTGTTGCTGTTTAATTTTATTTTTTTGCTGTACTGCACTCAGAATCCTTTCATTGCTGCCTGTCGTAATATGTTCGTTCGGTTGTTAGCCAAGCTCGGTATGCGGTTCATGCCTGGTTGGCTGCTCTTTCACATATTTTGTGGTAAAGTATTTGCTACACACACTCAAGCTAACAAGATATAGCATATAGGTACATGCATTTAGAGAATCACACACACATGCGCTTGTTTATTGCTTGTAGTAAGCTGGTAGGACGTGGTAACAAAGCGCTTGGGGTATCCAATAATTTGGTCAGCAATGAGATGTCAAGCACAGGATGTCGCTGCAAGCATTCGATCGCTAACTTGGCACAAAGAACATACATACTCGTAACATAAGGCAACGGTTACAAGGGTGTAGAAGTAAATATGTATATAACATAAAAATGTTGTGCACATTATCAGAAAATTCATTCATTGCATGGATATAACTCTTTACACTTTCATCCTATCTTTATCGGAGAAGCAACACTTGACAGTAAATTATTTGATTGTTGCAAATTTATTTTGATTATATCATATAAATTTTCATTTCAGAGTTTGAGAATGGTCTTAAAGTTTGTCAGTTGTATTGGAACGGTTTTTTTTTTTTAATACTCAGTTGTGAGCATACAATTTTAAGAAGTTTTTACATCAAGAAATATTTATAAATGATTTTAAATCAATATTTGAATATTTAAACTTATTGTTCCAAAAGTATTGAAGAACTTGGAGCTGGAATTCAGCTTTAACCCTCCGATGCCTGACAAGTTTCTATTACGTCGCTAAATGACAAGCTGCTTCCAATTTCGGGACTCAAAAGAAATTTCGGGATTGGTTAGTAAGAATTCCGGGATCCAGGGATTAGTTCCGGGATTTCAAAAACAGAGCAAAACTAATATTGAAAAAAAAAGTAAATTCGAATGCAAGGTATGAAAGTGAGGATATTTTTGATATGTAATATCTTACCGCTCGGTTTCCTGCAATTTGCGGAAGTGATTTCGTGAAATATGACGGAAATGACTTTCAAATTACAAGTGTGTGTCTCATATTTTAGTTATCATAAGTCTATTTTCTCCGCTCTTCCCCAAATTTAATAAAATTAAATGCTTTTATTTTTACAATTTAATGCTCTTATTTAATACAATTTTCTTTTAAAAGAATTATTCTTCGTTACGAAAAATCATTTTAAGTAATACCTGAATCGTTTTTTCAGGATATAATGTTAATGTTGTTTTCTGGTTAGAAAAAAAGTTTTTTAAAATTACCTCAATGCAAAGTATACATCTACGTATATATCAGTGATTCCAAGTCAAAGCGCCCACGTTTCTGACATCAATATTTTTGAAAATTTTTAAATTATCTATGTGGATAGTTCTTCTGAAAAGTATTATATCTGCGTCATTTTTTATTGGATTTAAAATTTTGTTTTAAAGATTTACACTGTGAAAAATATAAAAAATCTTATAAAATACTATAAGTGCATGTATTCAAATATATGTAGCGCAAAAAACAAAAACGCAGTTTTAGTTATTTTTATAGGCACTACTAAACTACAAAATTTCAAAAAAATCGGAAACACAAAGGCCAGATTTTGCTCAAAATTAGTCGATTTGGATATGGAATCATCGATATATAGTACTAAAAATCAAATGTTTTCAAAAATTTTCAAATGATTTTTATCACTATAAATGTTTTTTTCAACCAGGGTTATTACCAATGTGAGGTGTCAGATGTTACATATCATATGCGACTACTGTAAGGCTCGTTTTTTTTTTAATAAAAAATTGTCCAAACATATGTTTATATAACAAACAAAACATTAAATAAATTTCATAAAAAGCATATTTTCTTACATACTACTACTAACATTAAAAAGGTACATTTTTTGAGATCACCGAAGTCTTTAGAAGTTAAGCTGATTGATTTTGAAAATATGCTCTTAAAAATACTAAGGCGTTTAAGGTGTCATCCCCCAGCCTTGACCGAATTTTGATAGCAAAACTTCCAGCCGAAGATAAACATCTCTCGGACTTAGCACTAGTAGGCGGAATTGTTATAAAATAATCATATGCTTTTCGAAGCATAGAAGAACAGTGTTGTAAACAGTTTTAACTCGAATGGCAGTTAAAGTGTTGCATTTTTATAATTTAATTTTAGCTTAGAATTGCTACGCAAAGACTTAGGAAAAACGAAAAGCTAAAAAATGCTCAACAGGTGGCGCTGTAGGCACACATTTCGTTTTTCAGTTAAATTCGGACGTGATATCGAATAGCTTTGGAATTATAGGTTGCACAGACTCGGAATGCGGTATTCGACCACAATTTACACATGCCATTGCCCTGATAAAATTTTTTAGGCGTTAAACAAGGAAGCGTGACACCTCCCACACAACCCAAATTTGCGATATCGAATAGATTTGGAGTCTTAGGCCGTACAGCCACGGAATTCGGTATTCGACCACAATTTACACTTGCTATTTTAATACTAAAATTTAATGGGAGAGGTAAAAGGAGGTATCTACTCTCATACAACCTAAATTTGATAAATTGAATAGCTTTTGATTTATAGGTCGCACAGTCACGAAAATCAGCATTCGACCACAATTTAGACATGCAGTTTCACTGATAACATTTTATGGACGTTTGGCAACGGGGGCTTGGCAGCAACATGCAAGGTGTCAACTGGTATAGCTATAAAACACAAATAAATAAAAAAAAAATTCCGGCAAAAACAAAAATCATGAGCATATTGTTCGAATGCCCATACAAGGTCCTTTTGGACCTTGTAGAGCAAAACCGCTTTAAGTGAAGTCAAATCGACCATTAAAATGAAAATTTTTACATAATTGTATCGTATCTAATATCATTAGCTTCTATACATCCCATTTAGGCTGCGGCCTTTCGGTCATATCATATTGAAATGCTTCATCGTTGATAACTGCATAGGTTCCTGGAGACCTTCTAAGGCATTGGAGGGTTAAGTATCGCCCGACCTTCGCATTGAAATCGCTTATGACTATTTTTGAAAGCGGTCGTACACATGTTTTTGACTAGCCTAGAAAGAGTCTTTGACGGCATCGTCCTTTTAATCAGTCGGGGCATGAGCACGGGCGTAAGCCGGGAAACAAGGTGGCGTAGCTTCGGGCCAACTGCGAATCAGTATCTAAATTTTCACCTTTCCGCATGCCATCTGTAGTAGATATCACAAGCTGCTAGTTGAGATTACCCTTGCACTTTCCACCGAATCTCCTGGATGGCGGTGATGTTAGTCTTTGTATTCCCGAGGACTACCGTCAGTTGAATAGAATCAGCTTCTCTATTTAGGTTCCAGACTTGCCAGGTACATCGTCATGGGTTTCTGAAGTCATCATAGCGGAAAAATTTTTGTATCCAAGTGTGATTTTATTTTCACTGAGGGTCCCACCCTAGGAACATTTCAAGTTCAAGGTCTCCTTAAAAGAAACTTCTCAAGCTTACTTTCTAGAGGTTATGCTAGTCCGTTGAAGGTATTTAATTTCCCTCCTTCCAGCCAGGATAAGAATTCTCCTATCCGACTGTTTACGTAGACTCTAGGGGTAACACATTCCCCCGAAGCTTTCCAGAGACTCCCGATTCTAGCTCTATTCCTTTTAAAAACAAACAGTTTGAGCAAATAAGGATATATAATCGGCTAATCCCACAACTTCCCTACCACAAAATCGGTTTTGGAGAGAGCCGCCAGCTGCTGCATCAACATCGCTGGACAGCATTGATGTTTTTTGCTGACCACGCGAGGGGCTTTCTATGCTCCTCGCTGTGTAAGTAATTGTTGTTGTTTTCGTTTCCGTCAATTCCGCTATCCTCTCCAGTTAGTTACGTCTGTAGGTAAGGTTGCACAGTGGGCTGAATTGTGCTGAAGTAAAGGCATAACACTTGCTTCAGTACTTCTTATATTGATCATGTTGTGCAGCTCTCTTGCAGACGTAACTAATTACCTTATATGCCCTTATTTGTTTAATTTTTGCATGGTGCGATAATGTCGGGTCATTTTCGCATAGATTTCTGCAATATTCGTGGACTGAGAGCGAATTTTTTCTCGGTATATGTACATTGTACTCTTTATAGGCCTCAAATAATGGCACTAGGCGAGACCCAGGTGGCCGAGGATGCAGATCCACTGGATTTTCATATACCTGGGTATCGCTTACTGCCATTGTTTTCTTTGCATAGGGGCATGTACTTTTTATAAGAACGGATGTAGCATACCAGTGTGAGAGTTGTCGGAACGTGACCGATCCAGAGTTTAGCTCAATGCGGGCTAGGTTCAGGCTGCGCTTGCACTTGCTACATTTTTTTTTTATCTATAAAAGTCCGAATCTAGGGAGGAAGCTCACTTTTAACAAACTGGACTCTCTCTCTCTCTCTCTCTGATTCAATTACGCACATTTTGGGGTTATCTCCTGACAGTGAGATCGTTGAAGCAGGTGATTTCAATTCGGGCCCACTGCCACCTGTTGGGCAATAAGTTGAGCTATTTGCTGAATCGAACCAATTGATTCAACTAGTGAAGGAACCCACTGTTTTTCCTTAAAGTGATATGCATAGCCATAACATCCTTGACCTTTTTCTGACTTCGCATCATGAAAAATATGATGTGAGTGTCAACGCACCTCTTGATAACTTGGACCATTGTACCATATCCGCTGTTTTTCCATATTCTAACCCCTGCACCTCTACGCCTAAAGCACCGAAGAGGACTGCAAGGTTTTATGGAAGGGCAAATTGGACTGCGTTAAATAATTTTTATCGCAACTTTAATTCGAAATTATGTTTCGCTGATAGAAATGTGAATGCCGCAGCTAACATGGTACAAGAAATTATTTTATTGGGTATGCGGTCTTTCATTCCCAATAAGATGAGAAGCATTAAACCAAAAGATCACTCATGGTTTAATGAGACTTGCAGGATTGCAGTCAGGTCCAAAGAGGAAGTCTTTCAGAATTGGTGTTCTAACAAGAATACTAATAATAAAAGACTTCACATTGAGGCAAGGAATCGCTGTAATGCAATTTTAAAACGCGAAAAGTTTCTGCACGAAGCTCACATCCGAGAACAAGTTCTTCTCTGCCCCAAAGGGACCAAACATTTATGGTCATTTGTTAAAAAAGTGAAGAATCAGACATCGTCATCGATTCCAGCTCTTTTAAAAGATGACCAAATCTTCACTGACCCGGCTGATAAAGCGAACCTATTGGCTAGATTGTTTGCACAAAATTCCACTCTCTCGGATAGAAATCAGCCACTGCCCCTTGTTGAGGGTGGATCTTTTGCAATGCAGGAGATCTACTTTTGGATGAGAGCAGTTAAAATGGTCCTTACAAATCTCAACGTAAAAAAAGCCTCTGGCCCTCATGGCATACCGCCAATTGTGCTTAAAATGTGAGCTTCTTCGCTGGCTCGGCCTTTGCGCAACCTTTTCAACATCTCCTACAGAACAGGAGTATTTCCATCTTGTTGGAAGGTGGCAAATGTCCAGCCGGTATCAAAAAAGGGCGATGCCACGAACCCTGCAAACTACCGACCCATTGCGATATGCCCTACGCTTTCCAAAGTTATGGAAAGCATAATCAACTTTAACATCATGAACTATCTGGAGCTCAACCAACTGCTTAGTGATCGTCAATATGGTTTCCGTAGGGCTCGCTCTACTGGTGATCTTATGGCGTTCTTAACCGAAAAATGGAATCAATGCGTTCATTTTTTCCGCAAGAGCAGGGTTGTTGCTCTAGATATTTCAAAAGCATTTGACCGAGTGTGGCATAAAGTGCTCGTATCGAAACTTCTAGCATATGGTTTCAGTGGGAGCGTTACTCGATGGATCACATGTTTCCTCAAGAACAGAACGATTCGAGTCGTAGTTGACGGTATTTCGTCCAAGGAGCACGCCATCAACGCAGGAGAATCGCAGGATTCAGCTCTATCACCAACCTTGTTTCTGGTTTTTATCAACGACCTTCTGTTGTTGACGCATAACCCAATACATTCGTTTGCGGACGACAGCAGCATTTGTCATTCATATTCATTTAAAAAACACCCAAGCTCTATGGAGATTGAGAAAAAAGGGCAAAATATGAATGACACACTCCTAAATAATCTACAAAAAATCTCCAAGTGGGTGGGGTCTATCTAATAGAGTAGAGTGCGGCCTGTTAACCCACAAGCGGATGGATTGCCCCTTAGCTCCCCTCAATATGAATGGTGTGGATCTTGTGGAATCAGCCACTCTTTACGTTCTGGGCATATCGATCCAATCTGATCTTCGTTGGAATGATCATATTTTCGATGTGTCGAAAGAAGCGGGCAAGTGCCTAGGTTTTTTAAAACGCTGCAAAAAATATTTCACTTCAGCTGATCTTCGCATGATCTACACCTCATATATTAGGCCAAAAATGGAGTACAATTCGCACATTTGGGCTGGTGCTTCAAGATCTTATTTGGAGCTTCTGGATCGCATTCAACTTCGTGCGATATATTTGATAGGGGATGAAAGTATTTTATCCTCTCTCAACTCTCTTGGGCATCGACAATGTTGGTTGCCTAAGCCCTCTGTATAGGTACTACCATGGGAAGTGTTCAAGGAAGGGAGATACATGGCCTGACACCACCAGCTCGTGTGTTTCCCAGGTACACTCGGTCAGCTGTTCAAGACCACCCCTTTACTATTGCAGCGATGTCCATCAGAACTTCGCATTACCGAGATAACTCGTTTCTTAGTCGCACGGTAAGGTTGTGGAAAAGTCTCCCTGCGAGCGTGTTTCCCGGCAGTTTTGAGCTGTACAAGCTTAAAACAAATCTTCACCATTACTACTCCATCTATCCATCCTCCAACTAACTATCACCCATCTTCCGAATCAACACAATGCTTATGTATTTATAGGGGGCATCCATTGAGCATTTGTTCAGTCTAAAAAAAAAAAACCACTAAACAACAAATTTTTTGTGTTAGAGTAATGGGCGCCCACATGAAGGAGAGGGGAGGGCACTTCCCCCCCCTAGGTAGTCAACATTTTTTATGTATGTTCATTATGTATGAATATATATTTTGAAGAGCAAACCAAGCAAATCAGTGCAAATCAAATGAAATAAAGCTGAGCCAAATCATGCATTTTTTAATATTTAGTGTATTGTAGCCGTCGCTGTGATAAGTAACGATGCCATTTCATTTACTCATGTTTCGCCGACACGTTTCAATACGTGTTAGTAGCATCTTAACAGAAATGTCTAGTGTCAATGAACAATCGATTTTTTTTTCTCTATTCATCGTCGATTGATTATCTCCTGTTGTTATTAATTTTCTTACATATTTATGGCAAGTTTTCATATTGTTTGTGTTTTCCGCAAGTTTTTACAGCAATTTTACAATAATAATCTACTAAGGTAGAAAATAGGTTTAATGGTAAACCTAAGCGCAAAGCTGTACATCTGTATATGTAGAAGTATTTGTGTCCTTATTTTAAATTCAACTTTTATAGCTTTATGTATGTTAAGCGTACTTACAGTGTTGCGCAAAACAATAGCAACAAAATCAGTACGCTGTTACAAAATCGTGTATCTTTTTAAATATTAGGTACACACAAAAATGATTACAGGAACCAAAGCATATATTCATACATCATATTAAAAACAAATCATAAATTTAAAATTAATGTGATTTCATTCAGTTTGTCTGAGAGCAAAACAAAAGCAACATAATTAATATTTGGTGCAAGATTCATTATTCTTGATAACTGCTGCACATCTGAGCGACATAGACTCTATTAAATTAGATATGTTGGTATTAGGTATATGTTCCCAATTAACTTTCAGGGCTTCATACAGTGCAGTCTTATTGGAAAACCTTTGACCAGAACCGATTTTTCTGAAATGGTTCAACTTCATTATAGGAAAAACAAGTGCAGACCATAATGCCACCGTCTCCGTGTTTAAAATTTATTTTGCAGTTTCGGGCTTCAAGTTGTGTACCTGGGTGGTGCCGTACCGTACACATCCCGTCTGAATTAATCAAGTTGAACTTTGATTCATCGCTAAGAAACAGTTTTCGATTTTTGAACGGTCCAATTTAGGTGCTCTTTTGCAAGACTGAGCCTGAAAAACAATAAATTGCAACTTATTGTCACCTCACCTTGTTTTTTATGCTTAGCTGTAAGCAAAGGTTTCTCTGCCGGTTTGTAACTTCTTTAATCGTTCTCAACGGCTCATCATCAAACAGTGCTGTGATGGATATCTAAATAAAGTGTCCGAACAACCTCTTTGGATGTGGCAAATGCATTTCGTTTGAACACGCCACAAATGTTCCTGTCATCACGCAGCGATGTCTTCTGCGGCCGCCCTATTTAATGTACCGTTGTTACATCTTTTGTGATGGTATATTTTTTTTTTTTAATCTGCAAACTATTGACTGATTAATATTAAACTGTTTCACGTTAGATATTTGTGAATTTCCGTTTTATATTCGGAAATAATTTGCAATTTAAGAGCTTCACAATATTTAAAACGTGCCATTATAAATGGAACAGTCAATGTCACTACTAGCGCAAAAACAAAACTAAACTTGAATGTTTATGACTTAAAAACAACACGTGCTTTACAATAACGGAACTTTTACCGGTAATTCTTGGAACTTCTGTTCTCTTTTTACATTTTTCAAGTTTAGTTGCTTTTGTTTTGCTCTCAGACAAATTGAATGTAGCCACATTGATTTAAAATTTAATTAAAAAAAACAAAACCAAATTTGAATTTAATTTGTTTTATATATGATGTATGAATATATGCTTTGATTCCTTTAATCATTTTTGTGCGTCCCGAATATTAAAAAAGATACACGATTTTGTTGCAGCGCACTTCTTTTGTTGCTATTTTCTTGCGCAACACTGTAGGTCAATCGTTATGGAGTCCAAAACCCTATTTTTCAAAAAAATTTTGAACAAATTGTCTTTCAACCCAAGAAGATTGGTGTGTTAATATTTTCCCGGAAACAATTTATATTTATTATTAATAATATTCTTAAATTATCTCGGCTGTGTTCTTAATGTAATGAAAGAATGGTTCATGCAAGGCAGACCCAAAAGCCGGTACATTAAATATATCGAGACATATAATGCAAAACCTTAACTTCAGATTGTAAGGGAGAAGTTTAAATTTATTTAAAATACATTTGAAATATTTATTAGCTTAAATTCCCAGCGGTTGAAGTAGTCCTGAAACAATACATTCCCTCAAGTCTGAGGGGTAATGGTAAGGCCTGAGTATTCAACACCACTTGATTACCCTTTTTTTATTAAGATGTCATACTTACGTAACACCTGCTATCGTATAGCGTACAGTTAGGCCTGAATATCCCCAAAAATATTCCTGGAGTTAATGTTAAAATAAAAAAGCAGGCAATATATATAATATAACACAATATAATATAACATTACATATATATGTATAATATAGTTTAATAATATATTTAATAATTCGACAACTTCACATTGTTAGATTTTTATTTAAATATCCCAAAGTTATTTGTTTGCATTACGACTTCGCTTCTAATCTCAAGTAGCTCAGGTGCGAATACGAAGCAAATTCAGTCTTGGGCTAACTGAAAGCACTCATAAACGTTTGACAGCATTACACCTTCGCTTCTAAACTCAGTGGCATCTTCCGGTCTGAGATTGAAACAAAACAAAATTTTCGCAGATTGGACAATTTCAGGGAAATTTTCAGAAAGCTTAAATGAAAATGTTTATTTTTAAATCAGTAATGATATCATTCCTGAATTTTCAAAGCAAAATTAATCTTATTTTACACCAGATTTCATCAGGCATTGAAATTTCTGACCGCTGGGTTCCTGAAAACCTACATGTATAAATATATTCCTACAAATGCATAAGTAAATTTTTAACTTTTAAGTGTCGCACTTTTAAATCTTGTTGCCGCATTAATTTATGTTCGCCCCTCACCTGAGCATTTTAGAGTATTCCAATGTCATCAACTAAATAGCGGAATTTGGGAATTCCTCAGGGAAATGCGCTTAGTCCTGGCTTACAGTCGTCAAGACTTGACGGTCAAATTTTGCATATTTGGCAATTAAACTTGACGCTTCAATTTACACTCGTCCAAACTTAACTTAACTTAGCTTAACTTAACTCTTTCAAACTTAAACTTGACGCTTCAATTTACATTTTGCATATTTCCTTTTAAACTTGACGTTTCAATTTACACTCGTCAATGGTCAACTGTTTCCTCCACTTCCCCCTTTTCCTTCTCAAGTTTACGCTGATGACGCTGAAATAAAATTAAAAAATAACGGGACAATGAACTAACACAAAACGAATTACCCCAGAACTGATGGTACGTTCAAGTTTGTTCTTTCCCCTTTCCTCATGCGTCGATCGCCTTGAAACACAAGACTTGACCGTCAAGTCTTGACGAGTGTAAAATAGGACTTACATACATATGGTAACCTAAAATGCAACATAAAATTCAAAATCGACTTTTTGATTGATTATGATGCACTGTATCAAAGTACATAGGAATGCAAAATTTTCCACTCCTACAACTAAAAACGACGTTTTTATTTACAAAATTCTAAAAGCTCTCAGGGCAAGCGCTTTTGAAACTTGGAAAGTTTTTTGCTTCTCCTGTAAAATCATACAAAGTGTTGTTACACCTTCTTGCATTTAGGTGACGATATGTTGATCTGATAACTCCTTATCATATATTTGGTATACAAATATATTGATTAATATTGGAGAATTTTCAAACTTTGGGGCTCAATAGTAATTAATACGATTTCATTTTAGCATTTTAGAATACAGGAGACTTAACATTACTTACTTAACAAAACAAATAAGAATATTTGATTCTGCAAAAAAAAAAAAAATAATAAAACGTATAAAATATATAATGAAATTTGAAAATATTTTGGGCATGATACGAGAAAGATTTTTACCTCATCTTTAAAATAAACTATATTTTTTATGTGTACAAGCGTGTGTCAACCGATGCAGTGTGTGTATCATGTTTAGAAAATTAGTATCAAAAATTTCAGAAAATATAATAATTTAGGTTACATTTTGCTTATGCGTATTCTAGATTCCTTTATGCCTTTGCCCCTACATAGAAAAAAATCCTGCGTACGCCAATGGTTTGTGTATCAAACAATGTTTTGAGAGAAGCTAAATTTGTTTGACCATTTGATAAGAAAAAGTGACAAATTAACCCTTGCAATAAAGAAAAAATATATTTTTTTTGAAAATTAAAGGAATTAAAAGAACTTTTTAAAAATTTTATTATGTCTAATTTCTAATCTCTCATTTAATTTTTACGCTAATAATAATATTCAATTTCTGATGAATAAGACGTTATTGAAAAAAAAAAAACCAACACATTAAAGAAGTAAAGCTTCGTAAAATAAAAAAAGATATTTCTGAGACAGAGAGAACATATCAAAATAAATACAATACAAAATTTGCATAAAAAATATTCTGCTTATTAAATATTTACACTGTCATTAATGGCCGTAGCGAGGGGTAGGAGGGACCTTGCCCCCTTAACTTAAAAAAATAATTTTTTAGTGTTGAAGTTAGAAATTCAAAACAGTTTTTCTTAAAATTAAAATAGTTTTGAAGTTTTTAATATTCATTAAGTGGCAATGAGAGCAGAATGGAAGAGAAAGATGAGTTGCTTGCATGAGCTTCAGAGCTTGTAATTGCAAAAGAATCTACCTACATCTGCTTCTGCTAGCACATGCAATAGCAACAGTTTCTGCGAAAACCACTTGGTCAAGTTGGTTGGCCGATGTGCTGTAATGAGTACATCTCAGAAATTGCAAATGCTCAAATGCCCTGAGTTTCTCCTCAAATCTACGGTCTTAATATAATGTGCACTTTGCTTTTACTGTTCCCTCTTTCTACCTTAAAAACGCCCAAGCTGTTTTAGGATCACTCGTTACAAAGCCTTTCACAAAATATAAAAATGTGCATGAGTATTGTAGAAGCCAAGTCAGTCACAAGAAATTACTGGAATAAAATCGAAAGGTTTTGTATTCGATTATTTCGGTTATAGTTTTTTGTGAATCTCACAACTTGTCAGTTCGTGGAAAAGACGAATCCTCCAATTATCCAGTTTAGTGGATACTGCTTCACGCTAAAATTAAAATCAGCTTACAAATCATCTGTTTATACCATATTTCGACTCATTAAAATCATCGTATTAAAATCATCGTATCGTTAAAATCATCGATGATTTTTGAAATTGCTTCGCTGAAGATTTGCGCCGATGCACAGTACTTTGAGCCCATACAAAAGTGAGGAATAAATACAAGGAGTTGTTCGATCTTTACGAAATTTGGCATGTTTATTATTTTTTGGCTGCTGATTTCAAAAATTGAATCAGATTTTATGAACATCAAGTATTTACGCCATAAATAAGGTTTAAAAATTAAAAAAACTGAAATATCCCTATTTTCATTAAATATTAAAATTATAAAAACTTTTTATTTTTTTTTTTACTTAAATTAAATATTTTTTGTTTAATTGACTAAAACAATAAAAATTAAAAACAAAATAAAAAATTTATGCCAAAAAATAGGTTTTTAAGTAATTATAATAAAGTATAATTTTTGTTTGTATCGACTGTGACCTGAACTGCCATCCATACCCCATTTGCAAATAAGAGTCATTTCATCTGTTGCATCTTTACAGAGCTCTAATACACTTTTAAGTGGTTGTAAGCGAACTTCTGCAGTACTTTCCGAAGCTTCAATAGATGGTACTAATCGTTTCTTAAAATTTTGTATCGCATACAAACTCGGAAATAAATTTTTATGATAGACGTTGACAGTGTTGCGCAGAATATTATATTTTTCTTCCGAGAGATCCAAATCTAAGTACAGTGACAAAGCCATTTGTACTGATAGACAATTTTGACTGTTAATATTCAAACCATGATTATTTTTTCTTGAAGCAAGTTCTGATGCATATTGTAATTCGTCTTCAGAATAATCAGATAATAAGTGAGCCACTTTCCTTTTTTTCATTTATTCTGATAACAAATGGAACTCCTTTTCAGGCCTTCCGCGACTTGTGCTTGGTTGCTGAAATGTAAACTTTATTTTTAACTGCGCTAATATTAAATTTTATTTTTACTTGCGTACAATTGCTTCGGCACTTAACCAATTGGAATACTTTTTAATAAGCTTGCTTTTACTATATCCGCACTGCTTCCACTTCGTTTCCAATTGCAATATAAAAAACTTAATATCTTCATCAATTATTTCTTCACTGTATGGGATTTTACAAATTTTATCTTTAACAAATGACTTCAAAAACAAATATTTATTGCGTGGACCGGCAGAAATCCAACAATAAAATAAATCGTTATTAGTAATAATTATTGGCATTTTAAATTAAAAATCTTTGTAATGTTTTCGCTGAGAAAAATACGGTAAAAACAAATATGTTGGCATTAGTAAGCATGAGAATGCCCTACATTTTAACATAAATAGTCATTATTTATTTTTAACCTGTATTTAATAGCAGCATTTTAACAAACAATTACAAAAGAATTCATACTCCAATTACTTTTACTTTTACAACTTTTACAATAGATTTTCATACTCCAATTACTTTTACAAACATAATAAGTTAAAATCACTATTTAAAGAACTTCTTAAAAAAACAATTTTCTGCAAACTGATAAGTCTTACTTTTGAGCGTAGAGTACAATTCATACAGATTACTTTTAAAATGATCTAAGTCTTAATTTTTTTAAAAGTAAACATTTAATGATTTAATAGAAATAAACATACTAGTTTTTTACCTAATGAAAACGATTATTAAAAAAAATGTTTATTAAAAAATAACTCTAAAATACGGATAAAAAAGGTTAATATGTTTTGGAATTTTGAAAGAAAAATACATATATAACAATATATTTGAAAATAAAAGAGATGTTTTTCGTTGTTTTTTTTTTAATTTGCTCTCAAAAATTGGAAATTTTTGGAAAATATTTACAAAAAAATTTATTTTTTGGCGTATTTTAATTTTTTTTACTTTCAGCTAAATTTTAAACATATTAAAATTTATTTATTTATACAATATTTATCTTGAAGAAAAATTAAAAATAAAAAGAATTGGGCCAAAATTGCAATTTTGGCAATTTATTCTTTGTAAGATGTGCAAATTATTAATTTCCATTATTTAAAAGAAAATATGATTTTTAGACTATTCTTCAAAACGCGATAAATTCGAAGGGCGGACGCAGGCGGACATCAAATTTTAGAATTTGAAAGATAAATATGTATATTAAAATATATTAATAACTTAAAGAGATGTTTTTTGATGTTTTTTTTATTTTTCTCTCAAAAATTGCAAATTTTTGAAAAATATTAAAAAAAAAAATTTATTTTTGGACAATTTTCATATTTTTAGTTTTAGCTTAATTTAAAATATATTAAAATTGATTTATTTTTACAATATTAGTCTTGAAATAAAATCAAAAAACAAAAGAATCGGGCAAAAATTGCGTTTACAGCAATTTTTTCTTTGCAGGATGTCCAAAATCAAATATTCCACAACAATCAAAATGCATAAAAATGGTTGACTTTAAGGAGCTGTAGAGGATTCTTCTTAGTGGAAGTATTTCCAAAAAAACGGTACCAATTTTGTTAGGATCTGCCACAATAAAAATCTTGATTTATTCCTATGAGATAAAGTACTGTGCGATGTATACTTTGATATCTGCTTTTGTTAAATTGCGTTTAATGCAACATCGTTTCCAATTAATTTTATATTTTTCTCAATAAAACTATTATTTAACCCTGCGTTACTAACGCAGGGTGGATTACACCCATAAGCTATGAAATATAAAAAAAAATTAATTGATAGGTTAATGGTGCAAACATTATATCAAATGTAATCTTTTTTTTATATATTTTGCTATACACCAAAACCCCGGTTTGCGTCGTTAATGGGGACCAGTGGAACGCGACGCAAATCAAAACGACGCAAATCGAATTAAATGTTCTCACATATTTTAACGAAATTTTGTTTTATTAGTACTAAAGTAATATATTTCACAATAAATCTATTTTTTTATTAATTTTTATTGGTATATTTAATTTTATTGCAACAAAAAATTAAATTAAAAGAAAAGAAGATAGGTACATATATATTTCATGAAATTGCATACATTCGTTTTAATAAAACAAAAAAAAAACATTTAAATCTACAGAAAATTTAATATAAAAGTATTCAATCAGAACTGCAGGATTCCAAATCAGTAGTAATTGTTGTCGAGGGATTTGATTGCTGTGTTGATTTTGTCAAAAACTTGTCCATAGCTAGTTGAAGTGTCTTCGCTTTGTTTTTCAAATAAATTTCTTCGTAACGATAGCATCCGCAATGAATTGTGTCGCTTTTAAACTACGTTTGTCGTCAGGATCATTATCAGAAAATATAGCCATTCCCTGGGTTATTAGTTGCATTGCTTCCGAAATAAGAGCAGTAGTAAGTTTTTTTTCTTCAATAATTACCTCAGGTGCAAAAATTTAATTTTCCAAAGCGTATTCGACATTCAATCCAATCAAATTTTCATTACTTAGCTCTTCTTCGTGGGATATCAGCAACTCGTCAATATCGCTCTCCTGAATGCCTTGATAGTTTACTCCTGCAGCTATTTCTGCAAGTTCTTTACGGACAGTTGGTACATCATTGATATCTTCTATATTTTTACTTATGCATTCTGGCCATAATTCACGCCAAGTTCCGTTCATACATAATTTTTTTTACTTCTATCCATGACAAGTTGATATTTTTGATCGCCGTTAATATGTTGTAATTTTTCAAGAAGTCTTTCATAGATGGCTTGTCTTGTCCATCAGTTTCTGCAATAAGCTGACTAAACGTCCGTCTAAAATAATAACATTTAAAGTTAGATATTACACCTTGGTCCATTGGTTGTATGATGGAGGTTGTATTTGGAGGCATAAAAACAACTTTTATATTCCAATAAATTGGAAGATCGCTCTTGTTTACATTTTTAAAATCTCTTGGATTTTCAGAATGGTAGACCAGAAAAGGCTTAAATTTAAAATCCCCTTCTGCATTTCCTCCTAAGAGAAGGGTAAGCCGATCTTTGCTGACTTTATATCCAGGACAAGATTTTTCAGATTTGGAAATGTAGGTTCTTCCCGGTAGGCGTTTCCAAAATAAACATGTTTCATCGACACTTAGAACTTGCTTAGCAGAATATCCACTCTCATCAATAATGGCTTTTAACTCAAGTTTAAATTTATTAGCAGCTGAAATATCTGCACTAGCTGCTTCTCCTTTCAACGCAACATTATGCAAATTTGCTCGAGTTCTGAAGCGGTTGAACCAACCTTGGCTTGCTTCAAATTTTTCTAAACATTCACCGCTTGATAAAGGACAGTTGTCTTTAAGATCATTAAATAAACTCAAGGCTTTATTCTGAATAACCATCTTGCTTAGTGGCATCCTTCGTTGATTTTGGTTTTCTATCCAAATGCTAAGAAGCGACTCCATTTTGATCATCAAAAGACTCTGTTTTGTTATTTGTTTAGTCTGTAATGGCGTCGCAGATTTAGCAAACTCATTTATTTTATCAGCAACTCGGTTACAGATTGTCCTTACTGTGGTGGGAGGTAAATCAAGATTTCTTGCAATGTCAACAGCTTTTTCACCAGATTTAAAACGTTTTAAGACTTCCAGTATTAATTCCAAAAAGATACTTCACTGCTGCAAATATTTGCAAAACTGAATGAATTAAGGTAAATCTTAATTACCTTTCTACAAATAGAGCAAAAAGGCAAAGCCAATCTCTACAAACTAAATAAAGAGGGAGATCCCCTTTTTAAAAATTGATGAAGAAAATTCACCGAACTTAAAAAAAGGAAAGTCTTTTCGAAACCAAAAAATTATCTAACGACGCAAACTGAAATCAAAACGACGCAATTCGAAATCACCAAATTTCTTAAGCGACGCAATGCGAAACGACGCAGATCGGAACGACGTAAACCGGGGCTTTGGTGTATTTTAAAACAAAATTTAGTACTGTTTTTTAAACTAAATTATAAAAATTACTCATTTCAAAAAGTGTCTGGGTGTTTTACACCCACATTAGTAATGGAGGAATAAGAATTTCGGGTGGTTTACACCCACGTTAGTAATCATGTTATATTATTTACTATAATCGTGTGACTTGTTTCTCAAATAAAATAAAAAAGGTTTTAAATAAAAAACCTCTCCTGAGCAACACAGGAAATTCAAATTAAAGATTTAAAGCTTTGCTCGACTTAAACAGTTTCGACGATTTCGTCACGTTATGTAAATCAATAGACAAAATTTTTAAGAATGCGGACGTGTTTGAGCTTGCAAGATCTCATCTCATCTTTCTCAACACTGTGAATTTAGATTCAGCCCAGTGGAAATAGTCGAATTTCTCGTTGAAATTTTAACGGAATATTCAATATTGTTCTATGGTATTTGACTAGCCATTTGACAAAAAATTTGAACATTTGAACAGGGTTTTTGTCATAATATGCAATTATTGCATCATTCAATTACTTTTGTAATGGTCCAATGAGATTTGCGTATATCTGATTATGCATAATATGGCAATACATGGCATTGCTCAGATAAAAACAGAAATGCATCTCTGACTATATAGATAAAGATAAAACTTCTTTTTAATTTTGATTTCAGCGTATTCTTCTATGCATTTGACGTTTTGGCAAAACAAATGTGAAATTGTAAAAAATATTTGACCAAGAACTCCTTTGATTGTTTTATTTTGACTATGTGACTAAGTTTTGCATAATCGCCATTTATTCTATGTTGCTGCTTATCTACGATACTTGCGCTGCTGTGCAATGCGAGGCTAATGTTTCAATTATAACGAATAATTAGAGAACATTATAAAAAAAGTTTTCATTGCAAAAAAAAATAAATAATATCGATAACTTTTTTTATACAACTTTTAGCTTTCCAAATTGGCCCTCTCAAACGTGGCAAATAATTTGACCTCGGAATCTGAAATTATCCAAGTCATTATAATATTTTTTTTATTTTTAGTTCTCTAACTAACGTTATTTTGATATATTTTTATTAAAATGAAATATTAATTAAACTGGACAAATTTTATGTTTAGTTGAATAATAAAATATACGAAACTAATAAAAGCAGAACCGTTTTACTGTTTTAATGTTTTTTTTTTTACAAATTCATGAATTAAAATTTATGGGATAACACCCAGGTTTATAATAACGTTACTCCGAATAGAGTGTTAGTAATAGAGGTTTAAAAAAATTTATTTTTTTTTATCAGATACATGAAACAATAATTGGCCGGCCCTCTAGGTAAAATCCTGGCAACGCCCATGCACTCATTGGTTGGCTTCAATTGAAAATACTGTTTTTAATGGTTTTTTATAAATAAATAAGAGATATATGTCCGTGATTACCTTTTTTCGACGTGAAAAAGTTTGATCTATTGTAGGGGGATCTATTGTGGGATCTATCTATACACAAAAAATAGAAAAAATGTCTGTTATAGCTCACATCAAAAAAATCTATGCCCCTAAGTGGGTTGAAATGTATGAGCTTATCCTCTTAATTTTTGATCCTCAATATTTCTTCTGAAAACATTTACACTTTTTCTGCCACCCTTTTGAGAGTCCCTTTACAAATAACACAAAAAATATCATTGTACACAACAACGAGACGAAATTCGAAAATTTTTCACGACGAGTCTGAATAAATTTTTGGTGACGAGCCTTGAAAAAGTTAACTCTGTTTATTAAATCGCCGCATAAGAAGTTTCGCTTCAAAAAATTAACCCTACAGTAGTCGCGTACCAAAATTTTTGCCATATGTATGCCATTTTAAAACAAAAAAATAACAGATAAAAATTAAATGGTTGTCGTTTATATATTTTTAAATCCTACTTCATTATATTTTTCCTAAATATTAATAAAAATGAAAACATTAATTGATTTTTTGTGCAAGTATCCAAAATCTCAAATTATATCAATGCACGATTGTTAAAAAATTTGTAATTTATAAGACCGCGCGGATACTCCAGGGTTAATCACATTTTTCTTAATAGGATTTTTTTTTAATGTGAAAGATCAAGGTTGCGAAAGTCATATTCAAAAGACTGAATTTTTAAGAATCTCAGGATTCCGAAAGGAAAATCTTGGAATTCAAAGGGCCGACATCATTTGGTTTACCGAAATCTATAATCCCAAATTGGATCCTATAGTGAAAAAAAATCATAAAAGACCCTTACATCTTTTAACGAATTCAAGCTTATAGTGAAGTTTTGTTGTAAAAGATTTTAAATTATCTAAAGATAAATTAACATATATTGTATTTAAGGCCTATTTAAAGTGAATACTTATTTTCAACAAATATTTTGAAATAAAAAACCGACCATAAAGTAAGTTCATTTAACTTGGGTTTTAACGAAAAATGCAGGCACATGTTTAAAATTTTATTTTTCTATTCTCTTGTGTTTTTCTTCAGTTATAACAATTTAGTTTTATAGCTTCATTAACTGTTTCATAAATAAGATGTTTACTTATTTATGTGAACAGCTATGGGCTTCATTGTGTGAGTGTCTTTATTTTACATAAAATATCGACATCCCAGTGGACAAAAGCAGGTCTTTGAAGCGCTTCTAGCAGGCCATCATATGGATTTCTTAGCCCTTCCGTGCTCGTTTCCAAGCCCATAAGCTTTTTTATATGAAACGAGAAAATTTTCTAGGCCTTCCGCTCTCGCGACTCTAAAGAAGCCTGCTAGAAGCCCTTCTTTAGAATGTACATTAGAAAGAAAAGCAATATAAATATCAACTTGAAATAAAAAAACTTTTGAACCAGCATCTTCTCGGCTGGCGGTCTGGCATTTTACCCACTCGTCCACTTCAGTTGTTAATAAACTTCAGCTTATTTTGCATCATAACAAATGAAAGTAAGTTTTCGGGAGCGCGGGTTCGCAACCCAGTTCGACCCAAAAACAAAATTTTTTTATATTTTTTTTAAAATCTACATTTTTTACAAATTTTTCTGTCCATTTAAAAATTTTTTTGGAATTTTTTTGTAAATGTCTTCATACAAAAATAATAGAAAAGACTTAGAATTTTTCCATATAAAAGTTTTCATATAATGTGAAAACATTATTGCATTTCACATGCATAATGTGTTAGATTTCGGAGACCTAGGTTCGCGTCCCAACTCGGACAAAAAAAAAATAATTTTTTTTTTGTTTTTTCTTTAAGATTTGATTTTTTTTTTATTAATCTGATCATATATAATTTTTTAAAAATTTTTTACAAAATTTTTTTATATAAAATAACAGGAAAAGACTTCAAACCTTCAAAAGGTAGGCCTTACAGAAGCACTCATCAATGCAGCGATCATGGAAGGTATGTTGACGCCAATAAGAGCACTACTAGCATGCATTCTTTTGCGTATCGCTAGCTAAAATGCCCACTGGGATGTTATTCACTTACAGCCAGACAAACAAATTCAACACAATATTGAAGCATTATACATGTGTGTTTGCTTGTACACTTAAGTGTGTGTGTGTGTGTTGGTTTTGGTTCAATTGTATGAGCTCTTATAGTTTAACTTTGTAAGTTTAGTTTATGCAAAGAAAATGCTTTCGGTTTTGCCTTTTTGAAAATTTTTCATTTTCATTTCATGCATAAACAAATTATGTAAAATAAGTCGGAAGAAAAAATGAGTGGAAAAAAAAGAAAAACCATCGCAGTCGAAAGGAAGAAAGAAAATGTGTTTCAATATGAAATAAAATGAAGGTCTTAAGATAATCAGTTTATTATCTCAACAAAGAGCTGTAACGATGAATGAAGCAGTAAATTGAAAAAGCCAGAACATATTTGGTTACATATGAAAGTTTTTTTTTTATGAAAAGATATTTTTAGTCTGATTGTTTTTTAATGGGTTCTAAAACAAGATGAGTTTTTGAATGAAATAGTTTTCTTCATTTACAAAGCAAATTTTTCAATTTTCCAGTAAATTTCTCTTTATCACAAATATTGTTGTGCATTAAGTTCAAATGTAAAAAACCAACTGTAAGTTATTGCATTCAAAACTGGGGCATTCCACGTGAAGCACACACTTAATAAAAATATTTTAAGTCACTAAATCAATTTTCAAAAATATGTTTCTTTTTTAAAATTGCATGATCTTTCTATTCGTGGCATTGAATTTTTAAAAAGTAGCTTTTATTAAACTTCGACAGTTTTTATGCGGTGCAACGAAATGCGGTGGAGGTTGGACATTACAAGGACATAATGGCCGCTCCAAACGGACATAAGGTTCACGGATATTATTCTCGCTTTGAAAGGGATATACAATCCATGGACGTTGTGTCATATTCTGGATGTACATCATTGCCGTAAAATAATTTGCTTTTGTATTTACAATATGCTAAAACAAGCTTCTGAACAAGGGCCAATCATTAAGAAAAAGGAATTGGTGCTTGAAGCGGACTTAATATCCAAGTAATTTCTGTCCGTTTTCTTTTGTTCATTATGTCCCTTTCAAAGTAAAAATAAGGTCCATGGACCTTACGTCCCTTTAAAAAGACCATGCCGACCCCAAGCCGAAATGCATATTCTTTATTTATTGAATACACATTCCAAGTTTAACTATGCGATTGTAGTTTAAAAGAGGCAGTATTTTTAATAATGTTATTCTGCTCTAAAGTGCTTATTTGGCTCAGTACCATTACCATTGTTTTGCATTAAACAGTACCATTGTTTTGCATTAAACATTGATTCTCATTAAAAATTGCATGGTGTTTCTAGCCGTGGATTTTTATTTTTTTTTTTTTATATAAAACAGTTCTTCTAAGATTAGTAACTTCAGAATTTTTATGTTATTTTTAAATTTAAAAAAATTACTATATATACATTTCAACGGCTTACCTAGTTTGAAATTTGGATCATTCCCGTGTTTTGCACTTTTCTTAAAGCTACAGGATAATACAGTAGAATTCGGATATAACGACCTCCAAGGGACCGGCGAAACTCCGTCGTACTAACCGGATGACCCACAAAACAGACGAATTAATTAAGCTTGTTTATTTTAGTATGTGCATATGCATGTATTTAAATGTATAGTTAGATAAGTTTCCATTAAGTAAATAAAACATTAATTACCAATTACATGGATCTTTAATGGTACTTGAACATTTCGCATTAAAAACATACTGTATTACATACAAATAGCTACAATATATGTACCTACATTCTAAGCAAAAATTTTTGATTAAATTTTGTTCGATAGTAAGATCTTTGTACAGCATTGTGAATGCTCGGCATCCTAGTTTTCATAACATCATCATCAAATTTAGTCTGAATAAACACATGAGCCTTTCCGCAGCCTTCCGAGCTTCAGACACACTGCGCGTCGTTCTAACCGGACGAATCATCTATAAAATAGGTCGCTATAAGCAGATGGTCGCTATAAGCAGATGGTCGCTTAAACTGAAGTCATACTAAACGAATATGCTTTCCTAGTACTTAGCTATGAAACCAAACTTGAGTTCACATCGTGAACACTAAAACCGATTAGTCGTTATAAGCGAAGCCGTTATATCCAGGTTCTACTGTATTAGATTTTTTCAAGAAATAAAAAATCCTATTTCCTATAGTTTTCGGTACATTTTTACGTTTCCTAACTCATTTTGATGAAATAAGTAACAAAATTCATACCATATTTGTGCAAAAAAAGGACCTTTCCTAAGAAGAAAATAATCGGTTCTGAACCCATCAAGTGATAGGTCCCCAAGGGATAGGGACCTGTCCCAATTCTGCCACTAACATATGAAACCGACCGGTCACTTTTACATGGTGTTGTTATTGACAAGGATCAATGCAGCACCTTGAACCTGTCCAGTGACCGGCTGCGAAAAACATGAAACGAAATTTGTCACCTTACAGGCGCAAAAAACTTAATCCGGGACGAGTTATATCAGACATGTCCTATGATAGCTGTCCATTGGATCTGTCACGGGACCAAAGCAATTGACTCTGCTTTCTTCGTGGGGAAATTTTTCAATATAAATGAATTTTTAACCTAAAGTACATTTCTTGACTTGTTTGCTACCTAAAAGCGAATAAAGAAGCGAAACGGAGCAACTGGTTGAGATGCAACAAGTTGGGAATTCTTCGAAGAATTCGATGGCCTTAATGGCAGACGACATTCAATTCATCCCCTAGCGGAAAATCTTCAAAGTTCTGTGCCAGATTGCGCAGTTACATGCGAAGCAAATGTTGATGAGAAAGCCTGTGGCTCAGATGAAAGTGAAGTTAAAAGGTGCAACAGAAAGAAGCGGCCTAAAACTAGTGCCAGTGAAACGTTGATATTTTTTAAGAAAGCAGTTCAAGAAAGGATCAAACGCGCCATGAAGAAGTGCTTAAAATTGAAAATGAAAAACTCTCTATTGAAAGAGAAAGAATTAAAGCTATGTTATAATTACAGCAAACCTTGGAAAAATTGTCGCAGAATTGAAAACCAATTGCTGAATGTGAAAAAAGTATTATTATAAAATTATTAATTTTATTTTTAACTTCAGTGTTTTTTTTTTCTTAAATTACAAATGTCATAAGTACACTAAGTTGTTATTGTAAATTAAAAATGTGAAATGTCAATTGCTAATGTGAAAAAAGTATTATAAAATTATTGATTTTATTTTTAACTTAATTTTTATTATTGTTTTTTTAATGACATAAAAACAAAGTAAGTACGAAAAAGTGAGATTTTAAATAAGAATATTTCATTTTTTATTTAAGAAAGTTATGAATAAAACAACATTTTTAGATTATTTCTTTTGAGAATTCTTCATTAATATCATTTATGCTTTCAGGTGTTTCAGTATCGTGATCATTTGAAGTTTCTAAATTATCAAATATATGATTAACTTCAAAATTATCAGAAGAATTGTTTCGCAATAAAAAATTATGAAAAATTGCACAAGCTAATACCATTTTTGATACGTCTCTTTTAGTTTTAATACCAATATGATTAAAAATCTTACACTTTGCCCTCAAAATGCCAAATGCTTGCTCCATGAATATTCGAGTTGAACTTAAATAATAGTTAAATTGATTCTCCTCTGTAGATAGGTGACCATTATCTCTATAAGGTGTTATTAAATATTTTGAGATAGGATAGGCTGAATCGGCTAAAATAATTGCATCTTTTGCAATTTGCGTCTGTCCAGACGTGATGCCTTTGTATATTGGACTATTTTTCCATACGCTGGCATCATGGCAGCTACCTGGGTAGCCAATGAAGACATCCAGAAAACGAAATATGCTGTCGTATATGGCCTAAAATATCGAAAATGTTACATTAAACGTTTCATAACAACTTTCTCTTTGCCATGTTCATGCCTGCATAATAATTGAAAAATTTCCTATACGGTCGTAAAAGCCTATTGCATCAGTCTTTGGGGTGTTTATTTTAAAATGCGTTCCGTCCAAGCATCCGACTACGGAAGAAAATTAATGCACTCGGGTTGTTTGAAAATATTCCATGACTTTTTGCTGCAGTGCAATTGGGCTTTATGAAATAAGGCCCCAAACTACAAATGAAATAAGTCCCCAAACCATTCCATACAAAACAACAACACAAATAATTGGGCTTTTATTTCTTATTTTGGGGCTTTATTTCATTTTTGAAAAAATGTGGCTTTATTTCATAATGAAATAAGGCCCCAAGAGTAAAATTAAACAAGAACCCAAAAATTATTTTAGGAATTAAAAGCAATAATATTTGGGGTGTTATTTCGATTTGTGGCCTGATATAATTTTTTAAATTAGGTTTTTATTCCATTGTAAAATGGCCACCACAAATTTCAACACTCCTTCAGGGTCAGACTTGGATACGGTTGTTATAACAACTTTTCGATTTTTGTTATTTAAAGTCAATTCAAAATTTCTCAATTGAAAAAATTTTTAAAAATATGTTAAGTTTTCATATTTTTGCCACTTAGTGAGGCCATAATAAAAAATTAAAAAATGAAATGAACTGTGAAAAATTTCGTGGTAAAAGAAGGACCAGTGAACTTCTCTATGTCCTCGATCAAAAAATGATATATAGAAAAAAAATCTACTTATAAAACTATAACAAAACATGAATGTCGTCAAGAAACTTGTAAAGCAAGAGTTAATCTTTTGTCGGCAGGAAAACTTTGCGACGTTCGCACTTCACAAGATCCCTTTGGAGTAGGAAAACAACTTTTTGAACTTAAATTGGACTCTTTTGAAATAAAACTTTAGGCACAAGATATAAGAGAACTAACAAAGTTTTCTTTATAATTACGTATTTGTAAATTAAGATAGATTTACAAAAATTTAATTATATCATCTAAGCTCAAACGATTTGGATTACAAATTTATAAAAATATTTCGTACACGGGAAATGAATTCTTGAAGATATTAATTCATTCATGTTAACAAATAAATATAATAGCAATAAAAGTGTGTTTTGATTTATTGTGGGGTCATTCTTCATAAATTTTTGGGTGCTATTTCCTTAATGTTAGGGTTTGATTCCGTTTTAAGATTTGAGGCCTTTTATATTGAGGTGCATTTTTGCGCAGCTTTTTAAGAAACTGGCATATTTAAGTTTGGGGCCTTATTGGAGTTTATTTCGGGCATAGTTGAAGAAAAGTGAAAACTCAAATTTTACAATTTTACATTTCATTTTAAATTTTAGGCCACTTTCAAGTGGTTTGGATTCCAAAAAGTTATAGGGTTCCAAAATTGTAAAAATTGGCCTGAAAAACTTGTGATAATTTTTTATTTCCATACAAAACTAATATGTATGGATATCAAAATAAAGGCTATTCTGTTACCTATTCAACGAGCTATTTATCATAAAAATCCATGAATTACTTTAAAAGATATATTATTTTACGTATTATGCACAGCTTACACAAATTATGTTTCATTATAAAGGGAATTATATCAAGAAGTACTGTAGACAGCATAGCCGGTGTTTGACTAACTGAGGGTTGTAATCCTTGAGCAGCGGCTGAAGACCGCAAATTAAAAAGATAATTAATTTGGACTTCCAGCAACGTGTATATATTCATATATAGAAAAAAAAATTTTCACACTTGAAGCCACGAGTTATACTTCGTATTTCTTAAAGTACTCAAAGGATTTCATTTATTGATTTCTCATTTAATAGATCACATTTAAACCTTTTAAAAAGTAGACATTATTTGTACATTTTATTTCACATTAAAAAATTTGGTCGTTTTCATATACATACTTGAAATAGTAATTTTTTGCAACTTCTAAGCCAGTTGGGAGAAATTTTTTCAGAAATGGCTTTAAAACATATGATTTCAAATTTTAAAATTCGAGTTTTCATTATTCTTCAATTGTTCCTTTATTTCATAAGAACTTGTTCCATGATGAAGTATAGCCCCAATTTTGGGGCCTTATTTCATTTCAGGTTGGGGCTTTATTTCGTCGAATTGGGGCTTTATTTTGTAGGGTGTTATTTCATAATGAAATAAAGCCCCATATTTGGGACCTTATTTCGTTTTTGTTTTGGGGCTTTATTTCCTAGGGCCTTATTTCACAGAGCCGTGCAATTGATGGCCAACATATTTCATTTTTTAGATTGCATATTGTTCATGTGGTTTTAAAAACAAGTCTGTAAGCAGTACCTTTTCCAATATTGAATCTATTGGAAAGCTCACGATAAGTAACTCTACTATTGCATAGCTTCCATAAAGTGATATGCAATGAATGGTCCAATGAATATTCTCTTGGGGACGCTGACCAAAAAGGTTCCAAGGCGTTCTTCAGTTTGTAAGGAGTATTTATTTAATCAGGCGTTTCGAAATAATAAAAGAACGGAACTTACTGCAAAAGTTTCACAGGACATCCAAAAATGAGTGAAATATACATCGTCAGGATATAACTGAATTGTTTTCAAAAACTTTCCAGTTTTCGTTACTATACTCTTCTTTAAAATTTCAGTCAAAAACCACTCTCTTTTCAGTAAAAACTTTTGTGTTCTTAATTTTCCATGCTTTAATAACAAGTTGCTACCTTTTTCTGTAAAGTTATCAATCGCTAAATTTATTATAAAGCTCATATTGAATATCACACGTTCGATCACAAAAGTAGCACAAAATACTTGCAGTATTCAGGTAAAGTATCAGCTGCGCATCGGCAACAGAGCTGCCAACGAGTAATAGTGTTGCAGTATTGCTGCAATTATTGAGAGTCGCGAACAAGCCCTACGTATAGGACAACACCAAAAAAAATAGTTTTAATCCGTTAAAAGTTTAAAAAAGCAATATAAATATCAACTTAAAATAAAAAATTACTTTCACCATTTCACGATTTCAACTCACATCCTCTGATGTGGTGGTACAACACCTTATCCATTTCGCATCATTACGAATCCAAGTAAGTTCCTTTAAGGTACGTAGGTTTCTTTCAGTTCGATCCCAGCTAAATTAAACTAAAGTAGGGATTAAAAAGTTGCGGCCGTATCCTAGTGGGTAGAGCGCGTGGCCCCTAAGCTAAAGAACCGCTGTAGTCCGGGTTCAATTCCAACTCAGACAGAAAGTTTTTTCAATTGAATTAATTTTTCTGTTCGGTCGTTACCTCTCTGCAGACAATGGCAAACCTCAGAGAATAAAAATTGCCATGTAAATCTTCTTGAGAATATAAGCCATTCGGAATCGGCATAAAACACGTAGGTCCAGTTCTCGTTCATTTGTGATCAAACATTTAATACACGTACAACACAATTGATCAATAGAAGCTAGGTCAAAGTCCTTCCAAGGGCTGAAATGGCCAGTTTATATAATATTTTTTTTAGGGATTAAAAAGTAGTACTTTTTGGATTAAAAATTCCTTTAAACCAAAGTTTGGATTAAAAAGTAGTCCAAAATTTTTAACCGTGAATATATAAGATAGTAACGTTGCGGAGATGTCAATAATTGGCGCTATGTATGTTTATTGGGCCGGGTCCAAAAAAGTATATAATAAACTCAGTCTAAAATATTCCTTGGCTTATTGTTGTACCCTCTATGGAAGGATTTCACAATGTTAAAACGTAGGCTTCCTGAAATTTTTTTAAAAACGTTCCTTTTTTGAGCAAAAACCCATTTTTTTATGGGAAAGTTTTTTGTTCCTAAGAATTTTTAAAAACAAAAAAAAATAAATAAAATTAAAGCTTCAGAAATTATAAATATCAGCTTAAAACATTTTGAGGAATCTGCGCGTCTTGGATTTTTTTGTAACTTTTTTGGATGTGTTTTTATGTGATTTTGACCTCAATCTGCATAACTACGCCTTTACTTGTCCGATTATCTTCGCTTAACCACCGTCGGAAAGGCAATAGAATTTTCTCTACATATCTTAAATCATGCAAGGAAGGTTAAAATATAAGTTTATCAAAATCCAAAAAATTAACAATAAAAAATACTGTACCAATGGAACCCTCTGGAGACGAGGGTCTTTTACTCGTCCTCAGTGGGTTAACTTTGTTCAAAAACGTACAATCAAGATATGTGTAGAGGATTTTATTACCTTTATAATGGTGATTTATTGTACAAATATTATTGTACGCATGTAAAAATGTTTTTTAAAATTTTTTTGTAAGCATCTTTAAGTTGGTTATTTACTCGATCCCTCCCTCCATATTTCTCTTGTGCACTTTTCTCTTCACTGCTTAATTTCAGGTAACATATTTAAGTGACTTCATTGCTGCTAAAATTAAAACAATTAAGCACTTCCACCACAGCTACGCTTCAACAACTTCCAATTTCGCAAAAGTGGAAGAAGCTGCAATTAATGCCAAAATGTAAGGCTCTAAAAAAGCACAAAAAAAACTTAAAGTTGCTATGCTGCAGCCTCTTCGCAACATTTACGCAAATTGCTAGTTGCAATAATTATCTTGCCAGCAACGCCAACGAAAAGAGCAGCAGCAACAGCAACAACAACAATGTGAAAATCGATGCAAACAATTAAAAGTTTTTCACAACCAAAAGCGCTGTGCTGCTGCTGCAGTCTGTTGCTGATGATGCTCAATCGCAACGCTTAAGTGCAGCAGTTTTTTCACTTCAATTACTTAGAATTGTCTTCGGGGAGAAAACAAAACAAAAAGCTTAAAAATTCATTGACTCTAATAAAGCTAGGTTGGTAAAGCCTTTGATAAGAATTTACGAATCAAAAGCAAATTACACAAGCCAAAATCATTTATGCACTCTATTTTTCGTAGTTCATATATTAAAGGCGCCCTGCAAACATTGCTGAAATAAAGATACTAAATATATCTCAGTTAATTTTTAAATATCTAGTTCAATGCATTAACACTTAAAAAAACGACATTGAAATGTATTTGCATTTATTTATGTATGAACTTTGGTGTATTAAATTGAAGGGCTTATTGCAGAAACATGATATGGCACATAAAAAATATTTTGAAATAATCGGCGCTAAAGTTTTGAAAAATTGTATTTTTGTATGAAGAATTGGAATTGAACACGTAAACTTTTACAAATAGGTTTGAAAATTAATAAGAAATAGCCAAAATCTCTTCAGTGGTTGTTGGCAATGCATTGAGTCATGTATTCTGCCTAAAAAATTAATTTTTTAGATCATGTGGCTTATCACGTTATTGCAATAAGCCCTTCAATTATTATAAATTATTATTTTAAACAAAATATTCGAGATGCTTAGTTTGAGTACGCCGAACAGTGCACTTTTTAAACCAGTTCTTTGTCCGAAAATAAGTAAAATTTAAAAAAGACACGTTAAAATTACATTTTTGATTACTATTGAAGGTGGGTGTGTTCGTTGTCCGACTATGCCCATTTTTGGACCATGATTTTTCAAAAATTCAATGCATCAAATTTGCACCTATGAAGTCTCGACACTGTGACACAGTGTGCAAAAAGGTAGTTTTTTTTTTAAAAGGTCTAACTTTTGATACAGTTGAATTATTTGCCAGGTTTTTAAAACAACAAGTATTAGTTTTCATTTGTAAAAAAAAATGCATCACATGGTTTATTTCAAAAAAATAATATAACCTGCTAATAAGAGATATGAAATGTAATTAAAAAAGAAATATCACCCTAATAAAAACATTTGCATTAAGTGAAGGATAAGTATGTCCTTTTATTATAAACTAGCTGAAACCCGGCGCGTTGCTGCCACTCTCTCTTGTCAAACGCCCATAAAATGTTACCAGTTAAACAGCATGTCTAAATTGAGGTCGAATTCTAAATTCCGAGACTGTGCGACCTATATCCACAAAGCTATTCAATATAACAAATTTGGGTTGCATAGGAAGTGCCGCGCCCTATTGATCACCGCTCAAAGAATGTAATAAATTAAACTGCATGTATACATGGAGGTCGAATACCGAATTCCAAAACTGTGCAACGTATAACTCCAAAACTATTCGATAGCACAAATTTGGGTTGTATGGGAGGTGCCACTCCCTTTTTTCCTATGCCCATAAAATTTTACCAATGAAACTGCATGTTTAAATTGAGGTCGAATACTGAATTCCGAGGCTGAGTTACCTATAACTCCAAATCTATTAGATATTACAAATTTTCGTTGTATGGGAGGTGCCACTCCCCCTTGATCAACGCTCATAATATGTAATCAATGAAACTGCATGTGCACATTGATGTCGAATACTGAATTCAGAAACTGTGCGACCTATAGCCCCATAGCTATTTGATATCTCTAATTTGGGTTTAATAGTAGGTTTCACGCCCCCTTGTTGTACGCCCATAAAATGTAATTAATGAAACTGCATGTATAAGTGGAGGTCGAATACTGAATTCTGACGCTGTGTGACCTACACCTTCAATGATATTCGAAATCGCAAATTTACGTTAGATGGGAGGTACCACGCCTCTCTTACCCATGAACATAAAATTAAATCAATGAAACTGCATGTGTGCGTTGAGGTCGAATACTGAATTCCGGCGTTGTGCGACCTATAACTCCAAAGCTATTTGATAGCACAAAGTTGAGTTTTATGGGAAGTGCAACTCCCCTTTGCCCTACGCCCATAAAATGTAAGTAATGAAAGTGCATGCATAAATTTAGGTCCAATACCGAATTCTTAAGCTGTCAATCCATCTTCAAAGCAATTCGATATCGCAAATTTGGGTTGTAAGAGAGATGTCACGCCTCCGTGTCCAACGCCCATAAAATAAAATCATAGAAACTGATTGTGTAAATTGAGGTTACACATAAACCTCATAAATCTCGTACTCAAAGCAAAGCCACTTACAAAATTTGAGCTCATCGGACCAATAGCTTCGAAGAATTTTGATATTTTCTTAAAAGTAGGCGTAGATGAAGTGTGAATACGCCCGTTTTTATTCAAGTTAATGCCAGTTATCATACGAACTTATTTACCAAACTTTAATTTAATATGACCAAAACCGTCGTATTGCTATTAAATATAGCATTTTTTAATTTGTGGGCGATAAAAGGGGATGTGGCATTTTTTCCCCCTAAACCTTTGCGTAGCAGTTACAAACAAACCCGTAGAAGAAAGTATCCAATTTGGTCCAGTCGTTTTCTAGTTTTTAGCATCCGAAGAAATCACGATTAATTTTTATATATACAGATATTAATTTGTGGACGGTAAAAGTGGGCGTGAAAACATTTATGTATCGTGACTGCCTCTTGGAGCACCTACACAGCAAGTTTCACTATAAAATAGTTTAGAACTCCGGTATTGCCATGATTTAGAAAAAATGGGCGTATATATATTGCGACCACGCCCATTTATTGTACAATTCCTGACAATAACTGAGCAAAATTACTAAATCTTAGTTTTTTACGATCGAAACCGTCTGATATATATTCTTTATTTGGTTTGTGGTCGATAGCGCAAATTTGGCTTGTATTGGAGGTACCACGCCCCCTAGTCCAAACGTTACCAAACCTCACAAGAACACTCACTCTCCTCGGCAGACGTTGTTCTGTCACAGACCGCCTTAAGGTCTCTGCCCACTTGCGGCACGTAACGAAACGACACGAAACTACAAAATTTAACTACCATGTGTTCTTATGTATACATGCTCACTAAGCGACAATGAAACGGCAACGACTGTTGACGCCGACGAAAAAGCCGGTGGAGATCGTTTCAAAGAATTCTGACCGGCTTGTCGTTCTCTTTGTTTACAAAAATTACAATGGATTCCAACAGTTTATTGTGCAAAGTAAAAATTCGACATCGATATGTCGTTTTTAAAGCATAAAATCAATCTTAAATCTATGATTTTATAAGTTTTCTACATCGTCATCTAATAGCAAAGCTATTTAAGCTAATTGTGTACTAGAGAATTATGCGCTTATTGATTTGTTTAATTAAAATTTTTGTTGCCGTTTCGTTAAGTGTGCATTGAACATTACGTTGCCTTTTCGAAGCCGGTTTACAGTCGTTTCGTTACGCGCCGTAAGTGGGCAGAGACCTTTACTGCCATATACGAAAATGTCAAGAATGCCAAATATATTCACCATTTTCAGTATAGCTGTCAAAAGTAGCCATATGTAATAAATAACCAAATTATAGTATAATACGATCAAAATCGTGCGAAATATAGCATTCTTGTTGTTTTGTAAGCGGTAAAAAAGGGTGCGGCAAAATATTTCCCTTGAGCCATCTCGTAATCGAAAATAATCGACTGCCCAAATTTCAGCTCAATTAAGGTTAAGCCTGGCGCACTTTACTTCACTCGGCGCTAACTCCCCGAAAAGTAAGTTTAACTAAAGTGGGACAGGCCTATTTTTAGTGCACTTACCGAGAGTAACCATATGAACTGAATTACAAAATTTTTGTCTAATGCGACCCAAACCGTTGAAATAAAACGTTTTCAAAACGGTAAAAAGGGGGCGTGGAAACCAATTTTTAATACAGTTGCTGACAGTAACCGTACAAACTTAGCCAACATTTTAGCTCAGTCGACCCAGTAGTCAATTTTAATGATTTCTCAAAAAGTGGGTGTGCCCATATAGCGATGACGCCCTTTTTTAGTACAGTTGCCGAAAGTAACCATACAAACTTAGGCATCACATGTTAGTCTCATACGGCCAAAACTGCTTAAAATATAGAATTTTCACTGATTTGTGGGCGCAAAAAGGGGGCGTGGAAACCAATTTTTCGTACATTTACTGTCAGTAACCACGCAAACCAAAGTACGAAGTTTAAGTCTTATACGACCAAAACCGTCTGAAATAAACCATTTTTATTTATTTGTGGGCGGTAAAAGGGGGCGTGACAACTGTCAAACCCATTTTTAGTACAGTTGTCGACAGTAACCGTATTACTAAATTACAAAATTTTAAACTTATACGACCCAAACCGACTGATATATAACATTTTTATTGATTTAGGGGCGGTAAAAAGGGGGTGTGGCAAAATTTTTCCTTAAGGATCTCGTTTCTGAAACAAATCGACTGCCAAAATTTCATGTCAATCGGTTCAGTAGTTTTAGAGTCTATAGGCATCACACAGCCAGACACACATCGTTTTGCTTTTTATGTATATGGATATTGATTTGTGGGCGGTAAAAGTGGGCGTGAAAACATTTATATATATAGTGACCGCCTCTTGGAGCACCTACACAGCAAGTTCCTCTGTAAAAATGTGTAGAACTCCGGAATTGCCATGATTTAAAAAGTGGGCGTATTTTTATTAAGATTACGCCCATTTTTTTTAAACTTACCGACATTAACCATCTGAACAAAATTAGTAAATCTTAGTTTTTTACGATCAAAACCGTCTGATATATATCATTTTTTTGGTTTATGATCGATAGCGCAAATTTGGCTTATATGGGAGGTACCACGCCCCCTCGTCCAATCGTTACCAAACCTCACAGGAACACTCTCAAGATGTGGCTTCAGTTTCACTGAAAATTTCATAAAGATTGGTTTAGCGGTTTTGGTGTCTATCATACATCCATTTTTATATATATAGATACATAAAATAAATGTCGTAAATTTTGCTAATAGCTATGACATACAGGTTGTCTGTCTGCAATTTTTTACGATTAAGTTAATTCGAAATATATTAAAAGAGTTAAAATAGAAATGTGTATACAGTAAAACCTGTTTTTGTGCAGTGGATAGGGACCGCATAAAAAAAGTTTCACATAGAAATTAATTCAAAACCTGTTTATTCTGATTTAGAAAATACACATGCGAACACTTTTAAATATTTTATTTACATAACTTTGTACTTACTTTATGCATACAAAAGTGTTCAACAATTATTCTTCGTAGTCTGACAATACCCAAACTTCCTTGTTGTAAACTGGTTCAAAATTGCTTACGTCACTTGGAGATACTACCTCGCACTGATTTACACTTGGCTTTTTTTGAGTTACCATGTAGTCGGTGATGATTTTTTGCGACGACTCACCAAGGGGTATTTTTTTTTTTTTTTTTTTTAAAAGATCAAAGAACCAAGGCATGCGCCTTATACAAACAAGGTTTGGTCTTTGACCTGAAAGGAAAGGGATAGATTATTTAGAGGAATTGATTGGAACCATACGTGAATTATTGATTAGGTGAAACAACCATGAAAGACAATTTTAATTGCTTTTAACCGAGGCTAGTGTTATGCCTTAACCTCGGCAAGCATTTTCAATGCTTTGGTTTGTTCCATTCCTTTAATTTCACATTTTCCACAATGTAGTTGTGGATTTTTAGTTTTCCATAATTCTTAAATGTAGAAAAGAACAAAGAAAGTGAAAAGAACCATGCGCGAGCCCGGATTCGAACCAGGGACCTCTGGGTTGAGAGTCTAGCACACTCTCCACTAGACTACAAAGGCCGACATCAATTAATCAATTTAAGTGGCCAAAATTCAAAAAAATTGTACAGCTCTTTTGGTTTGGTCATTTTTAGTTGAACTTTTGTTTAACTAGCTGTTTGTAGAAGTGCATACAAAAAACTCATATTTTTTTCCAAATTTTTTTAAAACAAAATATTTACAGATTCTACTGTTGTGGATATGTATGATGGTTTGGATAATATTTTATTTATATAAAATTAGCAATTGTATTTAAAAAATATGAGCATTTTTTTGGATTTTCAAAACAAACTGTTGGGTTAATAGCTTAATCATTAACTTAACAATAGAGGTGTTTTCATTTTACATTAGATAGTGCTTTTTCTCTAAAATTTGTGTAATCCAAAAAGTGGAACAAAAATTTATTTTATTATATGCTGCGTTGAGTTGTTAGTGGTATTTATTTTCTTGTTTACTTTTTTACTAATTTTTTTTTTTATATATGTTTTGCCATTGCTTATGTTGTTTTTATCTAAAAAAAGTACCCTACACAAGATGGGAGAAGTTTTATTGTCCTTCTATGCGTACTAAAAACACTATAATTTTTTTCCAAATTTTTTCAAAATAAAATATTTATTGATTCTACTAAAGAGGGTATGAAATAATTGGTTATCATTATATTTATTGATATTTTAATTGAAAAAGGAGGGTCATAAAGGATCCATTTCTAAAAAGGACATGTTGCGTTGTCAAATTTTTGTGCACAATTGTTTGGTGGTGTTAATATTTTTAAAAGACATATTAAAAGAAATATCTGTTACCAACAAGTGTATTACCAACGAAGTCGATCGAATTGATAGCGCAGACGAGTCAGTCAATTCTTGCTAAAATACTTCTTAATTTTGCGAATCAATATCTTCCTTAAATATTTTAATTATTTTCATTTTATGTAATAAAATAACACTTATTATTTGCCATTTTTACTCAAGACCGTAAACATATTAAAAAAATAGTTAAAATGAAAGAAATATATACTTTTGAATATAGAAAAAAAATTAACATTTAAATTTATAAGTTAAAGTGTGCAAATATGCCACCATTTCTTTCAACAATTGCATAAACAAAAAATTTACTCAAATTTCAATTAACATTTAATAAAATTTGAATGAACTTCTTCATTAATTTTATGACCTTTTCATTAATTTTAATGTAATTGTTCATTAAATTTTTTGAACTTTTTCATTAGAAATTCTTCATTAAATTTTAACGAAAATATTCATAAAGTTCATTGATTTTTCATTTATTTTAATGATTTTATTCATTAAAATTTAATTAAATTTTTCATTTAATTATGCGTGTTCATTAATTTTGTTCATTAAATTTCAAGTTCATGAATACCGTTCATTAAATTCTAACGAACGTGTGCGTTGGTTCAAAAAGAACGAATATTTTTATTAAAACAACGCACAAAATCACTAATTTTATGCACATCTTCCGTTCCGTGTAGCAAACGTTTTAGAAATTAGAGGAAAAATGTTACTATCACAAGAAGAACAGATAGTAACATAAGATGTTTGAGTAGAATCGGTGTTGATATCAATAACCTTAGTTTCGTTCGCCCATTTACACTGAAAAATTTGTAGTTGACGTCATTTGCGTGTAGGTGACGTTTTTATGAAGCGATGCGAGAAGAGTAGCACCATTTTTCTTGTAGAATAACATGATCTGTACTCATCTGAAAAAAACACAATATAATTATATGTAAATCAAACACTAATGTCGAGGTAGTGACCTCGGCCCTTTTTTTTAATACATGAGTCTGAAAATAAAATTGCAGCTCGTTATGAACTCAAATTTATAGCCATTTTTTAAACAATCAAATTTAAAGACGCGTTATTTTCTTACAAATAAAAATTTCTAAAAAAACTCAATTTCACTACCTCAGCGTAAGTGTTTAATTTACAAGTATACATATTTTGTTTTTTTAGATGATTACAGATCATGTTATTCTGCAAGTAAAATGGTCCTAGTCTTCATCCTTCTTGGTCCTAACCACGTACAAGCAAATGACGTCACAAGACAAAAAAAAAATTTTAATTACTTTAATACCATAATTGTTGAAATCAATGAAAAAAAAACTTTATATCAATTTCTCTGACCATTTTTTTGTAGTATTCTTTCAAAAAACGCCTTCAGAATCGCTTATGTATACATAGAAGTATCCTTAAGCTGTGAGCACAATTATTTACTTCAAATAAAGTATTAAAAAGTTAAATATATAAAAGTTCTTGGGGGGTAATAACCCCCTTTATCCCCCCTTGTATCCGCACCTGACTAGACATCTGCATGAATGCATTCGGAAGCAACTTCAACACATTTGCTACGAAAAAAAAAATGTTTATACTCTTTCACACTCAGCTACCGATTACGAATGACCACAAGTAAACATAGAATGAAAACATTTGTGTTTTGTACTGAAATCAGTGGAGCACTTAAAATGAAATTAACTTGAATTCTTGTGTTATTCTGTGAGTAATATTTCGGTACACCCAGTACTTGTAGTGAAATGAATGCACATACAGCCATGTACACATAGAAATTGAGTTAAATTGTGTTAATAAGAGGAAAAGGCAATGCTGAAATTATAAGGAAATTTAATGCAAGGGATTTTGGGAAACTTTGAAACTGAGAATGATTTATATGAATAAAAAATGATATTATTTGAGCTCTGAGGGAAAACTATACGTTTATTTGCAAGAAATAATAAAAAGAAAAAGTTTATAGAATATGTTTAAAAAAATTCTTAATATATTCGGAGAATTGGAGCAACAAATTAAATACTTTTTTATAGACTTTTATAGGTTTGGTTGAATAGCATTTATAAAATATATGTTTTTAAACAGTCTTACTAATTCACTTATCAATTCAGTTCTATTTTTCGGAAAAAATTTTACAAAAAACCAAACGCTTCTTAACTGTGCCCAGCAGTGTTGCCAGTATATTAATGTACAGGGTCCGCCAAATAACTTTCTTTTTTGAAAATTTTATAAAAAAAAACTACTAAATATTTTCTTAAATTTCTTTTTTTATTTGAAAGTACAATCCTTCCGGTTAATAATGAAAAATAATTTCATTCAAATGGCTGCCTCGGCAGTGTTGCCAGTATATTAATGTATAATTTCCCACAAACACATGAAGCAATTACCTTTTTCCCCTCCAAAAATTTTGAAAAATCTTTAAAATATCTTTCAAACATAACTTTATTAAGCCTTAAAATTTTAGATACAAATGTTCATTAAAAAACTAAACAACATAATACATGTTCGTAAACATAAACATACAATATTTTTTATATCTAAAAGAATTATAGACTCTGTTTTAAAAACTCTTTTTTATGGTTTAAACATAAGTATTTGATATAAAAAATTATATTTCTTATACATTCCACGGTGCGATAAAACTAACTAAACTGCATGCACTTTTAAAATAACCTAATGTTAGTTGTAGGTCTGGCCGAGTATAACACAAAAAGGTGCATACGAGTTGTCTACAACCCTCAACATTTTAACTTACCGTAAAAAAAAAACGGGTTTGCTTATTACCCAATTACTCAATCACTTATAAGCCAATTCCAGATTTCTTGATAGTTTTAGTTTGGTAAAATACAGATATTTTACACAATATATAAGACTTTGTGGAATTTTTATTTTTCAAGTCAATGTTAAGTTTTTGATACTTTTCCAACTTATTTACCTCCGCCGATGTTTTTTTTCGTCACAGTTTCTTCAAAACGCATAACAATCGTATTATAATTAGAAGATAACGTTCACTTTGGAGTAAGTTGAGTGTTTGTAATTCAAAATCAACTTGAAATGGACAAAGTTATGGAACTTTATTCAAAAGAATTTATTAAATTTCTAAAATTTTCGTATAACTTTTTGAATTTATTTATTTCCAGTAAATTGTAAAATTTAATAAACTGAAATAAGAAATTTAAATCTTTGCATTTACTTGATAAATACTCGTAGTAAATACATCAATACCAAAAAATTTTGGATATCTTTTAAAAGGTATGTTTACTGTCTTTCCAAAACTGGCATAAAATCTAGAATCAGTTGATAACTGGTTCACAAAACTGGTATTTTAACAGTAAGTCAAAATTTTAAGGGTGCTAGACAACTTTTAAATGCTGTTTCGTGTTGTACTCGACCAGACATAAAACCTTCACTAGGTAAATTAAAAAGAGAAAACTGACTGTCACACTGTGTTATTTGAAACAAAGGAAATAAAATAATAATATGTTTTGTATCAAGTATGATTTAAACTATCAAACATTTAGAAGGCTATTATTTAAATCATATATAGTCAACATTCATAAATTATTTTTGTATAAGTAATAAAAATATAAAAAAAAGAAAACAATATTCAGAGCAATATATTTCATATATATATCGATTTATTTGACACTTGCAAATTCATTTGCAATTATAAGAATTTCTCAGTCTAAAATTATATCGAAATCTATTTGAAAAAACTGTCAGCACACGAAAAGATAATTCATGTTAAAAATACATTATTGAACAAACTAATTTGAAATTAAATTTACAAACGCAGGTCATTCATGAAAATAAGGCCTTCTGCGCTTCATCTGAAAATTCCCTTTTTTATACTACCAAGCAAAATGTTTCCCTTATTCATTTTTAGCTCAAAAGACGATTAAAAATTCCTGCAAAAAGTGAAATTTCCCCCAAACTGGCATAATTAGTGCACACTTTGTGTGATTCTCTTTTTTTGACTAATCAGGTCTGCAGCTTTCAGGAAAAGTTATCAATCAATTTATTTTTTATGATTAACGATTTATGTATTTTAATTAATTCTAACGTGTCAGCTCCAGCCCTAGTTTTGTGGTGAAAAATATCATCACTGTGTTGTTTTAATCAGTAAATTTCCTCCGAAATTAGCTAAAAATAGTTTTTCACATCGCTTGTTATAATTTTAATTTTCTTTTAATAATATACTTAGTTAATTTTGATAAATCTTACCCACCCTTTTTTATTTATTTATTTTTTTTTAAATTTGAAATTCTTTAATTTTATTTATATTTTAAATACTTATGGAAACTCAAACAATGCTTAAAATTTATATGTTACTATTTTTACTATAATAATAAAAAAAATGTTTTCCATTTGTTTTTGTTGTTTTAACTGCATTATTCTGTATCGCGAAGAAACACACCAACAATGAGAAAGACACGAGAAGCAATACAATTTTGTATGGAAGAAAGTATTGCTTCTCGTGTCTTTCCCATCGTTGGTGTGCTGCTTCGTGATACAAAATAATGCAGTAAATGTTATTAAATTATAAAATGGCTCAATTGGTTGTGTGCATTTAGGCTTGCATCTTTTTTATTTCGTTTCAGTGTTATTTCACGTGATTGAATTAATAAATCCCTAAAAGTATGCAATGCTATTTTGACATTAGGGTCATTCCACGGTAACGGTCGGGATATTTTTTATTAATTTTTGAGTACTCTTTCGCAATACACTCGATTACTAGTAACAAATATCAAAAATGTAATATGCAATTTTATGTCAAATTAAATGTTTTCAAATATGGATATCAAAAATATATGTGGTTTAGTCACGGCTATGTTAAACTCCTTTCCAAATCGCTGTGACGGTCGGGAAAGTCAAAAAGTCATTTAGTTGTTATAAGAAGATAAAACATTGAAATTCAGTCCAACCATAAGGCTCAAACTCAAATTTTTTTGGTATGAAAGGCCTAAGAAGTGCTGCAATAGTTTATTGTAAGAAAAAACTCTTAAGGAATTGCCATTTTTTTACAGAAATTTGCAAAGTTTATGATGTTCGAGACAAGAAGTTGTGACAAGTAAGAAAACCATATAAATAAGTGGTAACCAACTGAAAGTTTTATTCGAAATTATTATTCATAAGCAATTTTTATATAGTACAAAACGTCAAGAGCTAAAAATTAATTTTAAAAAATTAAAATACTCAAAATAAAAAAAAAATTTAAAAAAACGGTTAGCGATTATAATTATCCAGCGTTGCATCTATGTCGACACCGATATCCAGTTCGCTGGACGTGTTGATATCCATGTATGCAATCAAGGGCTGTTTCTGAATTAAAAGCAGTTTTTTCTTTTCAGTAGAGTTAGATGTTATGCCATATGCTACGCAGTCGAAACTTAGAGCCTGGAAATGGTAATGTTGCTGAAGATATTGGATAGGTTGTATATGGTCCCACCTGCGTTGCAGATATTCACGGTGCATATGAATATCTGCTATAGAAATAAAAAAATGTGCATTCCTGTGTCCTTGGTTCTTAAATAATCTAAGCATTCCCAGCTGTTTTTTTTTTATTGCCTTCCTGCCCATAATAGCTAACCACAACAAACGTTTTGCTGTGGCCCCGACCCCATCGACTGCGCCTTTTTCATGACTTGATGCAAAGAAATTCCACTCTACAATGACACCCCAGCCAGACGTCGCGTAGCATACATATAATAGACAAAGTATATCTATTTTTAAATTGAGCAGCGCAGCCTGAGTCTGTATATAGGAACATTTTGTTGAGTGCTGGGTAATGGGTTTTTAAATCCTGAATTATTCTTTTTAAGAAAACCCAAACTGCGAATTTTTCATGAAATAATTCGTTGCTGAGGATTACATAATGTTGTAACTTGTATACAACTATTTATTAATTTAAATAAAATATGTATAAGTTTACAAAATTTAAATTAAAATGATTAATATCGTGCGTAGCAAACACGAGGTGCAGAATTAATGTCGAAAGAAAAACCGGAATGTCAAGACTTTGACATTGGTACAGCGTTGCCAATGTTTATGCTGCGTTAAGTGTTGTTAACTATGCATCACATACGATTGTTTTTTTCACCCTTGCTTCCACAAGAACATCCTGTAAACAACGTTGTTTGCGGATAAAACCTATGCACGCTTTGAAACTCATCTTGAGAAAGAATTGCAAAATTTTCTGCAAAGTCGATCTAAAGTACAATTTCCGATAAAGAGGTTTTCCTCTTTTTGTTTTCAAATTGATTGGCTTGCTGATTCTTTACAAAGAAATGGTGCTTACATTTTGGTTTTTATTTGTTTATCTCTGTTAGGAGGTTTGTAAGTGTTCCAGTTACAGTCTTTATCTGCAAAAAGAGTTCCTGTTTCATCCTATTTTAAAGTAAGGGTACAGGTTCTTAACCTTTATGTGAGTGGCAAAAAAAAACACCTTCATTAGAGTGACGAGGTACCCGGGTACATTCTCATAATTTATATAGAAAAATACCGTGTAAATGCTTCAATATTCAGCTAGAGCGATGTTTCCTGAATTGACTCTTCAAAACATATCAAAAATATATTTGCAAAAATATTTTTTATATTTTTTGTCAATAATTGTCTTAGGGCACGTTTTTAGTGCCGACTAACGACCGAACCGAGCCAAGCTGAAACTCAAAAATTCATTCGGGCAAAAGAGATGCATGACTTGCGTTCTCTTTTGCTCCCATGCGATTTTGAGTTTCAGCTAGGATCGGCAAAGCAACAAGTCACCACTATAAACGCGCTCTTAGGCTGCCCTTAGAGTAAGCTCCGAAGCAGACAGGCAGGCATTCAGTTGAAATCAATTTCTAAAACTGTTGGCATCGAAAACATTGTTTTTGTGTTATTTTTTGTATTTTTTGTATTTTTGTGAAGTGAGAATGAAAATTCAACAACCAACAAAACCAAAACATGAACAATATGAATACTTCAGTAAGAGCAAGATTTCAATGTTTTAAAAAGTAAAAAATAAATTTTCATCTGAAATGTGCGATATAATTTTGCGAGAAACAAAAACATATGCTACATACGAAATTCACTGACTTTAAATTAGATGCATATTTTGGTAAACTCAATTATTGTGGTGTAAGCAAATCTAGTAGGGAGCTTCTGACTGAATTGTGGAAACCAATATCATTTGCCTTTTATTCGTGCTAAATTGTATCAGGACAGATTCAAGCACTTGCTACACTCCATACGGTTTGACAACAATTCTACTCGGTCCATTCGTCTAGCCACAGAAAGAGCTGCTGTTATTTGAGAAATTTGGTAAAAAATTCCGAAGAGTTGATAGTTTTTCATAGTAAACAAAGAATTTATTTTATTAAATTTTTATTGTTATACAATAAAACAATTTTTTTATTATCAAAGAAAAAATACTTTAATTTTTTAAAAACAAAAAATAGTTTCTAAGAAGTTTCATACAAAACACAAAAAGGCACCCGGGTACCTCGTCACACCAATAAAGGTGTAAAAATATTATTGGCACCCCCCACCCATCACAAGTTGTTGATTTTGCTGTTATTGTAAAAAAGGTGAAGTTAACAGAAAATAAGGAGCTCTCAAGAAGTTTCAGTACTTTATCTTGGTCATTTGTACGTCTTGGTCTTGGGTCTTGGGTTCGTTTACCAGTAATTGAATCTTTTACTAAAATTGTGTCTTTTCTGCCAGGAGCACCTCGACTTATGTCATCTTTTTCGAAGAATAACAGTCTTAACTTCTTTATCTAATAACACATCAGATCTATGCTTTGTAGCTTCATGAGACATATTGGGCATGACATCTTTTGTCAACAGCTTGTTTTGTCCTTGGACTGGCATTGCCTTTTTTGCTATGATAACAGCCTTACGCAATTTTTTTTTTGCACTTAGATGAACCTATAGGTGTTACCTGATATGACTTAAGCTGGGCGGTTTTTTTTCTTTCCCTTTATTTCCCTCTTTTAAGTTTTTCTTTTTACTTCCAGGATTTTTTATAATCATCATCAAAACGTTCTTCTGTGGCTTTTTCTCTTCTTTTTCGACTTCGTTCTCTTTCCTTTAACCATTCCTGTCTCAAAACTTATGGACTTTGCTTAATTTTATCCACAAACAGATATTGCCAATCAATATATTACCATTACGTTATTAATCCGTCTTCTTGAGAGATTTCTACTCCACTGAAAATGCCTACTCCAAATTTTTCTCATGAAATATTCAATGGCAGCAGAAATCTCAAGTGGAGAAATATTTATTATAGTCGGGACAGAGTTAAATTTCCAATTAAAAATTCTGTTGAGCTCTCACTCAACAAAAAACCAAGCCAAAGCTATGTGTTCTTAGTTCGCTCTTACTTTGCAATGGTTTTTTGTTTAGTCTCATGCTAAATTTTTAGTTTAGAAAAAACTAATGTCTATTTTGTTGTGATGGTCAGGACAATAAACACGATCGCTTCAGAGGACGATAAATTTCGTATTTACTTACCCTTTTAGAATGTTTGTTTTGTATAATAGTTAACAAAATTATATTTATACATTATCAATAAACACTCGTTACAATTGTAAGGAATAATTGAGGTAAAAAGCGTAGTTAACTTAAGTGTAAGTTATTATATTCTTATCCTAGAAAAAAGTCGTCAGTGTTAAATGCGAAAAAACTCTAGTAATTGTTAATTTTTTTTTAAATAATGAAAAATTAGTAGAATATAGTCTATCAAGATAATATTTAGACAAACTGAAAGATAATATTTTATTCCATATTTGTATTCTGTATGTATATTTACATCCGATTTTTAATTTCGTAAGTAAGAATTTGATGTGGATTGACCAAAATGCCAATTTTTACGCTAAGATTGGCTGTCGCTTGCATCTCGATCTGAAATTGCATTCGCCTCAAACTAGTCGTTCTCGCAAACACCGCTTCTCGCTTTGCTATAGAGAAACGTGCAGTTAGATATTTACCCAACAGAATCTTATAAAATTAAATACACTTGATTTCCGTTCTTATTGGACACCTTCCAATAAAATTTATGTTTTTTGCCATCTTCGAAATAAAAAGGTGCAGAGATCCTCGTCAAAGCTTTCGAAAAAATAGCTTCTTTGTGATCACTTCATAGATCCATTCGAGTTATTATCCTTAAATATTATAAAATTGGCTAGGCCTGCCATGTCAAAGTTGTTATAGAACATCGCCATAGGCCAGCGTAGTGTTGATCTTTTGGTGGTGTATTAGAAAAGTATTTTGCTTATTGTGTCTACACTAACCTTGGCTTTATTGTAATATACAATTATTTCAGGTTTCTTTTCTGGTCTAGATACGGCACTATCTTTGTGTCTCTCTATTGTTTATTGTCAAATCTATTAAAACCCACTCCGCTTGGCTTATGTCCCTGATGTTGTTTACTTTACCCGTATATATTTCCCAACGTAGTGGACATTATGTTGCAGAATCGCAGGCCCACCAGATTTTAATACCGTACTTGGAAGGTTTGGATGGCATGTACTGTGTAATCCTAGTACATCCTCTGGTGCCACATAACTGCTTATCCACTGTAATGGATGCGTGAAGGTGATAGTAAGCATTTTGAGCTAATTATTTCGAAAACATCCCTTATGTGTGCAGTCTTATCATTTCTCGACGAACAGCTCTGGTAGCATGCCAAACAAATCGTATGAATCACTGAATGTCCAAGAATTTGCTTTTTTCCATAGTTATCTGATACAATAGATATGCATTTTTATTAGTGGCTATTAGTTTGACTTATGGCTTCCCATTATAAGCAAAATTTCCCTAAAGCTGAAAGTTCGTTGCCAGTAATCGCTTTTCACGTACAATTTCTGCAAATTTTGTCTTTCATCTGGACAAATTTTTTGTTAAATTACAGTGGCTTAGACAAGCTTTAAGGGTGGGGGAGACTTGTTGAAACTATTCACGTGATAACTGTTTCCCAATTTTAACCTTTATTCTCTACGAAGCTCATTGTAATTTTTTTCAATACCTCGCCCATTATCCTTAATTGCATGTGGGTTCTTTTTCCCTAACACTCCCCTAATCTTCCTACTACTGAGCCCCTGGGTTAAGTAACCATTTAAACGTCAAATTTTAATATTGTTTAAGCATTAGTACATCAAGGTGATAATTAGGATTCATTTTGTACATATGCATAAACTACAATCACTTGGATGACCCGGGTGGGTATTGGTAAATGACGTGTAAAAAATCTCTGGTAAGGCGAAGGTTAATGAATTGCGTTGCGATAGCTTCAAAATTATGGGTGTTATTGTGATCACAGACGGACATCACCAAATGGACTAAGGAGGTGCTGCTGATTAAGAACATATATACTTTTCTATGCCTGTCACGCCTCCTTATAGACTTTGCAAATGGAGTGACAAATTTAATATACCCCTTACGAAAAATTATTATTAAAAAAGTTAAATAGTGCTAAACCCAAAAATATTAAAAATTTTAATGCAAAAAATAGCTGATTTTTAAGTGATGTAGAACAAAAAAAAATCGTTGAAAGTAGTATCTAACTTACGATACCATCTTTGTAAGGTTTAATCAAAGCAAATTTTTTGATTTATTTTCACTACTTAAAGGTACTGTACGCCGTAACAAAAAGTTTGTTTCATTTTTGCTTTTCCTTGCAATATACCGAAACCTTCCATATGTTTTAAATGCCTTGACTTTTTGTAGATTACATAGAATTTAATTTTGAACTTTCTAATAAAATAAGTTTCAAACAAAGCTAAAGCAATGTTGCGTTCAAATGGCGCACTTGTATTTTTGTTTGTTTTTTTTTTTAAATTAATTTGAGCTATTCCTTTGTTTCATTTGTGTTAAAAAGGGAAACTTTTAGAAAGTGCAAATAGCAGAAAGTGGTAAAATGTTACTGTTACTATTTAGAATAAATCTAAAAACAAAAAAATTCCAATTACAAAAACTTTAATTTTCAATAGCAACATTTTTGTTTCGTTTTAACAGTTATTGTTTTCTTTTTCGTTTTCCTCATTTCCTGCAAGTGCCTTAAAGCACTTCTATGCCAGTTATTCGCTTGTGGTGAATGCTCATTAAGTCGCATTGTTGTTGTTGTTGTTGGTTTATTTTCATTAATTTTCCATTTCAATTTCCATTTGCAACGTATTTACAAATACATTTAAACTTAATTGTATTGAACTGCGTGCGTGTGAGTGTGTGTGGGAAAAGGATAAACATGTTATCTATAATTATATGTGGCAAATTTGAAACCTGCAAGCTTAGCTTTGATGTGATGCTTAAGTGCATGTGTATGTGTGCTTAGTTGGTGAAGTTCGTTGTTTGTTTGAGCGCATTTGCTTGCAAAATAAATGCATTTGAAATTCGCGTTTATTTGTATTGACTTTGTTGTTGACATAAATATGGGAATAAGTTTTTAATGCAAAATTAACATTGACAGCGCACAGAGCAAACCCATATCAAATTCCTAATGGAACTGTTCTTCTGAAGGGAGAGATGATTATAAAACATTTTCCTGCCAGAAGCGTGTATGTCTTGATGCAAGTTTTAGTAACAACAAAAATAAGTTTTCTTCAGCATTTTTCTTCTTGTGTTTTTGCAATATTTTGGTTTTAAATTAAATCTTTTTGACAATTTTTGAAATGCATACAAATAATTTAAAAAATTTTATATATTTCTTTTACTTTGTGCTCAAATGAGTGCTAAAAGATAAGATGCCTCATTCTGCATATAATCATAATAAATTTTGATCACATAATAAAATAATAATATAATATAATATCATCTAAATATATATTCCTGTAAGGGTCCCCTTAATCCAGCAAATCTACAAGCGCTACAGAAACACTTGATATATCATATGAATGGTCTTGAGTTGTAGGTATGCACAAAATTGTTCGACTTTCGGTGGGTGATATCGGTAAGTAGATATGAGCGCTTAAAGTTGAAAACATGACAAAAAGACTTTAGACACGAACTCGCTCTAATGTTAATGAGAAAGTGATTACCAAAGCAAATAATTTAGCCATTTCTTGATCGATTTTGTATTTCTGATTTTGTATATTATTTTGGTAGCAGTTTTCAAACATAGTTTTGAAGTTTAAAGTCTATTGCTTACAAATACTTAAAATATTTAAATAAAAATTATGTGCTTATATATCTATTCAGTAAGGATTTTTGAGATGCAGGATTGGCAGGGTCTAGAATGGAAAATGAGGTATCGAATGAAAGTGCTGGATATGGAGGCGTGCATAATTTTCGTTTTAGTGACTTTAGTGAAAAAATTATTGACTGAGGAAGCAATTGTGAAATCAGAAACAAATTTTTGTAGAAGGTAACATTTATTAGTTTTTTTTTTTTAATATTAGAATTTCTTATTTCGTGTCGCTAAGTTTTTGGCTTCGCGTTCGTTTGGTGCTGTTTTTTTCAATTTTAGTGGTAATGTAAAAATGAGACATCGTTCCGATATCTAACTTTATCGCTAAATTTATTTTTTGTTATTTAATTTACTGGGAATATAAAATTTTCTTTTAAATTTTGTAAGAAAATAAATACATTTTTAAACCTGTTAATTTTTCAGTGTAGATATAAGAGTTTCCAGTTACTTTTTTTATGTATGTGTGTGAGTTTTTGCTGTTTTAATAATGCCGAACTTATTGTCAGACATTCAAGTTAGTCCTTGCTTTGATTTTGATACTAATATGGTTTCATTCTGTGCCAGTCGTTGAACATATTAAGGCCCAAGCTTTATTAAATTTATTTCTTTCAAAATACAACAAGTAATATGCAAAAATTCTGTGAAAAGGCCTTAAAGCTTTTTTATCTGGACAATGAGTTTAATTTTTGTAGAAATTTTTCATGTCAGAGAATTTTTAACTTAGGTCCTAAAATGTTCATAGAATCTACGGGGTACATTATCGCTTTTTCTTAATATAGAAAATCTTTATCGGCCTTAAAATTGTGCAAATGTGATGCGATAAAAATAAATTTACGTCGAACAAAAAAAAATAAATTTTTCTATCAACGACTTTTGATACAAGAGAAAAATTGCAACTAAATTGGCGTTTAAAAGTTTAACGTTGAAATAATTTCTTTTTTATTTTTCACTATATTTAGTAGCTTACTGACATGAAGATTAAAAAACTCCAAAGTGTATGCCTTTGATAAGAATGCTGTGTTCGCAAATCAGTTGCGCACTTTTACAATAGTTTTTTTTACCTTTTAAAAAAATTTTTCAAAATAAAACTCTCAAAGTTGTCGTACAGTGTTGAAATTTTTTTATCTATTTTTTGGTTTTTGGGAAACTTTTAGTAACTTCAACATTCCATGATCAATTCAAATAAAAAATAAGTTGATCAAATTACACAAAACAAAAAAAAAATAACAGAGTTCGATCAACGACTACTGGTTAGAATACACACAAATTTACGTTTTAAAAGTTTCAGACAAAATGATAATGGCTTCGGTAGTTAAGTCCCATTCCAAGGACAAGTTTATGTGTACTTTGCTTCAATTCAACATTTTATTGAACTGCTATCATTAATTTATTTAACACAATATTAAACTTTATAACTTAACGAAATAATCAAACATTTTATTGAACGCTGCAAAGTGACTGAGGCCCATACAAAAAGTGTTAATATATAGAAGATCTTGTCGTAGACTACTAAAATTTCACTCAAACGTTAAAACTAACTATACCTATATAAAAACCACTCCAAAAAAGCTCTTGAATATATGAATGGAATAAAAAATATGTATTTTATGCTAAGGCCCACCTCCCATAAAAAATGTTTCAGTGCACGTGATTTTTAAAATTTCAATTATCATAAGGCATATCATTCAAATGGCTGAATTTAGTGGTTTATTTTATTATTCTTTGGTTTTTATAAAGTAAAATAAAAAAATTAATAACAGAAAAAAAATGGGGTGAACATAATTCATATCGCACAATTTTTTTTACTTTGTAGTGGTTTTGAAGTTGTTTTTTTTTTTGTTAATAAGTTTTTATTTATTCCTTTTTAAAGATTATGATAACAATTTTTCCCATTCTTGTAACGAATTTTCGTACTCTAGTATCAACTTTAACTGAGGATACAGTATTTTCTTATATTGCCCACCCTTTTGTCCAATAACGCCCACTTTATTAACCGTACATTTTCATAATTATGCCTACCCCTGTACCTAATTTCAGTATCCTAGTGCAAATATTATTCGAGTTACAGCGTTTTTCTAATATTTCCACGCCTTTTATTGAGTAACGCCCACTTTTTTGAACATAACTTTTAATAATGGTGCCTACCCCTGTACTAATTTCAGTACTCTAGCGTTAATATTATTCGATATACAAAGTTTTTCTTATATTGCCACGCCCCTGAGTCGAATACTGCCCACTATTTTAGACGAGCACCTCCGCGGCTAATATTTCTATCTGTTGACAAAAAATTGTGGCAATCGGTTAAGTACTTTAGGAGTTTTTGATGTACATACATTTAAATAAAAAAAACCAACCAACTTGAGAACCTTCTCCTTTTTGAAGTCGGTTAAAAATCTGCTCACTTTTGTTATTTAATACCTTAAAGTTAAGGACCAACAAAAACTATTTCATATATAAAATAGAAGTGAAGCGACGTGCTGATATAGTGATATTCTGCTAAAAATGCAATTTTCCCTATTTTCTTCTTCACATCGACTTGCATAAAAAAATTTATTATATAAATTAAAACTAAAAATAGTTTTATTTTTATTTTTATTTTTTATTTTGCTATTTTTATTTTTAAAAGATCAAGGAACCTAGGCATGCATCTAATACAAACAATTTTTTGGCTTTGACCTGAAAGGAAAGGAAAAGATTATAAGAGGAAGAATAGATTGGAACAATTTGAATTGCTTATAACCCAGGCTAGTGTTCTGCCTTAACCTTGGCAAGCATTTCCAACCCTCAGTTGTTCCTGTCCTAAAATTTCACATTTTCCACCATTTAGTTGTTGATTTTTTGTTTCAGTAGTTCTTAAATGTAGTAAAGAACAAGGAAATCGAAAAGAACCATGCTCGAACACAGATTCGAACCGGGGACCTCTGAGTTGATAGTCTAGCGCACTCTTCATTAGACTACAACCCAGCAAAAAAAAGTGCTTCCAAAAGAAGGTAAAGTGGAAGGGAAAGTCTTGAACTCCATCCCTTCCACTTTCATACCCAAAAAGCATTCTTTTAACATATGCATGTTATTGGGAGGAATGCTTTCCATAGTCTTCTCTAGAAGTGCTTCCAGAATTTTTTTCAATGGAAGATTTCTTGGAGCCTTTAAATGAAAGATGTCTAGTAGGTGTTTTTGAGGGGAACTTTAAGAAGGCATTCCACGGAATTAAATGGTTTTTGTGGTTCGGGGGTGGGGGGAGGGGGGTCTTAAAAAAATTCCACGGAAAATTTCCTTTTTCCCGATTTTCTCGCGATTTTAGTGTTGGAAATGAGAAGTGTTTAGGTTTTGTTGGAGGTTTAAAAAAAATCCGCGTAAATATCCCTTTTTCCGATTTTCACGGCATGTTGGTGTTTGAAGTAGGAAGTGGTTGCGTTTTGTTGGAGGTTTGAAAAATCCCACGGAAAATGAAAAAGTAAACCAAAAAGTTATTGAAATAAATAATTAGTTTTTCGATTAGTGACTTTTGACCTGAAATATGAGCGTTTAAAGAGAATTTCTACAATAAAATCTTAACTTCAAGAGATGGAAGAATATACTGTAAGAAGACATTTTATATATAGCGAAGATGTACAAAAAACACTCCAGACATTTTTCGCTATCTCTTACGGATACCTAACAATAACTATTTTTTTATGTAACATGTGTGAATATATATTGTAATGGTGAAATTTCTTCCAAGAAATTAATTAAAAAAATTCCTGTTATTTTGGAATTAAATTTATGGCGATATCTCGAAAGAAGTAGCTTTACTCAGCATAACGTATTTTTGTTTGAAAAGTCATTTATTGTGAAGAATAACGGTATGCGAAAGTTTTTTTGGTAGTATTTTCCACGGATAGTATGTTAAAAAAATTCTCGTTATTATGACCTCAAAATTATTGCGATATCTCGGAAACTGTAGATTTTCTCAGTAAAACACATTTCCTTGAAGCAAGGCCATCACCTTAGAGTGAGAAAAAAAATAGAAATTTTTAATTTTTTGATGTTTTGATTTTGCAAGCAAATATCTCAGCTATTTTCCAATTGATTTCCATCAATTTTTTTTATCTGAAAGTTCAATTAAATAACTTTGGAAAAAAAAATATTTTACCGTTACCTGACCAACTCAATGTTTTGTATTGTTTTCAAAAAACCTCTACAATATTTAATTAAGCACAAAAGTTGTTTTTGCTTAAATTTTCTTTTTTTACACTCTTTCATACGACATATCATTTATTTGCAAAAATTGCGCCATTTTGACACATAGTTCAATAGGACATAAGTTGTTTTTGTTAAAATTTTCTTTTTTTACACTTTTTCATACGACATATCATTTATTTGCAAAAATTGCTTCATTTTGACAAATACTTCAATAAACGATTCTATCCTCGAAAATCATGAGCTACCCCTTATAGTTTTTTGATGAAAATTAATTTTTTCAAAATTTTTTTATATATTTTATAAAGTTCTACAGCTTAAAAAATAATTAATGTGAAAAAAGTTTCAATATTTCTTACTTAATAGGAGGGAATTAAAACTGTGTTACAGGGTGGTGGGGTATATATAATATGTGGGGGGCAGCGAAATGTGTGACATATAGAGGGACGACTCCTAATAAGCATAATTTGAACTATAACTTCTGTATAATTAATTGCCAATATGTAAGAAAAACATCAACATTTTAGAAAATAGGAACGCAAAATTACGTCGGGGAGAGGGGAAGGGGGGGTCAAGATTTTGTATCAAAGTGTGAAATAATGGAACAGGGTCTTAAATATGATCAAATCGTGTAAAAAAATATTTGGAATATTTGGGCCTTTTTCGAAAAAACGCAGCAATGTTTCGATTCTTTCAAAACGAAAACTATTATTTTGTTGTCTTAAGCTTAGTATGCTGTAGGAACGAAAATTTTTAGGCATTTAATTCTACACGCGAAATTTTGGTGTAGACTCAACACTAACACATACTTACCATAACATGTTTCTTGAATGTGTTAGTTGAACATTTTTGTTGAATGTCAAATTTCCACGCCAATTAAATGTACAGACATATTAAAGAAAGCGGAATTTTGGCATTTCAACTCTCCAATCATGGTTGTGAATTTAGCTGCATGTTCATGAAGAGTTACTTCAACAATTGTTGAACAGAAACCACACACTTGACTCTTGAAATGAGTATATCGAAAGGTTTTTATTCAAACCAATCATAATACTATCTACTACAGTCATAATACTATAACACCCGACTATAAAGTCGTTTAACAAAAGTAATAAAAAAACAAAACAAAAATTAAAAAAACCAAAATTAATAATGAAATGAGGTTTACTCACTCAAAACCAAGGCAATAGAATCGATATAGACAATTTCAATACAGATGCAAACATATTCTATTATACTTGAAAAATGTTTTTCTCTGCGTTTTCAGAACAATTAATTAAAATACAGAACAATTCTTTAAGTTTCAGAATGGATGGCCACCATAACTATCACGCTAACCCTCAACTGGTACACCTCAAAAAAATTACACCAGCAGTACATCTCGCCCCAGGGACCACACGAACTAAAATGCTAAAAACCACAAGTTTTAAAAGAATTTTTTTTAAAGTTGCTTTGGATAATTGAAATGAATTGAATAGAATTTTGAATTGTAATATTAGAGAAATATACTCTTTTTTCTCTTTTTTTACTCTTTTTACTCTTATTTATTTAATATAAATTTTTTTGTTTTTTGTTGCTGTCCCACAGACCAGGTGTACCAGTTAAGTGTTAAACATAAAAAACCTTGAACTAAGCTGAATTTCAAAATATTTTGAAATGCAACACATCAAAAATTTTTGTTTTTCGTGCACTTAAATAAAGTGCTAACAATTCAAAACTCTTTTTGGATTTGCTTTTTTCATTGTCGTTTCAGAACAACTTTGATTTGTTAAGATTCTTATTGACTTAACAGATCAAAGGCAAACATTTTTAGTATTTTTTAACAGTTTCAAAGGATATTCCTTTGTTCTCTTACTCAGCTTTGAAAATCTTAGCTCACTGCATAACTGAGTTTTTGTCACAGCGGCACATATGCAAGCATGCACATTCATACAAACACAAATATGCGTGTATTTGTGGCATGTTTTAGCTTCGGGCTTTCTGCGAGAGCATTGCATAGCAACGTTTATGTTGCACATATTTTATCTACTCCACTGAATTTGTTGTTGTTGTTGTCACGCAGCGTTGTCTATACCAATTTTTTGCTTGCGAAATTTTGATGTTGAGTGCACAATTGCTGCATAGTATATAGCACGATGTGCTTGTAGTTGCATCAAGCAGCAGTAAAAATTAACAATCATCAAAAAGTTTTGTTGCCATTTTTACAAAAAAATTTGCCATTGGTGATCGGTCCGCATTCAATTCCTTTGCTGGCAATGCTGCTCATGTTAAGTGAAAACTCAGCTTGGGGCTAAGTAACGTTTATAAAAGTTTTTACAATTATGTTGGAAAATGTAGCTACAAACTAGTTTCTATAAATTTTAAAAAGCATTTACAGTAAACAAAATACTCTGTTTGCAGTAAAAACAAATTTTCTAAAAGCTTCATAGTCGAGAAATATGTTAGGATATATGGTCAAGAATTAAAAAAAAACAAATTTTTTAAAAAAACGTACACTAAACAAAATACTCTACTTCAAATAATGACATGTTTTCTAAAGGCTACATAGTCGACAAAGTTTCTACAAAATCCTTGCAATCTAAAAAATGTTATCATCGAAGTGCATTTTAATGATGAACTGACAATCCTTGACACATCCTGGTAAACATGACTTCTATGCGCGACAACGACGACCTTTACATCACCACAGAAACCAACACCAGCACCAACACCACACAATATGTTGTCGTCATATCAACTTGCAACAAATTGACAACAAGCAACAGCTAGATGATGCTCAGTGTGTTGTCGCGCAAAGAACACACGAAGGTCTCAATGCACCAAGCACTGAGAAAGAAGAACTCGGGTGGAAAGACTCATCTGCATAGTAATTGCTCAAGTTTTACAAAAGGATGCAACAAGGACATTGAAGCATGAGCTCAACAAAAGGATATACTATGCTAATGAAGCCAAGCCTAGATTGTGAAAGAGCAATAGAGATAAGGTGCAACAGAGGGAAACAAGGCAAGACGAGGACAAAGACAAGCCGCAGCGAAGTAGCAGTTGCGAAACAGAAGCTGCCGCTGTATTTTTGAGCATTGTCAGTTAAATACGTCTTGGTGTTGCTAGCATGTGCCACAAAGTGGTCACCCTCAAGCGGAAGCGGAAATACAGCTTTGAAATAACTGGTGCTGCTGCTGTCGGTGGTGGTTCTGCTGCTGTTTCTGCTCTATGTTCCACGCTGACAAGTGAAGTTGTCGCCACTTATGTTGTGTATGAAAATAGACTCAAGTGAATATAACTGCAAGTCATAAAATAGCAACAACAACGGACACTCAACAACCCACAGATAAGGGGATGTTTAGGGTTCAAATCACCCCATAGAATCCGAAAGTATCTACAAATATTAATACAAATAAGAGCTAATTTTTTTTTTATAATTGACTTAATTATGAATACTTGTGAGAGATATATTCTAATATCTACTAATAAATTTTTAAATCTACTTTAAGAAGAAGATGTTCTAATGTAGAACTAAAAAAAATATCGGCTAAGCAATTAAATATTTTCCCTATTATATCAACTTGCAAAACAATATCTATACTCATTTAATTCTACGTTTCTAAATGATAAACTAGATTTATTAATTGTAAGAAATTATGTGAACAATATTTAAATACAATTTTTGAGTAAAGCGGGAATCGAATTATCTTGAAAAAAAAATGTTATGTGAATACAAAAGCCTTGAATTCTAATTTTTTAACTACAGTATTTTAATTAATAACAAACATAACTATTTCACAAGATTAAGATGAAACACGTACATTTTTTTGTGCAAGAATTTCTTTTTTAAAATTGTAAATATTTGCTTACTTTATTTTAGTAGTTTTTCAATATTTTTATTTTGAATTTTCTTGAAAATTAAAATTATTTCTTTTAATATTGAAAAAGTTTATTTAGTTATTGTAATGATTTAATTTAATAATTTAATTTGTTTTGCAATTTAAGGAAGTTTTTATAAAGAATATATTTCAAATAATAATTGGGCAAATTATTTACTCTGAGACATTTTTTCTTTACAGAAGGTTTTTTTCTTTTAGAGTGAAACAAATGCGGGCACTTTTTATCTTCCTTTCGAATACATACCTTCAGATACATGAAAAATACACTCTGTGTATAAAAACATTTCGCTGATTTTTTAATGTAAAAGTACTGAATAATTGCATTTTTTTTTTATTTTATTTCTTAGTCAAAAGCATTCATTAATGCACTTTCTGGAAATTTGTTCCAACCTTAAATCATTACTTCCATATTATAAAATGCTTAAAGCGTTTTTTTAGTTTTCTTTAAAATAACACTGTTTGACACTGAAAAATAACTCAAACAATTTTAATGATTTCCTATAGCAATTAGTCTTATAGCAACTAAATTTTTGAGTAAGCTCAAATAAGCTTTTTTCGCGGTAAAAGTTAATAATATATGCTCCAAATAGTCCCTGCTTCGTTTTGCGAAAACAATTTCGTAACAAATAATTTTGTTTTATAAAAGAAATTTTTATTTATATTAAAAAATACTGTCGTACTACATAATATTACTAATACTATTTTACCAAGAAAAAATTCGTAAATTATAACAAAAATTTCGTAATATGCACAAAATTCTTGAGTTTTATTTACGAAAGACTTTCGTAGACTAAAACCACGAAATATTTCGTTATAAAGGGTGATTTTTTTGCTATTTGTTTTTTCAATGTAGATTTTTTGACACTTTACGCGTGATGCGTAACATTTCGCTAAGTCAAAAATGCTCAGTAAGGATTACCATTTAAATGTGTTTCTCAACTTACGTCCATTTAATGGTTGTCATAATTGACCCACCGAACTTAGCAGTTAAAGAGGTAATGATACGGCCGTATATTAAAAAACTTTGACCTTGCGAAAATCACTTTTCTGAGCTTACCCAGAAAACTATTTAAACCAACGACTACCAGAAACCATTGAAACTTTAGAAGCTATTTCAAATGACCTTCAAGTTATCACACTGAGTAATTTTTGCAATTTTCATAAACTCTTGTGAAAATTTTATCCAACTAAATAAAAAAATTAGAATGTAACCAAAAAAAAAAAAAAAAACATATACCATACAAATTTTTCAAATGTTATACTCAATTTCGATCAAGGAAATGGAAAGAGAACATCCAAAAATATTAATAGTTTACTCAAAATCTTTAAATGGATTTGGTTGAAGTATTTTTAGGAAATAAAGCTAAAAAAGTACAAGAATCTACTTCTATATCTTCACTAAGTGAAAATTATAACCTCAATATGTTAGAAAAAATTTAAAAAAATAACCTTAGAAAATTTTTTACAAATACATTTGCAATAGGCAATGAAAGAATTATTATATTGAATCATTTGATAGAAAATAGATGGGGCATTCCAGAGAAAAGTGAAAATGACCAAAAAACTAAAACATATTAAAAACTTATAATTTTATGATATTATCTTAGAGAAACATTTTAATTTTATTAATTTAAGCAAGTTTAATATAAATTCATTTACCATGATAATCAAATCGTCTGCACTGTTTCAAAAATGTAGTTTTGCACTGTTTAAAAATGGAAGGCATTGGCTCAAGATAATGAAGAAATGGTTGAGGCAAGGAAAAGACAATATAATAATTTTTTTTTAATTAATAAATTACATAATTACTTAACTACCTAATTACTCAATTCCCCAATTAAACTAAAACATTGTTACTCTCTCAGGCACGTGAAGTGATTTGTCTCCACGTGACGATGTGTAAATATATATCAAAAATCTGGGGACTTTATTTAAAATCTTTTTACGCCGAAATCATGTTTATGAGTCATAAAAATTTGGTTTTTAAATACCTCTTCCCTATGTTAGTTACTTTCGCTAAAATTTGTAATAGAACACAACGATTTGCAACGTTGGTTGACTGGACTCGTCCGGCACGTGACAGTAGATGTCTTATTTTTTTCATTCTTCAAATATTCTTCATATTCAAATTCTTAATAAAATCAAAAAAAGTTTGAACGTACAATGAAGAAACAGAATGCAATCTATTTAATTAAACAAAAGGACTTCACTTCCAATGTGTTAATTTAGAACTGGATGTAAAATAAACTCAAAAAAATAGTTGATTTTTTCTGTACGTGACCGTGGAATGCTCCAGATAAAAAATAACAAAACTATTTTAAAAGTTCAGTCTTTAAAAAATAAAGAAATAGTAGGTAGTAAAAAAAGTCACATTAAAGAATTATAATAATGTTATAAATTTTGCATGAAAAGTCTGATATTCTACCTTCATACAGATATACACTGGAACCTCACGAAAAAAAGTTATTCGGGTCGGTTCTTCAAAATAATCCTTAGTTTATTTTATTTCGACTCCAGCGATGCACATTTCTTTATTTTTTTTTTGTAAAAAAATGCTTGAAAATCCTTTTAAATTATCTTTGGTCCGACGGCAAAAATTTAAAGTTGTTTCATGCAGATTAGAAGAAATTTTTCATTACTGTTATTTTTTGTCCTTTTTTTTAACTAACACATCACCCAATCTTTTTACAATAAAACTCGACATTTAGAGATTATCGCAAACCATTCCAGCTCACGGATGGCTATCGCTAGAGTCGAAAATTTTGGAGAATCATCATAATATAAACAAAGGATTATTTCGATGAACTGACCCGAAAAACTTTTTTTTTTTTCTATGTACATATATCTTATGACTTTATGCAAATATATCATGTAAGTCCCCTCTCCATGTTAAAATCTAGCTACGGAGCTGACTTACGTACACATGGAAATTAACTCAAGGCGAGTGGCAAGGAATCTCATAAGAATGTGGGAAAATCTCAAGGAACTTGAACTATTTAAAGTGAATGCCTTAAACGGAAGTGGTTGCGGTATGAATGTGGCCGAATGGGGTTGGCTGATATATCTGACTGTAACGAAAACAAATAGTGTGCCACAAAGACGTTCATGTCAATAGATGTTGGAAAAATACAAATAAAAAAGTCACTATGCAGTTTGTTTAGTACATCATTTAAGGCTTTGTAGCAAAAAAAGCTTGCCATAAAGCAGCTTATGAAGTTGAAGTCATTGAAATAAATCATTTTATTAAATATGTTGAATATGCTTTCCAAAGTAGCAGCTTAAAAAAGCCATAAAAAACTTCTGCACCAACACAAAACACACACATATACATTCGACACTATCTCACAGCTTACTTTAGTGCTCACCCGAAAAAAAGCCCAACAAAAATCAAAGCTTCAAAAAGCTCTCTTTAAGCACCAAACTACTTTGCCTGGCTGGTCATGAATTCTATGTGCAGAGCAGCCTTTAATGCCAAACCACTATTAAAGGACCTTAACTTCAACAACATTATGATTTATTCCTTGCAGGATCTTCTGCTAATGGACCACCAAAGACACAAGAGGATTCACCTCTGTAGCTTGGGATGCAGCACTTCGAGTGCAGCAAAATCAGGTAAGATTGCATTACAACGCAGGCGGAAAGTGTTGCAGTCAGACAAGTGTGTATGTGTGCGAGTGTGTATTTTTGTGTGTGAGTGTGTGGCTGGCGCTGTCAGTGTGCTTAGCTAAGATCTACAACTACGTCAGTGTTTTTTATGGTTTTTTTTTTGGTATTCGTTGTTGCTGATTTATTGCAGCAAACTTGGTCCATTTTTGATAGGGAATTATTACGATGCTGTCAGGGAGGTAATGCATGTGTTTCAAAGAGTTCTTTCATAAGAGTGTGATAAGCACTTTATGTTTATGTATCATATCAGATACACTATCCTACAAACATTTTCAATCGCCTCAGAGTCGCCAGCGAATCGCTTGGAAGATGAGGCAATTGCCGGCGAGCTAATTTTGGAGTCATCCGGGTATTGCCGACTGTAAGTAGCTGAGGCCATAGAAGCGTTTCGCCGAAAAGATTCGCGAATGATTTAGGGTGATAAGCGATTCTTATTAAAATTTGATAAAAATTTTCCATGGGTGATTTGTTTTGAGCTAGAATCTTCGGAAATGTATTGTATTTAATTTTTTTCATATTTCATAATTATTGCGATAATACTTAGCAGCAGAAGCGTAGCTACTGGGGATAAAGGGGATCTATACCCTTTAACTATGAAATTAAGCTATTTTTTTAATTAAAAAACAATTAAATTGTTCACATAAATTGTTCGAATACAATACTATTTTGCTTGTACCTAAATGTGCCAAGTTACACAAGTAAATTACTAGTTATTTTGGGATTGTATTAATTTCTAATTGAATATAAGATAGAAGCTTTTCTATTCCGTAGAATACATAAATTTTTCATCATCAGCAATTATGCCCTAAATTTTTAACTCGAAACTCCATTTATATACCTTAAACAAAGACAAAGAAGCAGCTCAGATCCCTAGGTATTCCTACTTTAATTGTTTTTAAAGACCTTTGCATTGTATTAATTTCGAAATATTGCTTCCTATTTAACAAAAAACTTTCAAAAAGTTAAATTGCATTTCGTGTTAAACCAAGTTCTACTAGTTTTCTAATCATTATTGGCAAATTAACTTAGTCGAAAGCTTGTAATAAATCAATCGCCATAAATGCTAGATACTTTTTCTACATAATACAAAGAACTACAGATAAAGTATTGCGCATGACCGCCATCTTTGCTGTGACGTGCAAGGTGCTCATTGGTTGCAACGTTTTCATAGGGAATATAGATTTTAAAATGCCTACATTTTCTTATGAAAACTTGCTTTACTGAAATGAAATAAATATTGTTAAAATGTCCAAAATAAAGTAAATATATTTTTTAGTACTGTTCGTAAAAAACATTGCATATTTTGTGGGGGTGTTTTTTCCCCTTTTTACCGATTTACACAAAAATCGGCTACGTTGCTTAATGTGCTTGACAGAATTTTGACTGTTTGTTCATTTTCATTTTGCTGTCTTCATCCCTTTTTGACATTTTCTTTTGAATGTATTCATCAAGTGTCACATTTGACGAGCACTAATGACGAGGTGCGCAGTAAATTTTGTTTGTTGCGCCGGGAATACTTTATCTGTAGTTCTTTGTATCATGCTTTTTCTATCTAGATTTTCGTATATATATTCATTGCGATTTATGTAAGACTGTTTTAATTTTCTGTGAGCCCGAAATGGTTCACATTTTTTATGTTATTATTTCTCATATAATAATTTAGAACAGTATCGGGCAGCTTTGCACTCTTGAGATTGTGTTTGTGCAGTAAACTATCTGTGAAACCTAAACAAGAGCGTTGAGCGGCGCGTTGCTAGCCGCTTGGCGTTAACGCTGAATTGTCATCCCTAAACGAGAGCGGCGGATTATGTCAAATGTTGTCAAAAAGTGTTTGGCATCTAGTAAATAAATTTTACTTATATTCTGTAATTAGTACAAAATGAAATTATATACAATCTAATTTAAATTATTAATTAATTCCATACCTCCATTTGTGCAAGCAAATATTTATAAAACATATTTCAATATTTTTCACAGAAACGACAAATTTTTCTTTGTTTTCTGTATCAAACTTCACTTTCTAACGCTCTGTCAAAATTGGATTTTCCATCCGCTCAGCATTGCCGTCGCGTTATTATGGTTTGTTTCATACAATTTATATTAGCATGACGATTTTGTGACAGGTAAACAACGCTGCCGCTCTTGTTTAGTTTTCACAGTTAGGTTTCACAGTATGTATTCATTTCACCTACAAAGCGATCAAAGCTTCAGTGTTCAAGCGAATGTCAAGCAGGTAAGATCTGCGCTTGCGTGTTCCTTGAATATATTATATGATATCTGTGTCGATAAGCAATAATAGCTTAAGTTGATTTAAGATAGAACTGAGTTATTGATAGAGTTGTGTTCCACGTATATTTCATTATGAACACACAAAATCTATAACTTCTAGCATGACCTTAGCCAAAGATATGACGCAAAAAACAGACCCTTTCATATAACTTATATGGTGATTGAAAACTTTGAAGCAAGATTTCTGGAAACTTTGAAATAAGACTTAAGCTGTTATTGCTCATCGACACAGATATAACGTAAGATTACACTGTATAAAATTGTATATATGCAAAATTTTTGGAAGTATGTATGAAAAAATTGTTTATTCTTAGAAAATAACGGTATGGCGCGGCGTAAAAGAGGTAAAATTAAAAAATTATGTATAACAAGGCATTACGATAATTTACATGGCCAATATAAGGTAATTGTGGGGCATGCGATGAAGAAATTTATTAGTTATTTAAAAGCAGCATGTCCACATATAATATCATATAGTGATCAGTTTCAAGTACGTATAATGAAAGCATATTCCGCTGTCAGTTTGGCCTTGGCAAAACACAATAAGCCACATAAGCACAATAAAAGAACATATTTGTTTTTTACTATTAGCAGGCCTTTTTACATTTCCCTCTGCTTATCTGTATTTCACATTATCCGTCTGTTGTTCTGTTTCCTTTTGACATTCCGTCCACTACTTATTAATTTAATTTCACAATACAAATCCGAGCAAAAAAATATCCCATAATGAATGCATAGTAAGATTTCTGCAAAAAGCGCTTCAGCACTACTTTGTTTTCAGTGTGAGCTTTAAAGCACTCATTAATACATACTCAAGATGAGAAAATATAGGTGTGCAAAGCTGCCCGACATTGATTTATAATCAGGGAAGATAGAAATATGCACGAAAAAATCTAAAGTAAGTATGCTAATATGCTCTAAAAAATGGCAAAATATGCCATCAAATAAGCACGAAAAATGTCGAAGTCGGAGTTTTATTATTCAAAATTTTATTCAATAGTTCATAAAATAAAACAAAACAATAGCCCTTTCAAGGCGTAAAAGTAAATATTTCAGTTTAAATAAATTATAATTTTAATTATAAAGTAAAAATTTAATTCTATTTTAATCATTTAATGAATATTTTGTTTGGTAGCTCGAAGCCAATGCCAAAAGTCTCCTTCCGGACGAAGTCCATTATTTTATATGGTGCTTATAGCAAAAACAGTGTATTGCATTCAGCGATTACACTGAACAATTAAATGCATTTTTATATTATCAAAAAGAAATTTTCTACGATTTTCAGCCAACAAAGTTTTGTATTGTGAGAAAGACCGCTCGACATCGCAGGATGTAGTTGGGCACCATTTAAAATAAGGGACTTCGTTCAGAAGGAGACTTTCGGCGTATGGATCCATTGTCTGTGAGTTTTTAAACAAAATATTTTTTATACATATATAATATAATATCTCTTTATAAATATATATAATATCAAAGAAATTACAATGTTGCCAGATGTGAAGGAAGTATCAAAATTTTCCCGATTACAAGCTAAAATATGTTCGAAAAGTTAAAACTATGTAAAAATATGCACAAATAAGCACAATCGTTATAAATATGCAAAATTATTAACAAAACGTCCAAATATGCAAAAGCATATATTATATGCATTTGCATATAATTGTCTTCCCTGTTTATAATATTAAACTAGATGGTCTTAATAATTGGCTTAATAATAGATCTATAATTTAAAGAAAACTCGTTGCTACCGCTTTAATAAATGAAGAGTACTGACCAAATTTTTAATTCATCGGGATAATTTGCAGATCTAAAACTATCATTAACAAAATTCGCAAGAGGTGTAATGGTGCTGCTTTATATTTTAGTACAAAACGTACTGAGACATTATCAGATCCATTTGCCGATTTGGAATTCAAATTTGTAATTGCTTTTTTGATTTGAATTCAGTTACAATCAATTAAAATAAAAGAATTTAAAAAATAAGTTTTCGTTTTTGGGTACCAAGTTTGAAAATTTTCTGTGATATTATTGAATCAGCAATTCAATTAAAAAAACGATCAAAATTGTTAAAAATTCTTAATTATTACTCATATAACCATGGGCCATATAACATGGTTAAAAATCTTGGAATAAATTTTATTCCAGCTCCAATACTAGTGCATATTTTTTAACCTTGAGGCTTAAAATTTAAACTTTCACTTTCAGTGAGCTTACATATTGGATGTTCCTGGTTCGACTCTCACTGTGCTTATTTTTTTTTTTATGTTTCAATCCAAGCTTGTACTAAATTTTAAAGCAAAGCTGTATTAAAGCGATTTTTAGTATTTTGCAAATACTAGATTTGAAACTAAAGCTGGTGTAGTCATATATAAAGTACAGAAAAGTTTCAATTTTATTCCAAGATTTTTAACTGTACAAGAAACATAAGAAATAATACGTTACTTATTGGTTGCAAGAATGGCACGTGTTCTACTGCCTATTTTCTCTACTTTTATCCTTCATGGGCCCATATGGATAGAAATATACTTCTACTCATATTCAGTAGGGATTAAGAAAATCGCGGTCACAGATAGCGCACAGGGAATATAAGCTTAAATAAAATAAATTGTTTTCTGACGTATCAAAATAAATATTCCAGTCAAAATTTACTTAAATCAAATGGATATTTGATGAGCTATCAAAATTCACACTGCAGATAAAATCACCTCAAATCAAGGCAATATTTTCTGCGATATTAAAATAAACGTTCCAGTCGAAATTTTTTTAATTTCAACCGATGCTTTCTGCAATACCAAAATTCCCACTGCAAATAAAATTTCCTGAAATCAAGCTAATATTTTCTGCAATATCAAAATTACTATTCCGTTAAAAAACTGCTTAAATCAAGTGAAAATATGCTTGCTGTTAAGATCAATTTTTCAGTATTCAGCTGCAATCTAGCATAATTTTGAAGTGGCTGAAAATCAAGTGGAAGTTTTTCTTAATCAAAATACAAACTCGTGGGACATAAACAACGAATGCTGTTCTGGTTGCTGTAAAGCGTACTGAACTGGGCTCTCATCACGTAACTTTCAAAACGACTATCGTTTGAACGATGCTATCTGACGATATCGTTCTTAGTTTGCTTCATATAAGTCCATCGCTATCGTCTCGTCTATCGTTGTGTTTTCTACAGTTTAAAAGGCTATGCAAAACATATATTCAGTGCCAAAAGTGATATTTACTTTTGTGTAGAATTTGTTTTTGGATTTGTTTGCTTCAAAAGTGAAAATTTAAGGTAAAATGTAAGAATATTTAATAAGTTATTTTGATGATAATGTTTTGAAAATATATTATTCGGCAGCGACACCTAAGTAAATGGAAATATTGCTACACTTTATTGCTGAACATCCCCAGCTGGGCCACAATTACGTCGCAAACATAGTGCAGGAACGACATTCCATCTATTTGTTAAGGACCACTTAAACAAACAAGAGCCCAAAACATTTTAAAATTATTTTTATTATTTCCAACCAGAAAAATAGCCAAACGAATCGTTTCGACGATACCATTTGACAGTTGTTTGCCATACATAAAGCAAGCAAAACGATATCGTTTAGACGATGCATAAAATTAAAGGTTGCGTGATGTTAAAGTATCGTTGAAACGATATCGTCAAACGATTCTCATCATACGTGATGAGAGCCCTGTTCTTTGGCCAAACATTTTTCTAAATGGAGCCGAAATTTGTTACATTTAGCCAAAAAACAATTCAATACGCTGCATAGCAACCAGAACAGCATGCGTTTTTTAAGTCACACGACGGTAGTGATCGATTCATGCAAAGCAAAAAAACCAGTCATTGCATATATTTTTCTCTTAATGACCGACAAAAACAAAGACAATTTTGCAAGCACTACTTGTTAATATTGGAAAAAATAAGTCCGTTTCCGTACTAACTTCAAGTAAAGTTTATAGCAAAATTAAATACAGACTTTAACTAAAAATATCTCACCAAACAAGATGCAACTCTCGATTTCTACCCTCATTGTCCTGTGTGAGAGATACTCGAATCCAAAGATACACTCGAAATAGCACAGAACTTTTGATTGTCATCTGATTGTCTAAATTTTGGTGTTATTGGTTGAAGAGTTTACGTTTTCTTTAAATTTGGCGGATTAAATATTTGCATATTTTTCGCAAATGCATTTTCTTGTTTTCGAGAAATGTATTTTGAATGCAATTCTATAAGTTCTTAAAAAAAATTAAGATAAGGTTTTATATGTTTTTGGCATCAGAAGTGGTACCGAAGATAATTTTGTGAATTTGGATTCTTAAAATATTTCTGAACGAAACACTGTCTGAAAGTATTTTTTTATTAAAAAAATAATACCAGGTTAAGGCCACGATTCTTTTTTGTGTTTCGATTTTTTAAAAAATGTTTCTGCCTAGCATGAAATTTATTATTTCGTCAAATCATCTCACCTCATCATTTACCAAAATGTTAAACTAAAACTTTGAGTTTCTTAGCCTGCCAGTCGATGAGTTTCAATTGATTTAACAATTGCTTTTAAGATGTGTTTTTAAATAAAAAATAATCATTTTAAAGGAGATATCTGAAGAATTCAAAAAGCGAAAATTATTTTACCACTTCTGATGCCTGAGATATAAAGTCTTGTATTAATTTTTTTTAAGAAGTTGAAAAATTGCGTTCAAGTATGCTTTTCTCAAAAAACAGTAAATGCATAGGCAAAAAATGTGAAAATTTTAAATACACCAAATATAAGGAAAACGTAAACACTTTAATAAATACCACTAAAATTAACACAATCAGATAACAATCAAAAGTTCTGTGCTATTTCAAGTGTACCTTAGGATTCGAATATCCTTCGCACAGGACACTGTAAGTAAAAATAAAAAGTGGCATCTTGTTTGGCGAGATATTGTTAAAGTCTTTATTTACTTTTGCCTTAAGACATATGTAGTTTTTCTTACAAAAATCAAAGATCGTTAATTTTTACTGTTTTTCTCAAAAAACAACTTTGCCCTTGCGGGAAAGGGAGACATCCTTTTTTTGGGAGACTACCCTATGGAACTTTGGAGACCTCTTAGAATGAAAAATTAGAAAAAAATTTTAATTCGATACGCCCTTATGAGTACTTCATTTGTAAAAAATACTCTGCAAGAAGCAAACTTTCAATGCTTATATCTTTTAAAAGCGACCTAACTTTGCAAAACCCTTTTAGGTTTTTGTTGGTCTAGATCAGTACCATCAATCTGTGTTGGTCGCTTTTTCGTTAGATTTCATGACCCTTGAATTGTCGCATAGTGTTATCAGTCAAAATGTGAGAATATGCAAAAAAGTATGGAAACGACTTCGAGCAAGTTTCAAGCAGAACAGTTGCTGTTGACAGATGCTTGACAATAAATTGAAGAAATTGGAAGAAGAAGATTCGTGCTCGAAGAAATTTGTCAAGTAAAGTTCAAGCTAGTTTCCGGTAATTGTAATAGAATACAGAGTGACATTTAGCTTGTTCTTCTTCTCTCTCAAGCTGAAAAAATGAGTAAAGAAACGCTTTCAAGCAACTCAAAGTTACTTGAATCGAGTACTGGAACAGACCTATTGTCTTTGTTTTGGTTTTCAAAAAGGCCTGAATTCTCCAACATGTACGATTTGAAGAAAACACAAGTTCAAAACGGAATCACAGCGAATTGTTGAGATCGATCTTTGTTTGAGCATGTGACGCACAAGCAAATATTAAAACGAAGAATTCATGAAGAATGATCGAGAGCACGCCAACTCCGTTACACAAAAAAAAAAAAAAGGAAATAAAAATAAAATTGTGTGTTGTGTGCTTCATATTGTGTTTACTTTTATTTATGTTGGAGATTTCTGTTTCATGAGTGAAAATTTCTGAACCCTGGTTTTATCGAATGCTTGCGTGAAACCAAAAACAAGCGTAAAAAAGAATGCAACTCAAGTATTACTAGAGAAGGGCTGCCATAAGTCTACAGCACTTGACCGGGACAACTTTGCACATTTTTTGTATATTATTTCACCAAAAAACAATTACGCAATTTTAACAATATGAATTGCCGTATTATGATGTACAAATAGAATGTAATACATACAAAATTAATAAATCACATAACAAAAAATGAAAAGTAAAAACAAGTTTAAAAATAAACTTTTACTTAAAACAAAACGTGAACTAAAAGAAAAATAAATTTAACTGACATTTGTCATATATAGTAGGTTTATTATAATTTCAGAAGAACCCCTCTCTTGGTTACTCATCACCATAATAAAAGCGAACTCCAATAAGTAAGTTCTAGGGACGAATATATATTTAGAAATTATCAAAATGTGAAATACATTTAAATTTAAAAACGCATAAGGCATCCTTTACTGAAGTCTAGTAATCCTTTATAAAAGCATAAGGCACTGATATTGTCTAGTAATCCTTTATAACGGATCGTGGACATCGGTGCCTCAAGTTTTTTAAATTTAAATATTTTTTACATTTTTATATATAGATCTAAATATATATTCATCCCCAGAACTTACTTATTGGAGTACGCTTTTATTATGATGATGAGTAACCAACAGAGGGGTTTCTAAATCTATAATATATCTACTATAAACATATATGACAAATGTCAGTTAAATTTATTTTTTATTTTTAGTTACATTCTCTTTTAAATTAAAGCTTTTTGCACAAAAAATTTTTTACTTTTTTTCGTTTTGTTTTAAATAAAAGCTTATTTTTAAAAATTGTTTAACTTTTTATTTATTTTGAAACACTCGCAACATGAACGCGACAAAAGATAACGAATAAGCAATGCGTGGCAGCTGGGATGACTTCTTAAAAACGTATTACCTTAATTTAATATAATTATTATTAAAATTTCGTAAGAAAAATACCCCTAAATAAATATGATATTTTAAAAAGAAATTTTCTAACAATCGGCCCAGTACTTTTGGAGTAAAGTCGTAACTTTTAATTTTCACTTCAATTTTATATAATGCTATAGATAATATATGTGCAAAGTAGAATGTAATAATAAGCATATGTGAAATATTTAATTCTCTTTAGGCTTTAGTTAAGAGAAGAATTTATTTAGAAAAGAAAAAAACTGTAATTTTTTCACTCTTGAACAATATACCAAGCACCTCCTTGAGGCAGATTATGAATAAAGACTTGTGGCTGAAATAAAAAGGCCTCGTTGCTCAAAACCCCCCTATTAAACAAACATTATAGTGCAATTAAGGGTTACTTTTCCAAATGGATTTTTTTTTTTTAAACGATCTGAAGCCGAGCTATAATGTGGCCCCGTTTTCACGTTTTTTAAGCACACCAACTTTAGTGCCATCTTTATATATAAAAAAATACATGTTAGAAAAAAAAACATTTTTTTGTTACTTAAATAACATAAACTAATGATGTAAGAAAACATCTTCTAAAATAAGTCTTGATTTTAATCACTTTTACCTAAAACCTCCCTCAAATGTAACGAAAAAAGCATAGTCTTTTAAAAAAAGTGTAGTTAAGGAAGAATTACTTTAAAAAAAATACGCAGCAATACACTAAAATGATAATATTTTTTTAAAAAGACTACACAACCTCGTTTGCCACTTATTTCAGAGAGAGAATATGTTTTTGTTTACATTACATAAAGATATGGGATAAGGATATAGGAGAGAATATATACTTAACCTTATTCTGATTAAATCAATGTTATTATAAGCAATTAATGCAAAAAAACAGAGCGAAATCACTAAGAAACCAGAACAAACTAAACAAAAAACCAAAACAAACCTAAAAGCCATTAAGAAAAAAATGTATGTCTCTGCTTGGTTTTGAACTCAAGATTCCCAAAAAATAGAACAAAAACTGAAGCCCAAGCCAACTGGGCCATTCGCACCGTTGTGAAATTATTGAAATAATATACATAACAACATTGTTGCTATCAAAAGTGCTTCTCAACTGAAGGCCATATGTGTGTGTATATGAAAGTGTCCCGTGTGCTTGTATTAAGGCGAATTTACACGATTCACCTTCATTGTTCACTTCAGATGAATCATCTGATTTGAAAAATGTAAACTGAGTTTCTACTTTAAAATGAAGATGATTGTCATTCACCTTCAGGAATGAAAGAAGTAGAAGCTCTTCCTACTTTTGATGAAAGTGAAAGCAAATCCAACTGATGTGTCATTCGTACTAAAACACAATTAAAAGGTGTTAACATAACTTCAAGCAGAAAGTTTATATATTTTTTTTTATTTAATTGCTGAACATCAATCATATTGCTCCATATTTTCCAAATTTGGATTGCTAGATTTGTTTGTACGGCTTTTATTTATTTAAATTTTTTTAACATCAATATACTAAATCAGCCAACTAATATATTTTGACATTCAACACCGAACCATCCATCAAATTTTAAATTTACCCTTTGAATGATGTAAATTAAAAATTGATTCACTGTCATCGTTCAAAGTTCACTATCATCGTTTCGAGTGAAATAAGTAAATTCGCCTTTAGTGACATTGTAGGCAAGAGCTTTAGCTTCGGAAGAAAGAAACTTGAATTTAGTAAAAAGTGGCTATTTCGGTTAAAACGGTTAAATCTCTTTAAATTCCACAAAAACTAATCAAATGTCTTAAAATCTCTTTAAAATCCACAAAAATTAATCTAATGTCTTCAAATTTTGCACATTAGTATATGCACTTTGAGTATGAAATTCGTAAAAATAAATTGAAAACCACGTTTACCTCCAATACAAAATAACTTTATAAGAACTGTCAGGTCTCCTTAAATTCCACAAAATTGAGTGCAATGGCTTCAAATTTTGCAAATAAATTTTAAACTTTCCTATACACTCGATGCTAGAAAATTGGTAAAAAAACTGAAACTCCACCCACCTCCCATACAAAGTGATGTGATCATAATAGTAAGATCTATATAATTTAAAAAAAAAAATTATTAATGTATAAACTTTATATTGTGCACATTAGCTTTCATAAATAAAAAGAACTCTGAGTTTCAAATGCGAAACATTTATAAAAAAAAAACAGAAATACTTTGTTTTGTAGTTCTAAAAAAATGTACGTTGTAGGTGCATACTATTTTGAGTGTGTACGGAAATGTGTAATAAAAAATAAAATAAAAAATTATCTCATTTATTATTATAGTAAACTTCAATTAATTATTATAAATTTCAATATTCAAATAATACTTTTTTTGTACTAGTACACCCAAAAAATATTTAGGATAAAATTACGAATAAAATCTTTGTAGAAATACAAACAGAGGCTATTCGTAGAATGTACAAATATTTTGTACATAGTACAAACGTTTGTAGTGTTGGCCGCATGAAAAAAAAAATTTAAATTCGTAACTTTGTACATTCTACAAACGCTAGTTTGTAAAAATCTATAATGTATAAATTTGTGAACTGAACGAACATTGTTTGAAAATATACAAAGCGGTGGCAGCAGCATTCGTATATTTGTTCGTATCTTTGTAGATGAAACGAATGATTTGTAATATATACAAATATTTCTTTGTACAATGTACAAACGGTCATTTGTATTATTTACAAAGTCGTTCGTAGGCTAAAAAGAACAAACAGCTTTGTAGAATATAATAATTGTTTTGTACATAGTACGAAGCTTTTTTTTGGGTGTAGTACTTTTGTTTCCTTTTAATAAAAAATAATCATTTGTAAAAACTTAAACTTTCATATTAATAACCAGTTTCTGTTGCAGTTTCGGCCGAATATTCGGTTTCGGTTTCGGCCAGAATTCCGGTTTCGGCCAAAATTCCGGTTTCGGTCGGACACTATTTATAGTGGACCTTATTTTTCTTTCAAAAGTAATGAATTACAGACCGGGGTTTTGTTTCTATACAAAACAGAAGTAAACTGAATAATTTGTAGAAAAAATATTGATATTTAGACGTGTCGCTTGCGACCTTAAATTTGAAAATCTAATTTATATGGGGGAAAAATGCAATTTTTGAAAAAAACATTCCAATAAGAGTTTTTTAAGTGAAAATTTTAGAAAAACCAGTTCACGCCCCGCTTTTTATTTAATTTTTCTTTTAATTGAGCTATCAAGCATTAAAATTAGACAAAAACAACTTAAGTATTTTAACGTTCATCAAAATATTTTACTTTTCGAAAAAAATCAAATTTTTTCCTTGCAATAAAAAATTCGCACAAATGCAAATTTGAAAAAATATTTCATTGAAACGATAAACTTAAACTTACATTCGTCGCTCCAGAGTATGTTTCGCCACTTTTTCTTTCCTTCTTCACCGAACCAACTTTCATGTTTGAGAGCGAAGTCTTTCCTTTGCTTTATATTTTTTTCTTAGCAACGGAACCTTTCGTGGTGACCTTGATGGGAGCTTGTACTCTACCAACCTTCTTCTTAAGCTATATTTAAAGCAGATACAAAAAATTATGCGATAACATTCAATTACCTGGTAGTTATGAAATTTTTTGCTAGAAGTGTACCTTTTTGGAAATTTCGACTTTAGGTATTTTTACGGAAAAAAACCCAAAAATTTAAAAATTCAAGTTTTGAAAAAAACACCGAGAAATGGGCATAGAATTGTTTTAGTTTTAACTTAAGCTGTTAATAATAAAATATTATGCGATACAATTAGGGTAAAGCGAGCATGATTTGGTAAAAAATATATTTTTATAATTTTCACTATCATCTGATAGTGGATATTGTTCCTTAATTATTTGACTTGCAAATCAATTATATTCCAAATGTCCTTAGCAACTTGTTTTCTTGGGATGGAGTGAAAAAGAGGAAATTGGAAAAGTGTCAAATCTTCATACTTGTGAGGAGGGTTTGACAGAGCCTTAGAAGTATTTAACAGCATGAAGTAAGAACTCGCTTCCTACACAGTTTCCAGAAAAAATCTCCAGCGTATAAATTAATGTTGTTTTGTTTATGTTATATTTTTGGAGAGTACTTGTAAGCATTTCAGTCTTCTTTTTAATGTAGAGTAGTGCTTGTTGAAGACCTTCTTCATCAAGAATCCTTGCAGAGTGCTTTCTATTGTACACATTATATATTATACTATAAATGATAATAACAAAAAGCATTATAAAAAGAAAAATATCAATAACATCTCTAAGAAATAGTATGAGGATTTTAATATTTGATAAATCCTCCTACTTGGGAAATGTCAAATCATCCTTTAACCAACACTATCAAATACTTCTACACAACAGCTGATATAATAATCTTAATTGAATAATTAATAGTTAAAATTGCGAAGAGTAAAAGGAGTAACATTACATTTTACGCAAAAATATAAGTAGGTACAATTAAGAAGAAAGCACCACAAAAAATAAAAAACACATAGCAACAAACACTTCAGAGATGCGAGTGGCATTTTCATATGTAATGCTCAACGGATGACAGACAATAATTGACAATTGTGTGCGCTCTGTTGGCAAGCAAGGTTGCCGTTATATTTAAAAATAACAAAACCTCCTTTCGTCAAATCATCCTTGCTCTACTCTTAGTTTCTTGGACTCTGATTTCTCATTCAGTGTAAATTCGTAAAAAAAAACAAATTGTCGAAAACACCTAAAAAACAAAAGTATTGTTTGTGATCTAAAGAAGACAAAATTGTCCGCTTAGTAGAGCTTCGCGTCCGCTTGGGGAGATTTTTATAAATATACATGTTTGTGTGTCCGCGTCTGTTTATTGGAAAGTCCGTGTATGTTAGAGCATTTTTTATGAAAAAAAAAAACAAAAAATTGATTATTCCCAAAAATGTGACCACTTATAAGAAATGTCCGCGTACACTAGGCGCCACCATTTTTGAGATCCTCATGCTATAGATACGTTTTTGAGATATGACCTTTTGAAAATTTTTCTCCCTTTTGCAGGATATAGTTTCATAAATATCAACCTATCTCGAGAACGGATTGACCAATTTCAAAAAATGAAACACCAAGTTAAACATAATTAAGTTATTTGCAACTGTTTAGTTGGTCATTTGGCAAAATTTGTCACTTGGCCTAGTAGTTTTGACGCTATCGGAAGAAAATCCATTTTTTTTTTGTTTTGAAAAAAATCAAGTCTAATAATGTTTCAATATAAAAAAAAAATCGAAATTACAAAAAACTTTTCAGTTTATCATTTTGTGCGTAAAGATAGTTTTTTGAAGAAAAGAATGTAGTACTCTTGAAGAAAATTCATGGTAGAAAACTGAAGTTATGGACCATTGAGTGAAGGTACCAAAATTCTAAATTTTCGTGCTGTTTACGTGCTTTTTTCCATTTTGTGCCGCATTAAATTTTTTTTTTCACTAAGCACATATTTGAAATTCAATGAACCCATTTATTATTAAATTTGTTTATTTGTCTATTAATTTTTTTTAATCTGAAACAGACACGCCCACCTCATGCCCACGGTTTGAACGGGTCGGGGTATAGTAACTTTTTGCAAACATATTATTAATGAATTTCAGTTAAAAACAAGCATAATCTCTAGCGGGATCATGTCCCCGTCTACCGTTCCCGTGTTGTTGCTTACACTTTGGTACAGCCAAAAACAAAACAATACTTTTTGAATAGCTAACTACTATTGAATAGCTGTACTTTTGAGAATTACAAAAATGCGCTACATTCTTGGTTGGCGACGCCAGAACGTAACTGCCTGGGAATTTGGAGCAATTTGCGATAGGACACAAAAATGCCACCGTGTACAGTTCTCTATTCCATATCACAGTAAGTGCATCTTTTTAAATACTTTCTCCCGGCTCGGTCGTAAGCGCGCATTATATACACGGTCTAATTAAATTTGTTCATTTTTGTGAATAAAAACTAGTAAAATGAGCAAGAGAGCAAGACTATTTTCGTGTAAAGACGCTATTAAGGATCCTGGAATGCAAATATGATGGGCGACTACATTTAGTATCTTATAAGAGAAACTGATTCGGAATATAATCGACAAAAAAAGTGACAAAATCATTTTGAAATTTTACCAGCCATTTCGTATCAAAAAACAATAAATTATATGTTGAATACTTTTCTGAACTTTCTATTTTATCATTTGTTCGTCTTTATTTTTTCTCTTGCTAATGGGCAATTCCACAAAAGACGACCCTACCCAGGAATTTTTTTTTAATTTTGTTTGAACTCGATCAACAGATGTCTATATGTACGTTCGCGGTACGTATTTTTCTGTATTTTTAAAAATTCCATTTTAACATTCTAGCCTGGAGTGTTCTGCAGTCTAGATAGTATGAATAGCGAATAAGTAAATGTCTTACTATTTTTTTAATTTTTATCTTTATAAACAAAGTCAACAAAAAGTTATATCACTTCAAATTTTTCAATTTGCATTCTTAGTCACACCCGTCACATTTTCTAAAGCGTTTATTTTAAAGTAAAAACTGTATTTTGTAGACAGTAAGTATTAAAAATTGTCAAAAAGATTCCAAAGAATCTATTACACCAAAATTATTGTTTACGCTCTAAGAAACATTTTGCACAATAAATTATGTAAGATATAATTCTTCAAAAGCTTCACACCCGTAACAATTTTTTGATTGCCATTCTGAGCAGAAAACTGGTTCTTTCAGTGTCCATCTACTATTTTACTTTTGTAAACTTAACAACCTTTGGATTCGCAGCCCACTTTTTAATAAGAAATTTAATACATCTTAATTATAAGCAAAAATGTGAGAATATGGTTACACCCGTTACAATGAAATCGCCGCAATTTAACATCTCTGTCTTATTTACTTTTTTTCTTCTTTTTCTGTCTTTTTTTGAGATGTATGTATAGATATTACATTTAAAATTAAAGTTTTTAATTAAAAATTATATATATATATTAAAATACTTCAGTATTCCACCATTAATTTTCTTCAAAGGTACTGCGTTCTTTTTTTCAAAGAACTATATACACGTAAAAAATTATAAACTGAGAAGTTTTTTGAAATTTATTTGTTTTCTGTTTCTTGAAACATTATTCAACTTGATTTTTTCCAAAAAAAAAAAAAAAATCTGAAATTTCTTCTTCCGTCAAAACTACTTGGCCAAATGACATAATTTGCTTAAAGCAGTTGTAAGTTGTTTAATTATCTTTAAGTTGGTGGCTCATTTTTTTAAATGGATTAATCAGTTCTTGAGATAGGTTGATATTTATGACACTATATTCTCGAAAAAGAGGAAAACTTTTCAAAAGATCATATCTCAAAAACTTATCCATAGAAAATTGTTATCCATATCAAAAATTATTTTGATATTCGTGTTCAGCAGGCCGAAGTCAATAAGAAAAGTATAGTGGGATGTGGATATCAGACAATTTTTTGGATTTTGGCCCTTAGAGTTATTAGAGCGTCCGTCTATGGGAGCTTTCACTGTATTTAACTTTTTGAAGAATTCTGTTTTTACTCATTTCACTTACAGTGATGGACAAAAAATAAATACAGTGCAACGACATTAGAACTTTGTTAGTAAAATCTAGCGAAGTATTTATTGAATGCGAAAGGTATTTGAAAGAGGTACTGTATAAAGGCTTATCAATTTTGTTGAGCACTATTTTGTATAAATCTTGGTTTATTTAGACAAGAAAATGGGGCGCAACGAACATTTTTGGGACGAAAAAAGAGATATAATAAAAAAGTTAAAAAAATGTGGCTTATCGTACCAAAATTACATTAAGAAATAGGTTCTTTTATAGTACAGAGCTCAAAGACATAATTTGAATTGAACTTATTATAAAACATTTAAACTTAAATCTAAGGTAATTTAAAATTATTGTTATACAATTAAAAGTGTTATCAACAAATTTTTATGTTAAACAAATGTAAATTCATAAGACAGATAAAACTTAAATTAAGAATGAGCAAACAAGAGAGAGAGAGAGAAAGAGAGAGAGAGAAAGTCATATAGAGCTAAAGATTTGATATTTTGTTAAGTATTATGTGATGAAAAGTGCTTCAAAATAGCATGTTTGAAGGATGTTTTGACGTTATGGATTTTAAGCTACTAGGCAATGAATAATCTAGCGGCATTAATAAAGAATAGTCTTGTGGAGTTTAGAAAGTTAAAACTAGGTATAATTAGCACTTGGCTTCTAACTGCCCGACTAAATTGCAGTTTTTCAAATAAGTAGAAAGGAGTTTTGTGGTGTCTGAGTTTGTGTAAAAATATGCAATTCCTGGCATTAGAGTAGCTTATGATATCGCACCCAAGTATACAGTTTTTTAATTGAGCTAAATGATCAAATTGCAAGCACTCTGGGGTGCTTTTTGGGAATGGTACAAAATGCTTTTAAAACGCAAAGGCTGAAAATAGAGGACGTCCAAGGAAAACTACTAAAAAAACTGACCGTTTAATTGCGATGGAGGCGAAAAAAGATCCTTTTGTATCTTCAAAAAAAAAATTTGAATGCAGTTGCAGCCAACGTGAGTTCAAGGACAGTAAGAAGAAGGTTGGTAGAGTACAAGCTCCCATCGAGGTCACCACGAAAGGTCGCGTTGCTAGGAAAAAAGTATAAAGCAAAGGAAAGACTTCGCTCTCAAACATGAAAGTTGGTTCGGTGAAGAAGGAAAGAAAAATTGGCGAAACATTCTCTGGAGCAACGAATGTAAGTTTAATTTATTCAAATCAGATAGGAGACACAATACTAGACGGCCACCCAACACAAAATTTAATCCAAGATATAAAAAAAGACGGTAAAACATTTCGGCGGGAACATAATGGTTTAGTCATGTTTATTATGATACGGAGTTGGGCGAATATATCTCGTGGAAGGAGTTATGACTAAAGAAAGCTATGTTGCCTTTCGCTGGTGACCAAACATTCCTATTATTTGAACCTATCAACAGGATAATGATCCTAAGCACACGGTAAACTATACCAAAGAAAGGTTTCGGAATAAAAATGTTAAGCTATTGGATTGGCCGGCTCAATCGCCGGACCTCAATCCTATAGAAAACGTTTGGAAACAAGTTAAAGACATTGTTGGTCCACAAAATTCTAGGAATAAGCAGGAGTTGTGGCAAAATATATAGGCAGCATGAAGTTATTTAAGTATTATTAAATGTCAGCAATTAGCAGGCTCTATGCCAGAAAGGATTGGACAAGTGCTAAAAATCAAAAGCCATTCCACTAAATATTCACCGAATTTTAATACTACTAAGACTTTCTTTAAAAATAATAAAAATAAAATGGAGTTTTTTTAAAAAATTTAGACAGTATTTATTTTTTTGCCCACATAAAAACTGAATAATATTACAAATAGTTAAATAAAAGAGAAGCGAAAGAAATTAAGAACTTAAAAATACTTCTTATTGTTTGTAGGTATGTAATTTTAAAAATAACTTAAAAATTCGAGCCAGTTTTTTAGAAAAACTAAAACTTAGTTCATCTTGACGAGTGTATTTCTTTTTTAGTCCATAACTGTATGTATGGTATTTTTTTCTTTTAGACGTTTACGGATCACTTTTAAATCGAGGAATTTGAAACAAAAACAAAACAGCATTCCTTAAAAATTTTTCATTGTATTGAAATACCCGATGTAAGAAAAGTGTATACAAAATATTAACTACTATATGTTTTCTATTCATTTTATGTGCATATATCAAGTTCTATACAGATGAAGTGATCTATAGGTAAACAATAGTAACCACTCAAGAAAATAATTACACCATCATAACGAAAATTGGATAAAAGCTCGAAATATGTTAAATACAAATATTACACCGATTTTGTCTCTCAATGGGTCCTTCAGGCCACTGAGATATTTTGACGTAGAATTACGTCTTACAGCGCGGTTTGTATGGGGGTCATTTTCACAAATTCTTTCAAACACATTTAGAAAGCTTAGTTGACACTTGGGGGTATACCTACAGCGTTTAATATACATCGTACAAAGAGCAAATATATGACAAAATATCAGTTAGATTACGAATTATCTCAAAAACCGGTGACGATAGAAAAAAATAATAATAGTTTTGAAATCAGCGCACCAAGATTAGTCGAATATAAAACAAATATTGCTGGGAAAGTTCAAAAATAAAAATTTTGTCCCCCTGAGTTATTCAAGTAATTTGAGGTAAATGCCCTTATTAAAGGGTTGAAAATTATAGGCCCATTGTAAAACTTTCGGTTATACCTAAAATCTTAGACAAGATCGTATGCAACCGATTATTCCAAGAAATAAAAAATTATATTTCGATAAATCAGCATGGTTTCTTCGCCGGTAGATCTGCCTGCACTAATCTAGCAATTTTTACTAACCTCGGAATTACAGCTATTGAAAATAGTTTACAGGTCGATACGCTCTACACAGACTTTGTCAAAGCTTTTGACAGTTTAAGCCATCAAATCCTTATCTTCAAGTTCGAGAAGTTGGGCTTTCATTCCAGCCTCTTGCGTAGGTTGCGTCCTTATTTATGTAATAGGAAGTTGATAGTGAAGGTAAATGAAAACTTTTCTAGAGAAATCGATGCAATATCGGGAGTTCCTCAAGGTAGTCATTTGGGTCCTCTTTTATTTATTGTATATATAAACGATGTTTCCTATATTTTCAAACATAGCGAATGTTTACTGTATGCGGATGATATAAAAATTTTTATGAATATCAAGAGTTTTAGTGATTGTTCTTTTTTTCAATCAGATATTGATGCACTTATGTCCTGGTGTCGCAATAAAAGGCTTAAATTAAATTTTTCTAAATGCAAAGTAATGACATATTCCCGCAAGCAATTACCCATTGTACAGACTTATGTCTATGATTATAATAATTCATTTCAAAGGGTTGAATTAATAAAAGATTTGGGCATTCATTCTGATGCAAAATTTTCATTTAGTTACCACATTGACTACATCGTTTCCAAAGCAAACTCCCAGTTTGGTTTTTTAAAAAGAAATTCCAGAGAATTTAAAAATCCATTTACCCTTAAATCAATTTATATGTGTTTAGTTAGATCTCTTCTTGAGTACTGTAGTATAGTTTGGAGCCCATACTATGAGTATGGAATGAACAAAATCGAAAAAATACAAAAAAGATTTACTAAGTTTGCAATACGTCACATGTATTCTTATGATAATATGCCTGACTACAAAGCTCGCTGTCAATTGTTGGGTATGCAAAGCTTATCTGAAAGGAGGAATGCTCAAAATGTACTCTTCATAAAAGATTTACTTGATGGCAAAATATACTGTCCCGGTTTGCTGGAATTAGTAAAATTTTATATTCCAGCTAGGAATCTAAGAGAATCGAATCTGTTTATATTGACTTTCATCGAACTAATTATGGCTGCAATGAGCCGATATCTAGATGCTTGTCATTATGCAATTTAATCGATCACCAAATTGACTTTTCTGATAGCAGAGGAAGTTTTAAATCAAATTTGTATTATATAATTAGTTTAAGTTTAAATAATCTGTAAGGACATAGTCCAGTAGATTAGTAATAAATAAATAAATAAATAAATAAATAAACTGAAAATTTTTTTGGAAAAAACAAAAACATATTAACTGTTTCCTTATTCCAAATGGAATTACATATGAAAATATTTAAAAAAAATTATTTTCTTCATTTCATGCACTTGTGCAAATTTTAAGCCGTGTGCGCATGGGTTTATATGCATGTGATCTTGCTAAAATTTTTTGTCATCAATTACAACACTTTGAGCTCTTGGGTTGGTCTTTTTAAAATAAGGTCCACTCTAGTGTAGTTACAGAGCTATGTATTAATTATTAATATTAATTCTATATAATAAAATATTAATTAAAGATTAAACAAATATTTAAGAGCACTTTGAGCACAATTAAAGTGCCCAGTACCACTTACAAATAAGCTTAAAATAAATTTATAACAAAATTTTTAAAGCAAGTCTTAGACAGAGAAAAGTCAAAAACATATTTTAAAGATAACTCATTAAGAGCGTAATTTGTTCGATGGTGTTTTATAAAAAATAATTTAAGACACCGCAACTGCCTTAAAGGAATGTTAAACTCAATTTATTGTAGTAAAAAAGGATCATCAATATTACCTGATATAATGTCGTATATAAATAACAAAGAATTTATTTTTCTCCTCGTCTCAAGAGGCTTTAGGCCCATTAAAAAACATCGAGCAGTATAGTACTTCGCAGGTTTGAGCATGCATTAATAAGAATGCGTTGTTCTTTGAAAATCCATTTCTTTTTGAAATACCATAACAAATTCGAATTATTTCTGTTATGCATTTTAGTTTTTCCATATTAAAAATATATTTTTTTAACTAAAATTTTAATTTTAAATTACTATTAAAATATACATATATGTGTGTATGTTCTTTACTACAAGAAATATAAATAATTAAAATTTTTCCGATATTAATTTCCATTTATTAAACATTTGAATTACATTTAAATTTAACTTAAGTTTAAAAAATGAAGAAGAACAACAAATTTATCACTTAAAATATTAAACGAAAACTTTTTATAAAACAAAAGAAAATTTTGCACGAATTTAATTGTGAACCTTTTAGATCAAGAAAGTTTGAAAAAGACAACCAACAACAAATTTGTTTTTGAATATTTTTTATTAAGAAGATTAAATGATTTAAAATAGTTTTGAAAAATATAAATGAAAAATAACAGAAATTGTCTCTATTACTGCATAAAAAGGAATTCTACGTCTATATTTACGTTACTATCGAAACTGTGTCTTTTTTTTAAGCTTTCTTTAAATTTGCAGGGTATAAGTTTGTATGGACATATTTGTAAAATATTTGGTAGTTATATTTATTAAAAGACTTTTTTCTGACTTACAAAACAACAATATATTACCTAGCAAAATCTTCACTTACATGTTGTCGAGAAAATAACCCAGAACATTTAACTGTCTCGCTTCAAGAACATTTCATTTTTAACGTATTTTTTAAAGTGTTTTTTACGCGCATCTCATTGAAGGTTGTTGGAAGCTCTTTCATTTGACAAAACTTAGTTCTTTTAATGTTTGTAAATATTAGACATCAATAACTTAATAACAACTATAATTTTTGATAATAAAACATTGCGTTGAACAACTAAAAGAATTTTAAGAATCAGTTAAGAAAACAAGACCTTTATGGGCAAGTATCAAAGCTCGAAAGTATTGTAATATTATAAGATTCTGATAAAGCTTTAACCAAACCCACCACCAATAACATTTATTTTATTCAGTTAAACATAAGAAAACCTGCTTTGCACATATTATCTATAAATATTAAAAACATTCTTATCCTCGTGCGATCTGCTCAGAAAGTTAGGAAAAGTAAAGCACAAACATTACATAAATATATATTAACATTCACAATAAATCGTGATACGAATGTATGTATGAGTAAGTTTTTTTTTATATAAAATAGACACATTATTTGAAATTTCAAGCATACGGAACTATGAGTCCTTTTATAATACAAATAACATTTTATGAAAATACATTAAAATATTCTCTGCTGCTGCAGAAGAAAAACTCATGCATTCCAAACACAATCAAATGTATGCAAAATTATACGAATCTGCACATCTATCTGCATGCATATTTTTAGGCATGCTCCCTTAAGAATAGTTTCGCATTATCCTGTAACTGAATTTTCGTATGTGAACAAGTTTTTTTCAGAAACATGCAACAATGCAACGCTGTTCCAGTTTCAGAACAAGAAAAAGGCAAACAAATTCATTTAAGAATTTATTTGATGACATTTTTTGTCCCATCCTTAAAGTATGCAATTTCAAAGACAAATGCCAGATTCGGAACAATAGTAATCAGCAACAAATTCCATCAAAGCGTGTAGGATTCCATCTCATTTCATAGCTCCTAAGAGATTTTCACTCAAATCCACATCCTTGCTAATTGTCTCTTCAACATTGCATTAAGCTAACTGCTGTGACTTAAAACTGTTTATGTATGAGTTTAAGAATAATTCATGATATGCATAAAAGCTACGCTTATGTGAAATGTGGCTGACATGATGAGCTGTTAGTTGAAAAAGATATGTTTTCCGACTTCGTGCTCCACCAGTTGTTGCCATTTCCGGATTTTTTTTTTTTTGTGCAGTTACTTCAACTTGACTTGTCAAATAGCTAAACAAGCAAAAGTTAGCGCGAAATTTGACATTTATTTGCCAAGATGACAGCTGAAACAAAAAACTGACATGTACTAACATTTGCATAGTAATTAATAATGCATTTTTGAGCTAGGTTTGTTTGAGAAATAAAAAAGATAGAAAAACAGCACCATGTAAAATAAACAAAAGTCAAGAGATGTGCATTCAACAAGACCCAAAAAAAAAGTAACAAAATGAATGGCAAACGGAAATGAAAACTTTGTCAACTTCACTGCTGCTGTTGTTCCTTCTCCTTCTACATAGTAAAAGTGCACCAACTTGCTGGAGTTGCTAAATTAAATGCAAAAACTTTCTGTTGACTTGCATTCGGACACTTTTAATAGTGTTGACATAGTGCGTCATCTGAAGAATTGCATCACCCACCAAGGAATTAAAAGTTTCTTTTGTGTTGTCTGCGCTAAGTTTTAGGTGAGCGAATGGAATAATAAGCTGAAAATTTCAAAATTTATTTCCGCGTTTATGAGCAAGAAAAATATACTTTACTTCTATACTTTGCTTGTCTTCTTAATAAGCCAAGATATTAAATAGTTTATTTCTAGCTAATTATGTTTGGAAAAATAACAACGAGAAATAAAATAAGAAAAAAATAGTAAGGAAATACACAGTATATTTTAATCTATTTGAAGCTGGTTTAATTGTTTTATTACGAGTATTTTGATGCCGTCACTTTGAATTGGGGCTCAAATTACAACTGGGTTAAAATTGTGTCGATCGAATTTAGTTCGCAGAAGAAATTTTTCTTTTTATTATCTTTACCCTATTTGTCCCACAACTATTTATTTTAATTTTTTTGTTTTTTTTTTTTGCAAAAATTCAAATCAATTGGCTATAGAAAGGATAAAAATGTAATAGTTTTTAATTTTTTATGCTTGGTTTTTTTTGAAAATCGTGTTGCCAAATGGAACCGCTGGGCACAACTTATGTTTTCACTTTTCAAAAAGGATAAGACAATAAGTTTTTTGTATTTTTGTATTTTTTATTTAGAATCAAGTGGAAAAAGAAAAACCCAAAAATAGCCTGTATGCAGTCATTGGCGTCGGAAGCGGGGGGCAAGGGGGGCAGTTGCCCCCGCACTTTTTTAGCTAGATAAACAATTTAAAAGGAAAAGTTATTCAAAATATCAGTTTTTTTTGCAACGATAATATTTTTGTATTATATATTTTCCTCTTCTTTCTCTCTTCTTCATGTTTCATGTGAAGAAATTTTGGTGAACTTTTTTTGCACCACCATTTGTACTGCCCCCCCATTTGTACTGCCCCCCCAGATGAAATTCGCTTCCGACGCGCTTGTATGCAGTACAGAAGTGAAACTTCTTAAAATTAAAAAGAGAGATTTGTTTGAAAGAAATACGTCTAATAATTCCCATACAAAAATATTCCGTACATATAATATTTACACTGTCATTGGTTGGTGCTTCAAATGTAATGCAGTTTTTAATGGTTTGTGATAGTTAGAATGGTTTCGACGTGAAAAAATGGCTACTTTTGTAGGGCGATCTTTTTTGGAGGTCCCCATACAAAAAACACAAAATATAGAAAAAAATGTCTATGGTAGTTCTTATCAAAAAACCTATGACCCCGGGGGAGATCAAATGTTTAAGCTGCTCCTTTCAATTTTTCCCCATACAAAAAAAAAAATACAAAAATTGGAAAAAATGTCTATTATGGTTGATATCAAAAAATTTTGACCCGTTTAGGGGTCAGATGTATTAGCTGGCCATATAAATGTTCCTTATTAACATTTCTTCTAAGCACAAAAAATACAAAAAATATAAAATATCATTGCTCGTGTATACAAAAACGTGTTCATGGTGAAAGCTTTTACACCTTCATGGTGAAAGCTACACCTAAGAATTTTCACTTCAAAAACTATGTAGAAGCTTTTAAAATGTTTTGTAAGCTTTGCAAAAGCTGTGCCAGATTTTATATATCTACTATCGTGGTACCATATGGAACCACTGGACACAACTGCATATTGCACTTTCTGAAAGTCATATACCCAGTTGCGCCCAGATGGAGAGCATGTTTTTTCTGATTCTAAGTACATAGTATCAATGGGAAAAAATTTGCGGAAAAATGGTAAAAAATTAATTTTTCATTGAAATGTTTGCAAGAACTTCGATTTTGCGGATTTTTTAATGGCCTTTATCAAGAGTCTGGTGAAAAAGTTATGCAAACTACAGACACAAAAGTTACTAGATCTTAAAAAACAATGTTTTATTTAGTAATGGACGTCTTTAGTATAATGAAATAACATTATCCTGATTAAAACCTTGTAATGGGGGTTTTGTTCACAGGCTGAGGTATGCTCAGCGGTTCCAGGGTCAAACAAAAGACCCTCAAACTTTTGTCCAAAATAAATAAGTAGACTTGGTGATTTTCTTGCTCAGACGATATTTTCTGATTTATTGTTAAATCAAGTCTTTCTTACAATACACAATATTTTAGGAATATGATAAATTTACAGCGGTGGGTGAGTCTGCCGATGCTGGTTCGACGATATTTGGTATTTGGCGAAGTTCGGTGCTGTTCGGTGATATTCGGTGATGTTCGGTGTTCGCTGAAGTTCGGTGCTGTTCGGTGCTGTTCGGCGGTGTTCGGTGATGCTCGGTGTTCGCTGAGGTTCGGTGATGTTCGGCGATGTTCGGTGATGTTCGGTGTTCGCTGAGGTTCGGTGATGTTCGGATATGTTCGGTGTTTGCTGAAGTTCGGTGATGTTCGGCGATGTTCGGTGTTCGCTGAGGTTCGGTGATGTTCGGTGATATTCGGTGTTCGCTGAAGTTCGGTGCTGTTCGGTGATGTTCGGCGATGTTCGGATATGTTCGGTGTTTGCTGAAGTTCGGTGCTGTTCGGTGATGTTCGGCGATGTTCGGTGATGTTCGGTGTTCGCTGAGGTTCGGTGATGTTCGGTGTTCGCTGAAGTTCGGTGCTGTTCGGTGATGTTCGGCGATGTTCGGATAGGTTCGGTGTTTGCTGAAGTTCGGTGATGTTCGGCGATGTTCGGTGTTCGCTGAGGTTCGGTGATGTTCGGTGATGTTCGGCGATGTACGGTGATGTTCGGTGTTTGCTGAAGTTCGGTGCTGTTCGGTGATGTTCGGCGATGTTCGGTGATGTTCGGTGTTCGCCGAGGTTCGGTGATGTTCGGCGATGTTCGGTGATGTTCGGTGTTCGCTGAGGTTCGGTGATGTTCGGTGATGTTCGGTGTTCGCTGAAGTTCGGTGCTGTTCGGTGATGTTCGGCGATGTTCGGATAGGTTCGGTGTTTGCTGAAGTTCGGTGATGTTCGGCGATGTTCGGTGTTCGCTGAGGTTCGGTGATGTTCGGTGATATTCGGTGTTCGCTGAAGTTCGGTGCTGTTCGGTGATGTTCGGCGGTGTTCGGTGATGCTCGGTGTTTGCTGAAGTTCGGTGATGTTCGGTGATGTTCGGTGTGACTGACTAAGGCAAGACCCGACTATGAACAAACTTGTTCTCGGTTCCAGCCAGTAGCGACGGTACAAAGCACTACGCTCTCGAGCCGTGCCGAAGTCTGTCACAACGCGGTCTATTTATCCGTATGCTGCCATTAACCTTCTGGGAATTATAGCGTTGCGTGTGGTTTATGTAGACTCGGCTGTTGACTACGTTGAATGTGCTGGCTGTATGTGTGCGTGTGTGTGTAGGTATGGCTGTTGGTTGAGTTAAGCGCACAGTGGTGTAGTAAGGCAGTGGCGTAGTGTGCGGGGTGCAAACTTGTAACGGGGATCACCGTTACAACTCCCCCCCTACTTCGGAGAGTGATTTGTCAGGTTATTATTTATATATATTTTTTTTTTCTGCTTCAACTTCGGCTTCCAGTGCTCGAAATATATTTTCGGTTGATGCTCTACTTCGTTTGGTTTTGACGAAGTGGCTTAATTGCCTTCGTAAATCCTCTACAGTGCAGCCATCAATTGGTAACCCGATCTTTCGGCACTCGTTAATGAGCCGTTCCTTTTTAAGTAAGTATATCCAGCCGAGTGAATCCGATGTTAGATGTTTGTCCATATTATTATTTTTATTGTGTATTGTACCTGCTTCGTCGTCGTTGGTGGGTGCGTTCGGTTTTCCACTGCCGTCTTTGGAAGCAGGTCCCTGCTCGGGCGCCATTTGTAATGGGGGTTTTGTTCACAGGCTGAGGTATGCTCAGCGGTTCCAGGGTCAAACAAAAGACCCTCAAACTTTTGTCCAAAATAAATAAGTAGACTTGGTGATTTTCTTGCTCAGACGATATTTTCTGATTTATTGTTAAATCAAGTCTTTCTTACAATACACAATATTTTAGGAATATGATAAATTTACAGCGGTGGGTGAGTCTGCCGATGCTGGTTCGACGATATTTGGTATTTGGCGAAGTTCGGTGCTGTTCGGTGATATTCGGTGATGTTCGGTGTTCGCTGAAGTTCGGTGCTGTTCGGTGCTGTTCGGCGGTGTTCGGTGATGCTCGGTGTTCGCTGAGGTTCGGTGATGTTCGGCGATGTTCGGTGATGTTCGGTGTTCGCTGAGGTTCGGTGATGTTCGGATATGTTCGGTGTTTGCTGAAGTTCGGTGATGTTCGGCGATGTTCGGTGTTCGCTGAGGTTCGGTGATGTTCGGTGATATTCGGTGTTCGCTGAAGTTCGGTGCTGTTCGGTGATGTTCGGCGATGTTCGGATATGTTCGGTGTTTGCTGAAGTTCGGTGCTGTTCGGTGATGTTCGGCGATGTTCGGTGATGTTCGGTGTTCGCTGAGGTTCGGTGATGTTCGGTGTTCGCTGAAGTTCGGTGCTGTTCGGTGATGTTCGGCGATGTTCGGATAGGTTCGGTGTTTGCTGAAGTTCGGTGATGTTCGGCGATGTTCGGTGTTCGCTGAGGTTCGGTGATGTTCGGTGATGTTCGGCGATGTACGGTGATGTTCGGTGTTTGCTGAAGTTCGGTGCTGTTCGGTGATGTTCGGCGATGTTCGGTGATGTTCGGTGTTCGCCGAGGTTCGGTGATGTTCGGCGATGTTCGGTGATGTTCGGTGTTCGCTGAGGTTCGGTGATGTTCGGTGATGTTCGGTGTTCGCTGAAGTTCGGTGCTGTTCGGTGATGTTCGGCGATGTTCGGATAGGTTCGGTGTTTGCTGAAGTTCGGTGATGTTCGGCGATGTTCGGTGTTCGCTGAGGTTCGGTGATGTTCGGTGATATTCGGTGTTCGCTGAAGTTCGGTGCTGTTCGGTGATGTTCGGCGGTGTTCGGTGATGCTCGGTGTTTGCTGAAGTTCGGTGATGTTCGGTGATGTTCGGTGTGACTGACTAAGGCAAGACCCGACTATGAACAAACTTGTTCTCGGTTCCAGCCAGTAGCGACGGTACAAAGCACTACGCTCTCGAGCCGTGCCGAAGTCTGTCACAACGCGGTCTATTTATCCGTATGCTGCCATTAACCTTCTGGGAATTATAGCGTTGCGTGTGGTTTATGTAGACTCGGCTGTTGACTACGTTGAATGTGCTGGCTGTATGTGTGCGTGTGTGTGTAGGTATGGCTGTTGGTTGAGTTAAGCGCACAGTGGTGTAGTAAGGCAGTGGCGTAGTGTGCGGGGTGCAAACTTGTAACGGGGATCACCGTTACAACCTAAATAAACTTCACGAGTATATTTCGTGGCTTCATATGGAGCCGCTGGGACAATTCGGATTAACGTCGAAAATTACCTACTGGGCCTAAGTAAGCCTCTCTCCCTCCCCAGAGTTATCGAACATTCAAGAGATCATTTTTGGACGTGTTTTTGCATCAACAACGATTATTGTGCAATATTTTTTTTTTGTCTTTATTATTATTGTTTGTGATTTCACACCAAAAAAAAAATCTTCGTACTATGTACAAAACTATTTTTATGTTCTTCAAAACTGATTGTTCCTTTCAGCCTACGAACGATTTTGTAAATAATAAATGTGACCGTTTGCACATTTTCAAAGAAGAATTTGTATATTTTATAAAAGCATTCGTTTTACCTACGAAATAAAATAATTGAATATTACGAATGCCTTTGTACAATATAAGAATGCACACGTTTCAAATTTACGAATCCGTGTATACATTGCACAAACGTATTCTTAATATTATTTATTTTTTATTGGTATACAGCTACATTGTGTATGAGTTCACATGTGTATTAGTACATAGTTAGGGTATTCACAAGGTGTGCTATCATGTCATATTGTCCTAAAAGTTTAGAACTAAAATTTACAAGATAAATAAATGCAAATAAGAAACCGCTGTTTAATTATGACACTTCAACAAACATAGCCTTTAGAGATGTAATATATTAGTCCTTTTTTAGATTCAAGACAACAATTTAATATTTAAACTAGTGTAGAATCTTAGGGCAATATGACATTATGACGCGATAGCACACCTTGTGAATACCATAAATATGTTTTAGTGCACATGTAAGCGACGTCGGAATTGCTCGTGACATGAAAGTAATCATTTGAACTTAAAATATAATGTCAAGGAAGTGTCTTGAGCAGCCACATCTGTATCATAGTTCACTACGTTTCTCAATAAATTTTAAAAATACATATATTCACCAATATACCAACGCTGCTGTCACCACTTTGTATATTAAGGGAGTATTCCTGTTTGGCAAAAAAAAAATTTTGCATTTTTTTTTTGCATAGTTTTATAGCTTGGATACTTGAGAATATCGTCCCAAAAGGGTTTTTAAAATTCGAAATACTTTATGAGATATAGCCTTTTTTGTCCAGAAATGTTTTCGCCAAAATGCGATTTGCTTAATTTGCCTACTTTTTGAATGCAACGGTTTGAAGCAACCTCCGAATTTCGTTCAACGCGTTCTTTAGTAGGTAATAACTTGTTTGTATACGCATTTTAAAAATAAATGGACGTGCGCGCGTATACAGTTTTGAAAAGTACAGTTTTGATGAAAATTTTTGTTTGTGCTAAAGACAATCGATAGAAATAGTAATAGAAATAAAAATAAAAGAAACACCGGTAGCAATCGAAAAACTCGTCCCTTGAAACGCCAGTTTCGTGGTAACCAACACTAAAGAGATGAGGATACCGAATTCACAAGTATATCGGCAAAAAAAAATTGTTTTATATTTAACGAAGGTTTTTTGCCAATACTTCAAATAATGAACCTAATGGGCATCCCGATTGGCAACGTCACATATAAATTCACCATGTCTCGGAACGAAGAACGTTTGAAAATGTCCGAAGCCAGAGCTCTGGCCGCATCAAAAGAAGGTAGAACTGCCCGAAGAGCACAAAGAGCCGCTGAGTCTCATTTGAGCTGGCGTTGCAGATTGATATATGTAAGTATATCACAAAAAAAAAAATGTTTTATTGCCTAAAATTTCTTTGAATTTTTTCAAAATCACGTTTTTGAACTTCGAAGTCATTTTTCTCTGGTTCTACTGAACCGATTTTGATGAAACTAAGTGCAATCGACGCAAAATTGTCGAATGTTTAAAACTGCATATTTTTTTATGCAAAAAATAACTTCAAACTTAAACGCGTTTATCTCGAAACCACGTTTTTCGAGCTTGCGGCCCAGATTGCGCCCGTAGTTCTAACCGATTTTGATGAAACAAAGTGCAATCAACGCAGAATTGTTAATTTTCTGGTCTCTTAACGCAATTTTAAACAATATTTTTATATTTTGTTTTTACACTAAACTAGAAAAAAAAGACCCAAAATCGGTTTTTCATTTTTCAATGACCGCTATTTTGTAAAAAATAATCGCAAAATTACGATTGAGGTAGAGATCAGAATTACATCTGTACTAAATCTAACGCCGTTTACTCTTTCTATTTCAGATCAGCCGAAGTCGAGTTATCCGGGCCGCAAGCAGCATACCTTTTTTTTCGACGCCCAACTTTGAAGGCCGAAAACTTTCGTCCAAAGGAAAAAAATTTGTTATTTAATTAAATATGTTCTTAACACAATAAATAAAAAGAATTTAAATAACTCTTTGCATTTTCAAATGAGAAATTTTTCAAAAAGGGTCCAAAAACAGCCTTCCAACCAGAAATACTCCCTTAACAAAGTATATTCTTACAAACGCACGTTCGTAGAGCGTACAATGTTACGAATTCAACAATTTTTCATCTGGTCAGCACTACAAAAGTTTTTACTATGAACCAATCATTTGTACATTTTACGCCAACCAATACATACCTTTATTTGTACCAATAGCTGTTTGTATCACTACAAAGATTTAATTCGTATTTTTATCCTAAATATTTTTTGGCTGCAGTGTTTTCAGTGCGCAAATTGTGCATAGGTTTTGATTTTTTTTGTTGTTTATTGTGTGGGGAAATGTTGGGGAAACTACAAATGATCATCATTCCTGCCAACATCATAGCTGCCTATGCCAAAATATAAACAAACAGGCCACCATTTTCTTTACATGGGCCTACTTAGATGCAATAGGTTATATTACCGCCTCCCAGAGTGTTGCCCATCCTAGGGTTAAAATAAAGAAACTTATGTTTGTATCACTTTCAATATTCGTTGAAAATATTTGATAAAAATTTAACAAATAATACTAGTTTAGTTTAATAAGAACACGAAATATTTTTCCTTTCTATTAAATACATTTATAGTACAAATAATAATAAGTCAAAAATGACCAATTCATATAAAAATAAATAGGAAAATTAGTAGTATAATGAAAAAAAGAAAACTATGTTACATATTATAGATATTGAATTCATAAGTGTATAAATTGGGATAGGTTGATTTGATAAAATCATATTTGTACAAATTTTCCCTATTAGAGGACAAAAAAGAGTTTGAGGATTTTTTCCTCCGTGAAAAAATGTACCCCTCATTTGTTTTTTTTTTTAATTTTTCAACATTTTTTAACTGTAACCCCCCTAATGGCTCATTTTTTTGTAAATCTGATGTCATAAAAAATTCCTCGGCCTACTTAACCTTAAAAACGTACTTCAAAAATTTGCACGAAATCGATCAATCGAAAACGAAGTTACAGCACTGTGAATATTAACACACTAAAGAAGTACAGGGTGGGCCAAAAACAAGTTTTTTTTTTAAATGCAATAAAATGAACAAAATTTAAGTTTTCCATGTATTATGGCGTTATTAGTAAGAGCAAAAATTTTTATTAATTATGGAACACAACGTCGTTCAAGTGGCTGCCTTCGCTGGCTTCGCAGGAGCGCACTCTGTCACTCCAATTTTCCAAAACCATGGTTTCGGGCTGTAGCTCACGGATTGCTTGGATGATATTGCCCTTAAGTACTTGAATCGTTTCCGAATTTATGGCATAACATCGTTTCTTCACGTTTCCTCACAAAAAATAATAAATAATAAATAAGTCCAAAGGGATCAAATCGCTGCTCTGAGATGGAGAATGAACATCATCAAGGCGGCTGATAACACGATGAAGAAATTTAGTGCGCAAAAGATCGATTGTGGCATGGGCTGTGTGGCATGTAAGTCATCCTGCATGAACCAGAAGTCGTCCAAATTCATATCTCCAATTTCAGTAAAAAAAAATCGGTTACCATAACTCCGTTACGCCGACCGTTGAGTGAAACGTTGTTCCTAGCTTCATTTTCGAAGAAAAATGGTCCAGTTATGCCACAACTCCACAATCCGCACCAAATTGTTAATCTCTGTGGATGTATCGGCTTTTCGACAATAACGTGCGGGATTTCCGAGCCCCAGATGTGGCAATTTTGAATGTTGTCCACTACCATACCAGTCTCTAGATGTCTATAGGGTGCTTCATTTCCGTCAAAACTTATTTTCAATTAACTCATGGTTTGGTCTACACAGCTCACTTTGGAAATAAGTTTTCAAGATTTCCCAACGTTGTTCAAGCGTAAAACTTCTCACTTCTTTCCGCGGAGTTATGATACTGACTCTATATCAAGATTTCGAGTAGTAAACAGCTGTTAGCGTCAAAATAACCTACGATTTAAAAAGAAATCCATAGATGGCCTACCCTTTATATGTATATAATAACAATTTTTTTCTTTCGAACTACAACGAAAAAGTCAAAATGAGGGTACATTTTAATTCGCGGAGAAGAAAATATTCCCTTAGAATCCTTTTTTAGTCCTTTTATAAGAAAAATATTTGCAAACATAATTTCATCAAATCGGCCCACCCTAGTATACATATGTCATTTTTGTTGTCGTTAGCTATTTAGCATTGAAAAAATCTTTAGAATTGCTCGGAATGCTGAATGCGGGTTCATGACATCCTACAAACAAAAACCTTGTTTTTCGCTGAAGCTTATCTCTTTTCCAAAACATCTGAAAATTTTTTTTTAACGATGGTCATAAAAGGAACCTTTTCAACCATCGTGTTTAGTACTTGGCGTCCCAGAAATGCTTCTAAGCCAGATCGACGTCCAAAATGTCAAGTGACGTTTTATTATGATCTCAACATGTGGCCGAAAAAGTTGATCTGCCAGCGCATGTAAAAAAATCGACGGCTGTCCGTTCTAGTTTTTGCATTCATTTAGTCATGTTATACATATGCCGATAGTCCTCTTATGTCTTTAAGAGGATTATGTGCCCAACTGTTAGTCCATAACAGCCACTCTGCATTGGTTTTATTTTTGTAAAAGATAATAGCTACTGTTTCGTTTTCTTCTTTTATGGTTTCTGTGTCATAATGCATGGAAGAAAGTAGGAAAACTGCCTTGTTTTTTCGGCACGTCAGAAATCAAACTCACGTCATCACTGCATCCAAATCGATTTTTATAAGCCAACATTTTAGTTGGAAATGTTGCCAAACAGAAGCAAACTTTGTCAACTATAATCTAAAGTTTTAATTAAAATTCTTTACATTGCTTGGCTGCCTTTAGTGGTCTACCCAGACCTATGATATGATCGAATGAGTGTAAAAAGTAATATTGGTATCACTCAAAAACCAAAAATGAAGTTAGCAATTTTTCTTTTCAAATACCTTAAGAATTAATCACCTGAGGCTATAATAAAGCATCATTTCCATAACTAAAATTTTTCATTGAAAAAAATCTATTATAACTAGACAGTAGGTCTGGCTAGACCCAATACCAAACATAAGGATTAATTAAAGAGAGTACTTTTGATTAAATTTTATGTGTGATCACTTTTAGTTCAGTCTTTAACGCGAACTGCAGATAACACAACATAATAATTGTTTAATAATTGCTAATGCACTGAACTGTATTTTCATAACAAAGATATAACTATTTTCTCTGGTCTCACCTCAAAACTTTAATATCTCGTGTCTGCTTTATTTTAAAATGTATGCTTGACAAATTTCTTAGAGCATATAAAAATCAGTAGCTTGTTATCTAACTTTGAAACTATACAAGGAAACATATTTGTGCAGAATTTTCGCTACAGTCAACAACATGTGGCTTAATTAACACTTTGCTGATACAAACACACGGGTGTACAAACACACATGCTAATTTAACGCATCCATAGGATAACATAACCACTTTTGCCACACGCATTGGATTAAAAACAACAACAACAACAACAACTAGAGTAACTGAAGTCAAAATGTGGTGACATAAGTTCAGGTGGCATCGCGAAAATGAGGTTAAGTGCAACGCGTTTATAGAGGAAATACATAAAAGTGTCGCCTGTGTATATTTAGCTAGTTAATAATTAGCAGTAAAAAAACTGACGGCGTCAGGCAGGCCCGAAACCAGGATTTTCTATGAAGAGGGTTTTGACTACACAAATTTATTTTCATGGATGTGCTATTGCTGGCACTTTTTTAGCTTCACGAATGATTTTTAGCTTCATGGCTTAAAAGCTATGTACAATAAGATACCTTGAAAAACAAAGATCTATTATGCTATAATTTAATGTTCTTTATTAAATGACGGTTAGAATTCAAGTGCTACATAAATGATATATACGTTTGTTAATTTAACTTATAATTCAATGTACATAACATAACATAACATAACATAACATAACATAACATAACATAACATAACATAACATAACATAACATAACATAACATAACATAACATAACATAACATAACATAACATAACATAACATAACATAACATAACATAACATAACATAACATAACATAACATAACATAACATAACATAACATAACATAACATAACATAACATAACATAACATAACATAACATAACATAACATAACATAACATAACATAACATAACATAACATAACATAACATAACATAACATAACATAACATAACATAACATAACATAACATAACATAACATAACATAACATAACATAACATAACATAACATAACATAACATAACATAACATAACATAACATAACATAACATAACATAACATAACATAACATAACATAACATAACATAACATAACATAACATAACATAACATAACATAACATAACATAACATAACATAACATAACATAACATAACATAACATAACATAACATAACATAACATAACATAACATAACATAACATAACATAACATAACATAACATAACATAACATAACATAACATAACATAACATAACATAACATAACATAACATAACATAACATAACATAACATAACATAACATAACATAACATAACATAACATAACATAACATAACATAACATAACATAACATAACATAACATAACATAACATAACATAACATAACATAACATAACATAACATAACATAACATAACATAACATAACATAACATAACATAACATAACATAACATAACATAACATAACATAACATAACATAACATAACATAACATAACATAACATAACATAACATAACATAACATAACATAACATAACATAACATAACATAACATAACATAACATAACATAACATAACATAACATAACATAACATAACATAACATAACATAACATAACATAACATAACATAACATAACATAACATAACATAACATAACATAACATAACATAACATAACATAACATAACATAACATAACATAACATAACATAACATAACATAACATAACATAACATAGCATAACATAACATAACATAACATAACATAAGGTATCAAATGAAAGATCTGGCTGCACAGTATGACCTTCGACCTGAAATATGAGCGTAAAAGGAGCATTTATTAAATAAAAGCTAAGCTATAACAGATGGAAAATATAGTAAAAGAGGAAATTTTAGACATTGATAAGGTGTGCAAAAAATACTTCCGACATTTTGCGCCATTTTTTTATGATAAAAGTGTGAATATACATTGTGATGGTGAAATTTCTTACAAATAGCAAATTATGAAAATTTTTCGTTATTTGGATATGAAAATTATTGTGATAGCTCGAAAACTATAGATGTTTTCAGTAAAAAGTGTTTTTGTTTTACAAAATGTATTTTTGTATTAAACGTATTTGGTTCAGAAATATAACGGTATACGAAAGCTTTTTTTGTAAATTTTTTTCTCGGATAATATGTTAAAAAAATAATGACATCAAAACTATTGGGATGTCTCAAAAAATGTAGATTTTCTCAGTACGTATTTCCTTGAAGTAGGGTCATAGCGAAACGATTGAAGCGAAACGAAGAAACGAAGAAAAAAACGATTGAAATTTCAAGTTTTGATTTTGCAAGCATCATGATAGAAACTGTTTTGTGCATTTTGTGTCAAAATGAAGCAATTTTAGCTAATAAGTGATATGTCATATGAAAGAGTGTAAAAAAAGAAAATTTTATAAGAAAAAAAAAATTACAACAACAAAAACGTTTAGCCTATGTTTTGAGCAAAAACTTAATATTTTATAGTTTTTTTAAAACCATATAAAACATTGAATTGGTGAGATAACAGTTAATCTTTTCTTATTTCTTCAAAGTTATTTAATTGATCTTTTAGACAAAGAAAATTTGTTGAAAATCGATTTAAGAAATGGCTGAGATCATTTTGGCCTATGATTTTTTTGATGAAAATTATATTTTTCAAAATGTTGTTTTTATATTTTCTACAAAGCTCTACAGCTTAAAAAATAATTTCTGTGAAAAAAATTTTCAAATAATTCAAACCACTCCAAAGTTATATACACAAATCTATGTTTTAAGCCATTTCATTATATATAAAAATACGCGTAGAAGAAACAGTTCTTACGATTTTATGAACCGATTTTGATGATTTTTAAAATAAATTAGAGTAGGGAGAAGAAGTTCAACGAATAGTTATGTGACCTTTGACCTGAAATATGAGCATATTTGAGAAGAAAAATCCAATCTATAAGAAATGGAAGAACATGGCGTAGGTGGAAATTTTTGATACTAATACAATGTATGAAAAACATTTTTCACTATCTCTTACGGATACCCTACAATAAGCATTTTTTATAGCACCTTTTTTATTTTACAAATGGCAAGTTCTGAAAAATTTTGATATAAAAGTTATGACGATATCTCAAAATCTGGTGCTTTCTCTCGAAACTTAAGATTTTCTTAGTACAGCACATTTTCTTAAGGCAAGGTCAATGCCTCAGAATGAGAAAAGCGATTGAAATTTCAGAAAGTTGGTCGAATTTCGACCACAGGCGATACTAGTTGTATTAAATACGTCTGATTTATTTTTAGGTAAAACGTACTTCACAGTAACGGAATTGGTTGTCAACAAATGTAACAGCATATTTGTAACCAGCATGTGACATCGCTATGAACAATCTCCAATAATTATGTTGTCCGCTGCCCTTCTGATTACACAGATCACACACGGAGGCAACTTCTCAATTGCTAATTTTATTTTATCCGAATTGCTAAACAATTGCACGGTGTAACAGCTATATAGTTTCAGCCAAAATTCTTAGAAATTCCGAGAGAGAAACATCTTTTGATTACATAGCGACTAGTCCGACCTCTCCATTGCATAACAGTTTTTTTAAATAATTTTAAACTTAAGAGTAAGAATTCTGGTATTCCGACTTTTCACAATTTTTTGCATATGCTATGGTTGTTAGAATTTAAAATTAAAATGCACTTTTATTTAATGAAATTAAACGCCGAATGGTACTGTGCCAAAAGATTTTTGAAAAAAGATACAAAGTGTGTTTATCGAAATAGAGGAATAAATTTTTCATAAATTTTGCACAAATGTTAGTGTTTATTTATTTTTTTCAAAATAATAACCAACAAAAATCCTTTATCATTAAATGGCAGCAGTTTGTTTTCTGCGAGCACATATAAGAAAAATCGGTCATTTTAAATTTAAGAAACACATTAAAACTGCTGCCATTTTTCCAATTTTAAATTTATTTTAGTTATCTTAGACATTTTAGAAAAGCATTTTATAGTATTAACGCTTTTTGCAAAGACAATTATGGATTTTTAATGGTTACTATTCTTAAAAAAATCAAGACGCACTAAAATTTGTGCAAAGTTTATAAAAAATTTAATTCTCGATTGCGATAAGCACACTTTGCATATTTTTCCAAAAATCTTTTGGCACTGTAACATTCTACGTATAATTTCATTAAACAAAAGTTTATTTTAGTTAACTATGGCGGAGCACGGCCAAATAAGTTTAATTAATGTCAAATTGATTAAATAATCTAATAATTGATCGATTTCGGTCAAAGTCATGTGTAATTGAACATATGGTTGTGAAAATAGCCACCTTTCAGATAGAACACTAGCTTCTGGCGAAGCAAAAAACTCGTTTCATTTCTATGGTGCATTTCGACAAACTATCGAACACCAATGAATATTGAAATAAATAAAGAAGCAACTAGAACAGATGGCAACCCTTGATAGCTAACCCTTGATAGCTACTTTGTCATATGATTAGCAGCCATACAATTCAAAAGAATGAATTCCAAAATCTGCGCACTCATATACTTGTTTAAACAGTGAGTTGATCACAGCTTAATCACTCATAGACTACTGAAGAGGAAAATGTAGTAATTTCCGAAACAGACTTTCTAGTCAGCTAAGTGATTGATTCTATAGAGTTGTTGTTGTTGTTGTTGCCTTCTTTTAAAAATTTACTTGATCTAAAGCTCACAATTTAATTCAAAAGTTTATTTTGTTTTTAACTACAACTTTTCAGCGTTACTTTATGTTAAATAAAATTATTGTTCTTTTGATTTTGATTAGATATGGAAAGAAAAGTTTCAGCGTAGAATTATGGCCTGATCAGGATTCGAACTCGGGACCCCTAAGTTACAGTCAAGCGCGCTTTCACTAGGCTATAGAGACTTCCTTGTTGCATTAGTATTAGTTTAATAAAACTTATGACAATAACGGTAAAAATTTGAATTTGATTTCTTCTTTCAATTTGAGTTATTGAGTCCTACAATATTTATGTATGCCCAGTAGAAAAAGTAAGGAGTAAGGAGCAATTGCAGAAGCACTTCTTAGGCAGGTAGAGGGCCTTACCAACTGGTTTCTTTTCTTAATTATTTCTTATATGAAACGAGCCAACATGCAAGGCATTGCAATCTCCCTTCTCCAAAAAGAGCTTATATAAGTTGTTATGTGCAAGGGCTTCAGGAATGTCTTTGCGAGAACAATTTCCATAAAGCGTTTTAAAGAACAGCACTCAGAAGTGGTTATATTCAAGCACTTCTATAACAAGTTACACTTCTATAACAAGAAGTACTTACATAAGAGGTTATATGGAATCTATTCAAAAACACCTGCTTTCATCGCACTAAAACACACTGTTGTAAAGTAAATGTTTGATTTTGTAATAAAATTATTACAAAAGTAAAGTATTATTACAAAAGTAAAGTTTTCAAATGTGTATATGGATAATGGTTAACAATGAAGGATTAGGAATGTTAAGTAGAAAGTTCATTTATTTTCTTGGCTAAGCAAGTAGATTTGTGGACCTCATTTTTTGCAATTTTAAATCCTTTTTTTAATTCAGTAATATAGTTTTCTTTTGTTATGTAGATGTCCTGAGAAGCTTCTGTAAGTTAAAGTAGGAATTAGAAAAATGTGATATTAATGCGATTGGTAGAAACTTACTATAAAAGATATTATTGATCGCATTGAATAATTTAAAGGCCTCCTTTTTTTGAATGCCATCATAATTATAATTTAAAAAAATGTCTGGTCCAATCAAATTGTGGATGTTTTTGGCTATACCGCCTCTTTTGCATATTTTTTGTACTACGGTCAACTAAAGCAAAAAAGATTTTGTACTAAAAATTAAATAGAAGATTTGTTAAAAATATACCAAATCCTGCTCATTGTAATGTAATATTTCAGCTTCCAAACGCTGCAATTCTTCATTGTTTTTAAGAGGAAATATTTGGGATATTTGTGAGTGTTGTTTATTTTGTTGTGCTAGATCGCGCATTAGGACTTTCATTGAAGCTAATTCGCCTATAATAAACTCATTTTGTTTTTCAACTGTTTCTTTCAGCTCTACAATGCTGGTATTTTGCTTTGCTATAACTGCTGCAAATAAAACATTGTTTTAAGTTAAATTATTATTTACTTTTTAACTTACTACTTTTTTGGTCATATGATTTTAAATCTCCTTTTGAAATGTTTACTCTCTGTAAAACGCCTCGATTCTCCGACATGTTTAGACTTAAGAAAAATATTTTAATGAAGGAATTAAAATAAAACTTACTGCTGTGTAGAAGAGGAATGAGTATAAGAGTGTTTTCGTGTGGTAAACACATAATTTTAGAGCAAATTTTATTAACATCAAAAATTTCTTCTTCGAATTCTAATAGCTCTCCTTTACAAATTTGTAGGTCTTCCATCGACTTTAAAGGTGCCTCAAAGAATTTTTTTAAATTTTGCAGTCTAAAACCTTTGACGAGTCCATTATCTTTATCCGAAAACCCAGTTACTTTCATTGGTACAAAAGGCCTTATGCAGCAGAAATTATCCGGAATGGTTGTGCTCAAGAAGTAGTTTTTAGATTGGAAGCTTATAATTTTTCCTTTTTTGTTTATTTTAAAGCCCTTATCTTCACCTTTTAATTCAATGTCTTGATCAGAATATTTGTTATAAACTTGTTGTAATATAAGTGAAGGTTTTCGAATTTTCCTTTTCAAAGATTGCATAAAATTTTCAAAATCGTATGCTGAAATGTTTGTTGCTACACCCATATCTTCCACACTTTTACTTAAGTGAAGCAGGCCGTGCACATTAAAAGTGACACTACTTTACCAGGTACCAGGCGATACCGTTCTTATAACTGCCTTTATGCTTTTCTTTTTAAGAAGACCATTGAGACTTCTTGGTACAGTCAACCCTTCTGATTGCAGTACCTTTAGCAACGCTTGAACAGTTGCCCTTGGTGGATTATATTCATGATACCATTTTTTTAATTTGTTTTTTAAATCCAATTCGTTCAATTCAAAAGAATCCATTGCATTTAAGTTATTTGCTTCCAATACGTCATTTAAATTTTCACCTCATGAATTTACTGGGTTTTCAGACACAACACTTTCACTTATAATATCAAATTTATTTTTAACACATTCTTTTAATTTCTTCTGTAGTTCTCTTTTTTCCTTTAATATTTTTTTATTAATAGCACTTTTACTTATTCCTCTTCTACTCATATTAAATTTAAATTTTTTATTTAACTTTCACGCACAATGAAATTTACAACTGCTGTCTTTAAAATATGTTCGACAATAAAGCGCATACAGCAATTTTCCAATATGAAACTTTTCCAATGAACACGTGTTCAGTTGTTTACCGTTATACAGTAGCCATGTTTTTTAAAAATCTTTCTTTTGTTGCGCTCTTTCTTTGCCATTTGCTTTTAGATAAGCAAGAAATGTGTTCGACCCATTCTCTGCTCACTTCTTTTTTTCAATTTAGAAGGTGTTTCAGAATCAATGCAAATGGAGTGATTATAAGACTTGTGGAGTGGTTGCTTTGAAGCAGTTATATCAGTGCTTCTGATAAGAGGGCTTGACAATTATTCTACTGGGTGTACATGGTATAGAAATATTTAGATTTTTGTAATATGTGCGACCTATTCTTCGACATTGAGTTATTTTTGACTTTTAACAGTCTTATTAATATTCATATTTTTATGCCTATGGACACTATGGGAGCTTGGACCCTGAAAGCCCCTTTGGCTACGCGCCTGGCGTTAGGTTACTTCAACGATGACAGGTCATTTAATTACGTTTTTATGCTTTCTAGTTAAGAGGTTTACATAAAATGACGACAACTATTTTTAATTACTCATTAAAAAAGCACTCAACGTGTAATTACGTGAGAAAAGATCAAGTTCAATGACTTTTTTGCAAAGTATTAGTCATTACTTTTAAAAATTTGTGCCTTTATAATAGAGCTTATCATAAAATATGGAAGCTAAATAATGCTTTTTTAAAGGATTCATTTATTGCAAAACACAAAACAAACTTTTCGCGGGAAGCAGATAAATATATACGTTAACGCCTTCTCAGAGTGATGATAAACAAAAGAAGAACAAGCTCAGCATGCAATCAAAGTTCACAAAGCAGTGAAATTAAACAGTAAACCATGAAATCCACTGGAACACCTAGCAAAGAGTTAATATTTTTTGTGAGCGAGGTGAAGGGGGTATACATATATGGTAAACAGACATATGTTGGTATGAAAACTACTTTTTTGCTATCAGGTTTCTGCTGATTTTGCAAATTAAGGGCGTTACACAGAAACAACTGCTAACTGTAGCAATGACTTTCATTGAAAAACAACGCAAGCAACACAAAAACAACAAAACCACCAATATATAAAGGCGGACTGTTGAGCTATATATCAATTGTGCTAAATGGTTTACTTTTATAAAAAAATTTTAAAAATCAGCAAAATAAAACTAAACAAGAAAAATTAACAAGTTTTTGTTCTTATTTTTTTTTGGTCGCTAAATTACTTGCTTTATGCCAAACGCTTTCCGATGGGTCGAGCTAGTGCTGGGCAATGCATAAATAACAAATTTTATGAGTTTTAGCTGCAGCGCAGCATGAGCTGGCAAACAGTTGGAATGCTGTAAGCGATTTACGCTCTGTTTTTTAATTTTTGTTTTTCTACATAGCCACAACTGCACTCCGCTAACTGTTAATACTCGTACAACACATGAGTGTGGGTGTATTGCGTCCCAGTTGGAAAAGCAGCCCTGCTGTATGTCTGCCGGCAACATGGCTCGGAAGGTCAGGTGCAATGCTTGCCCCATAACCGCTTATATCTTTTTTCTATGGCATGTCCTAGGACGGCATGTCTGCCAAATGAACTGCCTTAGCAGCAATGCTGCATGCATCTCCTGGCATTAATGCTGCATTCATCGCATGGCATTAATTCTGCATTCATACCATGAGAAGCAAGCTGCTACGACAGTTGATTTGACAGACATGACGTCCTAGGATATGCCTATAGAAAAAATATATCAGCGGGTATGGAGGCGAGCATATCTGCTGAACTTCCGAGGCATTTACCGGCTGACATAAGCAGTTCTTTTTTACAGCAGGTAGTATGATATATGGTAAAGTATATAAGTACTTCACTCACCGTTCACAACTTTAGACTTCAAACTTAACTTTCCAAATGAGAACATCGATAGAAAAACTCTACTTTCGCAGCTCTAGAAACCAAATTTACCGTTCGGTTTTTCGTCGACTTAAATTCAGCCTAATTTCGCATTGCCACACATGCTATATACCAGAAATGCCTAGAAAAGTATGTGAGGAGTACAACAACAAATGAAATTCGAAACGAAACAACATCGAAACGAAATTACCAACAAAGAAAAGCACACGCAATCAACAACAAGTATTCTGGCGATCGCGCAGAAGTTCAAATTGTTGAAAACACAAAGTGGATTCGGCGAATTACAACAATCATAAAAAGAAAAGTTGTTGTCTCTTAAAATTAATCGGAATTTTTCATAAATAAACATGATGCATACCTCACTTAGAAGTAAAGAGGAATTTTTTTAAATTTTAAAAAGCAGACTTCAACTTTGCATTAAAATTATAACCTGCCACATTCCTTTCGCGCTCAAAAATATTTGTGTGTAAATATAACTAATATTACTAATATCCATTTGTAGTTTTAAGCAACGAATAGGATTCGTAGAATCGACGCATATTAGTACATTTTATGAATATTTTATTCATATTCGTACAAAAACAAATGTATATTGTACGAATACTTTTGTTACATTTACGATTGATCATAATATCTAATCACGAAAAAAAACATTCTGTCTGAGCTGGGGTTTAAACCTCGGCTCCTTAGCTCACGGGCCACGTACGCAACCAGTAGGCTACAATCACTTTACAATCATAAGCTCCTTATATTCTGTAGTTGTTCGACAAACCAGGCAAAAAAAAGCACAAACATTATGTCTAAGCTGGGTTGTGAACGTCGGCTCCTTAGCTTACTGGTCACGCACTCTACCGGTAGGCTATAGCAACTTAACAATCATACAGTTCCTTATGTTTTGTAGTTATCTGACAAACCAGGCTGAACGATTTCGGTTTTAAATTTTTTAAACTTAACTAATAATTCGTACATTCTACGAATAATTCGTACGGTCAACTTGTGAATGAATTTATATACTAATATTATTTTTCATTTGTAAATAGTACGAAAGCATAAGTATATACTACGAATGTAATGAAAGAAATTTTTAAGTTATTCGAACGAGAAATTTACGAATATTATTTTTTATATGTACAGTTCGTTTCATATGTAATCGGTTGTACAATGCATTTTTATTAATTGTTTAATTTTTGCTTACGAATATCATGGGTACATAAAACGAATATATTCGTAGATACTACATCAGGTATTAGTAACATTTTACGAATGAATTCCTAAAGATATCTCAATACAATCACTTTGTACATTGTACGAATATTCGTAGAATCTACGAATATTTTTTTACGGATATCATTCGTAGAAATTTTACTAATAAATCCCAATAAACATTTGCCTTGGAGATCGGCTGGACCTCAAGTTGAGCTGCAGTTCGTTTGCCCAATCTCCACTGCTGAATATCAACTTGACCACCACTTGAGATCCAAGCCATTCTCCCAGGAAATTGACCTTCGATCTCCAGTTGAGATAAGGCTGGATCTCCAAGGTCTTTCTCTAACCGATCTCCAACCCAAAATTAAAATAGAAAAAGGTTTTAAAGAGTTTTGATACACTCAATTATTTTTTTATTGCAATCAATGAAAATAGTTTTTAACCTTATATTACACATTTGTATAAAATTATTTTAAATAACTAAATTAAAGCGTTTTGATTGCATACATTAATTATGTTATTTAAAAGAAGACTTGTTTACACATTTTTATTAATTAATGAAAACATGTAATTTGATTTTTTCACGTATTTTAAGCAGATATAAAATAAATAAATTATTCCAGTTCCACTCCTTCCTTCCGCTGAATGCAGCCATTGTTTATTTTCGGCTTTATTCCAACGACTTCATATTTTGCACTGAATTTTGAAACTTTCGCGAATTTTATCTTCTAGAAAAATATATTTTTCTTGCTTGTTGAGATGTTTTGAGTGCATCGACAGGCCTGATTTGTTTTTCATCTGGGGTGCTAGTCTGCTGCAAGTGTGCGCCCGTGTGTGTTTATTTGTGGCTTTTGTTTTTTGGTCATTAACTTCACATGTTGCGGTGGTTTGCTGCACATAAAATTTTATTGCCAGGTAAACATTGCCAGCCAACAATGACAAACATTCTTGCGAACATACATGACCACATAAATACTTAGATACGAGTAAACGTATAGACATCTATGTTGCAACGTGTTAATGCCGTTGTGTGTGTGTGTCCTTCTTGTGTACCCCAAAGCTGCAAGTACGCATTAAGAGCATTTGGTATTTCGATTGCTTGAACTCGTCGTTAGGCTTTGTGTATTTTTGTAGCTTTTTATGCATTTTTAAAAGTATTTTTATGTCGCATGATCTGTGGAGGCTTAGAAAAGGAAAAATTAATAATTATTATTGGGCAGGGGTTGCAAATAAACTGTACGAAAAAACAAACTCTACATCTGCTAAATCTGCGAAAGCAAACAGTATTACTATCTGCTTAGGTTTGGATCTTTGCTACAAACAGAAATGCGTACCAAAGCGAACAGAAAATTAAGAGAGAAAGAAAACTATTGTTTTGTGTTCTAAGAAAACAACAAGTATTTCGTTTTTTAGATTTTGTTGTCACGATCACAACCACAACAAGTAACAAATGTTGTGTTCGTTTTGCAACGGAAATTCAAAAAGAATTTCGTCATGTTTTAAGCAGCATTTTTTTTTTGGAAGCTAAGATTTATTAAGTCTCGTTCTGTTGATTTGCTTGCATGAAAATTTCAATAACTGATAGATTTGTACGACATGGTTTTAGTGACATGATTGTTTGTATGCGGACACCCAGAAGGGTGGCAGGTAGAATGTAGGTGTTTTCAGAAGAATTTTTGAGGGGTAAAAATTAATATGACCAGCTCATACATTTCACGCTCCTAGTTATCGAATTTTTGATATCTTTCTTATACTTTTAAACGAGCAATATTTATTTGTTTGTTTATTTGTTTATATATTTGTTTGTAAACGGCCCAAACGATTTTGATGAAACTTTCAGTATAGGGATTTACAGGGGCGAAAAAGGGATCTACCTTGGACTCGTTTCTGAGAAAATTCGTTTAGCAGCGCACGTAGGGGTATATGACCGATTTAGGCAGCCAAAATTAATTTATTCGGTAAAAATTTTCTATTCAAGTCTGTTATTTGATTTTAACCCTGCACGACCATTGGGACATATGCAACACTATTCAACATTGCAAACAAATTTGTTAAGCAGTGCACATTGGGGTATTTGACCGATTTAGGTAGCCAAAATTAATTTATACGGTTATTAGTTTCAATTCTAGTCTACTTTTTGATTTTAACCCTGTACGACCATTGGAACATGTTAAAGCAAATGTTCCCTTAGGCAGGAGACAGCTAAAAATTAAATTTTTTTACAATAACGCTAAGAAATGAAGCAGAACATTGATTTTGAGCTGTTAACATACATAATATCTTAAGCGAATAGGCAGCTAAGCGATTTAAACTGCATATATGTACATTTATTAGACGATGTGTTTGTTTGAAAAACAATGTTCGAAGTGAGAAAATAACAAACATACATTAAAATTCTGCTAATAAACTACTATTAATTAAAGTTAAAAAATTTGCTAATAGTAAGAAATCTATACTTTGCAGTGCTTAGCCATAATCAGCCTCATAGCGTAAAAACTGTGGCTTTTACGATAAAACTGTTAATGGTATTTTAGTTTTCAAAAATATATTAAGCCGGTGAAGTTAAAAATTCGTTCCACTCTAATGCACTTATTAAAATCATACTTTTTTATTCAAATAAAATAAGTTGAACAATTTTGTATTTATTCGTTTTCAATAAAGAACTAGGTATGTGACGGATGTCATTTTGCGGATGCGGATCTGTAAAGGGCCTTCTTTGAGGATGCGGATGCGGACAAGTGAATCTAAGAACCGCGGGTGGCGTATGCGGATGCTCTCAGTTAAATTTTAAATATTGATTTTTACATCATTTAAAAACAAATTCCAAATGTTTCATAGTTTAAATCATACTTAAGTAAATATTTTTTTATTATTGCTAATATTTATTTTTTTATGTAAACCTTTTTAAGGAATAAAATAACAAACTCATTAATTACAAAAAAAAAAATTATAATATTAAATTTAAAAGAGTTTTATAGTTATTTAGCTCAACTAGACAAACTTAAAGCAGAACTTTAATTATTAAAATTATTTTAAAAATTATGCTAATACAGTACCTCAGAAGTTAGAAGCTGTTTTTATGTCGGGATTTTCTAATTTCTGAAATCTTATCATTTCGGAGTTAAAATTTGTAAAGTTGAATTTATAATAATATTGCTCAAGCAATAATTTAAAGATATAGTTACTGGATAAAAATAACACACTTATAATGTGTAGAAAATTATACACATTTTTATGTAAATGGCCTTATTTTGTAAAACGTCATTTTGTCTGGTAATTTTCGTTTTCATATGAAGCAAAACAAAATCTTTTTCTCTCACTGAAATTTTCTTATGAAAATTATTGCCACACAAAAGACTCCAAGTGAATTGATTGCGTACATTAAGCATAATAAGTAGTGTTCGACCGATACCATAATTTTGGCCGAAACCGAATATTCGGCCTAGCCGAAACCAGAACCGAAACTGGTTATTTATAATTTAAATTTTTTTCAAATAATTTTTTTTTAAAGAAAAAAAAAAGGAACTCTCATACACAAAAGAAAAAAATTTAATACAAAATAAAGTATAACTTGAATATTGCAGTTTATAATAAATAATTGAAGTTTTCTAAAATAATAAATGAGACTATTTTTTAATTTATTTTTTATTACTAAATTATTGCCTACTTTATATCTTCCGTACACACTCAAAATAGTATGCACCTACAATGTACATTTTTATAGAACTACAAAGCAGTCTTTTTGTTTTTTAAAGGTTTAGTATTATAAAAATGGAAATATTTTATTTTTTTTTCCTTTATTCCACACACACAAAATTCGTTCGTAAGTTTAATTAACAATTTTGGCTTCAGTACCTATAAAACTTTAATATTAATTACAATAGGTATGATAAAATCGAAAATGATAAAATCGAACGCATTAAATTAACCAAAATATTTTGCGTTGACACGATAAATCAAATAATAGACTAATTCATAATTTTTGGTTAGTACAATGCGTTGTTAATATTTTTATTAAACCAAACATATGCATTTGAATTAAATAACTGATGCAAGAAATTTTTACCAAAAATACCTCAATATGGCCTCAAATTAGCAGAATAGCCAAAACAAACTAAAAGGGCCGAAACTGGCCGTAACCGAAACCGAAACCGAATATTCTACACTATAATAAGGTCACAAGCTTCATTTTAAATTTTTCGTAGAAAACGCTGCACTGTTAAATATAAATTGCACAAACAATTACCTCGGAAATTAAAATACAATCTTCTAATTTCAGAAGCTTTAATGTTTTCAAAATTCAACTTCTAAATTCTAGATGATTATAATTTTATTAGCTTCTTATTTCTGAGGTTTACTGTATTTAATTTTTTATAAAGGGTAAATTGTATTTTATAAAAAGTAAAGTATATACTTGATGGCTTCTTAGTTTTTTAACTTCTTTTTTTTTTGTTGATAATAAAATACAGATCTTAGATGCGGATGCGGAGGCGGATATCAAAAAATTAATAAGGCAAAAAGTGCATATTATTCATAAATATAATAATAATTTCCTTTTTAAACACTCCTTACTCGCAAAAAATTAGGATAGAAATTAAAAATGTCATTTCTAATATCTAGACCATTCCTTAAATTTGAAAAAACCTATCTTCCCCGCTGTGCACTGTCCAATCGCCGAGACATTGTATTTTTCACGAACAAAACGTTACCTCATATACATATGCACAAAAGCACAACGCATCTATATAAAACAACAAATTCAATAAAAGCAACAAAACAAAGAAAAATTCCAACGCAATAACTTTTTCAACACAAAAAAAAAGTCGCATCATAAACGAAACGAACAAACTTTGCAGATCTCTCTTCGGATTTTGGTGCTTCCAGCAACATAAAAGAGATCGCTAAAGATACTTTACTTTGATTGTTTTTGTGCACGCGATTCAAAAGCATAACAGTGAGAGGAAGTTTTTTCTATTCGAAAACAGAAACATTTCATTTTACTTTTCTCTCTCGTCTCTACTTGCTTCGGTTTGTGCTACTTTTTGAATCGGAGAGAAAAAACTAAACAAACCAAAATACTTGTTGTGATCTTAAGAAGAAACAAACAGAACAGAAAAATACTTTTCTTTAGAGTTTGTTTGCGAGCCCTGTTATTGGGTATACATAACGCTCCCATCTCTTTTTTCGTCAAAAACAGGACAAATTGACAAAATTTTTAAGATTTTACTGGATTTACAGCACGTCTCGCAAACAAAACCGGGGGTATAAACGTACAAACTTGCAAATCTAGACAATTACGACAACTATTTTGCTCAGTGTGCGCTATTCGAGAGCGCTCCAATACTAACAAGGCAAACTAAAATGTGATCGTGTTGGAATGCCCACCCCTGCTCATGGTATAATTATTAGATTTACAACAGTTTTTTGGCTATTGTTAAATGTCAAAAACAGCTGAAGGAGTTGTAAAGGGTGTCCCAACAAGAACGCAATTTTTAAATTTGGCGCCATTCAAAGTGTCATTGTTTGACATTTGAACAATTGTTATTGTTTGCTAGTAGAAGGTACGAGGTTAGTAAAAATCGAGCGCTACACGAATGAACAACGCATTCTCATTGTGAAATTGTTTTACCAAAATGGTGAAAGTTTTGCGGCTACAGTTCGCAAATTGCGATCAATTTGGGGTCACAATAATGCTCCAAAAGAGTCAACTGTAAAGATATTAATGGATAAATTTGCGAAACTGGGTCTGTTAGTGATGTAAAGACAACAACGCGCCTTCGACCAGGTCGATCAACCGAAAATGTCGCAGCTGTACGTGATGATGTCGCTCAAACTCCATCCAATTCAATTCGACACCGAGCTCAGCAATTGGTGTCTCCAAATCCACTATGCAGCGAATTTTGACGAAAGATTTGCATCTTCATGCATACAAAGTTCAATTGACTCAGGAACTGAAGCCAGCTGACCATGGACAGCGAAGGGAGTTCGTTAATTGGGTATTGGAGAGACAACATGAAAATGCTGATTTTGCCGCTAAAATCATCTTCAGTGACGAGGCCCATTTCCATCTTGATGGCTTCGTCAATAGGCAGAATTGTCGCATTTGGGGTGAGGAAAATCCTCGAGTGATTCACAAGAAGCAAATGCATCCTCAACGTGTCACTGTGTGGTGTGGTTTTTGGGCTGGAGGAATCGTTGGACTTTTTTTTATGAAAATGAGGCAGGTCAAGCGCAAGCAGTCAATGGTGTTCGGTATCGTGAAATGATAACCAGTTTTTTCTTGCCTAGAATTGAAGAAATGAATGTGGAGGGCATGTGGTTCCAACAAGACGGCGCCACATGTCATACAGCCAGAGAAACAATTCAATTGCTGCATCAGTCATTTCCCGGTCGTGTTATTTCGCATTTTGGAGATCAGAATTGGCCGCCTAGATCGTGCGATTTTTTTCTTTGGGGTTTTTTGAAGTCGATGGTTTACGCGAATAAGCCGACGACGACTCAAGCCTTAAAAGAGGAAATTGGACGCTGCATTAATGAAATACCGCAGCATTTATGCAAAACGGTCATTGGAAATTTCATTAAAAGATCGTGTGTATGCCAGCAAATGTATGCCGCAGCGGCCATCTGCACGATATATTGTTCCATACATAACCTCATTCTGTCTACTTTACGATATAATAAAGTTTCACGATTTTTTTTTTAAATATCTGTGTTTTATTTAAAATTTAAAAATTGCGCTCTTGTTGGGACACCCTTCTAAGGGTAAGCTGCTGTTGACAAGCTATGTGCTTATTTTTAACTTTTCTTTGATTCATTAAATTTGTTCGCGAAGTTTATTGGAATGTTTTAAGTTTGCTGCGATTGACTAGCTATGTTTATTGTCGTTGCTTATTTTTTCACACTTCTTTGATTAATTGCATGAACAGCTAATTTTGACAACTACCCATCGCCGCTCGTGAGAAAAAAGCCAGTCTACGCTACTACCTTGTCAAATAATTATACAATGGCCCTGATTTAAACCTCTGACAAATCACGTATGTCTTGCACGCTTTCAACGCTTCAAAGCTATTCATTTTACTCATACGCTATGTTAAACTAGTTCTTTTTTTGCAAAATATACTGACTTTTAGCTACACTTTTTGTATTACTCGCTCGATAAGACTTATTGGAAGCGACTTTTTCATATTTATTTGTTCAGCAAAGATTAAAAGTCTAATGGTTCTAATGGTTTATCAACATGAAAATAAGAGTATATCTTGATTCATTTTTGATTCTGAGCTATAAATCCTAAAAAAAACGAATGTCACCACGAGATTCCTTATTCCAAAATTAAGTGAAAATCGTTGAAATTATCAAATACAGGGAAAGAAGGGTACAAAAAGTGCACAGTGTAATTTAACAATTATGGCAAATTCGTTAAAATTTGTTTGCGGTATCTGCCTATGAAATTTCCACTAAGCTATCATTAGCTACTGACTGAACCCTTTTAACGTCGGTAAATTGAGTCGCACTTAAACAAGAAATAATCCTTGCTTCCTTAACAAAATCAACACTTAAGATCAGAAGCTCTGTTCTAGTTGAATGAGAAATGAGAATGAGATAAAAGATTTCATTTACTTTTCATTTAAAATTTCTCATTCAAGCTTCTCATAATCTCAAAATTGTGATTCTAAAAAACCTTGTCAAGGTATATATAGGAAGGTAGTGTTAGTAGATGAAATTCTCCCTCCTTGTGGGTACCTGAGCTGTCAAAATCAATTGTTTACCAACAAAAGCAAATCACATAACAAAAGTTGTCAATAACTTGTCAATAAATAGAATTATGATGTGTTTAATTAATTTATTTAAATGGATTTTAGCAACTGTATTGTTAACAACTTTAGAAGTTCTTACTAATCCTTTTTTCTTGGCCAAACGCACAATGCAATTATAGGATTCACCCATACGTCTGATTTCGCCGCAGATGGTTTCTGCATCAACATCGACGATGCTCAACTGCACAGAAGCGTAGTTTTTGGCAAAAGTGATTCTGTTGGATGCAGAACACTTTCTGAGGCAGTACAAATCAACAGACTATCCGGCGTTGTTTTTCATGTTCAAAGATTTTTGATGACACACGACAAATGGAGCAAATGAAGTCGAAAAGAAAAGTCATTAAAATACTTGCGAACAGTTTAAATATTTCGCAACAGTTATTTAATGACAGCTTCACGAAAAATATAAAAAAAAATTCAGCGCGCACAAAAATGAAAACTATATAAATTTCACATTGTTGCGTCTTCCCGTGAGGATGCGCGTAGATCCTAATCGTGGCCCTACTTGTCAGACTGGGAACTCGTCCCAAATCCTGGTTATACTCGCTCACCTTATTTTATTAGGCATGGTGTGCTATGCCGGTCAGTAGGCAGCCGTGAGGTTGCCGGAAAATTACCTTAATTATACTCACCGTGGTTATCCATATCTACTAGATCCTCCGGTCTGGCTAGTTTTCTGAATAAAAGACGGTTTTTAGTTAAAATGTTACTTTTGGTTTTACAATTTTAAGTTTTAACCACACCTTGTTGTCGTGAAAATACAACTTCTTATTCTCTTAAATACACTTATACTTAACACCTCGGTTTTAATGATAATAAGCTGTACTCAGCATTTGTGCAAGATGCGGAAGGCAATCTTGCACAATAATTAATCTTAGTTTTTATCAAAATTATTGAGTTCTTAATCTAATTCACAAAACAGTTCTTAATCTAGTTTACAATCTAGCTAATAAGAACATCATTATGATGTTCCTATTCAATATCTAGTCAATATTGCTTAACACTTAATTGCAGCACTTCTGCACATACATAAATACTATCTCTTAATTGAATTCGAGCTGAACAAGTGTACAATCATGTTCAGCGTGGATAAAATTATGTCACATGCATAGCCAAAATGTATGCATTCTAATTGCAACAATAAAATATTAAAATTAATTTACCTCTGCTTTCTGCCGTGTCAGCATTTTCCGCAGTGCAAGTTGTAAATTACTTGTTGGTTTCTTTTTACTGTGTTTAAAATAGCGCTTGCTGTGAAAGCTGATCGCCCAACTGGCGTCAGTGTTTACTTTAATTACTTCTGTTTTGAAGGTGCCGGCCTTGGCATTGAATTAAATTAAAGCGCTGCAATGCAATGAAAGCTGATCTCCCGAATTGTGGTAGATCAGTTCTCACTGCATGCACTTGACCATTTATAAACAGATAACATTTTGGGGAAGCCGCGTTGTGAGTCACAACAACATACACATAAAATAAACATTTGACAGTTTTTCTCAGCTTTTATTTATTGTGTTTTACGCTGTTCTTATGTTTGACAGCTACGGTATCCACCTCTCTGTGACGACACTACCATGTTGGATATACCTTGTGAAAAACTTCCAATGTTCAAAAAATATATTGGAAAGTTCTCATTAGAAATCAAACAATTTATTTAAAATTTAAATTGAAAATCGCACTTCGCATTTTTTATTGCCAGAGAAAGTTTAAAGGCATTTTAATATAATCGCAAGCATACTTGCTCTTCTTCTTATATGCCTCTTGCAAGTGGAATTCGGTTTTGGCCACATTATGCATAGGCCACATTACAGAAATTTCGCCAGTTATTTCTGCTTTGCGCTTGTTGGTGCCAGGTTTTCGGTCGTCCTCTTCTGCGTTGACCGCCGCCGGATACCGAATTGAATACTTTGTTCGCTGGAGCCTCGTTTTCAATTCATTCGACATGACCTAGCCAGCGATGCCGTGGAATTGTAATTAGCTTGACTATAGTATGTCAACGTCAGTGAACATTTCAAAGAATGTATGATTTCTTCGGTACTCGTTACTAACGCAGATTGGACCATCGATCTTATGAAGAGTTTGAATCTCGATCGCTCCCAAAGTTCTTTACGCCGATTACCTTCGAGCTTTGGTAGGCATGTATATTATGAGGTGCATGCTTACGGCGCTGTGCATTAACACCACGTGCATTATTTCCACCAAGTATTTGAAACAATAGTCCTCGTGGCAATAATTTGCATGACTGTGCGTATGTGCGTATTATTGCCACCAAATGCGCTATGGCGTTAATTCTCAACCAAATATATATTATTACCACCAAAGACTTGGTGCCATTAATGCACTTATTAGTAGCAATAATTCACATTCTGGTAAATTTTCAATTTAACACAGTGGCATTAATGCATAACGACTGGTGGCTATAATGTGCATGACAATAATTCTATACGCCATGCTTACTGCTTCTTTGCCAATCAATATTTCGCGATATTATTTTTTTAAATTTTAGAGAAATTGTTTCCTGTAGTACTAAAGGATGACTTCAATCATTCTGGTTCAATTAGAACACGAAAGAAGACGAAGAAGGCAGCGGTAAGGAATGCACCTTGTTTGGATAATGTGTGCATTAACGTGTCAACTCATGTGGAACTTGTTTTTTAGAAATCAAGTCATACATTTTTAACCGAAAACTTTCTGTTTTAAGGCGAATTTAGATGATTTGCTTGAATCTGTTGATGCAGTAATTTGCACTGACCCTTAACTTCAGTAAACATCTTTTGAATGTAACGATAATAATAACTTGATAACGAATTGAGTTTTCCTTTCCCTACGGATTTATGACAAAACGTGGTTTGTAAAAGCGTTTGCCTTGGTCCTAGAGTCACTTAAAAAAAAAAACGTTAATGCATAACATAAAAGACTTGCAAACACCTTATAATACAGTTAACAATTTTATTAGCATAAATGCCAGGCGAATACTTAAAAACTTAAGAGATGCTCACAACCCATTCGAAGCTATAACAGAGGAATACTTTAGGGAGCTTTACAGATTTCCAAAAGCGCTTTGTCTCGAATATATTGATGAAATATCACCCTTTATGAAGAATAGAGCAAGAAGGAATGGACTAACTATACACATAAGAGTACTTAGTGCGTTGCGCTTCTTTGCTCAGGGGAGTTTCCAAAGATCGGTTGGCCAAGACGCGCTTTTATCAATATCACAACCTTCAGTAAGCCGTTGTGTCTCAGAAGAAGCCGCAGCCACAAATAAAATAGCATATAAGTACATAAAGTTTCCAAAAAGTAATAATTACTTAAGTGTTAAGCGATCTTTTTTTGATATGAGCGATTTTCCGGCAATCATTGGGGCAGTAGATGGCACCCATATCAAAATTAGTTATGTAAAAAAAGATATCGAGCACGTTTATTATTGCAGAAAAGAAGGTCATTCTTTAAATGTTCAAATCATCTGTGACTCAAACTATACTATTCTTAATCTTAATTCTAAAGTTGGAGGAACGAGTCATGATTCGTATGTGTGGAGGCAATCCTGTATTAAAAGGGTTTTGGAAGCCCGATATGATGCTGGACAAAGAAATTCTTGGTTACTGGGTGACAGTGGATACCTTCTTCAACCATGGTTATTGACACCTATTAAAAATCCTGGAACTGAAGCTGAACAAAATTATAACCGATCTGTTATAATTCGATCTAGTGTGATGAAAGGTAGATTTTTCGCTGTATTGCTAAGGAAAGATTCCTTTGCTACAGTCCATATAAGGCAGCAATTAAAATCAATGCAATTGCAGTTTTGCACAATATTCTTACTGTGGCAAGGGTGCCTCTACCTGAAGGTTTTTCAATTAATAATGTAAAAAATGAACATGAAAATGAAGAAAATACACAAAGTTCGAACAACACTGAAGAAACTATTCGAAGAAGTGTTATTGAAACACATTTCACTTAATTTCGCTTTTGAATTATATCTTTCATTAGATTAACGTTTTTTACATACGAGTGTTTAAATATAACTTTACACAAAAACTAACAAAAACTAAAAATCACGGTCTTAAAAGTGTGAAACAAGAAAATATTCTCATATAAAATTGTTATGTAAAACTATTCAGTATTTTTTGTCTATTAAATAAACAACTTACGCATAATATATTTTATTGTAAATAATATTAATTTCTAGTGATGTTCAGAAGATATACCTGGTAGTATGCCCCTCATACATACTGCCATATGTCGCCCTCTAAATGTATAATGCACTTTGCTCTAAAGCAGTGTCGGGCAGCTTTGCACACCTATACTTTCTCATCTTGAGTATGTATTAAATAGCCCTTTAAAGCTTACACTGAAAACAAAATAGTGCTAAAGCGCTTTTTGCAGAAATCTTACTAGGCATTATGGAAATTTTTTTTTTTGCTCGGATTTGTATTGCGAAATTAAATTAATAAGTTGTGGACAGAATGTCAAAAGGAAACAGACTGACAGACGGATAATGTTAAACACAGAGAAGCAGACGGAAATGTAAAAAGGCCTGCTAATAGTTAAAAACAAATATGTTTTTTTATTGTGCTTATGTTGCTTATTGTGTTTTGCCAAGGCCAAACTGACAGCGTAAGATGCTTTTATTATACGTATTTGGAACTGATCACTATATATATTATGATATGTGGACATGCCGCTTTTAAATAATTAATTAATTTCTCCATAGCATGCCCCACAATTACCTTATATTGGCCATGCAAATTATCGTATTGCCTTGTTATGCATAATTTTTTTAATTTTACCTCTTTGTTGCCGCGCCATGCCGTTATTTTCAAAAAATAAAAACATTTTCATATATACTTCCAAAAATTTTGCATACATACCATTTTATATAGTGTAATTTTACGTTATATCTGTGTCGATGCGCAATAACAGCTTAGGTCTTATTTCAAAGTTTCCAGAAATTTTGCTTCAAAGTTTTTAATCGCCATATAAGTTATATGAAAGGTTCTTTTATTTTTGCGTCATATCACTATATCAATAACTCATTTCTGTCTTAAATCGACTTAAGCTATTATTGCTTATCGACACAGATATAATATAATATATTCAAGGAACACGCAAGCGCAGATTTTATCTGCTTGACATTCGCTTGAACACTGAAGCTTTGATCGTTCTCACGGATATCTTCTGAACATCACTATACATTAGTATTATTTACAATAAAATACATTATGTGTAAGTTGTTTTTTTAATAGACAAAAAATACTGAATAGTTTGTACATAACAATTTCATATGGGAATATTTTCTTGTTTTACACTCTATAGACCGTGATTTTTGTAGTCGGGTTAAGCTTATTTTTAATTTAAATTACTTTGGGGTACAAAATTTCTACATAATCGAAAGTATTAACTACTAATCAATTATTTGAGGATCAAATTATAAACAAATATTTATTGTGACACTTAATAAATTTTGTAATTCGAGACTTTATGTCGTATAGAAGCCACCACATTCAATTAAATATGACGTCATATTGACTTCACCAGTTAAATGTGCCAAGCCTAGTTGCCACTTTCGATATTTCCATACCATTTCTTTACCCTGGGCGAAGTATTTTGAATTTTGTAGAAAGCAGGCTCTTTACTTCCTTTAATTCTAACAATATTTTTTCAAAATAGCTGTTTTATTTTTATCCTCTTCTAATTTTTGTATTTGAATTTCTAATTTGGCTTTCTCAATTTTCAAAATTTTACTGTAGTCAGTAGAAGCGCCTACTTGCTTTTGCTTTCTTTTCCTTGTTATCGGTTGCGTGCATGGGGTCTGCTCTGATTCAACAATATGTTCCTCAGCTGCAGTTTCTATAAGTTCAGTGAATATGTATTCAAGGTCATCGTCCAAACCTAACTCAGGCACTTCCTCAATTTCAACAATGGCGATGGGCATTATTAGAGTAACAACTCTCTCCTCGATCGAAGTGAGAGGTTTCGCTCTCCGAGTTCCATTTACTCCGCTTTGTTTTTCTGCTTGTTGCAATTCGGATTTTTTTGTTTTTTGTGTAGCTCCTAAAAAATGGAAGAAATAGTTAGTATGCCATGATAAGCATAAACTTCTTGGTAAAAAGTATTAACCTTAAATCCATCCAAAACTTGCGCCATTTCACACCATCCTTTCTGGCTCCACCAAGGGAATTCAATTGAAAAGCCAGTGACCTCACATTTCATGCCTTTGACGGACCCCATCTATTCCAATAAATTTATCATTGGCCACATCTAAATGCTACTCTAGCCAATCTATAAGCACTCTTTTTGTTGCTGCGATTTTTTTTTTGCTTCGTCAGCGCTCGGCTTGTGCTAGATAAATTTTTAAATTTTATTTGTTAATTCTATAATTTAATTATAAACTTTAAAAACTATTTACTTAAAATTTTAACTTACCATGAACCTTCTTCTTGCATTTTATAAAATTTTAAGCGTTCGTTTTTCCCCAAATTTAAATTCAGTGACAATAAATTTCTGAATGAGAAGTTTTTGACATTAAAATTTTTCATTTTCGATCAACGTGAATTGGATTTTAAATTTCTCACTGGAAAGTTCTCACTGACACTTGTTTCTCATTTTGCAATTCACAATAGACAGATTTCGGTGAACTTTGAACCAGAATATCTTCTAACTTATTACAAGTTGTTAATTATGACTTCATTAAAAGTTTTGCTTCAAAAAAATTGGACATACATTTTTCGACTCCAATTAAAAGAAAAATTTCTATGAATAACTATATGGCGATGAAATAAAAAACCCTCGGGCAAAGTCAAAAGCTATGTCGCAGAAAAAAAGCAAGGATACAGAAAATTTTTTTTGACCAGGGATTATTTAAAAATATATGAATATGGTGAGGTAAAAAATCGTTCCACTCTAGTACATCGATAACTCCTAATGCACTTGTCCGATTGCCGTACTTTTTTGTCAACAGATAGAGGACCTTGAACACTGAGGCGCCCACCTAAAAGTGAAGCTTGGCAATATTAGAAAAACTTTGTACAGGGGTAGACACAATTTTGAAAAATTGCCGTCAAGAAAGTGGGCGTTATTAGAGACAGGGGCGTAAAAATACAATATTAAAAAGATATTGCATCTCGAATAATATTGCCATTTCAGTAGTAAAATTCGTTACACGAATGGGTATGATCTTTATAAAACGGAATTCGGAAAAAGGCGTGTCGCAATTAGAAAAACACTATATTTCAGTTAATATTGTATTAACACCAGGGTACTGAAATTCGGTGTAAGAGTAGCGAAATTGTAATGGTGATGCAAATTTCTTCCATTACCATAAAAAATTTTCAAAAATATTTTCCATTGCCACTAAATTGTATTAATGCATTTAGGAACTCAGCCTATTTTTACATATTTGAATTATATGGTGAATATTTGAGTCCAAAGCTTATGAGCAAGATTTCAAGTCATTACATTAGTTTTTGTGGTTTTCACCCTTTTTGACAAAATTCAAGTATATGGTGAGCTTTTGCAACCAAAGCTTATGTTAAAAATTTGAAGTCATTGCATTAGTTTTGTGGCATTTAAGAAGATTTTACCATTTTGTTAAAGTCACTTTGTATGGGATGAAGGAGTGGTTTTCATCCGATTTGGACAAATTTCATATATATTGTGTACATTTTACTTGACAGCTAATTTACGAAATAACAAGTCATTACATAATTTTTTGTGGCATTTTTAGATATTTTAATAGTTTGATAAAGTAAATTTGTATGGGAGGTGGTTTTAATCCGAATTTGCTCATTCTCGAGCTTGATCTTCGTTACTTGACTATAAGCAGATATACCATATATCAATACGATAGCTTTAAAATTGCGGCTATAATCTTGTCGACAGACAGAAGCACATAGCGAAATTAGTTTAGGATATGATGCTGAGAATATATATACTTTTCTATACCTTGCGTGCCTTATCAGCGTTATTAACAGAGTGAGAACGCTAATATTCCCCCAACACAGTACGCGTAGTGGTATTAATAGCGTAATTATGCATATAATTGAATTATGGTAGAACAAATTAATTTGAAGGCGTTAGAAAAAGGTAAAGGGGCCCCGAAAATTACATTGCCTAGGGGCCCCGACATGGTTAATGTGGCCCTGAATCTACCCCATTGCCAAAAGTTAAATGTGCCCCCACACGACTTACTGTTTTTATCTTTAAGTGTAATTTATAGTATTGTACTAGTTATAAAAAATTTTGATTTTTTTTGTAATAGAGTAACCAATTCTGTTAAGCGCAGCCAAGAAATATTTTTACCGTTTGTGAAAAGATAAACGTTTTTTATTTCTGTTCTGTTTTCACCAGCTAAAATTACATGCACGAATGCGAAAATTCATAAACACAATAGTGGAGTTCACGATCTAGTGCAAATGGTCTTGCATGAGTGTATTTGCAAAATATTATTGCATATATTTGCACTACACTAACAAAATACACAGATTTGCACTTGCTACATTCTTGCAGCAATGCAACACTAAAAACCTGTAGCTTACAAATGCTACGCATGTGCAACACTGGATTGCAAGCTCAATCGAACAATTAGCTGATGGCCGGAAAGTGTAGACAAATTAATTTTGTATGAGAAATCAAAATTAATGGAGTGCCTCAAAATAAAAAAGAAAATTAAAAGGGAAAAGCCCAACAAAAAATGGATAGAAGAAGAAATCAGGATAATTTTAAATTATCTACAAGAAGCCCCGGAAATAGAGGTAAGAAAAATGTTCGCAACTTTACCAGTGGTCGCCGCTTTTCTTACGACTGCTTGCTTTGCTTCTAATGATTGTCACCAAGCAAGCTGTCCAGGTCATGAATTTAAATTTTGTTATCTTATCAGCACATTCAATTTTACGTAGATGCCCACAGCACAAATATTTTACAAAAAATTAATCGAAAAGACTGGAATTGACGCTTCATGGGACTTGCTGAGATGGAAAGTGCGACACTTGAAAGCTTCATTTAAAAAAGTCAACGATTGGCGGAAATCGACGGGTGCTGGACTCCTGGAGTCGGATGCAGGAACTTCCAGTATTGAAAGTAAGGAATTTTTGTCTTTAGTATGAACGAGTGTACAAAATAAGTTGTTATTTCAGGAAAAGTTTTGCAAATGTGCGCTCACTATACGTAGCTTAGTGAAATTTTCGGCGAAAAAACTGGTGGAGAGAGCGTTTATGTCGTAGTTGACAGCGGAGAAAACACAACAATGGGCGATTCACTTAACGCAATCGAAAACAAAGCAATGCAGGAATCGATGACCTCACTTGTGGTGCATATATGGATATTGAGTACACATCGCCTATAGAGGAAACTTGCACCAATACGGAAAATGTAACGCCGTCGCCAGAGCAGGTTTCAGTAAACCCAATCGTTGTACAAAGCACAACACCGGTTATTCCTAAAAAAGCAAAGGATTTTGCCGAAAACATGAAAAAGTTTGCTCCAAAGTCATCGTCTGCCTATCTTGCTGCTTTTCAAATGGAGCGTACGACAATGTTTAAAATGAAATTTGAATGGGAAAAAGAAAAACATCAAAACGAACTTATGTTGAATGTAAGAAAACTCATATTGGAAGAGGAGAAAACCAAGGCTGAAATTGATTTAAAAAAACAAGAGCTACAGCTAAAGAGGCTATATATAGAAAAAGATGAAAAATTATAAACTCTTGAAATTGAAAGGGATGAGCGTTTAAAAAAATATGAAATAGAAATGAAGTACAAGAAACCATAGCAGTATTATTTAAGTTTTTATTTATTTATGTTTTAACTAAATGTATTTGCTTACTGTGTTCAAAGCTACAAGTACATTTTTATATCTTCCACTCATAGTTAAAGTTTTTTCTTTTGAATAAATGAATTTATGTGCAAATTTATGTGCGTTTCAAACCAACACAATTTTTCATCATAGATTAAGGTAATGATATCATTCTTTATGTGTATAATTCTTCTGTACGTGTGTATGTGACTGAACTCATCCTAAACGGCTGGACCGATTTTGATGCAATTTTTTGTGCGCGTTTGAGTGGATTCCTGAATGGTTTAGGCTTACAATTGGACCTGGTAGGTGGCGCTGCAAACGGGTTACAGAAAATTTTTTCCGAAACAGCTCGATTTGCATGAAAATTTGTGTATAGAGATTTTCGGGTACGATGAGTATTTATTTTTTATCTTTTCTGTTCTATCTAAAACACCGGAGAGCGCTTTAGTAAAAATCTCTTTAAAAAATCATGAAAAATTCCAAAACTGCTCACTCGATTTGAATGAAATATCCATAGCGTATTGTTAGAAGTATAATTTTCTATTCATTATACACACCTTGAATGCTACACCAGAGCCGAGCGGCGCCGGGTATTCTTCTAGTTTTTTGTAATTGACTTGATAAGAATATGAAGTATGAAATTTTTGTTTGTTTTTTATTATGTGAAATACACTTAAGAAAACATTAATGAATATATTGCTTGTCTTTTTGTCTCTCCACCACTACTAGTAGCTTCATCAGGAATAGTAGAATCTTCATCTGCTGTTAGCTGGTCCGATCTGTTTTTAAAATAAGTTGAATCGCCTTTTATCAAAATATTGTGCAAAATACAGCAAACCAGGAACCAGTTGCAGCATAATTTATGATTTTCTTTGCTCGAAAGACGCATTCTTAGCTGCTTAAGACTTCCAAATCTTTCTTTGAGAAGGCCAAAGCAATGCTCTACCCATACACGGTACTTACTATGCTGCAAATTAAAACCGATTCGGGCATTTCTATCCAGCTGTTTGGCGTTACTTCTGTATGGAGTAATTAAGGATTCAGACAGAGGATATGCGGAATCTCCTGCTATCCATTGCTGCGCAGAAAAAAACTGCTCTTTCTTTTTGAACAACGAACTGTTCCGATAGATTCGGGCATCGTGCCAGCTTCCGGGATGACCAATTACGACATGTCGGATTTCACGTTTATAATCGTATACCACTTGTGCTTTTATTGAATAAATGTGGTTTCTGGAAAAATACGATGTATGGTCCTCAATTGGTGACTCTGCCAATTTGATTTCCGTGCCATCGATGTATCCAATGCAAAATGGTAGCTCGTGAAAGGTGTCAGATACAATTTGCAATCGCTCATTAGCACTGGGCCAATAAATGTATTTGGATTGTAGGCTTAAAAAAAACTTTGAAAACTCTGCTTGTTATTTTTGATATAGTTCCGCCATCTCCTAATCCGAAAATAGTTGCAATTTTCCTGAACGCTGCGCTCTCTCCTGACGAACCCAGCCGAAAACGTACAATTGCTAATTGCAATTCAATTAAGAACTGCTTAGAGGAATGTGGCTTATTGAACTCCTCGCTGTTTTTTATTAAAGCGACCAATTCCGAAAATTGTTCTCTGCCAACTCGTAACATTTGCCGGAACCTGTCCTCGTCCATCGTTGCAAGGATATTATTGCACCAAACATCTGATTTGGTAATAACGCTACAAACTCCTCTACGGCAACTCATTACAATAGATAGGTTTTCATCTAACTCATCAAGAACTTCCATTTTAAAAAAAAAAGTTTGCTTGGAATGTACCTAATCTTATATAAATGCTACATACCTTCATTAAAAATTATTTCCTCAACAGCTTCTTCTAATAAAGAGTCTATTATTGCCTCTTTTTTACTTTTTCTCGGCATAATGTTGCAGATTTAAACAAAATATAAGAAATTAATACTTCACAAAGTAATTTTTTTTTATTTTCTTTTATAAATCAGCTGTGTATCAATTTTGCAAGAAGTGTTGCAGAGTAATCCAAAAAGAGCTGTTCACAATTGATTGCAAATGTTTGCAATTGCATAATTTTGCAATCTGGTGCAAATAAGATCGTGAACTGCCCTAATGTAAATGGCAGTAAAAGTCCTCTTGGCGCTTACTTGCATAGCAGTTGATTATATTTATTCTTTTATTTATGTTTCATTTTCTTTAATTTTGTTTTATTGGCATAGTGGAATGTAACAGTTTTTCCAATGATTTTTCCTTATACATATCTCACACCCGAAGAAATGTTTTTTTTTTTAATTTTTGAAACAGAACCTGACTTTCGGTTAAGGGTTTGAAAAACAATAAACCTGTATCCGTTTGGTTCATGTTTTAAACATTTTTACAGTAAAACTTTACACAATTTCTAATATCGCATTAAAATTCCTTTACAGGTTCCAAAGTGTATTGGATTCAAGTAAACTATATCAACACAAAGAATATTTAAAAATAATGGTTAAACCATACCTAATTCAAACATAAACTGTTATATTTGGTTTAAAACTAACAAAAGTAAACAATACTTAAAATTGTTGAATAGCAAATCTCTTATAATCAGAGAGAAAGATTTGTCGCTTCCGCTATCAAACTGTGATTTTGAATAAATGAACCAAAGGATATTACTTCAAAAAGCTAACACAATTTTGTTTTCGATTTCGCTAAGCTACTTCTGAAAGTTTTAGAAAAAATTGGCGTTAAAATTTGCCAAATCTATACTATTATATAAAATTGAAGTGAATATTTTCATTTCCAGGTAAGCTCCAAAAGTACTGGACCGATTCTTATGAAATAAGTTTGGAAATATCATATTTGTGCTGCAGCATTATTTAGGGATATTTTCCTTGCGAAATTTTAATAAAAAGTATATTAAATTAAAGTGTTAAGTTTTTTAGAAATCATACTAGCTGCAATCATATTTTCACGCGTTTGTGTTGCGAAAGTTTCATTAAATTCCATGTTGCTGTCGTCTCTTTTCTTTTTGTGGACAGCTAGCACAGCGCAACAAAAAAAAAAAAAAAAAAAGAGACTCGAGCAAGACAAAAAGTGAGATACATGTAAATGCAAAGCGTCGCTCCAAAACGAAACAAATGAATAGAAGAAATTTTTTATTTCGTTTGACAAGCACTGTCTTAAAGAGAGTGATAAAAAAACGTCTGTGGTGGACGCTAGCCTTACATAATTCGACATGCTCTAGAATATCCACTTGAATTTAAACCAGTGTTTGGCACGCCATAGGCACGCGTGCTCGGTAAAAATCGTTTTTTTTCACACAGACATGATCGGAAAAGCACACAAACGATGTGGCGTAGCAGAGAAATACTGCATAGCTGAGGTTAAAGCTTAGGAGCGTTCAGTCTATCTCTCAGCAAACGAACACAAGCATACATTACGTTTGTGTGTGTGCGCTCGTGTTTGTCAAACACTGATTTAAACTAAGTAGCGTACTGGCCTACTGCTTCTATCTTTTGTGTTTTATGCGCACAAGTGTCGCGTCCGTGACGCTGTAAACACCCATTTGTCACTTTTACTTTAATCATTGCTATTAATTTTATACCGAAACACATTTTTCAATTTAAAAATGCTCAACCCTAGCGATTTATTAATTTACTTCTTTATTTTAATTTTTACGAATTCTACACAATACGCTTCAGATAAAAAAAAATGACATTGCGTAAAAACTTTCGACATTCGCAGTAGGAACGCAATGACTTGACTTCCACTATAATGATTACTCTTAAAGCTTGTAAAAAGCTTTGTAAAAAGATTCTGTTAGCTTGTAAAAAGCTTTAAAGAGCTCTATCGAATTTGTAACATCAACTCAAGAATACTGATTGTGGCAGTCAAAGGAAATAAAAAAAGGGTTTTCACCACATATTATAAATAGGTTCAAACTTTTCAAAGTGTCCTATTCTATTAAGAAAGTAAATATTGGAAATTTTTGTGGTGTGGAAGTGGAGTAGAGTTTATTGAAAGTGTTCTCATGCTTGAAATCACATCAATCACCCAAACTTTAATCATTACAAATTGCAAAAACCTTAAAAAAAATACTTTGCTGATAAATTCCAGCCGTTGTTAATTTGGGGACGGTGGCGAAGAGTATCAACTCTGTGCCAAAAAACAAACTTCATTCACCCAATTGTGCGCTCCAGCTCTTCATAAATTCATGCTGATCGCAGAACGCAATTTAAAGCAAAAAAAATAATTATTACTTGTGGCGGCCGTAGCCTAGTGGGTAAAGTGCGTGGCCCCTAAGCTAAAGAACAGCGGTAGCCCGGGTTCAATTCCAGCTCAGACAGAAAGTTTTTTCAATTGAATTAATTTTTCTGTTCGGTCTTCACCTGTCTGCAGACAATGGCAAACCTTAGAGAGTAAAAATTGCCACGTAAAGCTTCTTGAGAACATAAGCCGTTCGGAATCGGCATAAAACACGTGGGTCCAGTTCTCGATCATTTCTGAAATTTTGAATTATTTTGAACAATTGATCAATAGAAGCTATGTCAAAGTCCTTCCAAGGGCTCAAATGGCCAGTTTATTTTTTATTTTTTTGTTTACTTGTATATTCAAAGAATTAAAATAAGCATTTCCATTGATTATCAAATTTATAATTTAATTTAGAAATTGTAGCATAAACTTCAAATATCGATTAATATTAGGTGTTTGTGTATAATATGTAATTCGGTTAGAACAAAAATAGAATTAAATATTCTTATTTCATATTCAGTATAACAAAACTGTAATAAAAATAAATATAAAATAAATTAATCTTATTAAAATGGCACATTTATTAGATTTTCCAGGTACTCCTTTGCACTTTGAGTAGAACACCTCACTATCACTGTTTGTTTTTTCCAGGAATGAATATTTTTTTAAATTGATTGCTTAACACAGACTTTTGCTCCGACATTTAGACAAGTTTAAAAAATGCACTTTTAAGTAACACTTTTAAGAGGGTCGCAAAAAAGGCAAAATGTATTAAGGGAAACTTTTTACTTATTACTAATAAAATAAAACTTTGCTCAATCACGGTGTGATTTTAGAAAATAATTGCTTAATTAAAATCACTCCACATGTTTTTAGGAAAAAGCAAAGTTATATTAAATTCAAGCAAATATTTCCTAAGTTATTATAAACTGATAGAAAATTTATACTAAACTCGAGCAAATATTTGCTAAGTTATTAAAACTTATAAACTCAAATAGCAACTTTTTACTAAATTCAAGCAAATATCTTTCAAACACACGTTTATTCGTCATGAAGAAAATTAGGCGACGATTAGTTAACAACTGCAATGGTAGAATGGATAAGCCCATGCACTTTTACTCACGCGGCTGAGTTTCAAGTCTCCGGATGATCGTAGTTTTTCAATTAAATTTAATATTAATGATTATTTCACTTAAAATTTATGCTAGATTTCAGCAAAAACGTTATTATTGTTATTTAAATTTATAATAACTTAGCAATTATTTGCTTGAGTTAAGTAGAAATTTGCTTTTGCAGATTATAATAACTTAGGAAAATTTTGCTTGAATTAAGTATAAACTGGAACAGCAAATTGTTATTTATTTTTAGCTGAAATCTAGCATAATTTTTAAGTGGCTGAGACTCAGCGCAAGTTTTGCTTAACCGCAATACCTATTTAGCAAACATTTTATTTCGTGGTGTTCATTACGCTCATTCAATCAGCAAAAAATTGAGAATGCGAAAAAACTCTTAATTTTTTATCAATATTTTTTTAGTTTGGTAACAAGAACAAAATTAATTTAAAAAGTTATAAAAAAAATATAACTTAAGTTAAGCAAGTTAGCAATTTTAGCATAAGCAACTAGAAAATAATACATATTTTATAATATAAGAAATGAAACAAATAAGGCAGAATGAAGAAAAAAAAATCAAAATATAGAGTTAAACGAGCTTTAACCAAAATTTTATATTTATACCATAAATAAAGACAGCATATTGAAGTATTAACATTTGGTTACACTTTTGCTGGTTTAACATGTAAAATTTTAAGTGCATTCAAAAATACGAACACAGACACACACGCTCTTCACCACTCATACGTTTGCATGTTTGCTTGGCATTGCACGCAGCTGTGTTCTAAGGACTCATACCCCAGTGGCCAATTCCAGAAGTCTGAAGGCCTGCGTTAGGTATTAAAAGTCCTTGCACACTCCTTGCAAACACCGTTGTATTGCTTGTATGAAATGGGAAAACTTGTCAGGCCTTCCGCTCTCCTTGCTCAAAAGAGACCTGCCAGAAGCGCTCTTTCGAGAAGTCACGTTAGAAGGAAAAGCAATATAAATATCAACTTTAAATAAAAAACGAGTTACAATTTCAGATTTAAGCCATGGTCCTCTCATGTGGCAGTCCGACATCTTACCCACTCGTCTATCGTAGTTGTTAAGAATCAATAGCTTATTTTGCATCAATACAAATGAAAGTAAGCTTTCGGAAGCCCGGGCTCGAGACCCAACTCGGACAATTTTTTTTTGTGTTTTTTTTAATTCTACATTTCCTTACAAACTGTTCTGTGTATTTAATTTTTTTTTTTAATTTTTCTATAAAATTTCTTCTTACAAAAATATAAGAAAAGACTTGGAGTTTTTCCATATAAATATTTTTATATAATATAATATGTAATGTGCTAGTTTTCGGGAGCCTGGGTTCGAGACCCAACTGGGACAAAAAAAAATTTTTTTTTAATCTACATTTCTTTACAAACTGTTCTGTGAATTAAAAATTTTTTTTCGTATAAAATAATATGGAAAGAATCAGAGCCTTCAAAAGGTAGGCCTTCCAGAAGTACTCATCAATGCAGTGATCATGGAAGGTGTATTTACGCCAATAATAGCAGTGATAGCATGCCTTCTTTTGCGGAGCACTCGCTAAAATGCCCACTGGGACTCCTGTCAGTGTGCATGTGTGAGTTTTGCACGCTCTGCTACTTATTTGCATAACAATCAAATGCAGAAAATTTCCATACTTTTAAAGATATTTTTTCTTATTTTCTTTCAGTGGTAAAGAGAAGCAGTGTGTATGTGTGTGCATGTGTGTGCAACAGAAACGAACATACATGCAAGTATCTTGCATGGTTTTGAGCACATGTGTTCGATGTGCTTGTAATGCAAAGTTTTGTGTCGCTGCTTTTACTCCACTTCTGTGCCTTCTTCTTCTTCTTCTGCTATGTACTTATAGATTTTTGCTAAACTATTGTTGCTCTTAGTTTTTCCTCTCTATTAAGTTGCATTTAAATTTTTTCCATTTTTCCATGCTTCAAGATTTTATTTTCAATTGTTGTTTTGAAATTGCAGTGGAATATTTTTTGGAATACGCAAAATCAACAATAACAACAAAGACATTAAAGATCTTAACAGTAGCTCTGGGAACCAACAAAATCAGGCAGCTGCATTTCAATATCTGCTATATTTTTATTTCATTTCTTTGAAAAAATAATAAACCAAAAAAAAAAGACATTTTTAACCAACTCTTGCTGTGGGGAGCATAACTTTTCACAGTATGTTTGTGCTTGATATACAAACTACTGCAATGCATTGAAATATTTTGCCAAAGTAGATTTAAAAGAAAATATCTAAGAAGCTTGACAAAACTTTGAAGCACTGTTGAGCGAATAAGAGAACTGAAGAAAAAGATAGGTATATAAATAAAAAAAGTTTTAATCGAAACTTTTCATCTCTCTAAACTTATCGAAACATATCGCTATTGGCAAGTATCTTCTATATCTCAAACATTTATTGCTCTGTTCTAAATAGTTTATATAGTTTTATGTTATTCGAAGCATACATTAAGGCTAACATGATATTTTGGCTATTAGATTTGCAACTTAAATCTTTTTGAATTCTGTTGAAAATTGCTTTATTAAAATTAAGTTCAATTTATAGATGAATAAATAAATGTTTGAAAATAGCAAGTGCTTGCCTTATTTCGAACTCAAATTGACTGATAACATTGCTCCACAAAATTCCAAAAATGTTCTGATTTGAAAGTTTGAACAAGTTTTTAAGTTATCGATAGGTTCTTAAGTTATTATTTTTAGTGAATTTCAAAAAAGTGTTAATACATTATTGCAAATAAGACACGTTTTTATAAATTGATTTAAATAAGTAGTATATTTAACAAATGGTAATTGAAATACCTTTAATTTGTTTCCACATTATATTCCAATTGGATATAAACATCTGGTGCTCTATTAACTAAAACATTTGAGTTTTTTAATTTTGTTTCTAAAAATTTTCATAAAACGGAACATAAGTTTACTTACAAAGACATCAAAATTAAAGAAATTATATGGGTTCATAATTTTATTTTACAGTATGTTCTGTTACGAAGAAAAAGACATACAACTCTAAAAAATCTGTCACGATATTTAAAAGTAATAACTTCCGAAGTGAAAATGGAAAAATCTTAATTATCTTAATTATCTTAAATATCAACTGCTTCTTTATGTATAACGAAACGAGGGCTGAGCGTCGTGAAAGAGACGAGCAAAAAATATGAGCACTTCATTCAGCTTTCGTTTCATTATATATAAAGATACAGAAAGTCTGGTGCTAGAGTTTTAATAATTTTTTTAATGGTTTTTAAGAATCAAATATATTGAGAGTATAATGTAAAAATTTCAAACCAAAATTCAAAATATTAACGAAATTATAGTACATAGTTGAGAGCGCCTTATATTGCGCGCTGTGTTGTTAAAACTTTAAAAGCTTTTTCTCGAAACCTTTTTTTTTGATCGGCTCGGGTGTTTTAAAAAATTTTATCGAACCGATTAAAATGAAATGTGAATACGTTATTTTACACGCCAATGGCTCTCGCAGGTAGCAGAATTGTACATTTTGAATAATTTTTTCCTATTATCCCCCCGATTTTCCACAAAAAAAACCACGATATTTGAAAACTTTGGTTTAGAAGTCAGCCATTTTGTTATATTTTAATGAAAATGCTTTAACGAATGCTTTAATGACGACCCAGCAGAAAAGTTGATCATCCTATGAGCGATCTGGGAGTGGTCCCTGAGGAGCAGTGGAGTACTCCTTATTGATCCAAGCTAGGTGTATTTTGTGTTCTCTTTTAACATTGCATGTCCTAGGAAGGGTAGCGCTCCCTTTAACATCCCAGAGGAGCTCAAAAGGAGCGATCAATAAATGATCCAAATGGATCAGCAAAGGAACATTTAAAATATTTTTTTTTGTTTTTTCTTTTTAAAGATCAAAGAACCAACATGCGCCTTATACAAACAAGGTTTGTGGTCTTTGACATGAAAGGAAAAGGATAGATTAGCTAGAGGAATTTATTGGAACCATACGTGAATTATTGATTAGGTGAAACAGCCGTGAAAGACAATTTGAATTACTTTTGACCGAGGCTAGTGTTATGCCTTAACCTCGACAAGCATTTCTTCCATCCCTTAGTTGTTTCTGGCCTTTAATTCCACATTTTCCACAATTTAGTTGTGGATATTTTAGTTTTCCATAATTCTTAAATGTAGGAAAGAACAAAGAAAGTGAAAAGAGCCATGCCCGAACCCGGAGTCGAACCAGGGACCTCTGGATTGTTAGTCTAGCGCACTCTCCACTAGACTACAATGGCCGATTTTTCACAGCAAATAATGATCGAGTTTCTTACAAAGCACATGCCTCACTTTATGTGCTTTTTTTCATTGATTGCTCGCCTATAGATTTTTTAAAACAGTAAAGGAGCACAAGAGCACAAGTGCTCATTTCTTGATAGAGTAGCAAAAGAGCGCTCTGTTGTTGCTCCTCATAGGAGCGATCGCATGTTTTTTTACTGGGGAGTAACTGATACGCACACATAAGCGAAGTCGTCATATTATTTATTAGCCTACCAGAATAATGCAATCAAGCACAGTTCATGTACACAAAAAAACTGGTTTCATGCATACTGCCCAGTACAGTGCGTCTTTGAATAACTCTATTTTGGGCCAGTATTTTTTTTTTTTTTGTTGAAGTGAATTTTTAATTTTTTTCAATTCAAGGTATTACGAGATCGGCATATATGAAAAAATCTCCATACGAGATTTATGTCCAAACGGACATAAAAAATTTTGCAAAAAAGAATTATATAAGAGATTTTACTCTCACAAAATTCTGAAAAAAAAAAATAAAAAAAAAAACAAAAAAAATGTTTTATATGAAAAAACCACCCGTTTTCTGAGGTCGGAAGAAAAATGATTCCTTTTGAATAAGCCGATTACTTTTTTTCAAATTTGGTTTTTGTAAATTTTTTCTACGTCCATACTTTGTAAGAAATTGTTCTTTCTTTGAGATATAACAGAGTGCAAATAAAAAATATGTAATCTATAAAAATAATTCTTTATATATTTCGACCTCAATATTAAGCCTAAACAAAACTGAAAACATCTGAAAAACATCGATATATCGGTCTTATAACCAATTTTTTTAAACATCGATAATTGTCAAGCGAACATCGATATTCTCAAACATCGATATTTTCAAACATCGATGTTTTTAAGAACGATGCAGCATCCCTAGTTTTTACACTTGTGTTTAGTGACAGATTTTTTAGAGTTTTATGTTATTTTCTTCGCAACAGAACATAATTTAAAATAAAGTTATGGAACCAAAAAATTTGTTTTATTTTTATAACTTTGTAAGCAAACTTATTTTCCATGTTATGAAAATTTTTAGAAAAAAAAAGACAAAATTCAAATCTTTTATTAATAGAGCCTAAGATGTTTATCCAATTGGCATTTAATGTAGTGAAAGGTATTTTAATTACCTTTAATTTAAAGTACTATTAATATAAATATTTTCATAAAAACGTTTTTTATTTGCAAAAACATGGAATCACCTTTTCGAAATTCACTAAAAATAATAAGCTATAGAATTACTTTTAAACTTAATATTTGAAATCATCGTCCTATTTTAAATAAGGATTGCCAGATTTTACCCAGATCAGAATGGCTGTCGCATTGTGCAATTTGATTGCTTTAAGTTCTGCCTTAAAGTATATTTTCATTTCAGTTTGCCATGATTTTGGAAACTTTTTTTGTTATCTATGTATTTTTGATTAAGATTTCTAACATCAAAGGAATGCCTTTCTTGGTATACTAAAAAACAGGATTTTCCTTGACGTCTTCGTTAGGATACAGTCTAAGCTTCGATAACATAAAAATTTCATGAAAAATTAAACACGGCATATTTTATTACTATATTTTTATAACTCTTAAAAATATAATTTTTTAGAATTATATTTGAGCTTATTGCCAAATATGTTTATGACGCAACAGGCTACAACAACAACAAGTTCTTTGCGAAAATCACGATTTTTAATAACCGGTTTTTGGGATAAATTGGTATTAATTACCAATAAATTAATGATAAGAAGTCCAGTCACAGTCCCTTGTAATGCTGGAAAATTTCAGTGAATTCTTTTAATAAACAATACATTTTTTATTTTAAACCAGGGTTGAACATTCTTACACAGTCAAATTTTATTTGGTCTTGTTAGTATTGGTGCGCTCTCGAATAACGCACACCGAGCGAAATAGTTGTCACAGTTATCTACATTCTAGTGTAGATTTTAGAAAACATAACATTAAAGTTGCATAGCGAAGATGTCAGCGCTCGTTTGTTAAAGCGAATCTTTTTACGCCTCGTTTTGTGATTTATTTGCTTGAGTGAAATCTCAAAAACGACACTTTTTTCTTAGAATTGGTGTTGTTTTTTTGCTTGCGTCAATTACAATAAGAGAGTATGAAATTAAAAATTTTTCTTTGACAGCAACGAGAATCGAACCCGCACCCTTTCGACTGATAGTCCAGTACGCTACCATATAATCTAAACACCTTTGTTACGGTTAATGGTTCATTCAATATAAAGTATTAACTGAAGCTATGTTGCAGTAGATGACAGGAATATATAATATGTATATTAAAAGAATTGTGCATTAGCTATCCTACATATTCTATTGTGAATGCGTGAAGCTATGTTGCGGCAGATCACAATAATCGATCAAAAGCATTGGGTCTATTCGGGAATGCATCACGATTTGCAGTATGCGCACAACTGGCATTTTTTAAACGTCCAAATTGCAGCGTGTTTTTTTTTGATGCGAATGATGAGTGACGCTTAATAAAAAATTACATTTTAGAATGTTTAAAGTTTGCAGTGCTGCAAAATGGGCCTTTTTGAACATTTTGTTTATGCTTAAAAGCAGCTTGCGCATCATGATGCATTTTCGAACAGATCCATTGTGCATTAGCTATACAAACAACAAAAGTAGCAAGGTTCCATTGAATGGGTTGAAAATGATCACAAGGTGCCAATTGTTTTAGGCGAATTCAGACATGAATGATCATAGGCACTTAAGACAAGGCCGGTGGTCTAGCGCTCGAAAATTTAAGGTAATTTTAGGATTTTTTTAAAAATTTAAAATATTAAACAACGGTATTTAAACTTCTAAGGCATATCGTAACACTCATTCATCATAAAAAAATTATTTTTTTAATGCGAAAAAATTGTTGATCTTGTTCAAAATAGCTGTTTATTAAAACCAAATCGTTTGACGGTTGAAACTTTTCTGATTTATTCAATTTTACTTATTTGCAATATTTACTAACTAACTCTATTTTACACACACACACACACACCGTGGCAAACAACCTTGGCACCGCACTGAACTCAGCTGAAGCTTTAGAAATCCGACTCCGCTAGCTTGATCAACGCAAGCTGAAGCACGTATTTAAAAATTGCTGCTGTCGTTAGTGCAGTGACCTGGCCGCTCGCGCTCATAGCTTGCACAAACCGATGGCCCTGAACTCGGTTAGTTTCAATGGCCGCATTCTAGCCGAAAAAGTGCTCAAGTAGCGAAGTAGCATAAAATATTTTCGCTATATAAATTGTGACATCTCAAGGAACATGTTCTGTGAGAGCATACCATTCAGCCCGAAAGTTGTGGAACAGTTCTTTCCGCTGAATGCAGGCAATGACTGTGAAACTGTATCCGTTCCAGTGACCATGGGAGTATGCAGCAGGTTTGGAGTTTATTGAACGTAACAATTGCTTCCCCTTTTTCTAAAGAGAAATATTAACTTTCGAAAAAAAGGAATATTTCTCGATAGCTGCCGTTCAACAGCCCACGTGTGCGTGTGTGACCATATTTTTTTTTTATATATAAATTTAAATGTATACATATTTTTTACATAATTAGTTCTAAGTTTATTTGTTAAGTTTAATTTTGAAGTTTGCTATAAAATTTGGATATGGCAGTGAATGATTATAATTACTCGAGAAAAAAGATTCGGAAAATATGATATAAAGTTAAAAATAAAAATGTGTAAGAGATATAAAATTTGAGCTTAACTTGAAATTGATAATTTATTTGTTTTTTCTCAAATATTTTCAATTATAATTTTTTCTTGTACCATAACAAATGTTTTGTGTTTTTAATTTTAATTACGAATAATAATAATAATAATAAACGTTTTCTTGTACCATAACAAATATTTTGTGTTTTTAATTTTAATTACGAATAATAATAATAATAATAATTAATGTTTTCTTGTACCATAACAAATATTTTGTGTTTTTAATTTTAATTACGAATAATAATAATAATAATTAATGTTTTCTTGTAGCATAACAAATATTTTGTGTTTTTAATTTTAATTACGAATAATAATAATACTAATTAATGTTTTCTTGTACCATAGCAAATATTTTGTGTTTTTTCTTGATTTTCACTAATGTGTTTTTGTCCTTTCACAATTTTTTTAATCGGATATTCTACGGATTTAATGTTTAACTTTTTTTTTTTTTTTTTTTTAATTTTGGTGCGAAAGCAAATTGTAATTATAAAAGGTATCGTATCCATTTTTGTCTTGCCGATTTTTGTGTTTTTTTTTTTTATGAACTTAAAGTACAAATACAATTGCATGTTTTTTTTCAATATACACTCAATACGTATGGGAGCTTAAACGTTGCTGAACTGGGTACAACACCAGAGATTGTAACGATTTTTCACATTTAATGCATATATTGTTTTCTAATGTTAATTGTTTTATAACTTTTTATTTTTTATTTTTATAAGGTTTCGCTCACTAATTGGAACGACGTTTTTGGCGTAAATGTCAGAGACCTTGCTAATGGCTTCCTTGGTTTAGGTGTTATTTTAGGATTACTGTCCGTGGGAACTTCAACCTCCTGGAGCTGAATACCTACTACAGGTGTTTTTTTTTTGTAGTTTCCCTTTTAAGGGGGTCCTCTGGTAATCCGAAAAATTTTTTTCGATTTTTTCATATTTCTATTGCTCAGATACTCAAAAACATTTTCCCAAAAGGATTTTTCAAAATTCGAAATAGTTTAGGAGATACAGGCATTTTTGTGTAGGTATGTTTTCGTCAAAATAACGCATCAGCAAAGTTGTTTATTTGCCTGCAGTCATTAGTCGAAAATTCTGTGGAATTCTTCCAAAATATGTATTGATATTACAAAATATACACACACAGTATGTATACATGCAGTATGTATACATGCCTGTTTTGATATAGGGGTTGAAATGATTTTGAGCCCAGGTGTTCACATGAAAGAAGCAAACGAACGAGATTCAGTTTATTTTCGAACGCTGAAAGCTACGCGTGCGCGATAACTGCTGTTGTAAAATAAAAGAAAAATCGTTTTGTGTTTTTTTTTTTGCTATGGATAAAAAAAGCCACCCAAACGCGCCGCGTAAGTACGCGTATCGAACAAAAAAGAGGCATTTCCGTGGAAACCAGCACTCCCAAGTAGAGGACACCGACTTTGCCAGCACATCGGCCAAAAAATTGAAGAAAACGCAAGACAATGAAGTCATCATCGAAAACAACCTCCAGTTCTGTTTCTTGGAATTTTTTTCATTTTTCCAAACGCTTGCTGCTCTGGTTATCTGCGCCCAATGTAAACAAAAAATTCGATTTGGAAAAACATGTATGCGTGGAGTCGGCTTCAAAGTGAGTCTGCAGTGCCAATGTAAAGCTACACAGTATATTAATTCTTCGCCGGTGGTCGGTAAATCTTTTGTTGTAAATCGCCGGTTGATATTTGCCATGAGATTGCTTGGAATAGGGAGAGAAGGTATTAATATGTTCTGCGGATTAATGGACATATGCCAAGGATTGTGCCTTGATGCGTACTATGGCACCTTGAAAAACATGCATGTGTCTGCTAAAGCAGTTTACAAGCAGTGCCTGTTGAATGCGGTTAAAGAAGAGCAGGAACAGCAGAAAGAAAAAAATCCTGACTGTGACTCCTCAGTGCTGACCGTTTCAGGGGATGGCACCTGGAAAAAACGGGGATTCTCGTCTCTTTTTAGTGTCACTACGCTCGTCGGTAAACATACCAAAAAAGTGGTTGACTCCGTTGTCAAATCAAGCCTTTGCCAGGCATGCAAAATGTGGGGAAAAAAAAATGACTCTGCAGACTTCGAAGAATGGTACGAATCGCACCAGAAAACATGCACAAACAACCACAGTGGGAGTGCGGGCAAGATGGAGGTAGATGCCGTGAAGGAAATGTTTGCCTCATCGATCGAAAAATATGGCATAAAATATGAAAAATATATTGGCGATGGCGACAGCAAAACCTTCAAGGCCATTATAGACCTTGATCCGTATAACGGCGACCCCGTTGTCACAAAAAAGGAGTGCATCGCTCACGTGCAAAAACGCATGGGCACACGGCTGCGCAAGGCCAAAAAAGAAAACAAAGGCATCGGTGGAAAAGGCACTGGCAAACTGACAGACAAAGTCATAAGCGAGCTGACTACTTACTATGGACTTGCTATTCGACGTAATAAGGACTCTGTGGAAAACATGAGAAAAGAAATATGGTCAACATATTATCACAAAAGTTCAAGTGATAGTAATCCACAACATATGTATTGCCCACCTGGTGAGTCCAGCTGGTGCGCCTATCAAAAGTCAGCAGCAGAAGGCTCATTAGCCTCATTTCACCACACGTACGCCCCACTTGATGGAAAGGTTCTGCAAGTAATGAAGCCCATATACGAAGCGTTATCATCCGACGATCTACTCAACCGATGCACTGGAGGTGAAACGCAAAATTGTAACGAATCGTTCAACTCGCTTTTGTGGACCTTTGCGCCGAAACATATCCACTGTGGTGCTACCACAGTCGAAATCGCAAATTTTCTGGCAACCTGCATTTTCAACGAAGGCTTCACAAGTATTTTAAAAATAATGTCAACAATGGGTATTGTCATCGGCCCACAAGCCGAGATGTATGCTGAATCTTGCGACGGAAAACGACTTCAACGCTCAGAGCTAAAAACGTACGCATCATCGAAAGAGGGTCGCACAGCCCGCAGAGCCCAAAAAGCCATGGAAAACTCGTTTTATGAGATGGAGGAAGGCACACTTTATGGGGCTGGAATTGCCGATTAATATTCGTAAGTATTGTATTAAAAAAATATGTGTTAATGTCATTTGTGTGCCTCAAAATTGAAGTCAAAACTTTAAACGCGTTTTTCTCGAAACCATGTTTTTCAAAACTTTGCGCACGATAACTCAAACAGTTTTTGACCGATTTTGATATATGAGGCATGAAACGACGCAGAATTTACGCCGCTATAGCCCCTACCTCAAACTTGCCGAAAAAATAATGTTTACTATTTTTTTTCTACACTAGACTACAAAAAAAAAGGTCGAAATTCGATTTTTCATTTTCAAAGTGGCGGCTCCCCCCCTAAAAAAATTTCAATTTTTGTTTCCGAGGTAGGGGCTATAGGAACATTCATTCTAAGTAACTGAATATTTTTTTTTTTTCAGACGATGTTTACTCTTGGAATCGTGCGCAATTTGGACCCACCTTTTTTCCGGAGAACCTCGTTACCAGGCCGAGAACTTTCTGAACGGTCCATAAATTCACTTTTTCAAAATTTTGTATTTTTTTCAATAAATTAAGCTACCCAAATCAAAAAACGGAACTAAAATATCTTTACTCGTTCTCTTTCCACAATATTTTGAAAAAAGGCTAAAATTTGGCATAGATTACCAGAGGACCCCCTTAGTAAATTAATGATTTTCAGCAATAGCATTAGTAAGCTTGAATAAGAGATTGAAGTAAGTGCAATCTAATGCTGGTGTGAGGCGGTTTTTTCTCTCTCTAATTGAACTAACTTTTTGTGTACTTCCTCTAATGTTTTTGTCCCTTTATTTATAAATTCGTTTGTGTCTTTGCCCATAAAGATTTGTATGGATCGGTTACTTTTTATTTGAGTTGGAAATTTGGAATTGGTTATTTCTGATTGTTCTAAAGGAGAAAAATTGGGTTGTTTTATTCTGAGTGGGTGTCTGTTGTGTCCTTGAAACTTAATGGTATATTCTTCAATTTCTATTTGGCAGGGTTGAGTTATTGTTATTATTCCTTGATGTTCAACTTTGAGCGTTGAAAAACTACTTTCGCACGAAACATGTATTATTTGTGAATTTTTCACCGAGAATAACCAAGTGTTAGGCCTATTAAGTTTTATTAAGGTGTCCTGTGGTGTTATTTGTAGATTTATAGGGCAATCCATTTTATCGTTTAGAGGGTTTAACAACATTTTAAGTACACACTCTTTAGTGGTGGTTTTGTTCATTTAATAGTATCAGAGTCTGTCGCTTGTAGTTAATTGCTAAATAGGAATATTTTATATCAGGTATTACCATATGTCCGCCATTGCGGTGGACTGGATAGCACCATATTTGGAAATACTGCATTTTGGGAAGATCGAATATGGGTAGCTCTATTTTTATTATCAGTTTGTCCTGAAGTAGATGTGATTTTATTTTGGTAGTCTGATATAAGGTGGGCAAACAATCTTGACAAAGAGTGTTAGTTTTTTGATATATTTTATTAAGAGTGTTTGGTGAAATGAGTAATGGATGTATTCTGTTGTTTTGAGTGGCTATTATTACGTCCAGCAGAGTTTGCTGTCTTGATTCTAATTCTATTACTTGAAGCAAGAGGGTGTAAAGTATATCCTGTCGTAACTGTGTTGTTGCTATTTGGTCGGTTACGTTTTCTAATTCGTTTATTCGGTATCCTATCTGTTGTTGATTAGTCATCAAAACTGATAAGGGTTTTTGTATTTTATTTAAAGTAGAGTTTACTACACTGACTTGCTGTTTTTCCAGTTCAATTAATGCGCTTTCTTTTAATTCTAGTTGTCCTAACTTACTGTATACCTCTTCTTCGTTAGCGTGATCCATTGTGCCAAACAAATAATGCAATGCGCTCCCTATACCGTCGAATATAGATCGTTTCTGACGTGGCGTACTTATTAGTTCCCGAATGGTTTGTGTCCTAGCCTTAATTTGAGCGATTACAGCCTGAATGTGTCGTTCCTGTGGTTCGCAAGTGCCTCCCTTTGATTTATATTGATTGCATAGGCGGGAACTGAGATAGTCTGCATATTCGGCTACTGTAGTTTGATTGTCCAATTCGGAGAGGTCGATTTCCGTGAATACGCTCCAAGAACTTTGGTATAACCATAGTTCGCCCAGTTCTTCGAAAACAACCCCTGTGGCATTTAGCTGGGTTACATTTAGGGGTTGCTCCATGGGAGTTCCCTGGGTTAGGCTTACCGCCAGTAAAATCAAACACCACTCCATTTTGAACTGTGGAAAAGACGTAGATATGATGGACATCATTAAATTGGGTTATTTAAGTTTTGGGTTTTTTTTTATATAAATTTATTTTTATTTTTTTTTTTGTTATTCGTAATATGGTTTTAATCTGTTGTTGTGTATAACTACCCGTTTGTTTCCTACTTTAACCTGTGTGTTAACAGGTCCTATTACAGCAATCACACGGTAAGGTCCTCGCCATATAGGAGTTAATTTACCTTTTCTATTTTCATTTTTTACTGAAAATTCCACGTGAAAATTCTGAGGGCGCATTGAATGATCATAATAAGTCTTGGATTGTTGTTTGCTCTTTAAAAGATTACGTCTAGCAATAGCATATGACTTCTGGATTTTGTGTTTTAGTATATGATAGTAACTTTCGTGGTTGTAAATGGGTTCTGGCTCACGCTTTAAATTAGATGGGATATCAGACGTGAATCCATATCGACACTCCATAGGTGTGAGTTTAGTACTATCATGGAAACTGTTGTTATATACAAATGTTGCTCAATAAGACGCTCTCAAGGAAAAGGGGCATGGGCGGTGTTGTAGATTTTGACTTTTCTATTTATCTGAAAAATAAAAACCAAGAATATTGGTTTACCTGGCACTAGAAAAAAAAATATGAAAAATGGACAGAATGACGCACTTTTGAAAATTAAATTCTTAAAACAGCTTGTTTTCTATCGGTTATTAAGTGTAAAATATAAGATGTTTTTGAAATAAAATTTTGATTCTAGTTGCAGCAAAAGCCACTGATGATTGAATAGCATATTTAAATTCCAGATGCTTCGGCTGAAAAAATGAGAATGAAAGACGAAACACTGTAGCTCGACACCTACTTAAATGGCTTGTGAAAATAACGTAAAGTGAAAATAACGTCAGAAAGAATTTACTTTTGAAACATAAAAAAAATCAAGTTCATACAAATTCTAGGCCTTAAACATTGCCGTTTTGATAAATACAATTTTCGAATGATAAGCGATCCAAATATTTGCACAACACGATAATAAATTTTACTGGTGGCAATATTGTTTTTATTTAACATTATGGTATTTAAAAATCTTTAATTTAAACATTTTTAATTAAAAAACATTTTTATTGTAATTAAAAACATATGAAACTGCGAAAAAGCTTCGCTTCTCTCGTGTGTCCAGCGACGCATCTATTTTATTTTTTTCTTTTTGATTCGTTGAAGTTTGTGTACCTTACATAACATAAACCATTTACTGTAATCGCATCTGTGTCGTTCCGTTTTGCTAAGAACAGCTTACAATATCAACAATGGCTCAATAAATCTGCGTTCTGTTTTAAAATTAAAGCTTACACTTTTATTTAAAACCTCCTTTGTTTTGTGTTGTCTCAGCAACAGTAGTTGAATGCATAGTAGAATTAGAGAAGGAAGATGCATTTCGGAGAGACAGACTGCCGGAACTGTCAAAACGAAGGTGACAGCCCATACAAAATCTGAAACCGATGAGAATGCGATAAGAAAGCAAAAATAGGCCAGAATAGCAAAATGATTGAGTTTGACAATTCTTGCTATGAGAAAAAGAGAGCAGTCTGAAATGCATGTATCTTCACTAGTTCTACCATGGTTGAATGTGTCCGAAAAGAGAGGAAATAAAAAGCTACAACAACCACACAGCTCTGTAAGTTTTTACTCTCGCGACTCTCAATAGAGCGAATGTGTAATAAAGGGCTGCACAAATGTATTTGCTTCTTTAATTCCAGCAAGTGCTTTTAGCTAGGCACCAGGGCTGCCAACTCGTCTCAACCAAATTCCCCAATTCTGGTGATCGAATTCCCCCTTTTTGCAACCGATTCCCCCCAAAAATTTATATGTATTATAAAACAATATTTTTTAAAAAAACGGACTACATTTTAGAGATCTGTTGTAAGTTTTTTAATAAATTAAATATTAGGGAATTATCTTCGACTGGACCAAAGTTAAGATACTCCACATCCGCATATTCGAAGACGTCAATGTTGTATTATTTTGATGACGCCACTTTTATATCGGTCATTGTTATATCCAAATATTTTAAACTTGAACTCTACAAAGATAACATTCTAATTATCAAAGCATATGAGTAAAATATCAAGTTAAAACCATGTTTTTTTATTTATGAAGGTTTATCTTTTATATATATGACGTCACTTTGTGGGGAGGAAAGCTTTGTTTGTAGTTTCTTTTTACGACATTCCAAACTCGAGCGCATAATTAAGATTAAAACATATTTATAAAATTTTAAGCCATTGTACTCATTTTTGTGAAATTTGAGGAGACTTTACCGTTTGCTTGAAGTTACTTTGTATGGGAGGTAGGCACAATTTTCATTCGATACCTACAAATTTCATACTCTCAGTCCATATTTGCGGTTAAGACTTATGTGCAAAATTTAAGTCATTCAATTAATTTTTGTGGAATTGAAAAGATTTTACCGTTTTGTTAAAGTCAGTTTATATAGGAGGTAGGCGTGGTTTTCATCATATTTTTACAAATTTCAAATATGTGATGAATATTTCACGCCAAAGCATGTGAAAAATTTCAAGCCAATGTATTTTTTGTGGCATTTGAAGAGATCACTTTTGCTAAAGTCACTTTGAATGGTAGGTAGGCGTAGTTTTTATACGATTTTGCTCATTCTCGAACTTGATCTTAGTTTTTTTAATTTAGCCGATAACTATTCATACCTATAGCTTCAAAATTGCGGCTGCAATCGTTCCGATTGACAGACATACGGACATTATTAAGCAAACTCAGCAGGTGAGTTGATCAAAAATATAGGTACATATTTTTCTATACCTACCACTCCTCTCTATAAGAATTACAATCGGAGTGACAAAGCTAAAGCGTGGGGATATAAAAAACAAGTTAACTTCTTGTAATCATTTCTTTTGATCGTAAATTAGATGATTAAATGTCAAAGCGAATGTCAAAAAAGGAAAGCAGAAAAAATATATTTGCCAACTGAGTTTTTTAATGCATTGGAATAAGTTTAGGAATAAATAAACTTAACAAAAGTTTCTAAATTTGAAATTTGTTATTTTTTTATAAGAATTTAGAAACGAAAGAAAAATTTAATTAATCCCCTCAAAGTTAACTCATTCCCCCACTCCCCCATTGAGTCAAAATTCCACCCAAATGGCGAATTCCCCCCGAGTTGGCAAGCCTGCTAGGCACATCAGTTGTAGCAAAATTAAGCTAAGAAATAGCATAAAACCGTTGATTGTTGCTCAGAGAAAAAGTAATGTTTTAACTCTCTCTCTCTCTCTCGGATCAAATGCACACGCAACTTGGTCTCATCAATTACAGTAATAATTGGTCGCTGTATAGTTCTGTAAAAGTTCTGTTATAGTTCTGTACAGTTCAAAAAACCCCAGTAGAATAATTGTCAAGCCCTCTTATCTGAAGCACTGATATAACTGCTTCAAAGCAACCACTCCACAAGTCTTATAATCACTCCATTTGCATTGATTCTGAAACTCCTTCTAAATTGAAAAAAAGAAGTGAGCAGAGAATGGGTCGAACACATTTCTTGCTTATCTAAAATCAAATGGCAAAGAAAGAGCGCAACAAAAGAAAGATTTTTTAAAAACATGGCTACTGTATAACGGTAAACAACTGAACACGTGTTCATTGAAAAAGTTTCATATTGGAAAATTGCTGTATGCGCTTTATTGTCGAACATATTTTGAAGACAGCAGTTGTAAATTTCATTGTGCGTGAAAGTTAAATAAAAAATTTAAATTAAATATGAGTATAAGAGGAATAAGTAAAAGTGCTATTAATAAAAAAATATTAAAGGAAAAAAGAGAACTACAGAAGAAATTAAAAGAATGTGTTAAAAATAAAATTGATATTATAAGTGAAAGTTTTGTGTCTGAAAACCCAGTAAATTCATGCGGTGAAAATTTAAATGACGTATTGGAAGCAAATAACTTAAATGCAATGAATTCTTTTGAATTGGACTAATTGAACGAATTGGATTTAAAAAACAAATTAAAAAAAATGGTATCATGAATATAATCCACCAAGGGCAACTGTTCAAGCGTTGCTAAAGGTACTGCAATCAGAAGGGTTGACTGCACCAAGAAGTCTCAATGGTCTTCTTAAAAAGAAAAGCATAAAGGCAGTTATAAGAACGGTATCGCCTGGTACTTATTTACATGTTGGATTAGAGAAGCAGTTAAAAAAGATACCATTAAGTGTGTTGCATGAGCACAAAAAAATAATTCTGGATATTGGCATCGATGGATTGCCCCTTTTTAAAAGTAGTTTAGAAAGTCTTTGGACAATAATTGAGAAGAGTTGTCAATATTTCAAATATAAATGTTTTTTTGATTGAAACATACCTTCGAAAAAAAAACCAATAAACATAGATACATACTTGCATGATTTAGTAAACGAACTGAAAACACTTAGAGAAAATTGAATTATAATCCATAAACGTGACTTTCAAATAGAATTGAGAGCTTTTATATGTGACACCCCGGCACGATCATTCGTTTGTGGTATTGTCGGTCACAATGCCTTGGTGGGCTGCAGCAAATGCTACCAGGAAGGTAAAAAGTAAATCATGTGACAACATTTAAAACTGTATCTTCGCAACTCCGATCGAACAAAGACTTTACAGATCGGAAGCAAGTGTCATTTCACCAAAACATGTTTAAAAACACTCCAACTTCACTAGAACTGATTGGTACAAACATGATAACACAGTTTCCAATGGAGCCAATGCACTTGGTGGACTTGGGTGTTACAAAGAAAATGTTGTGTATGCTTTTAGCTGGAAAGTGCACCTCAAAAATCAACAAAAATCAAAAAGAATTACTATCAACAAAATTAGTTTCACTTTCTGGAAATATTCCTAGAGAATTTCAGAGGAAACCTCGATCTCTCGATGAAGTTCTTAGATGGAAAGCTACGGAGTTTCGTCAGTTCGTTCTTTACACTGGGCCAGTAGCATTAAAAAAAATCGTAGATGATGACTTCTACTATGAATTTTTGTTGCTACATTCAGCATATCGATTGCTATCAACTCCTCTTATGCCCGAATCAAAAATTCAAATAGCTAACGAAATGCTGGAATTGTTTGTTCAAAATTGTACGGTTTTATTCGGCGAAAGTAGTGTCACTTTTAATGTGCATGGCCTGCTTCACTTAAGTTAAAGTGTGGAAGATATGGGTGTAGCAACAAACTTTTCAGCATACGATTTTGAAAATTTTATGCAATCTTTGAAAAGGAAAATTCAAAAACCTTCACTTATATTACAACAAGTTTATAACAAATATTCTGATCAAGACATTGAATTAAAAGGCGAAGATAAGGGCTTTAAAAAAACAAAAAAGGAAAAATTATAAGCTTCCAAACTAAAAACTACTTCTTAAGCACAACTATTCCGGATAATTTCTGCTGCATAAGGCCTTTTGCTCCAATGAAAGTAACTCGGTTTTCGGATAAAAATAATGGACTCGTCAAAGGTTTTAGAGTGCAAAATTTAAAAAACTTCTTTGAGGCACCTTTAAAGTCGATGGAAGACCTACAAATTTGTAAAGGACAGCTATTAGAATTCAAAGAAGAAATTTTTGATGTTAATAAAATTTGCTCTAAAATTATGTGTTTACCACACGAAAACACTCTTATACTCATTCCTCTTCTACACAGCTGTTAGTTTTATTGTAATTCCTTCATCAAAACTTAAGTCTAAACATGTCGGAGAATCGAGGCGTTTTACAGAGAGTAAACATTTCAAAAGGAGGTTTAAAATCATATGACCAAAAAAGTAGTCAGTTAAAAAGTAAATTTTATAATAATTTAACTTAAAACAATGTTTTATTTGGTTTGATTTAAGATATTGAGTTTGAAATCAATCAGATGAAAGCAGTTATAGCAAAGCAAAATACCAGCATTGTAGAGCTGAAAGAAACAGTTGAAAAACAAAATGAGTTTATTATAGGCGAATTAGCTTCAATGAAAGTCCTAATGCGCGCTCTAGCACAACAAAATAAACAACACTCACAAATATCCCAAATATTTCCTCTTAAAAACAATGAAGAATTGCAGCGTTTGGAAGCTGAAATATTAAATTACAATGAGCAGGATTTGGTATATTTTTAACAAATCTTCTATTTAATTTTTAATACAAAATCTTTTTTGCTTTAGTTGACCGTAGTACAAAAAATATGAAAAAGAGGCGGTATAGCCAAAAACATCCACAATTTGATTGGACCAGACATTTTTTTAAATTATAATTATGATGGCATTCAAAAAAAGGAGGCCTTTAAATTATTCAATGCGATCAATAATATCTTTTATAGTAAGTTTCTACCAATCGCATTAATATCACATTTTTCTAATTCCTACTTTAACTTACAGAAGCTTCTCAGGACATCTACATAACAAAAGAAAACTATATAACTGAATTAAAAAAAGGATTTAAAATTGCAAAAAATGAGGTCCACAAATCTACTTGCTTAGCCAAGAAAATAAATGAACTTTCTACTTAACATTCCTAATATTTCATTGTTAACCATTATCCATATACACATTTGAAAACTTTACTTTTGAAAACATTAAAAAATTACATAAATTACAATAATTTTATTACAAAATCAAACATTTACTTTACAACAGTGTGTTTTAGTGCGATGAAAGCAGGTGTTTTTGAATAGATTCCATATAACCTCTTATGTAAGTACTTCTTGTTATAGAAGTGTAACTTGTTATAGAAGTGCTTGAATATAACCACTTCTGAGTGCTGTTCTTTAAAACGCTTTATGGAAATTGTTCTCGCAAAGACATTCCTGAAGCCCTTGCACATAACAACTTATATAAGCTCTTTTTGGAGAAGGGAGATTGCAATGCCTTGCATGTTGGCTCGTTTCATATAAAAAATAATTAAGAAAAGAAACCAGTTGGTAAGGCCCTCTACCTGCCTAAGAAGTGCTTCTGCAATTGCTCCTTACTCCTTACTTTTTCTACTGGGACTGTATAGTTCTACCTTCTACTGCAAGTACTTCCGTATGCTGAAAGCAGATGTCAATATTAGTTGCTAATGAAAGCAATAGTAAAGTAAAAATAAAGTAAGAGTTAACTTCAAAAAAATGGAAATTGATGAAGTAAGTAAATATTCAATTATAGTCTTATTTTAATTTTTAAATGCTAAAATGTTTACAGCCAACAAACAGTGATTCCTTTTCTGTAAATAATATAAATAGCAGTTTTAATAACGATGCTGTAAAAAAAATTGTGAGCGGCGATTTTAAAGTTATTAATTTTTAAACTAAAATTATGTTTTTACATTCATAATAAATAAATATATATTACCACACATAAAGTTAAATTTTTCGTTATCTTTATCTGAATAGTAGATAGAATAGATTTTTAGTTTTTAATAAAATATAAATTTAAATTAAAATATGCAACTGCAAATTCATCTTCTAAATTAATGAAATTAGGTATCAAGTATTTCAAGTACTTGCCAATTTCTACTCCTGCTAGTTATATTTATGTACATATTTAATACGCAATAGACAATTTATTATTTGTTTTGCTTTCAACCGGTTTTCCACTTACGCACACTACCTACAATTTTCGCTCACGCCAACGCTATCCGCAAATGAGAGTGAGAGAACGAAAGTGATTGCGATCCCCACAAATGTTTTGTACAGCGATTCAAATGTAATTGTGCAGCCCTTTAATGTGTAAGTAGAATGTGTGGCTTGGTTTCTCGTACCTGTTTTTTAAATCGGAAAAAAGCGTTTTCAATTTGTTATTTTTACCTATCTTCATAACAAAACATTTGAATAAAATATATATTGTGCACTTGCTATGAACCAGAGCTTTCCAATGATATAAGTTTCATTCAAATGTGTTATCTAAAAGTAGGTAAAAAGGGGGCGGAAGAACACAAAATGCAAGTCTGCATAATTGGTCGCAACACCTAATGATTGGCCAAATTAGATATATTGAAAATATGACTCTTAGGTTAAAAAAATATTGTAACAATTATATAAAAAAAAAATTAAACTTCAAATAAAAGACAGTTTTATTCATTGATTCATGAATAAATCATATACTGGCAGCAATTGCTTTGTTTTTAATTACATAAATTGGCCTTATGTCCTTCATATATAGCGCGGCTCGCTTTAAGTTAAAACCATTAGAAAATAAATCTTTGTTTAGAATAATACTGTAACTATATCGACCCCTTTGCGCGAATTTATCGTATGTGCCAAAAAAAAAAGTTTTACAGGACCGATTTTGTTCTTTCTTTGCTTTAGCTTGCCAAATATCATAACCAAATTTTACATGCAATTAGAAAATTAGTTCATTTTCTATAAGGATTACAGCTACAATATTTTACCAGGTGATGCGTTGAGCAGTGAATAACAAATTTGCATCAAAAAGTCAGTTTCGAAAAAATGGTACACTCTTAGAAATCTTAGAATAAATTTTAATAAAAGCAAAGTATTACAGAGATTTTTTAATACAAAAAGTATTAAATTTAATAGTTCTCAATTGATAACAAAATTTCTAAGCTAATTTTATTTTACATTTTAATGCAGGCAGTTAAAATATTACAACGATTTTTATACCCTTGGAATTAATTCGATACTATGGTGAATATTGTATTTAATTTTTAAGACATGCTGTATTATATTTCAATAAAATTTTGTATAAAATTTTAATACAATTCAAATATTACAACGAAATTTTATACGCTTTGGAATTAATGTCATACTGTGATTAATATTATAATTTATTTGATTTTACATGATTTAAATGCATATTCTAAATGTTTGATAGTTTAAATCATAATTGATTTTAAATACAAATTCTAGTTGTTTGATAGTTTAAAATCGTTTATTGAGCTTTTGGTCAGGTTAGAACAATTAATTGCTCTAATGGAATTTTCTAGTTGTTTGATAGTTTAAAATCGTTTATTGAGCTTTTGGTCAGGTTAGAACAATTAATTGCTCTAATGGAATTTTCTAAAGAAACAACAACAACGTTTTCAATATGAAAGCATCACAAGCTGATTTTATTGCAATTTCCGCTCTACACTATTAAACAATTAGAATTTGTAAATTGAAAAGCAAGTATGATTTAAGCTATCAAACATTTAGAATTTGTATTTAAATCTTATAAAATCAACATAATAAATAACAAGGTCATACAGAAAAACTTTAATTATAATTAATTTTTAATACAATATCAGTACTAAAAATTAATAATGCTCAGCATTAAATTTCAATACATATTTTTATTTATTAAAAATCATTTTTAATATTTGGCCATTATTTAATTATAATATAATTTTGGTGTGGTCTTATATGTAAGCAAAAAAGTATTAAAATTTATTCCAAGATTTCTAACCGAAAAAATGTCGATATAATGATATTAGGACCAAACATAACATCGATCGTTCATAACGTGCATAACATTGCGATCCTGCCATATTTAAACATGTCGATCCTGCGGACTCGAACTAAGAAGAAAGCCAGATGTCACAATACTTCAGAGAGGATGTGGATGAATGGTTTCAGCATCCGAACCAACCTGCATTAAACACAGAAGAAGTTTGCCACCTCTAGGTAAACAAGTGTGGTGACGAAGAGAACTGGACAATTTATACAGGGCTCTTATTACGTAACTTTTAAAACGAAACGAATCGTTTCGACGATATCATTTGACAGTTGTTTGCGATACATGAAGCTAGCATCACGATTTCGTTTAGACATACATATAAAAAATTTTCCATTTCGAAACCGGAAGTTTGTATTTCGATTTAAAATTCTAAGAGATCCGCCATTTTTGGAATTTTTTTTAACATTTTTAAACTCAAGCATGAATTTTGCAGATGATACACAAGAAGTCTTTAACTCAGCAACCAAGGCAAATAAAAAAAAGTGGATTAATGTAGTTCTTTTTAGGAGAAAAATATGGCAAAATTTGATAAAAATTCGACACCTATCATTTTTTTGTGATCCGCTTCAAATAGAATGCCCAATATGACAAATTCCTAAAATATCAATAGTATGTTCAAAACAAAAATTTTTTTCTTACAGATCATATTTTGTTCTCTCTAGATATATTGCTCTTTTGCTCTTTCTCTCTCTAAAAATTTCATTTGGTAATCTATTAGCAATGGATTTTTTACTTTTTAGATCCATTTAATTCAATTTATTTACCTAAATAATAAATTTTGTGGTTTTCTCTTTTATCAGACACTGAAATCTTAACTCCGAATCAATACAAATATGCTGTCACTCGAATCAGTATTTAAATCATTGACAAGTAGCCCTATTCTAACCCACTCTAAGCCTAGAACGAACAACTATTAAAAACCAATTATTGCAAACTAGTGCTGTTAATACAGGAGCTTAATTTAATTTACTCTATTTTCCAACATAACTTTATTTAAGGTGTAAATGACACTTTAATGATAGCATCGTTAATTGTTCCTTTTTGTTGTTTACAGGACTTGCCCTAGCCAATCACCATGATATGCTCACCCTTAAGCCTAGTGACCACACGCTGGTGCGCTACACTAATGAGTCGCTCATCGTTGAATGTCGCAGCGCCACGTCTGAGTCGAAGTTGCATTGGAAATCACCCAAAGGTGATGTCATCAAGGAACACAAGGGACGCATACACATCGAGCAGAGTTCACCAGGTTAGTGACCGCAGCATCTGATCAATTTATGCGTGTTTGTAATACTTAACTTGGCGCAATTTTTATGTTTCAGAAAAATTGGAAATAGTTTTTGCGCACATCTCGTTGGCAGACAAAGGCAACTGGACCTGCGAAGATGCCGCAGAAGGCAGTGGTGGCAAGGCAAGCAAGTCCTTTAGCTTGATTGTCTATCGTAAGTTATTGGGTGGCTTTAAAGTTGCATTAATACAGAATGTTTATTTTCTTAGAAAAAATTACCTTTACCGAAAATGCTACAATTCTGACGGTGCGAGAGGGAAACAACGCCACAATATTGTGCGAAGTAAAAGGCGAACCGCAACCAAATGTTACCTGGAATTTCAATGGGCAACCCATCAATATTGAGAGTGAGTTACGCTTGCTTTTTTTAACGTTCTTGTGTTTTTTTTTTTTTATAATAAAATGCATTTTTTAATATTTTGTTCTTGTTCAGCTGCCAATTCTACAAAATTCCGTGTGCTCGGTGATGGATTGCTCATCAACGAGGTAACTCAGAATGACACCGGCGAATACACGTGCCGCGCATATCAAGTGAATCCGATTGCGTCCGACATGCAGGAGCGCACAGTTTTGATGAAAATCGAACGTGAGTATTACGATGAGTACGCTTAGAACCACATACCACAAAAAAACTATAAAAACACAAATATTGAGAATTTTTATTCTCCATCTAGTTAGATGCACACAAAATAGATAAAGAAGAGAAAACAAGATGCCATCCATAAATCTCATCGATGTAATTTTTTCCCTACTTCTTCTATTTTTATGTGTGGCAAAAGTTCGAAATTGCATTCCGTGTTTGCTAAAGTATCCTTAGGCAACACAGGCAGAAACATGTTGCCAATGCGAAAATAAAAATTCTTTACACTTGGTTGCCTGGCATGGCCTGCATATCGCGTTGATGAGTGCCACTTTACTCCTCTCCTCCTGACAGCAGCTGTTTGTGGTTTTACCACATTTAATGTAATATTGATAATTCTGCTGGTTGCAGGCGGTGCAAGGATGTAAGGCAGTGTAAAAAGAAAAAAGGTGTTTTTTTTTGTATAAAAATGTTAGTATGCAGTTAAGTTGAATTTCAAATATTTTTAAAACTGTTTTACGTGGCACTTCCTTCCACCACATACGATTAATGCATTAAGCGATAAATGCTGTTTCTGAGCTACACTAAATGCACACTGCAGCCGTCTTGACAGCAATTTTAAGAACGTTTTAGCTACTTTACAGAAAACAAAACTATTTGCAAAATGTAATAATAATTTAACCCTGCACAGTGGAGTATGTGCCAGATATGGGTGTTTAAAATGTTTTCGAATATTTAAAGACTAGAATTTTTGGTTTTCACTGCAGCCAGTCGTATAGTGTTTTCCCGGGTAAAGATCAGGAATGATATTAGCTTAATTGTAGAAGGGCTTTAATATATGACCACACCGATATTGTATAAAAATCTAATCGACGTCAAATATTAAAAATATAAGTTAAAAAAATTAAAATAAAATTCATGCTCTAAAAAGTTTGATACAAGGAAATATTCTTATCAGAAATGATTATGTTCAAAATATTCAATATTTTTGTGTATTAAATAAACAACTTAGACATAATATATTTTATTGTATTTAATACATATTCATGGTAATATTTAGAAGATAACCGTGGTCGTATGCCACCTCATATATATGGTCATCCCAGCAATATTTTTGTTACAAATATGACATGCAATCTTAGGGAAACTGCTTCCAGAAGACATTCTATCGATCCGATTGTGCTTCTTCTAAGCCTTATCAAGAAGTGCTTTCAAGAATCATTCTCATAAACCACTTCTCAAAGACATTCAAATAGAATTTAATTTCAATTATTTTTTTGATGTATTTTTTCATCTTCCGTGGAATTATTCAAACCTCCAGCAACCACTTCCTACTTCAAACACCAAAATTACGTGAAAGTCGGGAAAAGGAATATTTTACGTTGATTTTCTTTTAAAACCCCCAAAAAATCACAAACACTTCTCTCTCACAACCTAACCACAAAAACCATTTCATTCCATGGAATGGTTTCTTAAAGTTCTCCTAAAAAACACTTACTAGAATCCTTTCATTAAATGGCTCAAAGAAATCTTCAACTGAAAAAATTCTGGAAGCACTTTTAGAGAAGACTAAGGAAAGCATTCGTCCCAATGACAGGCATATGTTAAAAGAATGCCTTCTGGGTATGAAAGGTGAATTTATGGAATTCAAGACTTTTCCTTCCACTTTACCTTCTTTTGGAGGCACTTTTTTGCTGGGCATATGTCACCCTCTATATGTATAGCGTGATGTAGTTTGCCCTAAAGCAAAGTTTTGATCGCTTACTACTGTTAGAATGTATTGTTTTGTTAGGGTAGCTGACATACGACCACGGGTATCTTCTGAACATATGAATATGTATTAAATACGATAAAACATGTTATGAGTAGGGGTATTGACGGGTTGATGCGAAACACAGTTGCAAGATTGTGAACTTTCGCATCATTCCAACAACAAACACATTGGAAGCAATTTTGCAACTCTTCTTGAATTACGCACTGCTCAAACCAATTGCGAGAACGCACAAGCAGTGATGCTAAACAGATGATTCATGTTCTGGTTGTTTTCGAACGTAGTTGCCACTTGGGTAAAACTTTAAAAAGGTTAAGTTTGTACGTAGATTTTAATAACTTTTTATGATTTTGAAATAAGGTGGCAATATATTTACTATTCATTCGACATTAAATTTTATTGCATAATTAAGTTGCAATATTGATGTTCACGCATTAGTACGCAAATTATCATGCATTTTCACACTCTTGCAATTCGCAACAACCCGTGAAAACCCCTAGTAAGTTGATTATCTCATAGACAAAAAGTATTAAATGTGTGTGCATAAAAATTTCAGATGAGAATATTTTACTGCTGCATACTTTTTAGAGCGTGATTTCTAGTAGTCGGGTTTTAGTTTTTTAGCTTATTTTTTATTTAAACTATTTTCGAGATATCGTGCATTATTCTGTATCACGAACAAGCACACCAACTATGAGAAAGACACGAGAAGCAATACAATTTTGTATGGAAGAAAGTATTGCTTCTCGTGTCTTTCTCATCGTTGGTGTGCTTCTTCGTGATACAGAATAATGCAGATCAGTTTTATATATTCGAAAGTAATAACTACTACACGGTGATCGTCATCTAGATGACGATAAAAAAGTTAAGTGTGGTTTCTGCAATGAATATTTTCATAGCAGTTGCGTTAACTTAAACAAAACTGACTTAGAATTTATGCAAACAAACAACCAAACTTATAAGTGCGAAAAGTGCCTTTTGTCTCGTCGTCAATCGATCGTTTCTTCGCCACCCATAAATAGTAAAGCTACTGCCAAACATCTGAAACTTGCATGTGCCGACGTTTCTGGCAAGCCATGTACTCTACCACCAGCAGCAATTGATAGAGGTCTTACCAACAATAAAACACCTTCAACGCAAGAATTAGCTCAACACTCACACACGTCTCTCAGCATACTCATTGGGCAGAAGTTTGAAAAGCAGACCGAATGGATAGAATTGCGTCTCTCAAAGCAAAGTGAGCTGATCGCCTCGCAAACCAAAGAAACACTTCAAGAGAGTGAATCCAGAATCCTCGCTGAACTTCTACAAAATGTTGCAGAAATGACTTGCTGCCTACGCTCCTTTACTGAAAGAGTCACCGAGTTGGAAAACGTTGTTCCTGAGTTCAATATAGTTAAAGAAGAAGTAAGCATGCTCAGAGCTGAGGTTGAGGAGCTAAGGGCGAAGCTGGCTTAGCAGGAAAACACTGCTGTTGCATGCGATCTACGACTTAATGGCCTTCCATACTCCGATGGTGAAAATCTTCATGAAATTTTTTATAAAATATGTGCCTCCGTAAATATTCAACCACCCAACATTAAAAATATACACCGCATTAAGCAAAGAAAAGCATCGCAGCCGAACCATAATGATAACACAATCATTGCTAAATTTCATACGCCGTTTGATAGAAATTTTGTGCTTAATTCAGTAGTTCAGACGCGAAAACAATGACTTTATGCGCTTGCACCATGCGGGGTTCCAGTCAACTAAACCTTTCTACGTCAACGAAGGGCTAAGCAAAGACAAGTCTATTATTCTTCAATCTGCTCTTCAGTTCAAAAAACAGCAAAAATTCTCCGCTGCTTTCACTCGTCGAGGCATCGTCCATGTAAAACTAAAACCCAACGATAACCCGATCTACATTGATACTATGCTAAAACTAAATATTCTCGCAAAATCTGTCACATCTGAGCAGTACAACAACAACAATCAGCATAACAACACAAATAATATGTTTCGCAACAATGAAGACAATTGTACAAGCATCTTGTTTCATATTACTGTTGTCAACAACTGCACAACTTAAGATGATGCTTGCTAACGTTTGTTTTAAGACCTATATATTACGTTTGTTTTCGGATTCATTCCAAAAAATTATTTATATATGTAACAATTTATTAATATCATATATTATCTTTAAAATTTTCAATTTAGCATTTCCTTATTTTTGTTATAACATTATTGATGTGACCGTTTACAAAAAGAGCACGCATGGTAGCAAAAATACACCTCTTCTCACACATGTCAAACTTGTTGACTAGCGATCGACTTCGTTCCAAAGACAACGCGTTTAATTAAGTTCGAATACTCTGTAAGCAGAGGGCTGGACTTAATAAATGCCATCTTAATGCGCAAAGTGTTGTTAATAAGATGGATGAATTAAGGTATATTTTCGAGAGTTCAGGCGTTGATATTCTTTGTATTTCAGAAACATGGCTTAATGAGCATATGCACGATAATTTGTTCAATTTGAGTGGTTTTAAAATGTTTCGCAGACAGATTGGGTCATGCAGGTGGTGTAGCTATCTATGTGCGTGATAATATCCCGTGAAAGCTAATTTGTAAGTCAGATACTTGTTGTTCTATTGAATATTTGTTTATTGCTATATCCAATGCAAATGAAAAGTTCCTTATTGGTAATGTCAACCGTCCCAATCGAACTATTGATATGACAAATCTTATTCAACTCATTGAAAATATCTCTCTTGGCTACTCACAAATTCTTATTGCAGGCGATTTTAATAGCAATCTCTTAAAGGAAACTCACTTAGCTCTCGAAATGCAGACTTTAGGACTTTTTCCAGTCAACACTACTATGCCTACGCACTATACAAAAACTATTAACACACTGCTTGACATATTTCTTGTTAACGATGAAACAAACATTTTACTTTATGATCAGATATCTTATCCTTCATTTTCCAAACATGATATAATTTTTGTGTCGTGCGACTTTCAGTTGAAGACGCAACCAAAGTCATTTTGTTTCGCGACTTTAAAAGTATTGATTACCATCGTCTCAAAACTGGAATTTCAAATTTCAACTGGAGCAGTATATACAGTATGACATCGCCCGATGAGCAAGTTGATTTTTTGCAATCCAACCTCAGTAGTCTTTTTGTCCCACTTAAAAATAAAAATTTTAAACCTGTTCAGCGCCCATGGTTTAACGACAAAATTAAAAACTTAATATTGCAACGTGAAACACTATACAATCGATGGAAACGTTTTAAGACACCGGAGATTTATAGTGAATTAAAAAATGCTAGGAAAATTGTTGTTGCAGAAATAAAATAAAAAAAAAACAAATTTTTATTGTGAAAAATTCTCTTCTGCAATTGATAGCAAAAAACATGGCAGGAAATAAAAAACATTGTAATGGGCAAGTGTAAAGGTAGGAAAAGTGATGATGTTGATGTAGACGATTTAAATATAAAGTTTCTAGATCTTCCAATGCCAGCAATCTCTCATGAATCTTTCGCTAACCCTAACAGCGTGCGAAGTAACAACGTTTTTAGTTTTGAATGCGTTGAGCAAACGGATGTTCTCGAGTGTTTTTTCTCGAAAGTTAAATGATGTTGGTTTTGACAATAATCATCCTGTATTTCTCAAGGCCGTACTCCCAAAATTACTACCTTTTGTAACACACATTTTTAACTTCATTCTCACTACTTCTATATATCCTTCCACTTGGAAACAGGCAAAAATAATACCGATTCCAAAAACGTGCAATGAATACCGTCCTATAGCCAATTTGTCGTATGTATCAAAAGTTCTAGAGCTAATAATTTATAGATAAATATGTAAGTTCATTTATAGAAATCATTTAATAAACGAATGTCAATCTGGATTCCGAGTTAAGCGAAGCTGTGTAACAGCACTAGTTGATGTTGTTGAAGACCTTAGAGTAGGTATTGATGAGAACAAAATTAACTTTCTAGTGCTCTTAGACCACTCAAAAGCCTTTGGTACGGTGGATCATTCTGTGTTGTATAATAAGCTTGTGAATCTGTTTCATTTTTCCCCGATTGCTGCTAATTTGATATAATCCTGTCTATCCAACAGAACACAAGCAGTTTGTTCAAATAGCATTGTATCAAAATTCCTACCAAATGACAGAGGTGTTGCACAGGGTTCGGTAATAGGTCCTCTGCTCTTCTCTGTATACATAAATTGCCTACCAAAAGTGTTAAAAAATTGTTATATTCATATGTATGCCAATGATGTCCAATTGTATGTTAGTTGTTCCCGTGAGTCTATCGTCCCTTGTGTTTCGAACCTAAATGATAATTTTCGACGCGTTAACGAATGGGCCACATCAAATGGCCTGTGTTTAAATCCCAGAAAAACAAAATGCATTGTCATCTCAAAAAAACCAGTAGACTCACTTCTCTTCCCAAAAATTAAACTGAACAATTGTGATATTGAATGTGTGGATAGCGTAAAAAACCTAGGTATAATATTTAATAGAACATTGTCGTGGAACACTCATATAGGTAGCACTATCGGTAAAGTGTATGGTATGTTACGTGTTTTATGGACAACTCAATATTTTACGCCCCTTAGAACACGAATCTTACTGGCTAAATCGTACCTTATGCCTACCCTGCTCTATGGGTGCGAAATATTTGCTAACTGTGACAGTTTATTTAAACACAAACTAAATGTTCTCTTCAACAACATTTCTCGTTATGTTTATAGCTTAAAACGTAGAGATCATGTCTCCGTGCATGCAAAACGTTATACAATATGACTCTCGACAATTTACTGAAATTTCGTTCACTAATTTTACTGCACAAGGTGGTTTATACTAGGGAGCCGGTTTATCTATAAAACAGACTCGGGTTTGCAAGATCACGAAGATCAAACGTTATAATACAAATGCGCCATTCTTGTCTGGCATCGGAAAGACAATTTTTTGTGTATTCAATCCGTCTTTGGAAAGCTCTACCAGCTGATCTAAGAACAAATACCAATGGTGTGCAATTTAAATTTCGATTGAATACTTTTTCTCCTCATTGCATAAATTGCAAATTTTCAGTTTTACACAAGCAGAATTGTAATTTAAGCTATCAAGCAGTACTTTTATTCGAATTTAAATTCAAACATTACTGTTTTATATAAGCTTTATTATTAAGTTTTTTATTAGTAACTTGTATAATTAACCCTGTTATCACAAATACTGATGAAATTAGAGGCTAGTGCTTTAATTATAAGACCTTTAACATCGGTCTTGTTGCTAATGTATGTCAATAAAATATATAAATAAATAAATAAATAAGGTGCTTTTGCCCTTTTAGACTATCTTTCAGTGTCACATAACACTTTTATACTTTACGCTGTACAAAATCGTGAAAATTTGTGTAATGAATTGATTGTAAGGGGTGTTTTTTAGCTGCATGACAAGTTTCGATGGTTGATGTCTATGGGTTGATAGATGAGAATATCAAACTGTGTTAACATTTCTGTTCAGTAAAGGCGAATTTATACGATTCACTATCATTGTTCACTTTGAATGAATCATCTGATTTAAAAAATGTAAATTGAGCTTCATCTTTAAAATGAAGATGGCTGTCATCCACATTGAACAGTGAAAGAAGTAGAAGGTATTCCTACTTTTGATGAAAGTGAAAGCAAATCGAGTTGATGTGTCATTCGTACTAAAACACAATTGAAAGATGTTAACATAACTTCAAGCAGAAAGTTTATATTTTTTTCATATAATTGCTGAACGGCTTTTATTTATTTCATTTTTTTAAACGTTAATAAAATTAATCAGCTAACGAATATATTTTCACATTCAACACCGAATCATCCATCAAATTTTATATTTACACTTTGAATAATGTAAATTAAAAATTGATTCACTGTTATCGTTCAACGTTTACTAACATCGTTTTGAGTGAAATGTATAAATTCGCCTTAAGGCTTGCCAGTTCATCAAGAATCGTTCAACGCCAGAACAAAGCTTCCAAATTGTGTAAATTTACTTTGAAAAAAATAAATCTCTTCGCGAAGTTCATAGAGCAGAAAGACCGAAGAATTGTGTTTAGTGATGAAGCTCATTTCTGGTTAAATGGCTTCGTCAATAAGCAAAGTTGCCGTATTTGGACGAAGACAATCCTCAAGCCATTAACGAATCACCAATACATCCATTAAAATTTACAGTTTGGTGCAGTTTATTTTCTCACACGCTGGCGGCATCATCGGTCCTTATTTCTTTCGAAATGAGGAAGGAGCTACCGTTACGGTGAATGGCTAGCGCTATCAAGCCATGCTGGCTGATTTTTGTTTCCTAAAATTAATCAGCTAAACAGCGACGAAATTTCGTTCCAACAAGACAGCGCAACTTGCCATACAGCGCGCTTAACCATCATTTTATAGCAAAATCGCCCCCTCGTTCGTAGGACTTAACGCCTCACGATTACTTTTTATGGGGCTATGTTAAGTCATTGGTTTATGCCGACGGAAGTCATTGGTTTATGGAAGCCAATATTTAAGTCACCATTGCCGCCATACGGCCAGATTTATTGGAAAAGTAGTTTAAAATTGGACTGATCGAATGGACTATGTAACTCTTAGCCACGGCGGACATATGCCAAAAACTATATTAAAAAAATAAATGTCACGAAATTTGCTACCAGATTAAAATAATAAAAAATTCATTTTAACAATATTTCTGTCTTGTATTATTATTTAAAGATCACCCTTTTCATGCATGCAAAGCCTCGACAATGTTTAATAAGCTGTAAAACTGCTTCCTTCTGCCATTCCATCTGAAAATACAAGGTGGCGCAAAGTTTATCACCCGATCGGAAGAAGTTATAATTTTTGCAAAAGGCGTCGTACGTCAATCATATTTGACATTTGTTAACTAGACAGCTGCAGTATGCAAACAGACAAGCAAAGGAGCCATCTCTGTCAACTAGCAAGCCATCCTCAATCTTAACCCATTTTGGCCCAGAGGGGCAGTTTTCTACCCCTGAACTAAAATACGTTTTTCTATGTAACTACAATTTATTAAAATTTTTTGTTGATACATAAGTAATATTTGGAATGTTGGCTATCATGTTTATATTGCGATGACTTTATATCAACCACGCCCACCACCTTCCCCTCCAAATCATTAAAAGCCTCCAATAAGACCATTTTTTTTTAATTAAAATTTTTAAATATATCATATGATAATATTTACATTCGTTTCATATTGCGAATAGACTGCAGTACAGATATAAGAAAAAAAAAATTACCTTCGCAACTACCATCCCCGTGTTTTTCGATGTTAATTCTGCGTGGGTAGTTTTCTACCCACTGGGACAATGTTCTCATACTTTTCGGACAAATTTGACATTTATAGAAAACACGCCATAATTTACTGCGCAATTTATGTTTTGCTGCTGTTTTGAAACTTTTCGGCATTCTAACAAGTTTTTCGAGTGTTTTGGGACTACGTGAATATTGATAAATATATTTATCTAATAAACGACAATTTACTTAAAGTTTTAAATACAACTTAAATACGGTAATACTATTTTGATTTTAACATGAGGCGACAAAGGGCGTTAAAAGTGGAGGAAATAATGGCGGTTTTAAAATCATCTGACGAAGAAAATAAGGTTGTCACTGCTGTTCACCGATCCTCCGAAATTAATGTGATATATGTGCCACCAGAAGTAGATGACGCAAGTGACCATGAGGCGTTTAATGATGAAATTATTGAAGATAATGCACCACTTTCAATGGATATTGCTGACACTGTCGAATTGGAGTATGCGGCTGACGAAGATGAGGCACACGATGCACTGGAATTGAATCCGGATGTGGAACCTTCATCAAAAAAATTTAAGTCGATGGCCGATTATGGTTCTGCGGTTTGGCGAAAGCGTCCTTTTCAATATTGCAGGCAGCCAGTAAACGTTGAAGCAACTCAAATTGAGAGCCTTGCAAAAGTTTTGGGTATATTTTACTACCCTTATATTAGGTTAAGGTAATAAAAAAGAATTTTCTCATTGTAGATGGAAATGATTATCAAGTTCAGCAACATTACGCTGCGCAAAACAATGCATATCTTGGCCTCGAAGAATTTGAGTTAAAGAGATTTATCGCTATCCTGTTTCTCAGCGGTTATCATGTACTTCCACAATGGAAACTCTATTGGTCGCTTAGCCCCGACATGGGAGTGTCAATTGTGCGAGAAGCCTTGCCCAGAGGGAGATTCGAGACAATCAAGAAGTTCATTCATTTATCAGACAACACAACACTGGATACGTCCTAAAAATTTGCGAAGATTCGACCGTTTCTCGATGCATGCAACAATCGTTTAATGCAGTTTGGAATTTGGTCCTGCGATTTATCAATCGATGAGCAGATGATCCCATATTTTGGGAGACATTCTTGCAAAATGTTTATACGTGGGAAGCCCATTCATTTTGGCTTCAAAGCCACATCAAGTGGATACTTGTATCAAACAATACCATATGGAGAAGCTGCAACACTACATAATAAAACCATTGTACTTGGAGCTGACGTTGTTCTAAAACTATTTGAGAACGTTTCATCACCATCCGTCAATTGTATTTTCTTTGATAACGTTCTTTTCATCTCATGTGCCTTCTAAGTGTCCGCCGATTCTTTGCAACAGGTAAATATTATTTATATGCATTTCAGAAGTTAAAATATTTCAGTAAACTTTTTAATTATCCCTGTCAAAAACAAATACGTATTTCTTCTTTTTCAAGAAACTGTTCGAGCAATCGAATTGGAGGAGCCAAATTGCCTGAAAAAATTAAAAAAGGCGAATACACGGTACTTTATGGGCATGACAAGGAGCTTGCTGTTTTCAGATGGAAAGATAATGCAAACGTTAATGTGTTATCTAATCATTCATTTGTGGAACCACTTGCTACGTTCAGACGTTATGATTGTACACAAAAAAAAAAACATGCAAACATCAGTGTTCCACTCATGATAAAAGAATACAATGCAGATATTGAGACATTGTACTTTCAGTTCTAGAATATATGGATCTTCATTCTACTTTTTTTATATTTCTTCATTCTACTTTTTTTCTATTTGCTACTTTTAATAGGTATGGGAGGAGTGGATCTTCATGATAATGCCTTGGGAAATTATCTCATTGGCATACGTGGAAAAAAGTGGCAGTGGCCTCTAATTACAAATACGCTTTCCAATATGTTAGTCAGTACCTGGAAACTTGATTGTTTAGTGGCAAAGACTCAGAACAGAAAACCGTTATCACAGTGGGAATTTATCCCAAGTTACTCGAGCTCGTTTATTGTCGGACAAGCCAGCTAAAAATGTGTCCGTACAAGCAGCGCCAGAGGTGCAAAGTGGTATTAGAGAACTATCTGATCAGAACGAATCAAAGCATTTCCGTAGTAAACGCACCGATGGCACACCACCAAGACGATGCAAATTTTGTTCATCCAAAACTCCGTTCATTTGCAAAAAATGCAATGTAAACTTGCACCCAAAATGTTTTGAAAAATATTATAAACATAAATAATAAAAAAAATAAATTTAATTTTACATTTAATTACATGTATAACTTATTTTTGTTCAATGAAACTTCGTAATTTTTTCAAATAAACTTTTGTTCCACTAAACATAGTTTTTGTCTAAATAAGTGTATCTATTGGCCCAATGGGTAGAAAACTACTCCAACCGTTACTCGAAAACCATTACAGATAGGAAAAAAGTTTTAACGGATTTTTCTTGTTTAGGTTAAAAATAGCCTGAGTTTCAAAATTCACCAAAAAATTTCAACGGGATCGGGAACCGGGCCAAAATGGGTTAACAACGAATAGAATGATTTTGCGTCAAAAATTATGATGAGCGACGAGCCGCATTTCCACTTAAATGGTTACGTCAATTAAAAAATCTTCGTTTCTGGGGCACTGAAAATCCACGTGAAATGCACGAAGAGTCATTAGACCCACTTTAAGCGGTGTTCGGTGAACATGTGGTTTTAACAAGACAGTGCAACCACAAACACAGCACAAGCAACTATGGATATTGTGAAGGAAGCGTTTCCTGGTCGCGTAATCTCCCGCTTTGGCGACTTGGAGTGGCAAGCAAGATCACCCGATTCAACCCTCTCAGACTTCTTTATTTGAGGCTACTTGAAGCCTTAGGTTGATGCTAATAAGTCTCAAGCAATCGCTGATCTTAAGGAGATCATTCGACAGGAATGCGAACAGTTATGACCGGAAATCTTGCAGATACACAAGGTGTATCAACACTGGTGGCAGCCACTTGACGGATATCATCTTTTCTACTTAACAGAACAAATTGTAAAGGTCCAAATAAACATTTCCATCACTCATTTGATGAAACACATTTTTTTATTTAGTAAAAAAGTTATTCAAAAAAATATTTGATAATTGACTTTGCACCACCTGTACATTGCGAGTTTACAATTTTCCCACTGAAATTATAAATTCAAATCAAGACATAATCGAACACACCTTGTTTTCCGTTGTTTACACCATCTCACATTCCAGCACACATGAAAATTTTTACCTGTTAAGCAGACTTAATCAATTGGTTGATGGTCAAATTATAAACAAAGATGTTTATTATGGGAATATAAATATTTTTTTAGTTCAGGACTTTATGCGCACTAGAGGGCGCCATATTCAATTTAATGTGACGTCACATAGCCTTTACCCAGCTGACGATCAAAATGCATTCAGCGATACCTTATTTGTGACAATATGAAAAATAGTTTAAAAGTTAGGTTTTAGTTGACTTTCTGTAATCCAGAGGGCACCATATTAAATTTAATGTGACGTCACATAGCCTATAACCGACAACGGACGATCAGAACGCTGCCAACTTTTCCTCATTTGTTAAATTATGATAATCAGAAGTTAGGCTGAAAAAGATGAACGTACATACATACTTACATAAATACATCGCAAGAGGGATTCTGTTTTTATTGAAATCCTTCAGGCCTTACGACCCCACGGACCCCAGTTGCAAATTCAAAATTGTCTGGTCCATATTAGGCGGCTCCCTGGTCTGCGTCTCTACCATTGCGGTCTTCAGTACTAAAAGCCTGGCCGTTCGTAGTGAAAGGCATCGCAGTCAACAATACCGAATGCGTTGGCATCTAGGGACTAATTCTGGAAAGAGATGCCCATTACAGAAAGAGATGAGACCGTAGTTGTCAGTCCCGAATGCGAAATCATCTAGGGACCAATTAATGAAGCAGCCCCTTTCCGGAAACAGATGAGACCGCAGTCGTCAGTACCGAACGCGTCGTCGACTTGGGATCTTTTTACGATGTGGTCCGTTCTCCTAACCCTAGGTTAACACAATGCCCAGGTGCGTTATTACCCACAAAGGAGGCTCTGTATTTCTCAAGATCGTCGGGTATAACAAACCCGTGGACCCCAATAAAGAAATCCATGCATATCTGACCCATATTGGGTGGCTCTCTGGTCTGCGTCTGTACCATTGCGGTCGGTAGTATCTAAACATGTCTGTAGGTATTAAAAAAATATTTGTAGATATCCCTGAAAACAAAATTACTTATTTCGAATTTCGAAGGAAAACATTATTACTTCAGGTGGCAGCATCAGTAGTGGAAATCCACCCGTTGGAACTCCCACTGTTGGGCAACCGATTCTGGAGGCCCCAACTAACATTTTATTTCCAACCAACCAACTCGGCCAGTACACCAGTTAGAGCTGAGAACCCTTTTACATTGAGCTCAAGGTTTCAGCGTTCGTCTATTAAAGGCTCAACAGGAGGCACACAGACCCTGATGCAACTGAAAGCGAGTAGATTTAAATTATCCTCGGAAGCACCTCCAACCCCCAGAGTTGATGACCGTGTTAGCTGAAGAAGAAACTGAAGCTGTTTATCGATGGTCTTGAAGAATACGTTAAGAGTAAGAAAAACGTCCAACATGAGGCTTATTAACCTCTTTTAACTTGCATACTTTGACCGTGCGAGAGAAATTAAGGAGGTAGATCAAAACCTAACTTGGGGCTTCACAACCACTCAGCCATGCATCTTGTTCCGATAAGGATTGCCAAACAGACCCATTATTCTCGAATGCGTCGAAGGCAGACTCTAAAAGGGCAACTTAACGAAGAAATGACTTTCGAGCTACGCCACTAAAAACAGCAGTTGGCGGTGCAAGTAAACACACCCAAACCCTCTTCCATTGAAGAAGCAACTCTTCAACTCATCGAAAATCATCACTGGTGAAGCGTTACGATAAGCCCCGAACCAAGGTGATCAGCAAGGCTAGGAAACAGAAAAAACCACCATCAAAACTAGTAAAACCGGACGCAATCGTGGTGGAGAAATTAGTTGAGCTTACATACAGCAACATCATCCAGAAGATGAAGTAGGCGAAGTCATTTAAAGGATACGGAGAGAACGTCACTAGAGTCAGGCGCATAGGGAATGGCGAGGTGCTGATTCAACTGAAGCGTTTAACTACTCAGACGACCCAACAGTACAAGGAGAAGTTCGACTCGGTGTTCGCAGTTCACACCTAGATTATAACGCTCACGGAAGAGACCCTAATGGAGATAAAGGATTTCAACGAAGTGACGACAGCTGAAGATATGCGAAGCGCATTTCCTTCCTTTATTGTCGCCTTTATCCTCCTTGAATCGTAACAAAAAAATCAAACACAGAACTAAGATATGCCGGCATTATTCCTGCGACACTAATATTTTGATCAATATAAACACTTTTATTAATAAAACTTCTCATTCTCACACCAGATAAGCATGCTTGTGCAAATTTTCACTACCAGAACTTTACAACGATTACTATTAAACACTCCATTAAAACGGGAAACGTTCTGCTACTCATAGGAAAAGTTCAAATAAATTGATAAACTCTAAAAACAAAACTTCATGAACACACTAACAAACATTTTTGTCGACCGGATGCTACATCATAAAAACAGGAAAAATAAATAAATAAGTTTTTAATCTAATGTGTATGCTTTGTTCTATTGCACGAGCACGAACAAGAAATAAAAATAAAATACATAAAAAAGTTCGAAACCCTTAGACTAAGTACGAAACTGTCATATACAAAATGTCATCGAGATATCTTAAGCATTAGCTGCTGATGAAGATGTACTTGTAGATGAAGTTGAAGATGAAACTGAAGATGAAGCCGAGAATATAAACTTTTTCCATTTCAACTTTGTTTTCTGCTTGATCAAAGTAATCGAATTCAATCTACTTCAATTTGTAGAATTTTTAAAAGCTTTGCTGTATTCGTTGGTGTAGATGTTAGACATGTGCTCTTGTGCACATGTGTGAAAAAGTATGTGTGCGTATATGTGTGTGTCATGGCAATTAGTTTGAAGTAAATTTGAGAGTTGGTAAATTGCTTTTAAGCACATCTGCCTGCAGCAACATTACATTATTTTTTTCACGTGATTGAATTTTATTTAATAAATATAAATTTTACATATGTATATTCAAAGCAACGAAACAAACTAGAAAGACTAGAAATATGACGCTTTTTAATTCAAGTAAACATCACAAAAGGGCGTCCACAGGATTTTATATAGGAGCGCTAATGGTAGTTATGTAAAGTTTACGTATAGAAAACCAAAAGTGTCTTTAAAATAAAAATATATAGGCCTTGAATTTAGTTTTTCGATATTTTTTGTATTGTGTGCATTGTTACATAAATTGGGATTTTTACTAGGCTGAAGATTTTTAGGGTTAGTGCTTAGAACATAAAGTCTTTGGGGCATTTCATGTGAAGCGGACAACGGGTAAAACTGTACTTCTGGAGAGTGTGAATGTAGACACACAAAATGAGTTCTAGTTGTTAAGTTTTGGGCTTCAACAGAATTGGCAAATATGAAACACAAATGTTTTGCACGCACTTTTTGGAATTTTTTTTTTAAAAAGTCTAAGATCCGGCTGCAAGTTTACTACGTTCATCGAGTTTTTAATCGAAATCAACTTTTTATGTATAATTATGTATAGGAGAATTCATTTTGGATAGGTTGCCAATCAAAATGTGGTCGCTAGTATTTTTAATTTAAATATTATTTACGGACGAAATTGCACTCATCTGTTTTTCAAAAAAAAAATATGTACCAATACACAGCTACATATGTATAGAACTTAAAAAATTAGGGTTGCCTTAGTGCAACTGGCCGCAACCTCCAAGCAGCCCGGTGTAAACAGATATGGTTTCGAGACATTTATACGTTCATAACGTATTTCGATTAATCATATATTAAATTAAAGCTAATTTTTTTTATGCATGGTGGAATAGGGTTGCCTATGTTAAAGTGCCCGCAAATATGCGTTGCCTGCTGTTAAAGATAGATTACATGAGAAATGAACGAAAAATGAACTTGATTGATATAAACAAGTTTTTAAACATAATAGTATCTTTCGCTTTTATTTTGTGTCAACTATATTTTCTTCTTCGTGAAGAGAAGCTTAAATTACAAAAAATGATGTGTTTTCTGTGTCATAATACAAATAATGTCCTAAAGTTTAATCATTCATTATTTAAAAGTGTGAATTTATGTTATTATTTCGTCGGAAAAAAATACAAGTACCATGATATTTTATTAACGATGAAATGTTTAGACGTTTTCGGATATCATACGAAATGTTTTAAAAAAATTACAGTTTTAAAACAAAGAGATAAGCCGAAATATGAAAATTTTTGTAAAACTCAAACCGTAAGTTAAATTTTGATTTGGTTTTTAGATTGATTGAGTTTTTAGGTACTATAAAAATTATGTATCGCCACCTTAACCCTTTCATGTCCAATGCTCATACCTACAGGCAAAATTGTACTTATAGGGTTCTAAGTTTCGTAATTTTCATGTTTTTTCAGTGGTTTTTACATCATATAGCCTTATGTGTTGGGCAGTGCAAGCTTACAGCTATTTGTTCTATTAAAAGTGCAGTGATTTCAATAAAAACTTCAACATGATTAATTTTTCTGATTCCATAGATGTCTTAAAATGGAAAATTATATTACATTTAAATAATTAAATAAATTTAACTTCATCCTAATATACCTAACGCAGTTTTATAACAATGTAATATCGGTAATTGAGATATTTCTGTTTCTTCTTTTTTGTCTCGATATTATGTTTTATAAAGTAAGTACCATCAAATATGAATCGTTTTTAAAACTTGCTTTTTAATTATTCAATATTTTAATTTTAAATTGAATTGTGATTTACGTGCTCACGTGGCTTCCTGATTTGAAATTAGACTGAGCTCACACTATCACCTGGATTGGTGTGCCAGAGTTTATCTCTTTTCCACACAAGTTTATGCCTGCGTTGGCCCAAATGCATATCCAACTAATTGGGATTTTGATTTGGCGGATATGAGATTTATCTCATTTCCACGTAGGTCCTTGGGTTGGACAATGGCCGCAAACCAGTTAAAATGAGTATAGTGTTTTGGATTGTTTTTGAAATCAGGATTGTTTTTCGAGTACCTTAAATTGATAATCACTATAATTTAATTCGATGTTACTTATTTTTATAGAATTAAGTATACTTAAATACGCGTTTGATATATATTAAATTTTTAAATTCTGCTGAAAAGCCAATTAATGTGCTTAGTGGAAAATCCTAATTGCCAATAGGGGGTATGATTTATTACGTAGGTGCATTCTGTCTGTCCCGGCTAATCCGGGCAGGATCTAGAATGTAAATCGTGCATACGTATAGGTATACGTATACGTATCTTTGGAAGATTCATACCGCCGGGCGAATCAAAAAAAAAAAAAAAGCTTTGCACGTGTCCATTTAGTAGCTGTTCTCCGTAGAGTCGAAATAAAGATCAGGATCGTTTCGAAAAAACAGTGTTTATACAAAAGTCCTTAAAAACATTAAACTAATTGCTTACATGTAAAACCAAGTGCACAAAAAATACATAGAAATGAGAGAGCTATAAAAAAACCAGAGAAGAGTGTTTAGTTTGTCCAATAACTGCCCAACGTTGCAAATAAGCAACATACTGTACTAACCTGTATCCCAACCAAGGACTATGAAATTTTTTTTCAGTTTATATTTGAGTAAAGACTAATTAATTTCTGCCTTAAAAAAATGTGCAGCTCCACCTATTATAATGCGGGCATGAGAGGGTTAATACGAAGGAAATCTCGTTGTTATTATATTGTTGAATGAAAATGGAGCATTTAGCTTTAACGCTGTATTTCTTGTAATTTACAAGTTGTAAGCTTCCCTTCGGATCTACATGAACAAAGTACTTCTGCTATGAGTTGTGATCTAGTATACATCAATTTATTTATTTATCATCATTGCCAGTCATCCAACAATTTGTCATCTGCTTCGGCATCTCAGCCAGTTATTTCATCAGCAACCAAAACCAAAAAGGCACTTTGCCTTTTTTGTGAGCACTTTGAAAAAAAAGTTTGTAAAAGACGAAATTATGTTGCATTTTCACAGTCAGAAGCGACCCTTGAAGTAATAAAAAACATTGCCCAAAAATCCAATGACTCGATTGCGGATAATCTGTGTTAATTCAATGTGGTTAAATGTAACTGACCCGAATTGTATTAAGTTTAGTGCGGAAAATAATTGCTGGATTCTAGATGGTTTTCTAAAACCAACATGGTTCTTAGGAGACTCAACGCCAATGCAAGTTAAGAGTGTGTTATGTAGTTCCACGAACAATACAGGGTTGCCCATATTCGACGGACCCATCTGGCAACGCCATAACTTTTGACAGTATGTCAGATCGCTTAATGACATACCGCGTTTGAAGCGTCAGTCCAAGCAGATTTTTACCATGGAACAATACACGCCACGCGAGCGCTCTGAAATAGTTGAAATTTACATTCAACAGAAGAAGTCAATTGTGAAAACTCAACGTGCTTTTAAAAGATTAAAAAATGTGAGTAGTGCACATTGAATGGGACCGTAAATAAGCAAAATTGCCGTATTTACGCCACTGAAAATCCTCAGGAGATTCAAGAAGTGCCGCCTCTTCATGACGAAAAAGTCACAGTTTGGTGCGGCGTTAGTGCGAAAACGGTCATTGGGCCGTTTTTCTTCCAAAATGAAAATGGCCATGCTGTTACCATCAACCAGGAGCGTTATCGCGACATGATGACCAATTTTGTGATGCCAATTATTCGTCGAAAGCGTATGAGGCAGTTCTGGTTTCAACAAGACGGCGCTCCACCGCACACAAGTCGCATAACAATCGATTTTCTGAAGAATTTGTTTCCGGGCCGTTTGATGTCGAAAAGTGGTGATTTGGACTGGCCACCGCGTTCGCCCGATTTGACGCCGCCTGACTTCTTCTTGTGGGGATATTTGAAGTCAAAGGTTTACGTTAACAAGCCAAGGACCGTAGAAGAGCTCAGGGACAACATTCGTGAAGAAATAGCCGCTATTCCGGCCGAAATGTTGGCGAAAACGATGGAAAATGCTGCAAAAAGGGCACAATACGCCATCAACGCCAGAGGCGGCCATTTGAGAGATATCATATTCAAAAATTGATGTAAACAAATCTACTTGGAACAAATTAAATGATTAAGATTACCAACCGCCAAATTTTTATTTTTTTCTTTGATTTTTTAAAAAAAAACATGGGTCCGTCGAATATGGGCAACCCTGTATTTCTGATAATGACGATAATGATAATATTGGTAGCGATGAAAGCCATAGCTGTGGCACGAAAATATCATACAAGTTTTATTTGTCGTGTTTCTTAGTTATTAGTTAATTTGTAACCTATTATAAAAATAATAAAAAATCCCATATTTTCCCAAACATTACCTGCTTATAAAATATAATTTACGTGTACACAATAATTAAGGTTTTCATTTTTTATATATACCAATTTTTTTTTTTAATAAAGAAAAGACAACTAAGTTTTTCACTTAAGAATGAATTTTTTGTTGTATTTAAGTAATTTCAAAAACCACTAAACAATAAGTTATTAATTAAATTTTTTTTAGGTATTATAAAGTCGTTCCCACTACTTACTGTTCGATGCAGCGCGCAAACTCTTTTTCATTCTAATCTATTTTTAACAGCAGGCAACCCATATTTGCGGCCACTTTAACACAGGCAGCCCTATTCCACCATGCATAAAAATAGCTTTAATTTAATATATGAATAATCGAAATACGTTATGAACGTATAAATGTCTCGAAACCATATCTATTTACACCGGGCTGCCTGGAGGTTGCGGCCAGTTGCACTAAGGCAATCCTAATTTTTTAAGTTCTATACATATGTAGCTGTGTATTGGTATATATTTTTTTTGAAAAACAGATGAGTGCAATTTCGTCCGAAAAATCAGTTGATAATATTTAAATTTAAAATACTAGCGGCCACATTTTGATTATAACGTTAACATTTTAGTGGCAATAAAATAAAACACGTTGTGTTCTTTAAGCGTATCTTTATTGAATGAATCTTTTTTAAGCTAAGTCTTAAGCTCATGCAATGAGCTACTTAAGCTAATGGAGATTCTAAATAAAAGAGAGGTAGTGAGAGCCACAGACGTAGAGAGCCACACGCGCATAAATAAATGCGCTATTTCATAAATATGCAATGCACAGCATTAACTGTGGGAATGGTTATATTGTCTATGTCAGCATTTAGTGTGGGAACGTCTGGGGATATCACTACACAACCTATCCAAAATGAATTCTCCTATACCTAATTATACATAAAAATTTGATTTCGATTAAAAACTCGATGAACGTAGTAAACTTGCAGCCGGATCTCGTACTATTACACATCTGATATTACCAGGGGTTGAAAATAAACTGTACGAAAAAACAAACTCTTCATCTGCTAAATCTGCGAAAGCAAACAGTTTCACTATCTGCTTAGGTTTGGATCTTTGCTACAAACAGAAATGCGTACCAAAGCGAACAGAAAATTAAGAGAGAAAGAAAACTATTGTTTTGTGTTCTAAGAAAACAACAAGTATTTCGTTTTTTAGATTTTGTTGTCACGATCACAACCACAACAAGTAACAAATGTTGTGTTCGTTTTGCTACGGAAATTCAAAAAGAATTTCGTCATGTTTTAAGCAGCATTTTTTTTTTTTGGAAGCTAAGATTTTTTAAGTCTGGTTCTGTTGATTTGCTTGCATGAAAATTTCAATAACCGATAGATTTGTACGACATGGTTTTAGTGACATGATTGTTTGTATGCGGACACCCAGATGGGTGGCAGGTAGAATGTAGGTGTTCAGTTAAATTATAAATATTGATTTTTACATCATTTAAAAAAAAATTCTGAATGTTTGATAGTTTAAATCATACTTTAGTAAATATTTTTTTATTATTGCTAATATTTATTTTTTTATGTAAACCTTTTTAAGGAATAAAATAACAAACTCATTAATAACAAAAAAAAAATTATAATATTAAATTTAAAAGAGTTTTATAGTTATTTAGCTCAACTAGACAAACTTAAAGCAGAACTTTAATTATTAAAATTATTTTAAAAATTATGCTAATACAGTACCTCAGAAGTTAGAAGCTGTTTTTTAGTCGGGATTTTCTAATTTCTGAAATCTTATCATTTCGGAGTTAAAATTTGTAAAGTTGAATTTTATTGCTCAAGCAATAATTTAAAGATATAGTTACTGGATAAAAATAACACACTTATAATGTGTAGAAAATTATACACATTTTTATGTAAATGGCCTTATTTTGTAAAACGTCCTTTTGTCTGGTAAATTTCGTTTTCATATGAAGCAAAACAAAATCTTTTTCTCTCACTGAAATTTTCTTATGAAAATTATTGCCACACAAAAGACTCCAAGTAAATTGATTGCGTACATTTAGCATAATAAGTAGTGTTCGACCGATACCGTAATTTTGGCCGAAACCGAATATTCGGCCTAGCCAAAACCAGAACCGAAACTGATTATTTATAATTTAAGTTTTCTCAAATAATTTTTTTTTTTAAAGAAAAAAGGGAACTCTCATACACAAAAGAAAAAAATTTAATACAAAATAAAGTATTACTTGAATATTGCAGTTTATAATAAATAATTGAAGTTTACTAAAATAATAAATGAGACTATTTTTTAATTTATTTTTTATTACTAAATTATTGCCTACTTTATATCTTCCGGACACACTCAAAATAGTATGCACCTACAATGTACATTTTTATAGAACTACAAAGCAGTCTTTTTGTTTTTTTAAAGGTTTAGTATTATAAAAATGGAAATATTTTGTTTTCTTTTCCCTTATTGCACACACACACAAAATTCGTTCGTAAGTTTAATTAACAATTTTGGCTACAGTACCTATAAAACTTTAGTATTAATTACAATAGGTATGATAAAATCGAAAATGATAATATCGAACGCATTAAATTAACCAAAATATTTTGCGTTGACACGATAAATCAAATAATAGACTAATTCATAATTTTTGATTAGTACAATGCGTTGTAAATATTTTTATTAAACCAAACATATGTATTTGAATTAAATAACTGATGCAAGAAATTTTTACCAAAAATACCTCAATATGGCCTCAATATAGCAGAATAGCCAAAACAAACAAAAAGGGCCGAAACTGGCCGTAACCGAAACCGAAACCGAATATTCTACACTATAATAAAGTCACAAGCTTCATTTTCAATTTTTCGTAGAAAACGCTGCACTGTTAAATATAAATTGCACAAGCAAATGCCTCGGAAATTAAAATACAATCTTCTAATTTCAGAAGCTTTAATGTTTTCAAAATTCAACTTCTAATTTCTAGATGATTATAATTTTATTAGCTTCTTATTTCTGAGGTTTTACTGTATTTAATTTTTTATAAAGGGTAATTTGTATTTTATAAAAAGTAAAGTATATACTTGATGGCTTCTTAGCTTTTTAGCTTCTTCTTTTTTTGTTGATAATAAAATACAGATCTTAGATGCGGATGCGGAGGCAGATATCAAAAAATTAATAATGCAAAAAGTGCATATTATTCATAAATATAACAATAATTTCATATTTAAACACTCCTTACTGGCAAAAAATTAGGATAGAAATAAAAAATGTCATTTCTAATATCTAGACCATTCCTTAAATTTGAAATAACCTATCCCCGCTGTGCACTGTCCAATCGCCGAGACATTGTTTTTTTTCACGAACAAAACGTTACCTCATATACAAGAATGATAGAATACAAAGATTGCGCCGAAGACAAGAAAATGAGTACAACAAAATCGTCGTTCTGCGCATGTACGTCATAATATCAATGCTGTTTTGGAGAGCGATCACTTTGCATACGATTTCTACACAGAAATGAAAATTGCATACTTTTTTGTTTGTATAATTAAAATAAAAGAAGTTAGAAGCAATTTATTGGAACGAGAAGAGGTTAATTTATTAAGTACTCCTTTGCAAACATTATTTTTACTATTATTTATTACAGCCAGAAAACAGCTTAGTCAAAACAAAAATTTGTCTGAGAAACCAACTTTAATGAGCATTATTTTTTGACTTGGATTTTATAAAAATGTTTATTAAGAGTTTAATTGATGTAGTTTAAACGTTCCCAGACATTTTATTTCCATTAATTTACCTGTGAATTGAAAGGACAAATAAGTCATATTTCCAAGTTTTTAAATAATGAAACAAATTTTGTTAAGTTAATATATTTTTGTATTTTTGTTTTCGTTTGTGTGCGTTTTCTACAATTTCTTGGTGTAATTTTTGTTTTTATTGCAAGCATCAGGTTTCTGAAAAATATTTGTTTGCTACTGTTACCACAATTAGCAGCTGCACGCTTCATTTTTTAAATTTTAAGTTAAAAACTCTCAAATATACTTCGATATATACACAATTAAATAAAACACAACCGATCGCAGTACGTTTCTCAAAGAAATAAAATATTGTGACGTAGTCAACTGAACAGCTGGTTGTCAGACTCCATTAGCAGAAGTAACGGACCTGCGCAAAGCGTAATCTCTTATTCTATCATTCTTGCCTCATATACATATGCACAAAAGCACAACGCATCTATATAAAACAACAAATTCAATAAAAGCAACAAAACAAAGAAAAATTCCAACGCAATAACTTTTTCAACACAAAAAAAAGTCGCATCATAAATGAAACGAACAAACATTGCAGACCTTTGGTGCTTCCATCAACCTACAAGAGATCGCTAAAGATACTTTACTTTGATTGTTTTTGTGCCCGCGATTCAAAAGCATAACAGTGAGAGGAAGTTTTTTCTATTAAAAAAAAGAAACATTTCATTTTGCTTTTCTCTTTCATCTCTGCTTGCTTCGGTTTGTGCTACTTTTTGAATCGGGGAGAGAAAACTAAACAAACCAAAATACTTGTTGTGATCTTAAGAAGAAACAAACAGAACAGAAAAATACTTTTCTTTAGAGTTTGTTTGCGAGCCCTGGAAATTACACATGGTGAAATTTGAGAGTTATTTTTTATTAGGAATTCAGATATGAAAATTGTCTGTTAGTCAATTCATGGTGAAATGGCAAACCATATTGAGCATTTTTCGCTTTGTCACATGTTACGAAACACGCGTGAGGTGTAAAAAATTTACACCGAATAAAAAAATCACCCTTCGTATTGTAAGTGATATTTTTATATATTTTTTTTTTTATTATTTTAGTTTAGGGATAGGAACAAAAACTCTTATTTTCGGATAACCGGTTTAGTCAATTTCGGTCTTCCACCGGAACAAAAAACATAAGAAAAACAACGGTTTATAAGTTTACAGGTTTATTATTAAATCTGTTTAAATTTATACAAAAATGTCAAAGAATTTGTAATTTTTGGTAATCTGAAAATATTCATAAAACGGAATATTCATTATATAATATACGTCGCTGCACCTACAAAAATGGTTATGTGTTTTTCAGCAACTTTTCACCAGAGCTTTCAGTTAAAAACTAGCTTCTAGCGAAGCAAAATTTATTTCAATTCTATGGTACTTTTGGACAGACTCGTTGAACTCCAATGAATATCGAAAAAATAACAAGCAACTCTAACAGACGGCAACCCTGGTAACTACCCAAATAACTACCCATCCCTATTCTGGTACTTTTTGGTTTAAAAATGTTGGCAACACTTTGTCTATGATCCAGTTGAGAACACATACAAATTTTTAAAAACAATCAGGCTTCATTTAGGTATGTTTTGGTTACGGAAGCTTTTTGTCATTTACAGAATAATAAACAAAGTAGCAAAAATGAGTCCAGAAATTAAGGAGGTTTATGTTGAAGTGCGAAAGCTCATAATATAATTACAAAAGGATTTGAAGGCTTTAAATTCAACTGTCAAAACTGTTAATCGTGCATAGTCAACAGTGCAAACAACATTAGAAATTTTTCCCAGTCAAATTCATTGGCAAACAAGCCCAGAAGTGACCGTCCACCAAAACTTACTTCAAGAGTTAAGAAATTAATCAAAGGTGTTATAGATAAAATTCTTAGAAAAACAAGGTGGTGATTTGAAATATCTTGGGAAATTGTCAAAGAGTATTAATATGCAACCTGAAACGATGTGTACGATGTGTTAACGATGTGTACGATGTGTTTACGATGTGTACGATGTGTGTTTAACGATAAAGTGGATTTCATAGCCAGGTGCAGAGAAAAGAGCATTTTACAAGCGAAGGTAACAAGAAAAGGCGACAAGGCGACTCCGACTCGCAGTATGTCAAGAAATTAAGAGATTTCAGGACAAATGTGATATATAGTAATGAAAGTAAGTTATTGCTATAAAAGGCAAAAAAATATATGGAGTGTGGCGAATAAGCCAAAAAAATTTTATCCCGACTGTGAAGCATGTCGGTACGGTTACGGTATGGGGCTGCATGTCAGCGAATAAAGTTGAGAACGGAATGTGTAGAGTAAAATATGGATCGCTTTGTTTATTGGGATGCATTGAAAATCAGTTTGAAGGAGTTCGCAAGCAACTTGGGTCTGAATAACGACTGATATTTCCAGAAGGACAACGACCCAACACATACATGCCATGTTGTTAAAGAATGACTGCTTTGTGTAAATTATTATTTGAAATAAGTTTTCTTAAAAGTACGTATAGTTTTATATGCTGTGAAATAATTTTTTTGACGTAGAATTACGTCTTACAACGCGGTTTGTATAGGGGTCATTTTCACGAATATTTGTGATATTTGACACTTTGGGGTATACCTTTAGCCTTTAATATTCATCGTACAGAGAAAAAAATGCCAAAATATCAGTTTTAGTGGGAATAAAAGGAATATCTAATAGAATAGCAAAATCTAAGAAGAAAACAAATTCATTGTATATTCGTATGAGAAATGCACAAGCTGCTTCAGTAGCTAATTATGCTGTTTTTATGGTTGTTGTTTTTGTGTGTGTTCGTTTGGTTCGTAATCATGTCGTTCTTTGTTGTGCTGCTTTTGTTCCTGTTGTTGTTGTTTTTATTAATATGTATGTAAAATAGACATATATAAATACACATCAGTTGTTTTAATTTTACTTCATTTCCCAAATAACCAATCGGTTCGGTTGAAAACGGTGTGCTCTTCTAAAAGCACTGAAGCGGACCGCATCGTTGTCAGCAAACTATGCATTGTGTGTTTCATATAAGCGTACCATTTATTTAGTTGTATATTAATGTAGATTTTATGTGGTTTGAATACAAATTCTAAATGTTTGATAGTTTAAATCATTCTTGATTTTAAATACAAATTCTAGTTGTTTGATAATTTTTAATCGTTTATTGAGTTTTGGGGCAGGTTAGAACAATTAATTGCTTTAATCAATTTTTTTTTAAAGAAACAACAACAACAACATTTTCAATATGAAAAGGAAAATATCACTAGGTGATTAATTAGTTAGCTCATTGATTAATTAGTTAGTGCAATTAACTGTTCTTACCTGACCTAAAGCTCAATAAACGATTTAAACCTATCAAACAACTAGATTTGTATTTAAGAATGATTTAAACTATCAAACATTTAGAATTTGTATTTAAATCATAGAAAATCAACATAATAAATGACAAGGTCATGTAGAAAACTTTAAGTTGTGTATTATTTTATTTGTTGTTGAAAATTAACCCTTTCTTAAAATGGTTTTTATTAAATTGCAACAATAAACTAAACAATAAACGGCAACTCAACTGCACTACCTTGATTTCAATACAAGATTCAATGCATATTTTAGAGTTTTTTGGCGAACGGGTGAAAAAGCGAGGCAAAAAAGACAAAAACAAACGACGCATCAAGCGAATATGGCATTAATATCAATTCGATTCTTGATAAATATAAAAAAAGTCTTTATAATTATATATAGAACAAAAACATGTCGTTTACAGGTAAAAAAACATGTCGTTTTCATACCAGCAAATGAGACGCTGTCGTTTTAAGTACCGTTTAGCTGGAACAGTGACATTCATGGCATTTTTGGGTTGTAATACAATAGAGAATAGAGATGCATGTAGCTAGAGAGCTACATGTGGCTACAGTATGTGGCTACAAAAAAAAGTACTACTACAGCTAGCCAAGGTTGCCAGTTAAAATTTAAAACAATTCCGACAAAAATTTCCTTTTTGACAGTAACATAAATTAGGTACAACAAAATTACCATGGTAAAGATTAAACAAAAATTTTTTACCTCACTAAAACAATATCAAGAAAATCTCACGATCATTAAAAATTACCACAAAAATACCACGCGTTTTAAAAATACCACCACAAATTCCATAAGCTTTTAAAATTGCCACAAAAATCTCATTCGCATTAAAATATACCACAATAAGTCCCATGTGCACAAATAATTTAAAAAACATTTAGAAATACCACAGAGAAATTTTGCTTACTAAAAAAGAAAAAAAAAAATTAAGAAGAATATTTCCAAACTACCACGGAAATTCCACGCCAATTAAAAAATACCACGCTGAATTAAAAAATTTAATAGGAATTCCCAAAAACAAAAATTCTTAAGGGCAATTAAATATTACCACGAATAGGATTTTTCCAACATAACTGGCAGCGTTGCTACTAAACGCTGATATTGTTGTTTTGGTTCTGCATAAGCGCTGCAAAGGGACGTTTTTCACTCGGCAATTCTATGAGCAATAATTGCTTTCGCCGCAAGTACTTTGTTGACTACTCGTGTTTACATGGAACTTTCGTAATCCCCCTCATGTGGGCGAATAATCGACAAACTGCTTGCGGCAAAGGCAATTATTGACGAGTGAAAAGCGGGACAAAGATATCTTGCTACCAGAGCAAGAGAATTATTGCTCTCGGCGCAATGATTGCTTTCGCCGCAAGCTCGAGAATTTTCGTGTGTGACGAGTGAAAAGCGGGACATAGTAAGCAAAGTTCTATTTATTTTCTGTGGACAATTCGGTACATCCCCTCTAACGCTGCTCAACCGCTGTGATCCTGCTCTTCTCTGTACGTCGTTGTTTTAGATTTGCTTGGTAATTGTTGTTAGTTCTGTTAGCATAAATTTTTTTAGATATTTTTAATTTTTACTCGACATGAACAGCTGATTTTGACAACTAGCTCGCTTTTCTCTGCTTTCTACTTCATTCCTCTCCGAGTCAGCCCTACCTAGTTATTCTGCCATGAGTTGGAGTACGAATATATTGAATGTTTATTTTCAGCAAGATAAATACAATAGCGAATACAGATGAGTGCAGCTACAGAGGCAGTATGTATGTATACTAACTACTACGCAAAATTTGCGCATGCCTTACTAAGCATGCGTTGTGCTTTAAAATCTCTATTTATTTTTTAAATACTTACTTACTTACTTAGTTGGCGCTACAACCGTATGTCGTTCTTGGCCTCATCTAAGAATTTGCGCCAGCCATTTCTGTCTTTCGCTTGCTGGCGCCAGTTGGAAATTCCAAGCTTCGTCAGGTTGTCCTCTACTTGGTCTTTCCAACGAAGATGCGGTCGTCCTCTTCTGCGTTGACCGCCGCTGGGTACCGAATCGAATGTTTTCTTCACTGGAGCATCGTCTTTCATGCGCTGAACATGACCAAGCCAGCGAAGCCGCTCGATTTTAATGCGCTTGACTATGTCGATGTCAGCGTACAGCTCATACAGTTCATCATTCCACCGTATTCGGTACTCGCCATTGACGCAGATTGGTCCGTAGATCTTACGAAGAATCTTTCTCTCAAATGCTCCTAAAGTCTTTTCATCTGAACTGCTCAGCGTCCAGGTTTGTGATGCGTAAAGTAGGACGGGCATGATGAGCGATTTATAGAGCGTAATTTTCGTTCGTCGAGAGAGGACTCTGCTTCTCGATTGCCTCCTGAGCCCAAAGTAACACCTGTTGGCAAGAGTTATTCTTCGTTTGATCTCAATACTGATGTCGTTGGTTGAATTATCGAAGGAAGTATTGTCAACGGTAACGTGGGTTCCAAGACGCTGGGACTGTTTGTTTGTTGACACTAAGTATTTCGTCTTATCTGCATTCACTGCCAGACCCATTCGACTTGACTCTCTTTCTAATCTGGAAAATGCTGCACTGACTTCGCGCGTATTATGGCCAATGATATCTATGTCATCAGCATACGCAAGCAGCATAACACTCTTGTAGAATACTGTGCCACTACGTCTCAGATCAGCAGCTCGGATGATCTTTTACATCATTAGGTTGAAAAAGTCGCACGATAAGGAATCACCTTGTCTGAAACCTCGTTTAGTAATAAATGGTGGGGAGAGGTCCTTCCAGATTTTAACTGCGCTGCTGGTGTTGCTCAGTGTCATCCTGCAAAGTCGTATTAGTTTTGCAGGAATACCAAATTCAGACATGGTGGAGTACAGGTGCTTCCTTATTGAGCTGTCGAAGGCGGCTTTGTAGTCGACAAAAGATGGTGGGTGTCGACTTGTTTTTCTTGAGTCTTCTCCAAGCTTTGTCGTAGCGTGAAAATCTGGTCGATGGTGGACTTCCCAGGTCTGAAGCCACACTGATAAGGTCCAATCAGTTCGTTTACAATGGGCTTCAATCTTTCACAGAAAATGCTCGACAGGACCTTATATGCGATATTAAGAAGGCTTATCCCACGGTAATTGGCACAGATAGTGGGATCGCCTTTCTTGTGGATTGGGCAGAGCACACTGAGATTCCAATCGTTCGGAATGCATTCTTCCAACCATATTCTGCATATAAGCTCGTGAATGCATTTAAGTAGAGCTTCGCTTCCGTTCTTAAACAGCTCAGCAGGTAAGCCATCAGCTCCCGCGGCTTTGTTATTTTTAAGCCGAGCTATAGCTGTCAGAACTTCATCATAGTCGGGCAGCGGAACCTCAACGCTGTCATCCAAAATTGGTGTTTCCGGAATATCATCTCTATTGGCGGGATTGCTGTCAGCGTCGCCATTTAGAAGCTTAGAGAAGTGTTCCCTCCATAACGTCAGTGTACTCTGGACATCTGCCACTAGATTCCCGTTTTCATCCTTGCAGGAAGAGGCCCCGGTTTTAAAACCATCGGCAAGGCGTCTTATTTTTTCGAAAAATTTTCGAGCCTCATTTCTGTCACCATACATCTCAATCTTCTCCTGCTCGCGCTTTTCTGCCTCTCTTTTTTCCGCCTGAAAATATGTTTCTCTTCCCTCCTCTTTTCTTTGTATCGCTCCTTAGCAGCGCGCGTTACAACCGACTGTAGGGTGGCTTTGAAGGCGGCGTCTTTTTCTTCAGTGGCGTCGCGACACTCCTGGTCGTACCACTGGTTTTGGCGAGGGCGTTTGTAGTCAATCACCTCTTCAGCAGCCGCACGCATGGAGTTGGAAATGTGTGTCCACTGCGCGCATATATCATCGATTGGAGGAGTGCTTTGAAGCAGGAGTGAGAGTCGAGTGGCGAAAGCATCGGCTGTCTGTTTCGATTGCAGCTTGTCGACGTCTAGCTTTCTCTGTGTAGGGTTGTGTGTATTCTTAGCTGCGCATAGACTTGTATGGATTTTGGCTGCAACAAGATAGTGATCCGAGTCAATGTTCGCACCACGGATCGTGCGTACATCCAATACACTGGAAGAGTGCCTTTCGTCGATCAAAACGTGATTTCGATTTTTGGTTTTTTGATCAGGGGACATACAGTTGGCTTTATGAATATTGAGATGCTTGAGTCTAGTGCTACTTACGACCATGTTTCGTGCTGCGGCGAAGTCAATCAGCCTCATTCCGTTATCGGAGGTGTTGTCGTGGAGGCTGAACTTTCCGACTGTTGGATTAAATATATTTTCTTTGCCCACCTTAGAGTTGAAATCACCAAGCACGATTTTTACGTCGTGACGGGGGAGCGCTAGTAAGCATTTTCAAGGCGCTCGTAGAAAATTTCCTTGATCTCATCGTCCTTGTCTTCTATCGGAGCGTGCGCACATATTAGGCTTATGTTGAAAAATTTAACCTTGATGCGGATTATGGCAAGTCGTTCGTTCACAGGTGTGAATCGCAGGACGTGGGGCCGTAGTCTCTTGCCAACTACAAATCCGCATCCAAACTCGTGCTTTTCCACATGGCCGCTGTAGTAGATATCACAGGGTGCATGCCGAATGCAACCCTGTCCCTTCCATCGCATTTCTTGGATAGCAGTGATATCAGCTTTGTATCTTTCCAAGACATCAGTCAGTTGGATAGAGGCACCTAGGGTTCGGACATTTCAGGTGCATATCCGTAAATCATTATCAGTTTTTCGTTTTCGGAGGTCGTCATTAGATTTGGGGATCAGTTTTCTTCTTTTCTTAGTTGTTTTCATTAAAATAGGTTTTTACGGGTGGGCTTCAAACCCGACGCACAATCTATTTTGAGACTAGAGAGGCCCGCCGCTCAGATTAGCCGCCAAACTAACGGTTGTCAGTTTTGAAGTTGCCCAGGAAACACCACGTGGAGGTTTGAGTCGACTTGAGGCGATTTGAAAAAGATTACGCAGGCCTCGCCAGGTTGAGGTTAGGGGTACGATTAGTATTCTTCGTTACTGTAAATGATTTCCTTTAAGTCTTATTATATTTAGCTCATTTACAATACACATTTTGAGCATAGCAAAGTAACATTATGACCAATTCATCGATACCATTTTTTCTTTCAGACAAACCATTCTGGACGTATAAACACCACCTTAGTCTGCAGTATGCATACCTTAATGGTACCGTTACGATCACATGTGAGGCGATTGCTGAGCCACCCGCCAATTTTAGTTGGTACCGCAGTAAGAAGCGGTTGCACAATGACAAACACTACACGATCACCGCCGAACCTTACATGTCTGAGTTAAGTATCGTTGTACGCGATCCAAGTGTTTTTGATACTTATCGCTGTAAGGCGCAAAACAGTCAGGGTGCAATCGAGCGTACAACCAACTTGGAGCGTGGCGAAAAACCACCACCACCTTCTGTATTGCAACTGCGTGGCTTTAACTCGAACACCTTCGATGTTGATGTTGGCTCGGTGCGTACCTCACCGGTGCGCACTCTGATGGAGGTAAACGGCTTTCGCATTGAGTATATGACAGATTATGAATTCCGCTCGGATGCCGGCAAGTGGACGAATGCTAAACGCAAGGATTTTCCATTCGAAGATGGTAAGTGGGTTAGCGGCGGCAGCATATATCTCTATAGAGTTATTTATAAACCATGTTTTTATTCACTCAATTATTAAAACACATTTTCTTTGGTCCTCACTGCACTCTTGCTTTCTATTGCATAGGTGCAACTTTTCTGATTAATAACCTGGAGGAAAATACAACATATTACATGCGTGCTGCGTCCAAGAATCTGGCTGGTCTCAGCGATTGGACAAGAGTTGGAAAATTCCGCACGCTTTCGAATGAACCACCTTCATCATTGGCTATAGCAACTCAATCGGTGACGCTGCTGCAGGTTATATTTTTTGCTCTGGCTGGACTTTGTTTTAGACAACAGCTTAGGTTTGGTTTTCAGCTATTGGACAGCCGTTTGTGAGTTGATGCTTTCAGTAAAAGTGTTGGTTGTGCTTTAAGCTCAGCTGGCATCTGAATTGCATCGTAGTGGGAACTGAGGATGGAAGACTTTTGTTTTGTAATTAAATGAGGAAATATATAAGTTTACTTTGTTTAAGATATTAACAGTAAATAGAGCAAAAAAACATTTTTATTTGTAATCAATATATAAACACATTAATACACTCACTTTATAATTTCACATCAATTAATTAAATAATAATTTCTAATAAATAAAAATAATTTTTGAGGTAAAGTAATAAAAACAAATTAATTTTTATTAATTAACTTAATGAAAATATTCCAAATTAAGTACTTTAATTTAAGTTTGCATAAGATTAATTTTGATTATATGTTAAATATTCATTTAAGGATGTTGTTTGGTGTTCGAGTTACAGAAAATTTATTTATTTTTTAATGTATATTCAAAATACAATTTATTGAGAGTATACTATACAAACTTCAGACCAAAATTCAAAATAATAACGAAGTTATAGCACATTGTAGAGAGTGGCTCGCAATAGCACACTGTATGTTAAAACTTTAAAAGCTTTTTTCTCGAAACAACGTTTTTTTCATTGGCCCGGGTGTTAAACAAATTATATCGAGTCGATTGAGATAAGATTTTAATACGTTTGCTTAACCCTTTAATGCCCCATTCTTTGTTTGAGCTCCAAGTCAGATTATACTAGTTTGGGGACGAGAAAAACAAATCTGAAGTTCGTTTTCAATTTTATTTCTTTGTTAATTTTTTACAGGTGAAAATCTTAACCCTTTTTTTTAACACCTTGCATTGTTGTTTTACATGTTTTTTTTATCTCAATTAAAAGAAAAAACAACTTCTTACTAACTAGTATCTTTTTTTCACTTCGATCTCACTTCAATTAGTGTTTTTTTTTATTTACCGAAAATCGAGCTAAAAATTTCGAGTAAAAAATTAATTGAATTCGTAAAAAAATGAAATTCAAATTGACGTTATTGTCAAACAGAGCATGCTAGCTCCAAGCGAGAAAAACTGAAATATAGCTTAAAGATTCGTCTAGACTCTGAAGGAAACCATTTGAAAAATTTTCCACAGACTACGGTTTTATAGCGATCGGTGTGAAACCCGCCTATAGGCGAGCTTGGGCATTAGAGGGTTAATTAATTTCAGTTAATTATACACACCACTAGCTTGAAGGTAGTAGAATTGTTAGTTTTTAATAATTTTTTCTATTTTATACGCCGATTAAAAAAGCGCGATTTCTTAAAATTTATTTTTAGTAGTCCGCCATTTTGTTATTTTATGCTATAAAAATGCTTAAATCTACTACTCGTCAGAATGTAATCTGAACAGTAATCTTTTTAAATTTATTTTTTCAAATGATGCAAAGTCCAGTTATCATCCGGGCCAGCAACACATCTTTTTTTTAGGTGTCCACTTTGGACGTAAAAAATTAAAAAAATATCCTGAAGTAAAAAAGTGAGTTTTTTTTTTGAACAGATAAAAATGTCAATAAGAACATATAAAATTGCAATGGTTGTATTTTTTTTTATATTAAAAATAAAAATTCCCGCAATAAACCTTTAAAGTTTTGCCGGAGCATCAGATTACATCCTTAAAATCAAATTTTTTTTAAAAAGAATATGAACCATGGAATAATACTGAATATTTTTTAAGTTTAAGTTGTACAAATTTCTTGATATTGTGGTTCTGTTATTAGAATTCGTTTATTTGTATTAAAGTAATGCTTGGTTTTAAAAATTTGACCAACTTAAATATCACATAGTTAAATCTATTGCACATCCTCTGCATTGTTGTCTAATAAAAATAATTCAGATGTTTATAATTTTCCAACATTGTCATAGATGGAAAAAAATGTTATGGTGTTGATATTTTTTATTTGATAAGCAATGACTGACCATGAAAATGACATAGTGGATACAAAACATGAGGTTTTTTTAGTTGCAAATTTAGGAATTCAACTTTTGGGTATGTAATATTAAAAATAATTGGATTTAGCTTTTTACTAGACCTCTAGCTTCTTCACGTTTTTCGAACTACACGTAAATACGAAAGTTCAAACTCCCTGAAGTGCGTTTTCAAAAACACAGAATAGTTGTTAAATTGTTAAACACGAGCTACACGTGAAGTTGCAAAAGTAAGTGTTCACGTGAACACGGGTTCAAGCGAATAATTTTTAAGTATCAGTGTGACCAGAGTGGAATATTATATTCTTTCGGAGAGCATACTTTTGAAAAAAAAATATGCTGCATAAAAAGTGGAATATTTTTTGCTTCCTGCAATTAACATTAACAAAAATGTCCTTCAAAAAAGACTTTGATATTTTTTGGTTATACCTTGTTAAACCCAAAATAAATATTGTAGAGCAACATACACATGAACAACATACACATTTTGGAATTGCTAGAGTCCAAGAAAATTGTTTTGAAGCAGAAAAGTTAAATCAATTGTTTAGCGACTAAAATAACTTCGGATTTATTGTTTTTCTAAAATATGCATTGGTGAAAGTTTATAAAGTAAATAAAATCTTTGGAAGCAATACTGATGTTTAAAAAATATTTACCGACTTAGGTTTTCTCATTAAATTCGGTTTTATGTACTTGTCAAAATAAATGCTTTCTGAAAGAACCAAAATATAAATTGATTATGCGGCAATATATTTATTTAATGCCTATAATACATTTGACCTTACAACATTCCAAAAAAGCATTTGTTGTCGCACAACGGTAGTCATTCCATATATTTCTCTTAATGACCGACACAAACAAAGACAATTTTTCAAACACCACTTGTTCATGTTGGAAAAATTGTATTTGTTTTTGTTTTCACGAAAGCCTGAATTCTCCAATATGAACATTTTAAAGCAAACGCAAGTGCGAGACGGAATAAGTGATGTGTTTTCATATTGCTAAAAATCCCAAGTGTAAGTGTACAAATCCCTTTTCTGCTTACTTTATCTCTTCCAAAGAATGTGAAATTTCGCGAAAAATTCCTTCCATTTTAATGTCAAAATAAGGAAAAGAAATACTTTTTGTTTCTTTATATGTATGATTACACTAGTTTACAGTCCGAAAATGACCAGGACTTCTTTGTGAAATTCCTTTGTGAAAAAAAATTATCCATGGATAGATTTCTGAGATATCGACCAAAGAATTTTTTTGCTTTTTTCGAAAAAGGTGACCTGTCATTATTCGTTATAAATTCTGTTTGATTAAACGGATTTGAATAAAATTACAATTTTATAAGAGACAATTAAATTCGCAATAACTTTTTATACATATTGACCTCATCTAAAGAAGAGTTATGAAGCTATATATTATAATTTATAAAATTTATTTTTTTTTCGTGAAAATCTGTTGTCGGAAACTTATTTAATAATTTGAAAAGTAAAGAATTTGGCAACTGACCACATCATTTTTGTTTTTTTTTTTGTACAGCATAGACTTTTGCAAAACTTTTAAGCCTAAAATAAACAATATCTGTGGACTAGTAAAAAAGTTACGGACATTAAAGTGAGATCACCCATTTTTAATTTTTTTTAAAATATTTTATTTTATCGACTTCTAATGAAAATTTTTGCAACCCATTAATAAAAACTTTGTTTTAAACCTCTAAACATTGCAAAACTGCATTTTATCATCTTTATTTTTACAAATGGCTTAGAGTTTTACTATTTTCCTTGTTGTCATCCTTCTGAAATTCTCTTATAAGAAACCAGTTATAATCACCCATCATTGCTTCATCCCAATATCTTTGGTATCTTTTTTCAATATTTTTTATTTGTTGATGAAATCTTTCACCATGTTCATCACTTACATGACCAAGGTTTGGTGAAAGATGAAGATCACTTACATGCCATTGTAAACTAGTGTTATTTAATAAAAATGTAGTGAAATAAAAATCGTATTTCCCAGTAGTTCCAAGCTGAAACTTGAATCTACTACTTGACATGCAAATTCACATACCCCCAGGGGTAGGGGCATGGCCCTCGCCACGTACTTTGTACGTCCTTTTAACACATCGATGTCATTGACAGAGGCGAACGGACCCAACGTGCTTTATAATTCTCCTGTCCCATTGGGCCATACCTGTAAAGGCTTTAGAAATTGCATGTTCAAAGAAATATGCTGCCAACAACCGAACTACAGGGCTATTTCTTAAAAATTCGTTGAGATCAAAAAAGAAACTTATACGTATACATTGAGGTGCCTCGCATGCCTGGTATGGGGAGGAAAAAAGTTCCTTTTGTACCCCTCTAAAAATTAACCTTGATCCATTTTATAATAATTTCCAAAATATTTTGGCTGTAACGTCAGTAAGCTAAAACTTTTTGCAAAATTCTACAAAAATTATGTAGCTTCTGTAAAAGTTAGAAAAAATAAACTGTCAGAAATTAAAGGCTGGAAATAGGTCTTCCAATCTGCATTAAACAGTTTAAAATTTTTGCAATCGAATTAAAGATAATGCCGTTTTTCTTACATTTTTTTTGGGAACTTTTTCAAGTTATTTTCATTAAAATTAAATTACCTTCAAAATTTCTAATGCCATCCTCACTGTCAAAATATCGTTGGAAAGGTTTTAAGTACCAGCATTGTTTCTTGGTCAGAATTTCTGAAATTGATACATATTAAAGCTAAAATATTAATTATAAAATAAACAATTAATAAAACAATATTGTATGAAATTAAAAAAAAAAATGAAAGTTAAAAATGTTTTAAAGTTTTTGTACGGAAATCAAAACCAAAAATTTTTTACTCTGTTACAACTAAAATATTCTCGACCAAAAAGTTAAAAGGACTTAAATACATTTAAGCCCATGGCATGGAAAGTCATTTTAAAATTTTATTTTATTCGAAACTTCATTCAAAAATTTGTAGAAAAATGCTTTTAAATGCGACAGGAAATGCATTTCCAAAATTAGGTAAAAATCAAGTATTAAATCAATTTAATTGAAATGTATTGAGAATTTTTTTTAATCAATTACATCGAAAACTCAATGAAGCACAACATTGAATCGGCAATTGTACAAGATTACAGGCAAAGTTATGTCAATCAGTTCTTTAAAAGGATTTCAATATTTCAAAATTTTGACACAGTATAAAATCCCGCCAAAAAAATCAAACGCCCTCTCATCCTTTTATGACTTAAAAATCCCACAAAAAGGGCAAAATTCCATCAAATCACATCACTGGACCGAATCACAGCGAATTGTTGAGATCGAATTTTGTTTGTGTACATGAAGCACGAGAAAATATTAAAACGAAGAATTCATGAAGAATGGTCGACAGAATGCCATCTCTGTTACACACAAAAAGGAAATGAAAATTTAATAGTGTGTTGAGTTATTCAAATAGTATTTATTTTCATTTATGTTGGAGATTTCTATTTCATGAGTGAAAATTTCTGAACCCTGTTTTCTATGGAATCTGTTTTCATTAATTGATGATATTATGGTTAATCTGATGTACTAAGTATATCTCAGATCAATGAGTCATGGTATTACTTATGACTTAAATACAGACCTTGGATAAAAAAAAGAATGTTCTAAGTTATTGCTATAGCTACGGGAAAATTGCAGTGGATACCATTGTCTGCTGAATAAAAGATACTAAATGTCTTGTGATAATTGGCCATATAAACATTAAATTACTGATTTGGAACAGGTTAAGCTTTATGGATTGCTTAGTTATTGGTTAGTTCTTTTCGATCCTTTGGTATCAAATTAAAAAAAAAATAATTGTGTCTTTGGTATTATGTCAACTCTTTCGTTAGTCATTGCATCTTTTAAGAGTTCAGTGCACGGTTTGATTGAAATTGTATTAAAATTAAATACTGGCCTTTAAACTTTTAATAAAAATAAATATTGACACTTAATACTCAGTTCGTATAAATTTTTAATACTAATTTTGTATTAAAAATTAAGTACAATAGTAAATATAGCATCAATTGATTCCAAGGCGTATAAAATATCGTTATAAGATTTGAAATGTATTAAAATATAATACAAAATTTATTTAAAAATAATACAGCATATTTTAAAAATGAGATATAATATCACAATAGTATCGAATTGATTCCAAGGGAAAAAAGTGTCGTTGTAATATTTGAGCTGTATTTAAATGTAAAATAAAATATTTTTAAAAATTTTGTAATCAGTTGAGAAGTACTTAATTTCTTTTTTAATCAAAAATCTTTTATAATACTATGCTTGTATTAAAATTAAGTCCACAATTTCTAACCGTGTAGAGTCCTTATATATTAATTGTTTTATCTGAATGGTCAATTGAATGCACTGGAATTAAATAGATAATTTTGTGACTAATTGGATGCACTGAGATTATTTTAGATCACATGTGGTCATTGGAACTAAAATTGTTCTCATGGACACCTTGGAGAGAAACGGGGATATATTTTATCAGATACACTGAAACTCTGAGATGAATCGCCTAATTATACTCAAACCAGTTAGTTTTAGCTTACGAGCGTATTTCGTGATTGATATTTTTGCACAAAATTTATGTTCCATCGTGAACTACCAGGTATTCTGACATCCTAAGTTTAAGGAATTTAGTGGATAAGCATGTTAAGCCATGAAAATGTCATCTTTTTGGAATGTGTTACCAATTCATATCCATATCTCTGATAGAATTAGCGATACGGTTTGGCAAGAAAATCCGTGAGATATAAATTTTTTTGCCCGAAAATGACTCAAAAATAAAAAACATGCAAAATAGATTTTATTAATTATTTGCAGACAATAATTTTATTAATTATTTTATTAATAATTTTATTAATTATATTTTTTTAATAAACTTTTACTTGAAGCAGTCATTTTAGTTATTTTGTAATCTTTTTTGTCAGCAAAGTTATTGTTTTTGTTTTTTTTTTACTTTCAAATTTGTAGTGGCTTAACATGATAATCCATATAGGAAAATTGCTTGGAAGCTTGTTACCGTAAACAACCTATAAATACTGATGAAGTGCTTTGAGAAACCAGCGAGGCATATTTCCTTTTTTTATTTCTGCTGATAATCATGTTGTTTCTAAGAAAGCCTGTTCTAAAATTTGTATGGTTTATCATGTTTTTACAGAAATAATTTTTACTGTAAAATTTGTAGTAAATGGCTGTGCAGTTCAGTAGTTTGCTGTGGTGGCATCTAAAATCAGCTTTTCGAATTTTCCTAAATCAGATAACTATTTCAATGTTTAAATTTTGTTGCATCAGGTTATGCAAGAAACACCGAAAGTTGTGTAAAATCTATGACTTAATACTAGCCAAGAAAATCAAGAGTACATATATAGTAGTAAATATTCTAAGAAAAGGAATACCGCGTGAATGCGTGAAAATAGAAGTGAAAAAAATACAAAACTTGAAATCTTTATTGCCCTTTATTCCACCAATACACCATTCCTTTTATAAAACACTAAAATCAAGAAACATAGAAAACAAATAGGAAATTGCAGAAATTTGTGAAGGATTATAAATATTTAGTATATGAGCATTTCCAGAAAAAAATCTGTGGTGACCAAAAAATTAAAACTTTTTAAAAACTTATTATTTTGTGATATTATCTAAGAGAAACAGTTTAATTTTATTAATTTAAGCAATTTGTACATAAATTCATTACCTGGAAGATCAAATTGTCTGCACTGTTTTACAAATGTATGTTTTCTTTTTCGTAAATGTTTAGTAAATACTTCAAAATCTTTTTTGTTTTATTAAAAAATAGATGTCATTGGCAAGAGATAGTGAAAAAATGGTTAAGGCAAGGAGAGGACAATGTATTAAATTTGCTTTTTAATTACTAAATTTCATAATTACTTATCTTTCTAATTACTTAATTACCCAATTGAACTACAGTAAAATCTTAAGTTACGTGATGCCAGTAACGCAACGCCAGACCAAAGAGCCTAATAAAAAAAACCGTGGAAGATTTTGAAATTTGATCATTTGGAAAATGAACTTATATTATTTCAAACTCTTCTAAAAAACAGTTGTATACTAAAAGTCTTCTCCAATTCAGAGAGTTTTGCAAATTTTTTAATCCAAGTCAAAAATCACTTCCGTTTTTTGTAACATAACGACAGTACTTATTTTTGCTTATATCTTTAAAAAATTAGGGCAAATTGTTATCACTGTTTTCACTTAATATATAGTGCTACTTGAATACTATGCAAACATAAAAAAACTTTTTAAATATTAGACTTTTTCATTCTATTTTTGTAGTATTTTTTCGCACAAATCATCCGCAACGCCAGTTTGGAAATGCCCATACATTGTTTTTTTTTTGTTAGAAATTTTGTTTTTTTATTTTTTGAAAATAAATTTTATGCAAAAACATGATAAGCCACATTTTTTTAAATGATTGATTTAAACCATCTTTTCTTAGTTAATTTTTGGACATGTTTTAGAAGGCTTCCATAACGAATAATTAAAAGTATAAAAAGTACGATTCCATGAAACGTGTATTTTATACATTTTTTTAAAGATTCAAATGCAATTATTTCAAAATTTTTATTTTGTTTCTTATCATGTTTCTGCAATAAGCCCTTCAATTAAACTTTTGTGACTTGATTTTAGAAAAAAATCACATGCATGGCAGAATAACGAGGTAGATGCAATTCGGAGAGCAAACATTAGCGTAGCTAAAATGTCACTATTGACAATTTATGTTTATTCGTTCAGCCATAGGGATGCATAATTTACTTGTAACCGTATAAATCAATTGAGTACCCAGATTTTATGTAAGAACATGTAAAAAACGGCAGTATAAAAAACTAAAAATCTTAAAAATTTCATAAAATGATCCGTGTTTTAAGATATAATACGTAATTAATTGTAGTTTGGCCTTAAATGAAGCAAATGAAAGTTTACTTTTGATGTAATTTTCATTCGACTACTTTTTCAATTGTGTAGTAACCAATTTATTTGTGTAGCTTTGTACGGCTGATTTAAACTGTCAAAATATATTTTGGGAAGTGAAATTGCTGTTGGAAAACATAAAATTAATTAATGAAATCAACGATTGTTTGCTAATTGTATCGTGCTAGAACGTAAGCTAACAATTAATGAACTGTTTTCGAATTATTGCGACGGGAGGAAGTTATAGGCAGTCCAGAAAATCCATTGTCAAAACTGAATAAATAAGTAAGTAAAAATTGATACCATTTTTAAAACAGCTCATTTGACGTTATAATTACGCCTTTTTTATTGTTTTGTTGTCGGAGAGAGCGTATTTTTAGTGCATCTACCTGGTTATTCTGCCATGATCACATGTAAACATAAAACAGCTGACTCTAAAAGCACACCAAAGCAAAACAGAAATTTTACAAAATGTTTTGAATTTCGAAAAGATTTGACAGTAATGGTTATTCCTATTTTTCTGATGACGAAATTCACTGGATTTACATATGATATTCAAATGGATGAAATTTTACCCGAAGATCGCTCACGTTACTTTTTAAATACATTTAGTCCTTTTTTTTTCAATCATAATATTCATATCCATAGTATAATAATACAAGTAGGAGCCACAGTTCCAGCTGCTGTCAACGAATGTTAAACAAAAGAAAATCAAAACGAGAGCGTGCTATGGTTGCTAAGGCAGCTGATGTAAAATGTAGATATCAAAAATATTTTGTGTCAAAATGTTTCATAGTTTTCTTTTGTTTGACTGATCGCAGCTCGTGAGCAAATAGGTAGTTGTCAAGGCTACCTAATAGATTATTTTATCATGATTCATATCATATTTTACAAGAAATTTACATTTGCTACAAATACTACAAATTTAATTAGTTTTGCTTTTAAAATGAGCTAGGTATAGAATCCTAAACTTTAAAATGGGTGAAATTTCGCCCAATGGCAGGATGTGGTTTAAAAACGTGAGCCCGCGTACACTTTGCAACTTCTCAGGTAGTTCGTGATTATCATTAACGTGAATTTTGAGTACGTCCATTCTTATAAAAATACTTAAATACCCGAGTAAAAATATTAGTGGACAAACAGCGGTCGAACATGGGACGCATAGCCGAACAAAGCCTAAAAATAATTCAAAGCACCTAGTGGCCGAAAGTTGTTTCGAATAAAGGCCGTATAAGGCCAAAATTTAATCTTTAAATACAAAACAAAAACCAATATATTGTTCCGATAAATGGAAGGCAAGTTTATGTATATAAACTTTATGTTATCCATAAACTATACTATCCCTTGATTCTAAGATATTATTAATATAAATAAGCTATGGCTGCTCTGGCCTTAAGCCTGACACATTCTTTTTAATATATTACAAATTATGAAAATGAAAAAAGATTAATTAAATAGAGAAAATTTATTCAAAAAAATGTATTAAATTTTTTCATTAGTTTTTGCCTGGTTAAACATATGTTACATATATTAAATTTAATTTTGAATTTATTTGCGAACAACTGTCGCACATGGGCCGCACGGCTGTACAAGGGTCGCACATCGACTACAAACAATCAACAAATCCTAGCGATCGAAATTTAAGTCAAAGAACTGCCGAACAAGACCTAAACTAAGTTGTACGGCCGCTGTTTGTCCGTTGTACAATCGCTGTACGCCCAATGCATGCCACCAAATTTGCAAAGTTCTTATTCAACAGCGAACGTATGTGCAACAACAAAAACAAGCCTCACTCGGCGATGCTGATGCTGATAGTATCGCCACTTGTGTGTGGCGCAAAAATATTTTTTTTATATGATTAACATATTACAAGCAATGGTTAAAAAAATGTTAAATATTTTTTCATAAGTTTGTGCCAGGTTAAACATACATATACAGTCATGTGAAAATAAATAGGGACAGCTGTATTTTGATATTTAAAACTGCATGAATTACATACAAGGTGCAACAGATATAGCGTTAATTCCCTCGGGTGGTGGTTCCTCTTGATAAGGCGAGTATTAAACTTTATGGAATTTCCTCCCACATTGTAAAACTTTCAAGATACAGGGTGTTTTACGGTTTTGGTACGTGTTTAGTATTATTGATCTAGAATCTAAACTACTCACCATAAAATAAAAAATAATATTCTGTATTTTAGAAAAAATATCAGCTTTTCCATCTATATATCAACCACTTTCGTGTCGTGTGCTACAGCAGAGCTAAAATTTTGAGATTATCAAACGAAATATCAACAAATTTTGTATCTTTTGTTTTAGCGGAGCAGTAATTTTTTAGTATAGATTCTATATCAATAATACTAAACACGTACCAAAACCGTAAAATACCCTGTATCTTGAAAGTTTTACAATGTGAGAGGAAACTCCCATGTGAGGAAGTGTTATACTCGCCTTATCAATAAGAATCACCAGCCGCGGGAATTAATGCTATATCTGGGGCACCTTGTATATAATTCATGCAGCTTCAAATATAAAAATATAGGTGTCCCTATTAATTTTCAAATGACACTATGTCATTTATTTTAGCATGAATATCCATATTTCGTTGATAAGCAGTTTATTTTCGATGTAGAAAAATCACTGTTCTGCAGATGTTCAGCCAATGTACGACCCCTGTACGAGCGATGTTTTGAAAATAAGTCCTGAAAACGACCCTTTTACTACCGAGAAGAATATTTTAAATTAGGCCTTGTTCGGCCTTAGTAAAATAGGTGTTTCTTTTTACTCGGGAACACGTGAGCACTAATAGTAGGTAGAGTACGCGATAAGTAAGTGTTTGAGTGAAAAAGGAGCTCTAATTTTTACTGTAAGCTTAAAAATTGTAAGCTCTTTTTTGTTACTTCTAGCTTTAAAACGATTCGATTTCCTTTCTGAAACTACCAAGACATTTTTGAGGATAAATATGTACTTTATTTCAGAGTTTGATTTTCACATGTCTGTATGCTTTTTACCTACCCTTTTTTTCAACCGATATTTAAACTCTTCTATTAGTTTGAAAATACTTGCTGACACCTTTTAGCAAACGAAATTCGAACCTAGATCCATGTGTAATTTTACTATTAGTAAGAACTTGGCCTTTAAACCCCATTTTGAAAGCGGTAATGCAATACAAGACCTTACCCTTATCGGTTGAAAAGCAAAATCATTAGTGTTATGTAACTTGGAATATTTAACAGAAATTTTAACACTGAAAACACGTTTAACAAGTTTAAATAGATAACAAATAAAATCGTTATTTCATGACAATACTGGTACAATGACTATTTTTTCAACAGGTATATAATAACAAATCGTAAAGTTGCTTTTACATGCTCTTTGGTTTTAAAAGGCTAAAGTTTAACATTTGCTGATTGAACATTAAAGCTTAAATGAAATGGGAAACATTTACATTTTAGCAGAACTTCACTTAATTGAAGTTGCCGTTATAAAGCATTTCAATATAATTTCAAAAAAACCATTTCAATAACTCATCTACTCCTAATGCTATAAAAAAAAATTTTTTATGGTACAATTGCAAATTCAGTTTATTATTGCGATCACCTACTCTAATAGGTTATAAAATGAGCTGACTTATCGTCAGCCATTTAAAGCCAAACATAATACGAAGCAACAAAAACGTATTTACTATATTGTATTAACGCCATAATAAGACTTCTGTTCATTTTTCAAAGCAACTCTGCGGAGAAGACAGAGCTTTATTGAGTCATTGCTTTTTCGTCTGACATCAGTGGACATACAAAACGATTTGCTAGAATGATTCGTGCAGATAATATATTTTGATTAGTTTGACAAAAAATGTTTTAAACAAATTTATAAAATAAATTACACCTCTTCATGTGTTTTTGCATATGTTTGTTGATTTTCACTTAGTTTTTATATCTTTAAAATAGTATTAATTGTACACATTTGAATGAACTATTATATTTAAATAACATTTTGAAAAAAAATCATTTGGTGTAATATAAGAACCTTAAATATGCCTAATATATATGTAAACTGGTTTTGTTAAAACCCATCCGTTTATATTAACCTAAAAATAAAAAAAGCCTTTTGTGTGCACTTTCCAGTTCAAACTGACATCAAAGTGTATTTTTTAACAACACAAAAATTTTTAGAAATTGAAACAGAAATAAAAAATAAGTCAAGTTGAACAAAACTTGAGCTGTATAGATTTTCTCATAGACTATAGATCAAACAGAAAATTGAAATGAACAAGCGAATGAAACAAGTCCATAGAATAAAATAAAAGAAATATGTATTAATTCCTGTTAGCCAAAAACAATTAATGACCTTAGCCAAATTTTTCTATATGCCAAACTTTACATATTATTAAAAAAATAACAAATGCTCTTCGGTGCATCTCCTTTTCACAAAACCTATAAAAATATTGTATAGATGTATGTTTTCAAAATTATATCTAAATGAATTGATACTAAAACTAAAGATAAAATAATCTGTTATGCTTAATTTTCAATATTTTAAGTTAATAAATGATTATATAAATATAACAGAACAAACTCGTTTTTAATTAAAATGAATAGAGAAAAAGAAATCTCTTGATATGTATTTGCATAAATTAATGATATGAAAGCTTGTTCAAATATTTTTTTTTTTTAAAATAAAGGTGTGTACATTCTTTGTTTTTATTTTTTGTCACTTTATGGTGCTATCGCAGTAACCTTTAACACAATGCAACACTGCGTATGAGTGACAATACATTAAGAAATTTCTCAAAATAGTACAGTTGATCAACGGTGCACATCTGTGTCTGTGTATTTGTGTGTGCATTTTATTATTTTTTGGTTAATTAAAAATCCATTAGCACACAAGCTCAAAAGCTTTAACGGATGTTAAAAAAGTGCCGCAAACAAATAGTGGCCACTAAAAATTCAATAAACAAGTAAATATGACAAAATAAAAACTCGAAAAAACCCCAAAAGAACCATGAAACAAATTCAAAAAATTAAATCATTCCAGCAACGACAACGACCAGTGAAGCAGAATTGAAATTGGTTGCAAAATGAAAACGAGTTGTAACCGAATTGTATGCGTGGAACCACACAGTGAAGCAGTAAAGGGAGGAGGAGGGGGAGGTTAACAAAGAACGGCTTGGTTAAGCCATATTACAGATTCCGCGGCGATCATCCAGAAATAAAACGAGGTCAACAAATTCACTGTGCCAAAATAATAAACAACAGTAGACATAAAAGAAAAATCTATAACGCAGGAGGCGTAAAAACCACTATCGATAAAATGTGAAAAAAAACCACAATGGAACAGATATAAAAAGCAGTGCAATATAACAATAAAGAACAGGCAAAAAGAGATGAATAAGCAAAGCTATACAAAACCGAATATTATTGCAGCAATTTTAAATTACAAATGAATGAAAGAATGTTCGTGTATTTATGCAATCTGTTCTACGTGCATGACATGAACGAGTCAAGCAGCGTTAAATACTTAAGTAAATGCATAAAAAACTTAATAAATGATCAGATTTACACAAAAAAATTAGTAACAAGACCAATGCAAATTGAAATTTGGTTGTTTACAAAAGTGGTTGTATATAAAAGTGGTATACAAAAACGACAACAAAGTTTAGCAACACCTTTAGGGCCACTTTCTCAATGTCCGGTTAGTCTAGCTCTTAACCAGGACTTAGCTAACCATACGATAGCTAAAAAAAAATTTTGATTTCACCAGGTGCTGGTTAAGCAACTGTCGGTTAGATGACTAATTGTGAATTTTTGAATTGTGAATACGTAAAAACATCATATCAGCTGTCTCGTGTTTACAAATTTTTTGATTTTGTGCTGCCACCTAATTATATGTCTTTTCAATAGTTTTAAACGTAATTTATCAGTGTTAAGGGATCGCTTATTTCGAATCTAATGTCAGAATTTTAAAATTCAAGATGGTGGATAGGGTTGCCACCTTAATTTTTTTTAGTTTTATAAATTCGGGGCCGGCAAAAAAAAATGGTACACCAAATATGAGTCGCTGAATCCGAATCCGTTGTCAGAATTTCAAAATTATAAAATTTTTTAATAATAGGGTTGCCACCTAATTATATGTCTTTTCAATAGTTTTAAACGTCATTTATCAGTGTTAAGGGGTTGCTGATTCCGAATTTAAGGTCAGAATTTAAAACTTCAAGATGGTGGATAGGGTTGCCATCTTAATTTTTTTAGTTTTATAAATTCGGGGCCGGCAAAAAAAAATGATACACCAAATATGGGTCGCTGAATCCGAATCCGTTGTCAGAATTTCAAAATTATAAAATTTTGAAATAATAGGGTTGCCACCTAATTATATGTCTTTTCAGTAGTTTTAAACGTCATTTATCAGTGTTAAGGGGTTGCTGATTCCGAATTTAAGGTCAGAATTTTAAACTTCAAGATGGTGGATAGGGTTGCCACCTTAATTTTTTTTATTTTTATAAATTCGGTGCTGGCAAAGTTTAAAATTCTGACTTTATAAATGACACTAATAAATGTCGTTTAAAACTCGTGAAAATATATATTATTAGGTGGCAACCCTATTATTACAAAATTTTATAATTTTGAAATTCTGACGACGGATTCGGATTCAGCGACCCATTTTTGATATACCATTTTTTTTTTGCCAGCCCCGAATTCATGAAAATGCAAAAAATTAAGGTGGCAACCCTATCCACCATCTTGAATTTTAAAATTCTGACCTTAAATTCGGAATCAGCAACCCCTTAACACTGATAAATGACGTTTAAAACTACTGAAAAGACATATAATTAGGTGGCAACCCTATTATTTCAAAATTTTATAATTTTGAAATTCTGACAACGGATTCGGATTCAGCGACCCATATTTGGTGTATCATTTTTTTGCCGGCCCCGAATTTATAAAACTAAAAAAAATTAAGGTGGCAACCCTATCCACCATCTTGAATTTTAAAATTCGGACTTTAGTTTCAAAATCAGCGACCCCTTAACACTGGTAAATGATGTTTAAAACTCTTAAAAATACATATTATTAGGTGGCAATACTGTGGTAAAAATTTATGTTGCAACCCTAACCTCCATCTTAAATTTTAAAACTGTGACATTATATTCGAAATCAAATCCGTTGTCAGAATTTCAAAATTACAAGAATTCGCAAAAATAAAAAAAATCTAGGTGGCAACTCTATCCGTCATCTTAAATTTTAAAGTTTGACAGCATCTTCGAAATCATTTACCCTAAAATGGCGCTAACCGAAACCACAACTTGCCGTTAACTTAATCAGCACTTAACTGACAGTTCAACCTTAACCGAACATTGAGAAAGGGCTTTTTTTCTAAGTGCTGGTTAAAGTTCTGATTAGTGCTTAACCGGACATTGAGAAAGCGGCCCTTAATATGATAAAAAATAGTTATAATAGCTGCGTTCCTTTCGCCTTAATATAATCGCGATAACAAATTTTCTCAAAGGAACGGTAAGAAAAACGACTCGTAGAGGGCAATCATGATGCAATAACTATTAGGTGTCATGAGAACGTGCGTTGTTCACAACTGTTGTGAACATTTATTGTAGCGATGCCTTCGTGAACGATGTTTTTCTCTGAATGTGTTTTACTCTAAACGTCAGAAAAATTTTAAATTATTTCATTTAATTATTATGCAATTATATAAATTATTTAAGTGCAATTGTTGGCTCCTCTGAATGCGGCCAACGTGTGTGCCACACGCTGTTTATTTTGTTTTCTTTTGTTTAACATTCGATGGTCGCAGCTCGTGAAAAAATAGATAGCTGTGAAGGCTACCCAATAGTGATTGTATCATGCAAACAATTAATTCAAAAAATGAAATGACAGCTCCCAAAAATAAACAGGTGCTGCACCTGTGTTTCAAATTCGTTAAAATATTTATCACAGTTTTTTATGCATAGCAAAAATAATCCTATTTGTTATAAAATTGTTACTATTGTTTTTGCTTTGCATGTAAAAACTAATCTGGTTTATTTTGAAGTAAATGGAACGCAGCTTATGTAATATTCTTTTCTTAAGGTAAGTTTATAATATTTATCCTAATATGCATAACAACAAAAAAATCCTTACACGGTGAGAAATAATTTTCTTATATTTAAAAATAGCTGATATAACCAGTGTTACTCGGGGGAAAAAATTAAAAATTATGATGTTTAAATTTTATTCGTTCAGAAGATAACGATTTTTAGCCAGAAAAAATAAGTTTTTGATGTCAAGCGTATGGAAATATGCAAAATTGTTTTCTGTCATTCTCAGAAAACGGCGTTATTAGAAAAAAACATTGCACTAAAAATTTGTGCAATCTTGGAGACATGTGAATTTTTTTGGTGTCAAAATTACAACATTTTTTTAAAATTAATTAAACAAAGCTTTTCGCTAAAAAAAGTATGCTAGCTTTATATTTAACATTGTTCTATCTTAAGTTATCTATTTTAAAGAAAATTAACAATTACTCTGAAAATTCCTTGAATGTCGGATTAAATCCTTGTTGTTCAATAATGTCTGCCCTAAATGAAGTCATTTGAAAAAAGCCATTGAATTGTTGAGTGTTCGCTAGAAAATGTCGTGATTCTAGTGTTTCGCCAGGAAGCAATGAATGCAATGGCTCAGGTGGTGGAGTCAATAATGGCATTTTCACTTTGCCATCAAGGCAGCACAATCCAGGCGTTTCTCCATTTTTTTCAATTCGAATTTTCAATTTAAATTTTATCAATTCGAATTTTTATCAATTCAAAATTAAAATATACCATTCTTCGGCAGACACTCAATTTTTTAAATTTGCTAAAAAAATTGTTGGTTGGAATACCATGATGTGTACCTATATTAATACTAAAGCCCTGCGGCGATGCATCTATTTGAACGTACACACGCTGTGATTTATTGCATTGCTCACAGTTGACTGTCATCTAATAACACTTGAGAGTTTGATTTGCTCAACGGCAAAAGCCTACAAGGACAAGGAATACACACTTTCTCTCTCGGCAATCCAAGCATGGCGTGTTTTTGTTCGTCAACACCACAAGCAATGAAATTCAATCGTTAAGGGTACGATGAGCAATAAAATAAATAAAATAAAAAAATAAAAAGCAATATATGGCAATAGATCATTTGGATCATTTGGATCATTTTGATAATTTTAATCAGCGGTAGTCAGCGCCTAACTAGACATTTTTTTACACCAACTTCAAGATTTTCAAGATTGACTAGGAAAAAATGGGTCGCTGAATCCGAATCCGTGGTCGGAATTTCAAAATTATAACATTTTGAAATAATAGGGTTGCCACCTAATAATATGTATTTTGAAGAGTTTTAAACATCATTTATCAGTGTTAGGGGTCGCTGATATCGAATCTGAAGTCAGAATTTTAAAATTCAAGATGGTGGATAGGGTTGCCACCTTATTTTTTGCATTTTTATGAATTCGGGGCTGGCAAAAAAAAATTATGCACCAAAAAGGGATCGCTGAATCCGAATCCGTGGTCAAAATTTCAAAATTATAAAATTTTATAATAATTCTAAAAATTTTACAATAATTCTATAATGTCACAGTTTTAAAATTTAAGATGGAGGTTAGGGTTGCAACATAAATTTTTACCACAGTATTGCCACCTAATAATATGTATTTTTAAGAATTTTAAACATCATTTATCAGTGTTAGGGGGTCGCTGATATCGAATCTGAAGTCAGAATTTTTAAATTCAAGATGGTGGATAGGGTTGCCACCTTATTTTTTTGCATTTTTATGAATTCGGGGCTGGCAAAAAAAATTATGCACCAAAAAGGGATCGCTGAATTCGAATCCGTGGTCAAAATTTCAAAATAATAAAATTTTGAAATAATAGGGTTGCCACCTAATAATATGTATTTTTAAGAATTTTAAACATCATTTATCAGTGTTAGGGGGTCGCTGATATCGAATCTGAAGTCAGAATTTTAAAATTCAAGATGGTGGATAGGGTTGCCACCTTCATTTTTTGCATTTTTATGAATTCGGCGCTGGCAAAAAAAAAATGATACTCCAAAAAGGAGTCGCTGAATCCGAATCCGTGGTCAGAATTTCAAAATTATAAAATTTTGAAATAATAGGGTTGCTTTTACTTTTTAAAATAAAAATTAATTCGTAAAAATAAAAACATTATGGGTAATTATGGTAATTATCCACCATCTTGAATTTTAAAATTCTGACTTCAGATTCTAAATCAGCGACCCCCGTAACACTGATAAATGATGTTTAAAACTTTTAAAAATCCATAATATTAGGTGGCAACCCTATTATACAAAAATTACAACATTTTTAAATTCTGACAATGGATTCCGATTCAGCGACCCATTTTTACCTGATGTTCGCACCAACATCGCATATGTAAAAATAAAAAAATAGGTGGCAGCCTATTACCCATTATTATTTTTAAAATTCTGACTTCGGATTCGAAATCAGCAACCTCCTAGCACTGTTAAATAATGATGCGTGGCCCATTTTTACCTAGTGTTCGCGCCAGCACCGTATTCGTTCCCTGATATAAATCATCTATTGCCAGTGAACAAGCTTTCGTTGCATTGACTGCAGTGAGCTCTCTGACAACGATTTCTTAGATCAACAATATCAATGATCTGTTTTTTATTGCTCTATCGTGTTTTGTTCGTCTTCGCTGCAATCACACACATGATTTCTTTGCACCAAGCAAGACAGTGCAGTGTAGTGTGAAATGAACAAATGTTTTGAAGCCGGTTTTAAGTGCACCTACGCAGGGCTCTAATTAATACTAAATTGTTTTAACATTTTTTTTATAATTTTTTTTGTTCTTGTAAACTTCAACAATAGTTGAAAAAGTTGATGTGGACGTAGTGTGCATAAGTTACGATGCAATTTTGCAATGCTTAAAGCACGACACAGTAGCAGGTCATTTATTCTAGCGTGGCTTAACTAATTTCCTGCTAAAAAAATTGCGAGAAGTAAACAAAATATTTTACTTCTCAGATGGAGCAGTCAAAGGCCAGTCTGCAAACATTAATAATCCGACAAATACTGCTGTAGTATTTTATAATTGGGTTTCAAACAACATGACAAGTATTGAATCGGAATATTTTTCATCAAAGCACTACAACTCTGAAAAACAATCTCTCAACAAGAGATTCGAAAAAGCAATAATGATACGCGGGACTTCAACCCACCATTCCTTTATACCAAGGGGCAAAGGGAAAATTGATATGAGTATTACATCCACATAATTTTTATCAACTATTGTTTAAGTTTACAAGAACAAAAAAAAATTTAAATAAAATATTTAAGCACTTTTACATAATTTAGTATTAACATAGGAAATTACATCACGGAATTACAACCAAGAAGTATTTTAGCAAATTTCAAAAATAGAGTGTCTGCAGAGGAATAGTATATTTTAACGAGTTGAGAAAATTTTTCATTGTGACTGATTTTACATATCGTCGCTGCGTTAACAAAAATAGTTATGTGATTTTTGTAAATTTTTTTAAAGCATATTTTCTTTACACTATCTATTACCCACATTTCTACATTTGCAGTTTTTTATATCTCTTATGATTTAAAATTGATAAAAAACAGTTATTGCTCGCAGTACTAGAAATGCTCTGAAAAAAGTTTGTTTTTTTGCTCTCCTGAAAAGTTACTGAAATACTTATAACTGTTTTTGTTTGCGCAACGACGATATGTACCTAGCTTAGCAAAAAATACTAAAAATTTCATTTTTAATAAAAAATAAAAGTATTTTGTTCTTAAAAATTGTGTAGTCAGTTTTTGAAAATTTCGTTAAAAATAGTAAACATTAATTCTCCAATATCAAATTTTGAGAATGCATTAATAATGAATGCCTCAATACGATAATATTTTCAAAGTGCCAAAAAATAGTGATGCTGACTATGAAAAATGTGAATGAAATTTTTAGTGGTCAAAAAATTTAAAATTTTTTACGAAAGTGTTTGTAAAAAAAGACACCACAATAAGGACGAATTAAGGATTTTTAAAATATGTCGGACTAACAGTTTGGAAGATATAGTTGTTTGTGTACATGTCCGAATGACAATTTTTGTTTTTCTTTATAATTTTTCACTGTGTATAGCAACAAAAAAAATTGAAAATTACAAAAAAAATATGCAAATATTTTTCTTTTTTAAAGATCTATCGACGTGAAAAATTTGAAAAAAATCGGATATATCAAAACTAGTTTTTGGACAAAAGCGTCCGATTTGACATGGAATGACCGATATGTACAAAATACTGTCTTGTAAGGTTTTGTAAGATAAACTAACGATATTTCTGACATTTCAGTGAAAAATTTGTCAAAATATAATTAAATTCTATTCTTTTAAACTCATACGAATCATTTGATACCCATTACATCAAAATCGGTGGACTAGTTCTCGTGCTATAGGTTAAAAACTACAAAGAGCCACCAAGCCGCGCTCCTTTACCGCGCGCTTCGCTGAATGTTGTCGCTTTCAGATTAATTATTATGATGAGCTGCTTTTTGAGTATACAAAAGCCCATAATAGAGCCATTCCATTTTTCTCTACACCCATCTGTTAAAAGATTTTGGGAATTGCCCATATATTTCTTGAATTGAAAACTGAGTCTTATTTTTCTCATAAATTTAAAACCAATAAAAATATTACTAATGTTTTACATATTCGGTCACCATTAAAAAGTGTCTGATAAACTCGGTCTTAAATATTCCTTGGCTCATTGTAATACCTTTTACGAAAGGATTTTGCGATGTGTTAACCCTTAGGCTAGCTGCGTTATTTTAAAAAAGTAATTTTTTTGGGCAAGAAACCACTTTTTGTATGGGCAAGTTTTTTTTTATTTCTATGAATTGCCAAAAACAAAAAATAAATCTCCAAAAAAATTTTACTCCCCAGACAAAATATTCGACTGGGAAATGGCATTATACGAGCATAATTGTGGCAAATGAGCAGAATTCTCGCAGTATGCTGAAATGTGGTGGTGGCCAGTTTAGTTTTTATCAAAAAAGGCTGCCAGAAAGTAGCAGCATGAAGGCATGGAAAAGTCAGTAGAAGACAGTGTGTCGAAATTCGGCATTGTATTGGACGGCAACTGAAATGTTCAAGCAGCTCAAACATTTTTGTTTTTTCAGCAGCAGCCTTCCTACGCACTATAACGGCAGGCATATGATCTCTGTTGACTAAAACCATTATTTTGGTATTGAACTGAAATATTTATGCAGGCTTAAAAGTTTTGTTTTCTACAGAACAGAATGCTTTCGCCCTATACTGGCAGGCACATTAACTCTATTAAAAACAGGCATACATTGTAAACAGTATAAATACATTGTGGCGAAGTTTACTGCATTTCAGAAGAACTAATATACTAGTGAACAAGAGTGACTTCAATATTTGATAAGACCGTCGGTTTTGCTAATAACTACATAAAAATCTAGTTAATAGTATAAGTTAAATAGAGTGCTGCTCTGTCAAAATACCACATAAATGATGAATTCCTGGGGTCATTCATGAATCTTTTTTCGCATTGATTGCGATACAGTTCGCCATCGTAAATGTCTTCTAGCCAGTCAACATTTTCTTTTTTCTGCTGAAATGGTGAGCACTTGTTTGCAGAAATCTGGGCGAGAAATAATTGCTTGCAGCTGCGACCATATTGAAAAGGTGAGCAGATATCCGAATGAGTCTGTGCTATTATATTCCTGGCATTTCATTTAATGGTCTGTAAATACTCAATAGCGGAATTTATTTTTATGAAATGTTGTTTTAATACGTAAGTGGAGGTGGGCGTTTAAGAGCATATGGATGGAATCAATGATTTCCAACAATTTGCTTAATGCAGAACCGCTCAGTTTGTGTCGTAAAGGGTATGCTAGAATTAAGGTGAAGACTTCTGATGCTGATACCGGAGATCCTAGAACAAATCGATCTATTCCAGCAATCGGATCGTCAATATCCTCGTCTGATGTACAATTTTTGATTCTGGGAAGGATGAGTGATGACCAGCGAATTCATCATCTTAATTAAAAACTTTAACTGATTATACATTGCAAACATTTCTCTGTCAAATTTCGTTTAGGAAATCTGCTTTATTTTGCGTTTTGGACTATCTTTTTTAAAGAGCAATAATTTTAAAACTCACCATTCGTTTTAATAAAATTATTTGCACATGTAGTCTCTGGTATTGTTGGTGGCAATGCTATTATACATACCTACAGGAGTGGATTCCCTTCTTTGTTTGGATTTGCTTACACCTGATCATGATTCAATTACTATAGGTTGTCCATTCATTTGACGTTTACTCACAAGAATGAAGATTTACACCCGTAAAATTGAAGAGGAGAGCAAAAGAGTAATTTTTTAATGCCATCAAAGTAATCAGTTGCAGGAATATCATACTTTTTCGCAGTACTAAATACCTAAGGATACATTTCACTGCTGCTTTTATACTACGTCCTGCACTGCTTGTTTGTTTTGATATTAAATTTAAGTAAGTTTTTAAAAAACTAGTTTCAATATTTTGTTGTGCAAATCTATTCACACCGCTGACGGCTTTATATTTTCCACTGGCACATTATATTTTCGAATTTTATCACCAAAATACACTATTTTGCAAATACCGCACGTTATTTTAACAATTACAACTTAATAGTAGCGATTTATATTTCAATTGAAAAAAAAACGACTAGCAACAAAATTTAAAAACAATTTTTAATAATAATTATCAGAGCAATAATTATTATAAACGCAATGCAAACTATGTTTTTCCTGCTAACAGCAAAATATAGAATAACTACTTTTTTTAAAAAAATACACAACAAAACACTGAAACAACTTTTGTCATAGAAGACCACAAAACCCTAGTTGTCATTTATATTTGAGAGAGAATATATTTTTTTTTACAAATTTACGGGTGTTGTCAAACGAATGGACAACCTGTAATAATTGAATCGTGCACCTGATATACTAAAGATAAACTTTTTTTTTTAAAAAAACTTAGAAATTTACATTGGAAAAATCTAACTCAAAATTGTATGTCACAACATCAAAGTTTTTCAAAATTTAGGTGAATCGAAAAAATCGACAATCCCAAGGACCAAAAACTGTTAGATAAATAAAATAACTTAAAATATTGGGGTTGGAATTAATTTTAAAGGTTTTTTTTCGGTTTTTGAGCATTTATTTAGAAACAACGGTACAATGTATATTATTCAAAGTATTGTCCATCGTTAGCTACAACATTTTTCCATCTTTCTGGCAGCATATGGACTCCGCGCCGGAAGAACGATTCGTCTTTTGAGGCAATCCACGAATCGACCCATTTTTTGGTATCCTCGTAAGAAGTGAAGCGCTGCTCAGCCAAGCCATGCGTCATCGATCTGAATAGGTGGTAGTCGGAAGGGGCTATGTCTGGGCTATAAGGCGGGTGGGGTAGCACATCCCAATTCAGCGCCTCCAACGTTTCCTTGACGGTTCTTGCAACATGTGGCCGTGCGTTGTCATGTTGAAAAACTACTTTGTCGTGTCTTTTGGCATATTCCGGCCGTTTAACCTTTAATGCTCGGCTCAATTGCATCAATTGTTGTTGGTAGCGTTCCCCAGTGATGGTTTCGTTAGGTTTTAGCAGCTCATAGTACACGACACCCTTCTGATCCCACCAAATACACAGCATAAGCTTGGCGCCATGAATATTCGGCTTGCCCCTCGATGTTGATGCATGGCCGGGTGGTCCCCACGATTTTTTTCGCTTAGGATTATCGTAATGGATCCACTTTTCATCGCCAGTGACAATACGATGCAAAAAACTCTTCCTTTTATGCCGTTGAAGCAGTTGTTCGCACATGCAAAATCGCCGTTCAACGTCTCTCGGCTTCAACTGGTACGGCACCCAATTTCCTTGCTTTTGAATCATTCCCATGGCCTTCAAGCGTTTGCCAACCGTTGATAAGTCGACTCCCAATGATTCTGACAATTCTTGAAGGGTTTGACACGGGTCTTCATCGAGCAAAGCCTCCAATTCCTCATCTTCAAACTTTTTCGGCTGGCCCGGACGCTCTTTGTCTTCCGTATCAAAATCACCACTTTTAAACCGACGGAACCAGTACTCATAAGTAGAAATCGATGGAGCATAGTCCCCGTAAGCCTCAGTAAGCGTGCGTTGTGCTTCAACCGCTTTTTTCTTCAAATGGAAGCACAAAAGTAAACCTTCCCGCAAATTGCGTTTTGTTGGAACGAAAGTCGACATGTTCACAGAGAAAAAAATATATGTTGTTTACACTTCAGTGGAATGATACATACTGAAAAATGAAGCTTAGACAATGTGCTTTGAAATGAATATAGTCACAGGTGTGCCCGATGCGATCTATTGATAGTTACGCCATCTCTTAGAAAACCTTTAAAACTAATTCCAACCCCCAATATATAAAAGAAACCAATATTTTGCATTCAATGCCATGTTAATGCCCCATTCAATTGCCTGCCACTACCTGCATGTATTCTGATCTGTACATTTCCTGCCAACTGGCTTCCACTGAACGCTACTTGCATGCTCTCTTATAAATTTTTGAGCCTCTGTTAGCCAGTCTGCTGTTCTGTACAGTGTCAGTCTACTGGCTTGTTTTGGGAAAATTCCCGTCCTGCCCTGCCAAAGTTGGGCCAAAATAATTTAATTTCTATTCCAATAAACAGACTACCTGTCTGCCGTTTTAAGTTAATTTTCCGGCCAAAAATTTTGTCTGCGGCTATCAGTATAAAAAATTTTGAGAAATCTGCACTTTTTTGGGATAAATTTTATACTTGTACTATGAATTTTTAAGATGGTTACACAGATATTTTTGCGTAAAGGAGTTGTAAATGCATTATTAACAGGCCATTGAGTATTTGAAGAAAGGGTAAAAATGTGCATTTTTAATGTGCGTTTCTTTTAACCAATTGACGACGATCTTAACAGAAGAAACCTGAAATGTAACTACTTTTAACTAACCTTTAAGAATTTAATCATCACTTATTTTAAGCGTAATAAAAATCGAATTCGAATTTAAATCTTCTTTAACCAAAAATTAATAAAAAATGCTTATTCAGTAAGTTTAAATAAAAAATGTTAAATTGAAGATTGATCACTTTAAAAAAATTTCTAAATATCAATTTTCATCGAAAAACATAACAATGTCTCAACAAAAAAACTTTATTGTGTTTTTTTTTTTACTTTTGATTATTCTTTAAATATCATACTTGTTCGCAGGAAAGATTGAGCTAAAGCAGTTTTTTAAACTAAGCTAAACTAAGCAAATACAGCCCGTATTGATTTAAATTTTTTCATGGTGTTTTTTTTTTGTTTTTTAGTTTACGTTTTTTGCGCCTTAACTCAGTGCAGCGATTGACTTATCTGTAAGAAGTTCTGAGAAGATATTAAAGCAATTGAGACATCAGACTCAGAATATACTTCATTCCATGACTCAAAACGTAGTAAGTTATTAAGAATTGTATAATTAATATGCTTCCGCACTGACGATAGTCATAAAAGTTAGTTTGATTACCTGAGTCTACGTTGTGATCTAAGTGATCAGTTATGTCCGATTCTGCAATAGCACTTAAACACTTCAGATTTACAGATAATCGAATAAAAAGTAGCAGAATTAAGTGCAATACGTGTAGGAGAAATAATAGCAGATTCCAACCCAAAAAACGAAAGAAAAAACATGTTTTGAGCCAACTTCCAACAAAACGTCTACCAACTCATTAAGAAACAAATCATTAGCAATGGAATTAAATCTATAAATGCATAAGAATTTGAAAATTTGCCCGTTAAAATTACATTTTACATTTAATAAATCGCAACTATGAAAATTAAAGCTAATACTATCAATATATAGGTTATTTTAAATAAAAAGACCAACACCACCAGATGCATAAGTATTATTACAATATGAAACAAATATATAATTTGGAACATTAAAATGCCCAAATTCTGCATCATATATCCATGTTTTAGTCAAAAAAATCAGGACTGTTTACAAAAAAACTTAAGTGAGCAACTAAGTTATCAAAATTTTTGCGTAAGCTGCGTATGTTTTGATGACCAATGGCAAAATATCAATATTCATCGAAAAACATAACAAAGTCACAACATAAAAACTTTATTGTGTTTTTTTTTTTCACTTTTGATTATTCTTTAAATAACATACTTGTTCGCGGACAAGAATTAGCTAAAGTTATTTTTTTAAATAAAAAATACACAGCAAACAAAAACTAAGCAACTACAACCCGTATTGTTAAATTTTTTTCATGGTGTGACTCGATTTATTCTAAAACTTTATAAAATTATTTAATTCAGCTAGCTCAATCCTTTATGCTTTTATTTGATTATTACAACTTAAACTTAACTGAAAAGTAAATAAAACAAAATTGTATAAAACACTGCAATAAAGCTTGCCTGAACAGTTTCCAATATCGTTGACTCTTCCACACGCTGCAACTGAATGAGCTTGCGTCGAGTTATCGAGCCAATTTAAAATTTGGAATTTATTTACGTTTAATTCTATGACTTTTTATTCTGTCCTTTGGACTGTGTTTCTGTTTTTTCCCCCTTCATACTGTGTTCATTGAAAGCAGCCACAAAAATTTCGCTGTTGGCCACATTTTTCTGGTAATCCTTTTTAAAATGGCCAGCATTTTGAACACTTTGTATGAAATGCTGATTTATAATTTAACAGCAATTCCATTTTGTTCTTGTCGATGCTGATGCTGTTGTTGTTGTTGTTGCAGTAACAGCATTGCACGCTGTGTGCTGAATGACGCATATATAACTGCGTTTTATTGTAGGGACACGACACGGTTGACAGCGGTTGGTTGAAATGTTTGAGTTGTACCGCAACTTGTGCTTTTTAAATTTGCTGTGTATTTTTTATTTTGTTAAACTAGTTACAATTTTTAAATTGCCAGAATTTTTCATGGTTTTTCAGTTATTATTTTTGTAGTTATGTTAATCCAATACAAATAGTTGTGGCTACAGAAAGTAAATGGGTTGGGTGAAATACATAACATGTTGCGTAATTTTAATTGGAACTAAATTGATCTCATAAACATATATATGTAATTAATACTTTAATGCACAAATAGTTATTTTTCATCACAATTTTTCGTAGCGATGGTGATTTAATTATAATTTTAGTTCATAGAAAATTTTTTAAAGTTTGAATATTACATAAGGGGGAAATCGAGCGTTAACAAAACACTCAAGTGTTTCGTTTTCCTAAGCAATTACATGGGTTGAAACCTACTAGGAAATACCAACAAAATACACAGCAGCGATAAAAACAAACAATAATAATATTATGCATATGTTTTTGCTGTCGATGCGCGATGTGCCGAAGATGTTAGTTTTTCGAATTACAACACACACGGACACGGACAAAAACACTGATTGCACCTTATGAGTCTGGCTTCCGAACAAGGTTGCCAGTATTGTGGGAAAAATCCCATTCGTGGTAATTTTTAATTGGTCTTGGGAATTTTTTTTAATGGGAATTCCCATGGTATTTTTTAATTCAGCGTGGTATTTTTTAATTGGCGTGGGAATTTAGCGTGGTATTTTTTAATTGCATGGGAATTTGGGATTTTTTTCTTAAATTTTTTTTTTCACTTTTATTAAGCAAACTCTTAATCATAGTATTCGTAATCGACGTATATATACAGAAGAGTAAAGCTATAAGTTTACGCTGTACATTTCTTCGAACTTACTCTTAATATAAACGATTAAATTGCATATTTGTTTTAAGAACAAGTTGACATCACAAAATTGCATAAAAACTAATAGCGCATTATTTTCTGAAAAAAATTCTGACCTTTTCTGAAAACTCTACATTTCTGCATTCAAGCGTTAAGATTACAAAAATGATTTTAAAATTTTAAAAAAAGTGAAATATATAAATACTACCAAAACAATAATAGACAATTGAGCAATTCACAGTTCATGCTAATAACGGTTTAATGTGCTAATTCTGAGATGTGTTTTGCCTGTTATCTTTTTGTTTTTCATGTAAACACTAGTTAAACCGGTGTGTTAAATTGCCACTTTTGTACATGCCATAAGGCATGCTTTTGTAGAGTGTTATTGTGTTATTTCGTGAACAGCTGTTTACCGTGTATCAAAAAAGAGTTGGCTTTAATATTAAATTGAATTGTTTAACTTTTAATAGAATCCCAAACATCTGAGCAGCATATTAAAGTTTTCAGCGCTGTTTTGAAAATACATATGAGTACTTTTCACTTAAGTTGTGCTCACAGTTGTCAAAATATAGTAAATTAAAATATTAGTATATTTAAACATTACAATGAACTGTGAATTGCCCAAATATTTGCAAGTTTACTTATCGAATCCATCGGTCAGCAATTATCTTTTAAAATCAAAATTAAATCACAGTTGCCATTATACGCATTATATGCTCTGTTTACACTACGATTTTGTGTCGTAAGCTGCACACGTCGGAAAATGAGCTTCTGTAAAAATATAGCCCTTACGCTATTAACATCACAAATACGGCGGTCATTGAATATCACTATTATATCTTTGGTTTTTAGCTGTAAATAGTTAGTGTAAAAATAGTGTTAAAAATGTGTTCGCACGTTTTCCATCCCTGATATATGCAAACACAAAAAACAAAACGAATGTTATTCTAAAAATTCTAAATGAATTAAAAATATTTATATCTGAAGTCACAAAGCACAAATATTTCTGAAAACTTTATATTTATTTTATTTTGTTTATTTTTTATATCTGAAGTCACTTATGTATATTATTTTATATTAGAAATAAGGTAATATAAGTTAACTGTTTATCTCTTTACAAAGCACAAATATCTTTGCAAACTAATATTAATTTTATTTTGTTTATTTTTTATTCTGAAGTCACTTTTATTATTTGATATTAGAAATAAGTACCCAAATTTTTTAAAAATCATATTGTGTTAAAATGAATTGCTATCACCTTACCAACCACAAAAAATTTTTAAAAAAATATTTTTATTTTATTTCGTTTATTTTTTATTATTTTATTTTTATAAGCAAACTTTCGGTTTAGAAATTATTAAATGGAAACAAACAAATAAAATTCACGATCTCAAATAAAAGACTAAAACATGTAATATGTATTACAATTATCTTTATGTGAAACAATTTGTATGTTATATATTTGTTATACAGTTTGTTAGTTTTGAAACAACGACAATAAATGCAAAATTGTTAACTATGGACATGTTTATTTATTTCTGCTTATTTAAATTCAAAAATTTCTGATAATATTTCTAAATTTTTCAAAATTTCTTATATTCGTGGGATTTTTCGTGGTATTTTTTAATTCGTATGGGATTTTTTGTGGGATTTTTAAATCCATATGGGATTTTTGGTGGTATTTTTAAAACGCGTGGTATTTTTGAGGTAATTTTTAATGATCGTGGGATTTTTTTTGGTATTTTTTAATTGCTGTGGGAATTTTTTTTGTTTACCTTTACCATGGGAATTTTGGTGGTATTTAATTTATGTTACTTTGGGAAAAAGGTATTTTCTGTGGGAATTGTTACGAATTTTGGCTGGCAACCTTGCTTCCGACCTAGTTATTTCACCATAAACCAGATTTTCACACTGCGTCAATCCTGAAAAACTCACAAAAATCAAATCAACACTCCACTGCAAGACATGCCTACCCGAAACTCCAACACATGCAAAATATTTCTAACCAGAAACTAATACTCTCACAGTAATTCCACATTCGTCAGTTTTGTTAGAATGAGACAACAATAGAAACATTTTATTTTCAATCGTTATGTGAAAAAAGCTTTTCATTAAAATAAAACATTCATTGTTTCGTTGTTGTGCAAGTAATTTTTAGAAATTGCTTTAACAAAAAACTAATATAAAATGAAATGAATAAAGCATTCAAGAAGCCGAACAGTTGGAACGCGTTTCTTCAGATGATTCTTCAGGTGAGGGCAGTGTTACCAGGCAAGTTAATAGTGACGGGGCTGATTGCCGGGGCAGAAAATGCGTTTGAAGCTTTCAATTTACATATACCTTGTATAAAAAGATGGAGGTATATTTGCTTCTCACGCGGAGAGTATTCAAAATCATCATGAAACTTTTTCACAATATGAAGAAGGATATAAAAAACATGAACCCATAAATCGTGTCTTGTGATTTATGACGGTCTTCAAGGAAATGAACAATAAAATGTTCAAATTTAATTTGATTTATATCTATAAATATATTAATATGATCTCTAAATAAGTATGATCTCATTTATAATTTTAAGTTTAGTTTTTGAACTGAATTGTTTTTATAAAATTAAATGATTGATTTAAAAAAAAAACACCATAAATTTTTTTAATTTTACATTAGTACTACATATTTTCTACGTTAGTTTTAACTGGTTTTTACGTTACACCTACATATTTTCTACGTTAGTTTTTGCCATTGTTTACATGAAGAGCTAACCAAATTTTACAGAATTCCTACCTCTTGTTTACGTAATAACTAACAGAATTAAAAGGTAAGCCTACCGAGAGTTAACATAACATATATTGGTTAATTTATCAGTTAGCTAACCATGACCAGCTTATCATGAGTAAGCGAGACAGCTACATGTGAAAGTATATTTAACACTTCATGGGTAAAAAAAGGATTGCCCTAATACCGTACATGAGTTTCGGGTAGTTTTGTTACCACACTCTTAAGAAACTAATAGAAAGTTTTTCATGTAGCCTACTAAAGTTTTCGTTAACACTATCAGTTAAATAACCAATTAATTTACCAGGACTGTTCTTGCATGGTCGTCATATATTTGTCGGTTATAAAGCTGCGTTCGATAGCCTGAGGCGGAACTGCCTATACGAAACAATATTTGAGTTCATACCGCAAATCATATAAAACGCTGCAGTATGCAATTAAGTAATACATGTAGCTCCGTCAATGTACACGGCTAGAAATCTTGGAATAAATTTTAATACTTACATATATGACCACACCAAAATTGTATTAAAATCAAATACTGGTAAAATATTAAAATTGATTTTTAATAAAAATATGTATTAAATTGACTTTATATGATTTAAATACAAATTCTAAATGTTTGATAGTTTAAATCATACTTGATTTCAAATACAAATTCTAGTTGTTTGATAGTTTAAAATCGTTTATTGAGCTTAAGGTGGTGGTGAGCTCATCGCCCCGGTGTTGCAGTGCGTTAGTGCGCACGTGCACGGGTATCGCAAAGATTTCTGATGACTCCCTTAGCCAGGTAAAAATTGCAATCAGATCAGTTAGTGATTTTTTCCTTTTCATATTGAAAAAACTTTGTTGTTGTTGTTGTTTCTTTGGAAAGATTCGTTAGAACAATTAATTGTTCTAACTTTGACCTTAAGCTCAATAAACGATTTTAAACTATCAAACAACTAGAATTTGTATATAAAATCACGTATGATTTAAACTATCAAACATTTAGAATTTGTATTTAAATCATATAAAGTCAACATAATAAATATAGAGGTCATTTAGGAAAAAACTTTAATATGTATTAAAATTATAAAAAATATGTATTTTTAATACTGTGTTAACAATTAATTATAATACTAACTATTGTATCAAATTCGTTCTAAAGGGTATAAAATATCGTTGTAGTATATGAATTGCATGAAAATTTAATACAAAATTTTATTAAAATATAAAACAGCATGTTTTAAAAATGAAATACAATATTCACCACAGTATCGAGTTGATTCCAAGGGTATAAAATATCGTTGTAATATTTGAACTGTATTAAAATGGAAAACAAAATAAATATAAAAATTTTGTAATCAACTGAAAAGTATTAATTTTAATACTTTTTGTATTAAAAATCTCTGTAATACTTTGCTTGTATTAAAATTTATTCCAAGATTTTTAACCGTATAGGAAATAATCTCTTCGGAACCTTTTATCGAAACTTTTATCTTAATAGCGAACGAGGTTGCATGCAAGGTGACCAGAATCATACGAAAGGCTGATGTGCATTGCAATGGCAATACTTTTTATTAGAATGTTCAGCTTGTCGCTCACACTGATGATAATAACAATAACGGGCGACCAAACAGATATGTTATTGCTGCTTTTACCGCTAACAAAAAGAGATAAATTTCAGTCAAAATAGTAAAATCAGAGGAACTACAAATACTAGTTCCAATTTCTTCAGGAATGTGTAGGGGGGTCTCCCGAACAAGAAGAAATAAAGTCCCTTCAATTCCCGGTGCCGCTGGCTTTGAATGTTAAATTTTTCAGTATTTCACTTATAACTCGAAAACGGTGCGTTGCAGTGAAAAAGTAAAAAATGATCGTACAAAACGGGATCATTTTCGTGCTACCGAATCCGGAATAGTAGTAGTTTAAAAAAAAAAATGTTCCACTCATGCTTTTCGTATATTTTTGTCTTCTAGATACTAACTCGTTAATTAGAAAATCGAGAAAATCGACACAATAAAACTTGTACAGCACTAAATTCCCTACATTCCGAACGGCTTCTAATTATCACGTTCTAGGTCACAGTAAAAACAATACAAAATAACGGTATGTTAAAAACATTATATGATTTTTATCATATTTTTCGCAGTTGCACTAAATAGCTGATACCAACCACTAAATTTAACAGTTACAAATGTTAATTTGCGGGTGGTTGGAGTCGTCGGACAGAATACGTTTCATACGGAATATTTCCAACCTCCAGTTGGAAGCCTCTAAAACTTCAGTGCATGTGAACGTTTCTAGCAACATGGTAGCCAATGTTCAACAGGAAATATTTCTTACCAACGCCATAAACAAAACCAGGCTGATTGAGCTATTGGTGGATACGCTTACAAGAAAAGGGATAGAGACATGTACAGCGACAGGAGAAGCAGATGGGATGATTGTGAGATGTGCTATTGAAAAGGCCACTTGTCACTCCAAAGTAGAAATATTGGAGAAGACATAGATCTTCTCATCCTGCTAACGGCTCTTAGCACCAAACGTAAATATCCGTTTTATTAAACCAGGCAGTGGTAAAACCAAAACGGAGACGTACTCAACCCTGCAACTTCAAGAAGACCTTCCTTACTGCTCATCCATCCTCTTCATACACAGCTTTTCAGGGTGTGATACCACAAGTGTCATCTTTGGGAAAAGCAAGCACTCTATTCTGAAGAGTTTTCAAAAACTGCCAGATGAGACCAAGGCAATAGCGAAGGTATTCTACAATCCTTCCTCTACTAGTCAGCAACTGACCCAAGCAGAAGGCATGTTTCTCATCCTCTATAATGACCCACCCAACCAAAAAGACTTAAGTAAACACCGCTAAAGCTGCTTCGTTAAACCATCAACAAAGGTAAAGGTTAATTTGGCTTCTCTTACACCAACGAAAGCAGCTGCTGCCCAGCACGCTCATAGGGTCTTCCTACAAACCAAAATTTGGCTGGGTAGCAGAGCTGTAAAAAAATGCAATCATTTGTTATTTTAAATCATGTGATTTATATTCAAAATGAATGCAATCATTTTTCCAAATCATGGAATGTGATTTGAAATTTCAAATGAATTGCATTCATTTTTTCAAATCAATGATTGTGATTTGAAATTTCAAGTCCCAATCAATGATTTGAAAATGTGATTGCATTCATTTTTTCAAATCATTGATTGTTATTTAAAATTTCAAATCACAATCAAATCCATAGTTGGAAATTATTGACTGCATTCACGATTTTTTCATTTATTTTAATCATTGAAAACAGTCACTGTAATCTAAATAATATAATGTTTTAAAATATCGGTGTGAAGTAAGATATTTTTTATTAAACAGTGTGTTTGGATCAATACTTCAATCCGGCTTCGATTGAGTCCTTGGGACAAGATGAAAAAAAAAATTTATAGCGGGGGGTCCATGTTTTCCTGTAACATATCTTATTATCAAAAGTATTGACATCTCTGTTGAACAAGTATTGGAAATTCATAGACTTATATTATTTGTTTAACAGTTTATCTTTGTTACTTGCAAGCAAAACAAATTTTGTAGGAGCTTTTTAATTTTATTTTGTTATATGATTTTCGGTTCGCTCTCGCGCTCTTTCACACGTTTAGCTTTCTCTTTTAATAATTCCTTATACACGGCTTAAAATCTTGGAATAAATTTTCGTACAGCTAAAAGTATACTGCGTATTTTTTAACCTTGCGGATTAAAATTTAAACTTTCACAAATACTAACCCATAATTAAAATTTTTCTGTACTAAAATTTAAACCAAAGAAATATTGCAATGCTGAAACTCAATATTAGGCTATTCGTTTCATATGCATGTTTATTTCTTTTGTTTCGAATAGCGCAATAGCCCAGTGGTTAACGTAGTAATAAACAGGCAGTACAATTAAATTGTCGTGAAAAAATGTTGCTCAGAAACATGTTGCGATAATTTCACGCAGCGGAACAGAGTACTGTTCTGACGAAAATGTTGTGAAAAATTGCACGCATTAAAAATTTCAATTTTGTCATTTCAAACAAAATATTTTAAATTAAATAAAAAAATAAACAAAAAATGATTTAAATGAATGAATGCATTCATTTGTGATTTAAATTCATTTAATTCCCAATCAATGATTAAAAAAATTGATTGCATTCATTTTTTCAAATCATTGATTGTGATTTAAAATTTAAAATCTCAATCAATGATTTGAAAAAATGATTGCATTATTTTTTTCAAATCATTGATTGGGACTTGAAATTTCAAATCACAATAAATGATTTGAAAAAAAGGATGCAATCTTTTTTCAAATCATTGATTGAGATTTTAAATTTTAAATCACAATCAATGATTTGAAAAAATGAATGCAATCAATTTTTCAAATCATTGATTGGGAATTAAATGATTTTAAATCACAAATGAATGCATTATTTTACAGCTCTGCTGGGTAGTACTACCATCAACTCACAAACATGGGGTTGGTTTAGGGATAAACATGGAATTCTCACTCCCGTCGAATCTTGCGAACCTCGTGATCGAGACCAAATTTTAAATTCAATATTCTGCCGCTGTACTACGGGCTGCAACAACAGGTGTGGTTGTAGGAAGGCAGGCATCCACTGCTCTCCTGTTTGTGGATGTGAAGGTGACTGCCTAAACAGCCCTCCTGTCCTCGAGGAAGACATTAAAGAGGATATCGACGACGAAATCCTCCAAACAGACTAGAGTAAAATAATAAAATATATTCTATAGATATATAATTATATATAAATATAAATAAGTAATAACTAAATAAATATATAAAGCAGAATGTGTGTGCGTCTGTCTGTTTGTCCTTTAGTTTTACTGTTTCGATATTCTACTAAAATGAACGAGGGAGGATCTAGAAGACAAATATACGAAAAACATGAGTGGAAAGATTTATTTTTTTTAAATTACTACATTTCCGGAGCCAGTAGCACGAAAATAGTCCAGTTTTTCGGAAAAATGTACATAACCAAATTTTTAGCAAATTAGATAAGCTTTCATTTTGTACCGGAAAACTATTTCACTGCAACGCACCGTTTTTGAGTTATAAGCGAAAAACTAAAAAATAGAACATTTAGACTTTATTTTTTATTGTTCGGGGGACCCCTCCCTAACATTCCCGAAGAAATTGGAACTACTATTTTTAATAGTAATAATAAACCCTTCCTTGGGTTTGACTGTAAACGAATACAAAAGGCAGTTTATGCAAACAGGGGAACGGGGAGCTATAATTTTTAAGTCGTATAGGAATTAGCATACCTTAGTAATGCAGTGCCAATCAACAACGATGTAAGCCTATAGATTAAGCGGAGAAGAACATTTTTGAAATAAAACTCAGAATTGTAGTAAATTTGCTTTAATAATTATCAAAAGATGAGAATTAAAAATATCAAACTTTAATGAGTTTTGAGGTTTTATTAACAAATTAAAAGAGGTCCCGTTCTGAAAATCTTCGTCTTTTTTTAAAAAGCTTTCTGAGTATTTTTAATTTTTCATTATAACTTTATTTTAATTAGCATTATAGCATTATTTATAATTTGTAAGGTTTAAGTTTGAAACGATGCAAAAAGTGTACCATATGGTCCCAAGCACAAAAATTGTTTAGAAGTCTGTTCCAAAAAAAATATGGGGATTATCAATCATTTTAGTTTGAACTTACTGAAATAACTTTTAGGATTCGTGCTCGCATTACTATTAAAAGCTGTATATGAAAATTTAAACATTGTTTTACACAAAAATTGTTTAACGAAAACCAGAGTAAGCCATCTTCCTCAACATTGTTGATTAATATAAATTTATTTTTCTTAACTCTTGCACTTTTTATTTTGATAATTTGAGCTATTAAAATTATATGATATTATATTCGTTTTCTCGTAAAGAAGATTGAATAATTTTGGTGCTGTCCTGTTCACCTACGTTACATCATGCAAAATTTAAACAAAAACCAGCTTAATTTACACACATCACGCTAGGCAACGCGCACTAATTTCGCGTTAACAACACTGTTTATAAAACTCAAAACTGATTCATTTGATTTTAGTCGTAGTATTGTTTTAACTCTCACAGGCTTCCAATAATTTTGTTTGCCTGATTTGTGTTTGTATGTTGATTGCTATTGCTTTCGACGTATAAACTGCTATATCATTGTTTCATTCATTGCACGGCAACCACAATGCTTGCAGGCACTATTTATGATTCTATTTCCTGAAGCTTTTGAAAAGCTAATTTAAGCGCAATGTTCATTGTACGTTTTTGTGCGATTTATGATAATTTGCTATTGCATTTTCAAAATTGAGCTAGTTAGCTACTCACACACATTGTGTTTTCATCACATTTGATGCCTATTTAATTTCGTTTAGTATTCCTGTAGTTTGTGTTCACGTCATTCATGCCCAAACAATGTTATGAGAAATTGATATCAGATTTTGAATTGAAACTTTCCTATTTTCCTATTTGAGAAATTTTTTCCTACAAAAGAGGACAATAAATTTTATTTTAACGAAAAATGCATTAAAATAATCTTTATCTTCATGTTCTTAAAGTTATAAAAAATGGCTTATGAGCAAATACACTGAGCGCCGTTAGCTTAAGGACAGCAATACTAATTTCAAATTAATGTGGTACAAATAACAGAGCTGCAAAATCGGCATTCATATTCAGAATTTTAAGTAAAACTGAATAACTACATAAGATCTCTTTTAATGAATGCAAAATTGATTTATAAATAAAATTTTTAATTCACAGTAATTTAAAAAAAAATGATTAATTTTTCATATTAATTATTAATTTTTGTTATTCAGAATAAAGAATCAATTTTTTTATTTAATTGAATGCTATTCGCAATTCACAAAGAATTTAAAATTTTTGAATTATTCATTAGTTATTCATAATCAATTTTTTATTCATTATTCATTTATTATTCTTTAATAATTTTTTGTTCATTTAAGTCCTAAGCCATAGCGAAAAAATGAATAACAAATGAATAATGAATAACAAGTGATTAATGAATACAAAAAGGATAATGATTAAAAAAGGAATAGTGAATACCAAATAAATAATCAAAAAAAATGAATAATGAATAAAAAATTATTAATGAATAAATTATAAATGAATAATGAATAAAAACTTAATAACGCATAAAAAATGAATAAAGAAAGAATGATTGAAAATTCTGAAATTCTCTGAAATTTTATTTTATATCTGCCTCTGCGTTGACATAAAATGTAACAAACCGTTCAGCAGGCACACAAAGTAGCGGAAACTAATACTGATCAAAGACTCAATATGTTTAGTAAATTTTGCATCTTCTGAACGCACACATTTATACTAAGAAAAAATGGCGAATAGAATGGCCGAAGTCCAACTCGATTCAATGTTGTGCATGGAAGCACTATCGAGCTAGAATATCATTAAAATGAATAAAAAAATATTCATTATTCTGAAAATAAATAATTGAAATTGATAATAAATCATTTTTTTTTAAAAAGAGCGTCAATTAAAAATTTTATTTATAAATCAATTTTACATTTATTGAATGCATTGTTATTTCGCTATTTACTTTTTTGTGAATAAAATCAGATTGAATGCATTCTTTTACAGCTCTTAGAAATAATTACATGGAGTAAATTGTTATTTTTTTTAAACTTAAAAAATGAACATAAAACATAAGCAAAAATAAAATAAAAACAGATGCGTCGCTGGACACACGAGAGAAGCGAAGCTTTTTCGCAGTTTTATACGTTTCATAATTTAATGGTTTTTTTAATAAAAAAATTTTTAAAATGAAAAATTTTAAATACCTAATATTTGCGTTCCTTTCGCCTTAATATAATCGCGAAAATAAATTTTCTCAAAGGAACGGCAAGAAAAACGACTCGTAGAGGGCACTACCGTTGCAGTCAAAATTAAATTCAAACAAGCAATCATGATACAATAACTATTAGGTGTCATGAGAACGTGTGTCGTTCAAAACTGTTGTGAACTGTTATGGTAGCGATACCTTACTGAACGATGTTTTTCTCTGAATGTGTTTTACTCTAAACGTCAGAAAATTTGTAAATTATTTAATTTAATTATTAAATTTATGCAATTGTATAAATAATTTGAGTGCAATTGTTGGCTCCGCTGAATGCGTCCAACGTGAGTGACACACGCGATTTGTTTTGTTTTCTTTTGTTTAATATTCGATGATCGCAACTCGTGAGAAAATAGGTAGCTGTCATGGCTACCTAATAGTCATTGTATCAAACAAACAAAATATTCAAAAAATAAAATGACAGCTCATAGGAATATACAGGTGCTGCACCTGTGTTTCAAATTTTTTAAAGGCTATATCACAATTTTATATGGATAGCAAAAATAATCCTATTTGTAATACACTGAAGGCAAAATGGTAGGAAATTTAAATAAAACATATTAAATTTTAATAAAAACGTTTTAAAAAATCACCCAATGCCTTGTTTATTAAAATTAAATAAATTGTTACTAAAAAAAATATTTAATAAGAATATGCTTGGTTTTAATAAGAAGTTATTAATGTGCAAATTTAATAAGGTTCATTGAATTTAAGCAAAATTTTATTATAAAGCAAATTTAAAAAAAAATTATTTGAATTTAGAAAGTTTTTATCAAGCACAATTTTAGTTTTTATAAACTTTATTAAAAAACAATCCATAAAATAGCATTTTTATTTATTAAATGTTTTTATAACAAGAGATGAAGTTGGTTACAATTGCTTTAAATACATTTTTTTACATCGGTTCCAGATAAAAAGTGCTCGTATTTTAAATGTTAAATGTAACGTTCAACTGACTCAAAGGGTTTGCGACATGAAAAGCATATGAATGGCATTGTCCAAAATTGAACGATAACTGCAACAGTAATGAATAAAAAAAAAGTCAAGACTAAAAATTTAAGCTCGCTGAAGGCAATTATCGCAAAACTGAGCAGTTATGAAACAGTTATGTTAATTCAAGTTGTAGTTATGTAAAATATATTTATTGTAAATGCAAGGTATAAGCAAATGCGCAATTTCATAGCAAACAATTCTTAAAAGTTAAGTTTGCCGCGAGTTCAGGTTAGTTATTTAAAAGGTTAATTAAAGACGAAAGCGCAGCTGACCGGTAGTCTGCATTACAATCGATGCCACGTCTTCTATCTGAGTTTCCTGCATTCGATTACGTTTTGCTTTTAAGTTGACGTATTTTGAGTACAATTTCCCAGCTGCATTTCTTTGAATGGATCTTGGAATAAAGTAAAAGTCCTACTCAAAAATATATTTATTAGAGTTATTAGAGTTTATAATATACGGAATTACTATTGAATAAGAAATTACCAAAACGTTTGATTCTGAAGAAAATTTTTTGACGATCTCTTTCTTCAGAGCTTGGAAGTCGTCTGGCTTTGGTGTTATGTTTTGTTGGAAAACCTACTCAAGAAAAGCGTTAGTGAGGTCATGCCGCACATTTTCGCTTAACGTTCCGTTATTATTATAAAAGTCCAAAATTATTTTACCCTTCTCACTGCTTTCCAAAAAAAAAGTCAATGTCTTTGGGAAATAAATCAAATGCAAATAGAAATTTAAAATGTGTAGGTCCCACATTTAACACTTTCGATTATTTACCTTTCAGTTGAAAGTTTAAAACAGCCTGGACTCTGGACCACACTAGCAGAGAAAAATAAGTTAATTAGATAGAGCCTATAATAATTGAAAAATGTAAAAGTAGACATCAGTTCAGTAAAAAGTGAAATGCTTTTGTAGCGGATAATTTGAACTTAAACCTAATTTAAAGACAAAAGATGTAGCCTCGGACATTTAAGCAAGTTGCTCAAATAATTATACATACAAATTTTGACAGCTGATTTTAATTATTTTGCATTTTCACTTAAATTAACTTTTATTTTTTACCTTTTTATTTTTCCAAGTATACAATTTTTCTCGAAAATCGACTCTTCGCCCTACGTTTTTATGGCATCAGGAATGTCACGTTTAGTTAATTTCGCACAATACTGAAATTCAATGCCGGCGGCACAAAAATTAATATATGTTTTATTTCCGCTGCAATATCTCACTTACTTTTTCACTATACTTACCATTTAATTCATCGAACACGTCACTTAATTTGAAGTCTACGAGCAGTTGCCTTAGTTTTTTACACATTTTATGATTTTTTTTTTAGCTTTAAAGTTTAAATTCAACTGCAGAATTGAATTGCCAACAAAAATTTGTCGAAAATGCTAATAAACATTAATAACAACATTGCCCGCATGAAAAAAGTCCAAAGCATGCTTAAAAAGAAAAACATAAAAAACAGTAAAAACAATTTTAATAATTTCTTATTACATTTTGTATGTGAGCAAGAATTTTTAATAAAAAGTTATTAATAAGTTTTTTTAATAAACCGCACTTGATTTTGCTAAATGATTTTTTCTTCAGTGTAGGATTATAATTTTTGTTTTTGCTTTGCATGTAAAAAAAATTATCTGGATTATTTTGAAGCAAATGGAACGCAGCTAATTTTAAATTAAAAAATAATTTCCCAACAGTAAATTTTATTACCTTACGTTATTATTTTACATTAATTTTGAATTGTTTTTGTAAATGTTAATGAAATTTTATGTGTTTTAATATCTAAAATATCAAACGTATCTTATATAGATGTAATGTCATCGATATTTCTAGCAAATATTACATCAATAGTTGTCCTTATCTTGTTGTGCAAATATTTGGATCGCTTGTCATTCGCAAATTATATTTATCAAAACAGCATTGTTTAAGGCTTAGAATTTTTATGAAACTGATTTTTTTATATTTCAAAAGTTGAGCAGTGCGTTCTTTCACTGATTGTTTGAAGCAATGCTTTCTTATACAAGTGGTTTTAATAAACGTAACGTAACGTGACGGGAAGTATAAATCCGTGGATTTTAGATTTCTACGTTACTTTACATTACGTCTTGTCAAAAAGCAAATGAACATTGTATTTTCACTTCTACAGCCGTTTTAGTAGGTGTCGAGCCACAGTGTTTCGTCTACATTTTCTTTAAACGGATTTATCTCGAAACTGCTTTTTTCGGCATGGTGTTGTAGAAAAAACAAAAACTATTTAGCCGAATCATCTGAAATTTAAATTCGACTATTGATAACAACTGTGGCTATCGCTGGAATTAGAATCAAAGTTTTAATTAAAAAACATCGTATATTTTACACTAAATAACCGGTAGAAAACAAGCTGTTTTAAGAACTTAATTTTCAAAAGCGCGTCATTCTGTTAATTTTTCATATCTTTCTTTTTTTAGTGTCAGCCAAAGCTGCATTCATAGTGATTAATAATATTCTAGGTTTTAATTTTTCAGATAAATAGAACAGTCAAAATCTACAACACCGCCCATGCCCCTTTTCCTTGAGAGCATCTCATTGACCGCCATTTTGAACAAGATCAAAAATTTTTTATGATTTTTTATGAATGAGAATTACAATACACCTTAAAAGTTTAAATATCCTTGTTCAATATTTTAACTTTTAAAAAAAATCCTAAAAATATCTCAAATTTTCGAGCGCTAGACCACCATCCTTGCCTTCAGTGCCTATGAACATTCATGTCTGAATTCGCAATTAAAATCCACAACTTCAATGGAACCTTACTGCTTTTGTGGTTTGGATAGCTAATGCAAAATGCTTTTTACTACGTTTCCATGGCGAGTTTATCCTAGGTTGGGTTTTCTTCAAGTTGACATAATGGCGTTTCTAGCTCGATAGTGCTTCCATGCACAACACTGAGTCGAGTTGGACTTCTGCCATTCTATTCGCCATTTTTTCTTAGGCACATATTACACGATGATCGTTGATCGGCGTTCAAAATATTTTTGTTGTTGCTTTCAATGCGAAACTGTCAAAAAACACTGAGAGCCAGAGCGGATGAACAATTGTTAGGACGATCAAGATATGTTCATTTTTGAACGCTGTACACGACAGCAATCACAATCGAAACAGTGTTGCTGGGTGGCAAAATTTAAGATGTGTTCACTTTTAGCAGCTAAAAAGTACTAGAAGTACTGCTTTTCGACTGAAAGGTATTAAAAAAAGTTGCATGAAACTCTTATATTTAACAAGAATTCTTACTGGAATAAAGAAAAAAACAAGACTTGATCGCGATGAAACGATCATCATGTGACCTACCAACGATCAAAATGTAAAAGAGAGTAAAAAAGTGTTCAATGAACGCCGATCAACGATCATAGTGTAATATGTGCCTTAGTATAAATGTGTGCGTTCAGAAGGTGCAAAATTTACTAAACATATTGAGTCTTTGATCAGTATTAGTTTCCGCTTCTTTGTGTGCCTGCTGAACGGTTTGTTACATTTTATGTCAACGCAGTGGGAGAAATAAAATAAAATAACAAATAATCAAGAAAACCTCACTCAACAGTTGAGCAACTGTTTCATATTTTGAACGCATCCAATTTTACTCAGTTCAATCTAATATGTTTCGCAGAGTTTCGTAGATTTAACGAAATTCAACTCAACTCGCGTTTCCCTGGGAAGTTAATCCCGAGTCAACCTCGATTTAACTCGCCATGGAAACGTAGTATTTGATCGATAATTGTGATCTGCTGCATTATAGCTTCACGCATTCACAATTGAATATGTAGGGCAGCTAATGAACAATCCCTTTAATAAATTCCTGTCATCTACTGCAACATAGCTTCAGTTAATATTGAATGAATCACATAATATTTGAAATGGTTGGTTTAGAGTAGTGGTTATTGTGTAGAACTCTCGATCGGAAGACGCGAGTGCGATCCCCACGCTTGCAAAGAAATATTTTTAATTTTATATCCTCTTGTTGTATTTGGCTGTTATTACGGTGGTCGTCATAGGATCCCTGGTCATGACACTTTTTACTCTCTTTTTTCGTTTGATGAGCTGTGTGACGAAGGTATGTTATGCTGGTGGTCATATGATGCCTAAGCACCAGTACAATTTTTGCTACTTTTAGTATTTTTTCAACCGAAGAGTGTTGCTATTAAGCAGGTTTCATTACTGCTTTCATACATTTCGTAGTAAAAGTGTACTATTTTCGTGCCTAAACACAAATGTTGTGCATAATTCCACAACGCAACACTGTTTTGATCCCATGATTTCATATTTTTGTCGAATCATTTGGTGACCGTGGTGGTGAAAATTTACTCTCTTGCTCTCGCTCTCAAATTTCTAATTTACATTGAAACAACAACAATGCATGACCATGATGAGCCCATGACCGCCACCATAACATGGGACTTAGACGCAAGTAAAAAAACAACAACAATTCTAAAAAAAAGGTGTATGGAAAAAAGTGTGGTTTTTCAGATTTCACTCAAGCAAATCATAAAACGAGGCGTAAAAAGCTTCGCTTCAAAAAAATCCGCTTCAAGCAGTATTGGACACGTTTTAGCACTTCAATAGGTTCAACTTAGGACAAAAGCAGGAATAAAGGATGGATTTGAATTTTTTTCCCCGATTTTACCATTTACTGATTACCATAAACCATTACCATGATTTACTGATATAAACATAGTTCTTAACCTAACCCTGCAGTGAAAAATCGTACAAGTTATAAATTTACTAGTTGACTCACTAGTTAAAATAAAACTAGTCAAAAAAATACTAAATGTTAGACAAGTGAAATCTTACTAACAAAAAAGGTTACTAACAAAAATAGTTACTATCTGTATTCCAGCTAGTTCAAAAATACAAGCTGTTTTACTAGTTACATAAGAACTAGTTGCTTAATTTATAGTTAACTAACGAATCGCATTTTGACTAGTTAAAAATATACCAACTGTTTTTCTAGCTCATAACTAAGTAATCATAAATGTACTAGCTTCTTTGCTAGTTGCAAGCTCGCTAGTTCTGCATAAATTTGTTAACACTAAATAAATTGAGTTTTCAGTTGTAAAAACAGTAAGAAACCGCTAGTGAGCTAAATCAATTTAAAATAACTCTTAAAATTCATATTTTCGTAAAAATTCCGCCTATTCAAAAATAGTATTACCGGAAAAGTGCTTTCAAACTGCATCAAAAAAAATCAAATCTTTGCTGTTGAAAAGATAATGCTGATTTTAATGGATTTTTTTGATAGATTTTTGTTTTATTTCGTTTTCACTAAAGTTCTAACAACTTCATTATTTTTTATGCTATCCTCGTTTGAAGGTATCTATAGAAAGGTTATGGCTTATTTTATTTATTCTTTGACAGAGTTAATCAATTAAATTACCATTTATTCTATAATATTTAAGAAAAAACATTTATAAAAATACCTACTGATTTTTTCTTTATCATTATCTCTAACGGATACCCTGCAATAAGCATTTGTTTATGTACCATGTGTGAATATATATTTTGATGGTGAAATTTCTTACAAATTGTAAATTTTAAACAATTTGTACATCAAACTTTTGACATTATCTCGAAGACTGTAGCTTTTCTCAGTACAACGTATTTTTTTTTGTGAACTGCCGGTGGTGGTTGCGAAAAATAACGGTATACAAAAGCTTTTTTTGATAATATTTTTCACGGATAGTATGTTCAAAAAAATTCACGTTATTATGACATCAACATTTTTGTGATATCTCGAAAACTGTTGATCTTCTCAGTACAACGCATTTCCTTGAAGAAAGGTGTCATCGCCTCAGAATGAGAAAAAACGATAAAAAATATTAAGCTTTGAATTTGCAAACAAATATCTCAGTAATTTTCTAACGAATTTACTTTGTATGAAAGTTAAATTAAATGACGTTGGAGAAATAAAAAAAAATTTCTGTTATTTTACCAATTCAATGTCCTATATTGTTTTCAAAAAATCTCTAAAAAATTACATTTTATCTCAAAAAATAGGCCAAAAGTTGTTTTTGTTGTTAAAATTTTTTGTTTAAATTTTCCTTTTCCACACTCTTTCATATGACGTATCATTTAGTTGCAAAAATTGTTTAATTTTGATACATAATTAAATAAACAGTTTCTTTCATCGAAAATCTTGAAAATTAATTTTTTCCAAATGTTGCTTTGGACAGTGATTCAGTCAAAGTAGCAGAAGTCCTTAAATTATTGCTTTTTAAATCAATCACTGTTTCCATAATTTCAAAACATACTTCTGCTTACGGTTGTGCTTGAGAAAAATCAAACAGCAACAGTCAAAGCAAAAGCAAAATTAAAATAACTGATAGACTGCGATGCCAGTCTAAAAAATTCCAAAATATTCCAATCTGTACAAAATAGCACAATGGGCCTTACCAACAGCCATTTTAATGCCTGCTCTAAACTCAGTTCAAGCTTTTTGACAACAAATTCTATAGAAATATTGTCAGAAAAGCTCACACTAAATTAAAAGTAGGTATAAAATCGACTATTGGTAAGACGCAATGCGTTAAACACATAATAACTCTTTAGAAATACTGAAACGTAATACTAAATAAAAAAATCTTTTACTTAAATAAAAATCTTTTTGAACTAGCTGTACAAAATATAAAATATAAAAAATATAAACCTCTCTTGCACTCACTGTAAAACTTTACCAAAATACTTAAAAAACTTAACTTAAAAAGATAAAAATTTGACCCTAAAAAATTAAAAAAAAACTTCCTTAAACAAGCTGTACAAAATATCATAAAATTCCTACTTAGAAATACTAAAATTGCACTGTAGGGTAGTCAGTTTTTCCCAATCAGATCAAAATCTCTAGATATATGCGATTAAAATTTTGTCACTTTAAGACCCATTCTTAGCTATATTTTAGAGACCAACAATTTTGACCACCTCCGATTTTGGTTGCACTTTCAGAATTTAGTCTACGAAATAAAAACACTAATTTGAGCAAAAATCTTTAGAATATTTTTTAAGTTTTTACGTTCAACATTAAAATTTGGTCCAAACGGAAGAAAACTTGGAAGAAAACTAACTTTTGTAAAATCATAGATTAAACAAGGCTAAGTCGATTTTCACGTTGAAGGTATTTTTGAAAAGACAATTAAAATTTATTATAAAAATATTGGTAAAATTATCTAAATGAAGGTCAACTGTAAGCAGGGGTTGCAAATAAACTGTACGAAAAAACAAACTCTACATCTGCTAAATCTGCGAAAGCAAACAGTATTACTATCTGCTTAGGTTTGGATCTTTGCTACAAACAGAAATGCGTACCAAAGCGAACAGAAAATTAAGAGAGAAAGAAAACTATTGTTTTGTGTTCTAAGAAAACAACAAGTATTTCGTTTTTTAGATTTTGTTGTCACGATCACAACCACAACAAGTAACAAATGTTGTGCTCGTTTTGCAACGGAAATTCAAAAAGAATTTCGTCATGTTTTAAGCAGCATTCAATAACTGATAGATTTGTACGACATGGTTTTAGTGACATGATTGTTTGTATGCAGACACCCAGAAGGGTGGCAGGTAGAATGTAGGTGTTTTCAGAAGAATTTTTGAAGGGTAAAAATTAATATGACCAGCTCATACATTTCACGCTCCTAGTTATCGAATTTTTGATATCTTTCTTATACTTTTAAACGAGCAATATTTATTTGTTTGTTTATTTGTTTATATGTTTGTTTGTAAACGGCCCAAACGATTTTGATGAAACTTTCAGTATAGGGATTTACAGGGGCGAAAAAGGGATCTACCTTGGTCTCGTTTCGTTTAGCAGCGCACGTAGGGGTATATGACCGATTTAGGCAGCCAAAATTAATTTATTCGGTAAAAATTTTCTATTCAAGTCTGTTATTTGATTTTAACCCTGCACGACCATTGGGACATATGCAACACTATTCAACATTGCAAACAAATTTGTTAAGCAGTGCACATTGGGGTATTTGACCGATTTAGGTAGCCTACTCTAGGCTAGTCTAAATCTAGTCTACTTTTTTATTTTAACCCTGTACGACCATTGGAACATGTTAAAGCAAATGTTCCCTTAGGCAGGAGACAGCTAAAAATTAAATTTTTTTACAATAACGCTAAGAAATGAAGCAGAACATTGATTTTGAGCTGTTAACATACATAATATCTTAAGCGAATAGGCAGCTAAGCGATTTAAACTGCATATATGTACATTTATTAGACGATGTGTTTGTTTGAAAAACAATGTTCGAAGTGAGAAAATAACAAACATACATTAAAATTCTGCTAATAAACTACTATTAATTAAAGTTAAAAAATTTGCTAATAGTAAGAAATCTATACTTTGCAGTGCTTAGCCATAATCAGCCTCATAGCGTAAAAACTGTGGCTTTTACGATAAAACTGTTAATGGTATTTTTGAAGATAACTATCTGATTTACAATTTTGTTGCATGCATATTTTAACTCTGACATAAAGGAGCGGAGATATTGGCGAATGACCGACTTCGGTGAACTTTGAGCACAAATATCTTTAAGTGCGTACATGGTATCAAATTGAAGTAATTATGTAGTAAGAGGTTTTCATTCACAAAAGCCCTCGGGCAAAGTCAAAAGTTTCGTCACAGAAAAATACCAAGGATACAGAAAAATTGGTTTTGACGAGTAGTTTTCAAAAATATATTAAGCCGGTGAAGTTAAAAATTCGTTCCACTCTAATGCACTTATTAAAATCATACTTTTTTATTCAAATAAAATAAGTTGAACAATTTTGTATTTATTCGTTTTCAATAAAGAACTAGGTATGTGACGGATGTCATTTTGCGGATGCGGATCTGTAAAGGGCCTTCTTTGAGGATGCGGATGCGGACAAGTGAATCTAAGAACCGCGGGTGGCGTATGCGGATGCTCTCAGTTAAATTTTAAATATTGATTTTTACATCATTTAAAAACAAATTCTAAATGTTTCATAGTTTAAATCATACTTAAGTAAATATTTTTTTATTATTGCTAATATTTATTTTTTTATGTAAACCTGTTTAAGGAATAAAATAACAAACTCATTAATTACAAAAAAAAGTATAAATATTAAATTTAAAAGACTTTTATAGTTATTTAGCTCAACTAGACAAACTTAAAGCAGAACTTTAATTATTAAAATTATTTTAAAAATTATGCTAATACAGTACCTCAGAAGTTAGAAGCTGTTTTTTAGTCGGGATTTTCTAATTTCTGAAATCTTATCATTTCGGAGTTAAAATTTGTAAAGTTGAATTTATAATAATATTGCTCAAGCAATAATTTAAAGATATAGTTACTGGATAAAAATAACACACTTATAATGTGTAGAAAATTATACACATTTTTATGTAAATGGCCTTATTTTGTAAAACGTCATTTTGTCTGGTAATTTTCGTTTTCATATGAAGCAAAACAAAATCTTTTTCTCTCACTGAAATTTTCTTATGAAAATTATTGCCACACAAAAGACTCCAAGTGAATTGATTGCGTACATTAAGCATAATAAGTAGTGTTCGACCGATACCATAATTTTGGCCGAAACCGAATATTCGGCCTAGCCGAAACCAGAACCGAAACTGGTTATTTATAATTTAAATTTTTTTTCAAATAATTTTTTTTTTAAAGAAAAAAAAGGAACTCTCATACACAAAAGAAAAAAATTTAATACAAAATAAAGTATTACTTGAATATTGCAGTTTATAATAAATAATTGAAGTTTTCTAAAATAATAAATGAGACTATTTTTTAATTTATTTTTTATTACTAAAGTATTGCCTACTTTATATCTTCCGTACACACTCAAAATAGTATGCACCTACAATGTACATTTTTATAGAACTACAAAGCAGTCTTTTTGTTTTTTTAAGGTTTAGTATTATAAAAATGGAAATATTTTATTTTCTTTTCCTTTATTCCACACACACAAAATTCGTTCGTAAGTTTAATTAATAATTTTGGCTTCAGTACCTATAAAACTTTAATATTATTTACAATAGGTATGATAAAATCGAAAATGATAAAATCGAACGCATTAAATTAACCAAAATATTTTGCGTTGACACGATAAATCAAATAATAGACTAATTCATAATTTTTGGTTAGTACAATGCGTTGTAAATATTTTTATTAAACCAAACATATGTATTTGAATTAAATAACTGATGCAAGAAATTTTTACCAAAAATACCTCAATATGGCCTCAAATTAGCAGAATAGCCAAAACAAACTAAAAGGGCCGAAACTGGCCGTAACCGAAACCGAAACCGAATATTCTACACTATAATAAGGTCACAAGCTTCATTTTAAATTTTTCGTAGAAAACGCTGCACTGTTATATATTGCTGTAAATATAAATTGCACAAACAATTACCTCGGAAATTAAAATACAATCTTCTAATTTCAGAAGCTTTAATGTTTTCAAAATTCAACTTCTAATTTCTAGATGATTATAATTTTATTAGCTTCTTATTTCTGAGGTTTTACTGTATTTAATTTTTTATAAAGGGTAATTTGTATTTTATAAAAAGTAAAGTATATACTTGATGGCTTCTTAGCTTTTTAGCTTCTTCTTTTTTTGTTGATAATAAAATACAGATCTTAGATGCGGATGCGGAGGCAGATATCAAAAAATTAATAATGCAAAAAGTGCATATTATTCATAAATATAATAATAATTTCATTTTTAAACACTCCTTACTGGCAAAAAATTAGGATAGAAATAAAAAATGTCATTTCTAATATCTAGACCATTCCTTAAATTTGAAATAACCTATCCCCGCTGTGCACTGTCCAATCGCCGAGACATTGTTTTTTTTCACGAACAAAACGTTACCTCATATACATATGCACAAAAGCACAACGCATCTATATAAAACAACAAATTCAATAAAAGCAACAAAACAAAGAAAAATTCCAACGCAATAACTTTTTCAACTCAAAAAAAAAGTCGCATCATAAACGAAACGAACAAACTTTGCAGATCTCTCTTCGGATTTTGGTGCTTCCAGCAACCTACAAGAGATCGCTAAAGATACTTTACTTTGATTGTTTTTGTGCACGCGATTCAAAAGCATAACAGTGAGAGGAAGTTTTTTCTATTCGAAAACAGAAACATTTCATTTTACTTTTCTCTCTCGTCTCTACTTGCTTCGGTTTGTGCTACTTTTTGAATCGGAGAGAAAAAACTAAACAAACCAAAATACTTGTTGTGATCTTAAGAAGAAACAAACAGAACAGAAAAATACTTTTCTTTAGAGTTTGTTTGCGAGCCCTGACTGTAAGTCAAATATCAAAAATCTGAATAGCTCGAGACTTTATTCTAATGTCAGAACTGAGTATGCCACTAAATTCTATGACTGAAAATTAAGTTTACGTGTCTCGCCGTTTTTTTTTTTGTGTCTTTTCAAAAGTTTAAAATTAACCTACAGTTTTATTAAACTATTCTATTTTTTTTAATAATGTTATGAACGAACCTTTTGAATGAACTAATTTTATAAATTTTTTTTTAAAGAATTAATTTTCGTTTTTTCAGAAATAAACAATAAATACTATCCAAACGTTTAATCGAAACTGTGTTTTATAGTTTTCTATAATCTTCCGCAATGCTTTGTGATGTAAAACAAGGCATAACTACGTTGAAGCTCCATATTACATCTTCCAAAAAATTCGTTTTCTAAGGTTTGCCAAACCCGGGACTAGCAGGGGATCCCAGGATTGTGTTTTTCAAATCCTGAAATCCCGGGATTGCCGAAGCGTCCCGAAATTGGATGCCCTAACTGAAACTGGGAATAAAATCGAAAGTTGAAGCAGCAGCAACTGTTCAAGTCGAAGCAGCAACAGTTTTTCAAAAGTCGTAGCAGACTGTTGTGCTTTTATGCTTTGTGCTGATAAATTTGTTTGATCGCTTTCGAGCCAATTTTTTTTTTGTTTTGATCGCAAATCGCTCTTCGATAGGTCACTAGGATGGAGCCTAAAAATTTTGTTTTGGTTTATACTATGTATGTGATGGCAGAAAAAAAGTTTTTGGACATTTTTAACACAAGAACACATTTTTAGAGTCCAACTTTGTATCAAAACCACTTTTTGAAATCCTCACATCAGATTCGGAATCAGCGACCCCTTATATATTGCCAGCACATACACAAAAAGTATTAAACAAAAAACCGCCCATTTAGGGTCCACCCTAGTTTCTTGTCAAAAAGCGATTTGCGATCGAAAAGCAAAAAAATTGGCATGCAAGCGATCAAATAAATGTTAGAAAGTATCAGCACAAAGCATAAAAGAAAAACAGTTTGTTCAACTACTGTTGAAAACTGATGCTGCTTCGACTTTCGATTTTGTTCACAGTTTCAGTCAATCAAAATAAAAATTGCCAAAGCTGTCGATTCTTCTGAAGTGATTCGCAGTCTATCAGATCTTTTGTTTTTGCTTTTGCTTTGACTGCGATTGTTTGATTTTTAGAAGCATAAGTTTAAGCAGCAGCAAAGGCAATGAAAAATATTAGAAGTTTTTAAACGCTGGTTTTGGAAAAAAGGAGTGCACTGAATATTTTTGTGACCTTTGACCTGAAATAAGGAGAATTTCTTAAATAAAAGCTTTATATATACAAGTGAGGAAGAAAATGGTGTAAGAGGTAGTTTTAGACATCGCTATCTATTACGGATGCTTTACTACATTCATCATTTACATTCAGTAGGTAAATATAGGAAATATAGAGTTATGCTAAATTTTAATGAAAAACATTTTTGACATTAATTTTGTATCGAATCAACAGAGGCATAGATTATATGAGAAATCGTCAAATTTCGACCACTGGCGAACTCTAGTATTATTTAATACATAAACGAAACTACTTGGCAACTTTAGTACTTTAAAGTAATTTGACCGAGTTTCTATAAATCAATTGTATATTGAGTGTTGTTAATCAATTGTATTCTCTGAGATTTGCCATTGTCCGTAGAGAGATGGCGACCGAAATATTTATTCATTGAAAAAACTTTCTGTCTTAGCTGGGAATTGAACCCGGGTTAGCGTGGTTAAGCATACGGATCACGCGCAGTGGCCTGCTCAGCTTAACATAGCTGTTAGCAGTCATTGATTTCATTCATTGATTCAATGATTTTTGAGCAATGAATACAATTCATTGGTCTTAAGAACAATAGTTGGATTAAATAAAAAACCGTTTAATTTTGGTGATGGACTTTATTAAATAATGATGATTTCTCTATATAGATTACGATATCGAAATCGAGAAAAGGTCTCAACATGGACTAAATAGTTTTTACCATCCTCAAAAGCAGCACTGAAAACAACACTACTTTGTTGGTACTCTTTTTAGAGTATAACCAAACTACAGAAATTGGAGCTGTTTAAATCCTTTACAAAAAATCTAAGACAATTTTTTCCCCTCTTATAGTGGTGATTGGAAAGAAATTGTTGTCGTAATTGGCTTAAATTTGCTATTTAAATAAATGCACTTTATGCGCACCAACTTTTTTTAACTTCTTTTTATTTTATATCCAAAGAATTATATTTATACATTACACAAAAATAAAATAAAATGTTTTTATTTAAAACTACTACAAATTTAAAACTTAAACATGAACGCTAGAAAAAACCCTCAAACACAATGATCACAAGCCGTTAGCTCACATCCTTCAACGCTGAGATTCCCAATTCTGATCAATCTTATTTCCGTTCATCGTCAACGAACTCAAAAGTGTGCTTAAGTATTTGATTCTTTTGCGAATGCGTATTTCTGGCATCGACAATAAAGAATGTCATAATATCTTCGAAAAAATTGGTTTGATTGGCACACCGAATGGCCAACTCGGTGGCATAGAGGCAGGCAATGTGCTCACCCGAGCAAATAACGGCAATATTGATGTGATACAAACCGTTCGGCTGCAACAGAATTGTCAAAGCTATTTCGTTGACACAGTGTTGACCAAGACGACGCATCACTTCAACACACAGATCGTTATTGTCGATAACTGGATAGTTGGAATTGTTACAGTAGTGACAGAAACTGCTACCTTGGCCCAGTCCAGGTTCATCTCTTGACTTTTCGAAGCTGCTTCGGCTACCGCTGTTTCGTGCACTGGTGCCACCGTTTCGGTCATACGTGCTACTGTTTCGGTCATACATGCTACTGTTTCGGTCATGGGTGCTTCTGCTTCGGTCATTCATGCTGCTGTTTCGGTCATTCATGCTACTGTTTCGATCATACGTGCTTCTGTTTCGGTCATTCATGCTGCTGTTTCGGTCATGCATGCTGCTGTCTCGGTCAAGCTTGCTACTTTTTCGGTCATATGTGCTACTGTGTTCTTCATTTGCACTACCGTTTTGGCTATTGGTGCAACTGTTTCGATCAGTGGTGCTAATGGTTCGGTAGCTGTCGTTTAATTGATTATCAATGCTATTATCGACAGAGGGATATTTTGTTACATCTTCGGTCCATGTGTCCTTGTCTTCTGTGCTCATGGTTTCTGTTCCACATTCTCTTATAGAGGGCCTCTCTTCTTTACACTTGCACACAGCAGTGGCTGTGGCAGCTTCTATGGCGGCACCCTTACAAATTGATTCCATGGTATACCTATCATATGGATCATATACATCTTCTTCTTCTTCTTCTGCTTCTTCTTCTTCTTCTTCTTCTGATTCTGTCATAATATCTGGTAACAACATGCAAGCATCTCTCTTTGCTTGTTCAATTCTGTGGCAATCACAATTGTCGCAAGTGCATTTTTTTGTTCTGATAAAGATACAGTTGGCTAGTTTTCGTGAGGCATCTAAATCACTATTGCAGTCACATAACTCGCACTTAAACGGTTTAGGTGCATTTTTAGATTGAATTCTGGGATCTGCTTCATATAATTCCTCACTTTCACTTGCATGAAGTGAGCCGCGTACTTCTCGCGATCTGCGTGGAACGGTTTTGCCAATTGAGTTGTTTGCGTTGCTCACGACTGAGCTATGTCGGCTAAGAATGCCATTGGGAGTCTGAGTTCGAAATTGCGATTGCGATTGTTGTAATCGGTTATACTCTGGTCCACAATTCTTCTTCATGTCATTTATTAGGAAATTCAATTCGAACAGTCGTTTATCCAGAGCAGTAAATCGTGGATTTTCACCACCGTCTGGCATGACTTCACTGCGTATACCACCCAATTCCATACGAAGATAATCCAGCTGATTCTCCAAGAGTTCGATGCGGTCACAGCCTAAATCAACAAATTGATTTTCAAGTTCCTGCTGACGACTGACAGCCCTGCGATAAGAGCACGAGCGGTCACAAGGTTTTTCTACGATGCTAACTTTTTTTTCATAAGGATCTGATGGTTGATCAGAAGACGATCTTCTTTTTTTACTGGACTTTTCAGGCTCCTCCTGTTCCTTTTGCTTCTTTGAAAACCATTTTTTTTTATTATTGTCTTTTTTTATATCTTCATTTTCATCTTCATCATCATCTTCATCATCATCGTTATCGTCTTTATCTCTTTTTTTATCCTTATCCTTTTTTTTGTCTTTCGAATTCCTTGCATCCGATTTCCTTACATCCGATTTCCTTACATCCGATTTCCTTACATCTGATTTCCTAACATCTGATTTTCTTACATCCGATTTTCTTATATCGGATTTTCTTGCATCCGTTGCTGGTAGTGGTTCGGATTCACGTTTTCGTTCACGTGCACGAACTTGACGTGGTGGAGGAGAAGCTCCGCTTAGGCTTTGAAGGCATTGGCGTCGACTCGTGAACGGACCGGGTAAAGTGTATTGTAGACTGCGAGAAGAATCACGTGGATTATAACCCTGCAGATTTGAAGATGAATCGTAACGAGGGTCATTAAGACTGCGTGCCCTTTTGTTGTCCATACCACCTGTTAGGCGCTCTTTATCTTCATCCTCATTAGAATCATCACCATCTTCAGCGGCAACATTAACATCATTATCATCTGAAACAGCAATTTGATCATCATCATCATCAGCACCATTATCATTGTCATCCCCATCCCCATCAACATCACCATCGACACCACCAACGACACCACCATCGACACCACCATCGACACCACCATCGACATCACCATTACCGTTATCGTGATCAATGGCAACATTATCCATGATTTGAATTTCAGAAGTATTGATATTAAACGGTGGAATTTCATATGTTGGACTGTTATTTTTTCTGATATCAGAACCCATTTGCTCCTGACTCTGTATCTTGTTTAATTGGTTTTGTTCTTGATTGTGATGAGTTTGATTTGGAAACTCTTCTAAATGTTCATGCTGGTTTTGAGTTTGACTTTGATATTCTTCTAGATGTTCACATTCATTTTGATTTTGATGTTTATTTTGAACTATAACATGATTTGTTTTTACATTTATATCATTACTTTTAGTTTGATTTTGGTTTTTGTTTTGATGTTCTTTTGCATTTTCATATTGATATTGATTTTGAGCTGGACTTTGTATTTTAATTTCTTTTACTCTCTGTTTTTCTATTATGTTTTCAGATTGATTGCAAATCGCAGTTTGAGTTTTATTCTGAGTTTGTCGAAAACTTTCATTTCGGTTTTGATTTGCATTTCTATTCCGATATGAAATATGCTTAAGGAGTTGAGTTTTTATTGGAACTTGACTTTGATTTGTATTTTGAATTGGATATTGATTCCTTGACTTAGGGAGATATGGAAGTGGTTTTAAAATAGGCTTTCTTATTGGATTTGAATTGTGTTTTGCATCTTGAGTATGTTGCTGATACTGAGTAATTTTTTGTTGTTTTTTAATTATTTGTTGCTGTTTATGTGCATTCGTACTTGCAACTGATTTCGAATTCAGTTTGAGGTCTAAAATCGAGTTAAATATTTGATTTTTGATTTTAAGTTGATTTTCATTTTGATGTTGATGCTGATTCTTGTATTGTTTCTGGTTCAACTTTATATTCATTTGATTTTGGTTTCGATTTTGACTTTTATTGTAACTTAAACTGGGACTTGTAAATGTTTTGGGAATTGTGTATGAATTAATGTTCACATTGTGGTCTTGGCTTTGATATCGATTATTTTGCTCTCTAGCGTAGCGACCAAGAAGATTGGGACTTTCACTCTGACTTCGAATTTCGTTTCGAGATCGTTTTAAATTTTGCGCTTTAGTTAAATAATCTCTAGGGTTTGGTGGTGATTTTTGTTTTGGACTTTGATTTGGCCTTTGATTTAAATTGGAACTAAGATTTTGATCTTGATTTCGCTTTTGACATTGGCCTTGGCTCTGGTTTTGACTGCGCTTTGGACTTTGGTCTTGTATCTCACATTGATTTTGTTCTTGATTTTCACTTTGATTTATATTGTGCTGCTCACTTCGATTTTCATTCTTGTCAGGTTTCTTATTTTCGTTGCATGATTTTAGCTTACTATCATTTTTTCGCATATCATCTCGAATTTTTATCATTTGGCTTCTTTTAATGCGTTCTATTATCATTTTCTTCAAGTTTTCCAGATTACTATCAGAACACATATTTGCTTGATTGCTTTTGTCAGAATTCACTTTAACTGGAGTCCTTGTCACAAAATTCATATGCTCTTTAATTTCTAACTTTTTACTATGATTACTACGATTTTTATTTTCCATTGTTTTCAAATTATTGTGGAGTGCAGTACTTTCCGTGCTTTGTTTCAGTAACTTTGTTGGTGGCAGAGAGATGGTGGCATCGGGCTGTACGTAGTTCTTATCAATTGAAATAAAGTTTGAGTGTGCGAGCAATCGGAAGGCATCTTAAATAAAGAAAAGTATTTTTTTTTATTAAATGTTAAAGATTCAAAATTTCTAAGCATGTAAATTTCATAACATTAAAAGTATAGATATAACAAGTGTTATTTTTCAAAATTAAGAGAAATAGTGAATAATGAATAATAATGAATAATAAAGCTCATAATGAAGAAAATTGTTGGTTGAACCTAAACGTGTGATCTTTTAGTCGGAACAGAGATAAGTGATTGCCCCTAGAAATCAGAAGTTTGCGATAGTGCACTTTCCGATGGTGTACTAGGATTAGATGAACAATATTATAATGATTTAAACCATCTTTGAAACACGATATTCTTGTTTTATTTTCTTTTAAAAATTCACGTTCAACCCCGATATAAGTCTTGTATTACGTGAAAACTGTGATATAAGATAATTCCGATGTACAGTTTAAAAGATGACGGGGTGAGGTATTTACTTTGCTACCTCCGTTTCTAGACTAATAGCCTAAGTCTTATTTGGTGATTGACTATTCTTAATTTATTGACAACTGTAAAGATTTATTTTTAAAAAATGTAATCAAAAGCTCATAACTTGACAAATTCCTCAATACCAGAATATTAAAAACAAATAGTTTTGCGAAATATTTTGGAAGTATCCAACTCCCTCAGCCAACAAAATAGTATAAAAAAGACTGGCTTGTCAATAAGTTTACAGTTGAGAATCAGCAGAATAAGACTATTAAACTTTTGTATTTTTAAAAAACCTTTTTCTTTAAACAATTATATAAACTTCCTTCAAGTGCATTTCTTAAAAATGTTTGAAAAGTACACTCCAAAATTTTTTTTTTAAATATTTAATTTTTTTTTTCCGAACAAGAAATTTGCTTAAGGATAAAATTTAATCTGAAAATGGCAATATATGTATTATTAACAGCCCTATTCAGGCAAATTAACAAATTGTGTAACTAGTATTTTGAATATTTCTTTGTATTTGTTGTTTTCAATACAAAATTTAAAGCTTAAAAGACAAAATTTTTTAATGAAATTGTCAATAACTGAAAAGCAGTTGACAATGTTTATCAAAATTTTTTATTTTTGAGCTTCAAATTTTGTTTTGAAATAAAAAATTACAACAAACACATAGAAATATTCAAAATACTGGTTAACAATTTGTTAATTTGCCAGAATAGGGCTGTTAATCTATTGTTTTTTAAATCGTGTTTAATGGAAGAGAAATTGTATAAAATGTTTAACAACGAAATTTCTTACATTAAAATTTAATGGTGCTTAGCATATATGTATATAGCATATATAAAAATATATGTATAGCATATATAAAAAATTTTCAGTGCGGAAAATACCCAAAATTATTGGAAAATTTATTAGATTGCAAAAAATAGAAAAAGATTTATCCAAAACACCAAAATGAAGAAACACAGTAGGTATAGCGTGTATACAATACAGAAGTGAAACTTCTTATCTTCTAAACACATCTTCACTCTATCTGCCACCCTTCTGGGCTTCAAATACAACACACAAATAATAGAAAATAAATTACTAAATTTTATTCTAATACGACCAAAACCGTTCGAAATAAAGAATTTTGATGAATTTGTGGGCGGTAAAAAAAGGTGCGGCAACACTTTTTTCCTTAAACCATTTCGCACTCGAAACAGATCGATTGCCAAAATTTCAGCTCAATTCAGGTTATACCTGTCGTACTTAACTCACTCCACTCTTATCCTTTGAAAAGTGGGCTTAACTATAGGGTGACCACGCTCATTTTTAGTACAGTGCCCGAAAGTAAGCATACACTGAGGGAAATATGTGTTAAAATTAAATGAAATTGTGTTCATGTTAAACGAATTTGTTTTTGAAATAGAGCTTGAAACAATTTCATTTAAATTAAACACAAATGCTTTTAAAGTTTAATTTAAAACAAAAGTTTTTGTTTTCAAAACAATGTCTTTAAATATATTTTCGTTGTAAAAATTTTAAGTTTAAACACATTTATTTAAACGAAAAATTTAATGGAAAAACTTTAATATTTAAAACAAATGTTTTAAAACATAATTTAAAAATATTGTTATTAAATTTAAAACAAATAAACTAAACCGCCATTTTTCGATGCCATTTTTTAACTTTTTCGAGTTTTCGAAGTCAGATTCATGATCAGCGACCCCTGGGACCCCCGAATAAGAATTTTTTTGACTTTGGCATTTAGTTTTTCTTTGTACGATGAATATTAAAGGCTGTAGGTATACCCCAAAGTGCCAAATATCACTTTTAAAAAATTTTTGTAAATGACCCTCATACAAACCGCGCTGTAAGACGTAATTCTACGTCAAAAAGAATTGCTGCACTTCTTTTACCGCCCACAAATTCATAAAAATGCTTTATTTCGAACCGTTTTAGTCGTATTAGAATAAAATTTTGTAATTTATTTTCTATTTTCTGTATGTTGTATTTAAAGCCCCAGAAGGGTGGCAGATGTACTTCTTTCACTTCTGTACTATAAAACACGCTATACTATCATTTTTTTTAATAAAATGAAAAATTTTGAAATGAAAAAATATCATAGAAATATTTGGTCGCATGTCACACTAAAGAAAAATTAATTTCATCGCATAAATTCAAACGCATATAAATAATGTATAACGTATATTTTTTTACTGAAATTGAAGTTGTGTATACTCCAAAATGTCGAATTAATTAACTTTAATTGTTGAAATATTTTATAATTTTTTTCGTTTTTCTTCTTTCAGGTAGTATAATCTTTCAACTTTAAAGTTAATTTCCAACTTATTAATCCCTTAAAGGTTAAGTGCTTATTTTTCAAAAAATATCATTTAAATAGATAAAGATGGCAATTTTAATATAAAAAACCAAATTGAAAATGTATTGTTTAATTTGTTTGGATTTCATTAAAAAAAACCGAGTGACAACAAAATTTCTGAACACGCTTTGGGCTAAAAATTTGCATTTTTTTTTTTAAATTGAGAACAATTTTAGCTAATTCAATTAAGTTTTAATTTTTGGAACACTTTTCTCAGTATTGATCATATCATAAGATTTTGTATTTATTCTGTTCAATTTTTTGTTTTCTGTGCACATAATTTTTTGATGATTATTACAAAAACTCCAGATATTTTCCCCTTTCTGTCTTAGGGGAATCATATTCCTTAATTTGTGACTGTTATGCAAAAATTATTTATTTGGTGTAAATTGACCATGAAGTGTTTAACTAGGAACTTATTCGGTTTGTTACAGTTCTGTTATACGACCACACAAAGAGTTAAGATGAAATTTCCATCAAAATAAGTTAAAAATGTTTCATATACTTTTTTTTATTATTATTTTTTTAAATCGAAGCAACGCTCAGCAGGGGATGCCTCTTATAAGTATTAGCATTGTGTTGATTCAAAAGATAAGTGATAGTTAGTTGGAAGGTGAATAAATGGAGTAGTGTCGGTGAAGATTTGCTTTAGATTTGCACATTTCAAAACTGCTAGGAAACACGCTCGCAGGGAGACTATTGCAAAGCTTTGCATTGCATCTCCCTTGCACACTGCCCATGGTAGTATCTATACAGAAGGCTGGAACAGCCAACACTACATTGATGCACAAGAGAATTGAGGGAGGATAAAATACAATCTCGTATCAAATATATCGCACGAATTCGATCCAAATGCTCCAAATAAGATCCCTGCCCAAATGTGCGAATTGTATTTACTTTTTTGAAACAAAGCTTTTTACGGTTCGTTCTGTTGATTTGCTGGCATGAAAATTTCAAAAACCGATAGATTGTTGCGACATGGTTTTGTAAGAATTTTTTGCTTTTTTCGTACGTCTACTATAGGGAGTCCAATCCCGGAAGCTTTTCTCGATCCCGGGATTATCAGGATTGAAAATCTTAATACCCGGGAATAATTCGGAATTGAAAACTTTAAGAAGTTAATAATTCAAAAAGTTTTTAAACAATTTTGAATTATTTATTACTCGAAACTAAAAAATTTCCATTAAATCATTTATCTAACATATTTTTCGAGTGGTCGCAGCATTCCTTCAAATGTACAGAATCGACGACTGACAGTGAAGCGTACTTATTGCCATTATAAAAGTGAAATTTTGACATTTTAACTTTCCAATCATGGTTGTAAACTTGGCTGCAATGAACAAATTTTTCGGTTCAACAGCGTACTAACCAACGAAAAAAAATGTCGCTTCCCTTTCGCTGTCAAAAACGCAATGCATTTCTTAAGAAAGATTATTTTTGCTTCTGCAGCATACTAAGCTTAAGCGTTACGAATTGCACGGAAGTACTGATTTTGTAAAAACAATGATAATGCTGCTATTTATACAAAAATAAATCATCAACCTTCATTTACCTTCTTCTAATGATTTAAGTTGATTACTATAAAAAAAATTAGGATTACTCGAAATAAGGTCTTTAGCAAATGAATCAAAAATCTAAATTTTTTTGATAATAATGGTATGTCACTTAGTTCATTAAGTTGTATGTATGTATATAATTATTTATGAGAACTTATTCATTAATCTGTAATGCAACCATTTAGTATGTTTTTGTTTAATAAGAAACGATTTAAATAAAATAATAATTAATAACTAGGTAGGCCTAGGTAATTTTTGAAAAAAATGATGCTTTTTAAAGAATTTTAAATATTTTTCTCGTAATCAGCACCTCATAATCTATTTAAATCAATCACCAATGCAGACCTGTGCTGTTTTATAAAAATTCATAAAAGTTAATAAGGTGATACTGTCGGCAAGGTCTATGGTATGCTCCGTGCACTTTGGTTCACCCAATTCTTTACCCCTTTCAACATCAGATTAATGCTGGTGAAAACATAGCTCATTCTTACCTTACTATACGGGTGCGAAATTTTTTCAAACTGCTACTCGATGAGTAAACAAAGGCTAAATGAAGCCTTTAATAACATACGGTATGTATGTTTATTAAGGTGGATAAAAAAAAATTTTTTTTCAACACTCATATTCTGGGAGCTGGATATCGAAATCGGTGGAACCGTCATCCAGCGGTTTTGATTTAAAAAAAAATCACTTTTTCGCCAAAAATCACCGTTTTTTTCGCCGTAACTTTTGGTCAATCTAAAATAACTACATAAAACATGGGTGCAAATTAAAGGTATCTGGGACACTAAAGTTGTGAATAGGAAGATTTTTAGATTCAAGAAATTTTTTAGTGCAACAGTGTTCAGAATTCGGTCAACATTTTGGGTACTTTTCACTAAAATCGCTATAAATTTGCTGTTCATTTGCTATAAATATGTTAATTTTTGATTGTTCACCACGAAAGGTGAAGCCTCTTCAAAGCAACACCATTTTAAAAATAGTAAATTTTCTAAAATTTACTGAAAATTTGTGGATTTATTGATTTTTGTGAAAAATACCCTTTCAAAAATACTTTCCAAGAAAGTTAAAAAAAAAATTCCACTGTTTTGATTTTTTTATTTTTTTTTTTAAATATCAATAGATTACACCAAGACTTTTTGAACGATACTTAGTTTTTCCAAATTTTCTGAAAAATGGCAAATTTATAGCGATTTTAGTGAAAAATACCCAAAATGTTGACCGCATTCTGAACACTGTTGCACTAAACAATTTCTTGAATCTGTCCATCTTCCTATTTACAACCTTGGGGTCCAAACTGCCTTTCATTTGCACCCATTTTTTGGGTAGTAATTTTAGATTGATAAAAACTTACGGCGAAAAAACCGGTGATTTTTGGCGAAAAGGTGATTTTTTAAAATCAAAACCGCTGGATGACGGCTCCACCGATTTCGATATCCTTTTGGATTTAAGATCTACTTGAATCCAGCTCCCAGAACATGAGTTTCGAAAAAGTGTTTTTTACGCCTGAACAAAAGGATACACCTTAATGTATACGTATTGCGACGTTCCGATCACGTATCTAGGTTTGCTGTTCAAATATATTCAATGCTTTTTAACAGATTGTTGGATTTTCGAACTCTTTTAATGCTTCACATATTAATTTTTACTAAAGAAGCGTTTCAGCTATACGCAAAACTAAAATTTACTCGATCCAATCGCAGTACTATCTTAATTCGGCTGAAACACTCGATGCTTTTGTCAGAACGCCAATTCTTTGTCAATTCAATATGGCTTTGGAATCAATTGCCATATAACTTACAGATCATAAGCAACGCAATGCAATTTAAAGCACAACTGTTTAAACACTAAACATTTTATTTTTTTTTTCTCTTTCTTTTTTTTACTCTTTTAAATTTTGCAAATTTAGTTCTATATTTTTATTTTTTATTTTTTAGTGAAAACTGGCTGATATACGCGGTGTTACTCGGGGGAAAAAACGTAACATTTTAATGTTTAGGTTTTATTCCTTCAGAAGATAACATGAAACAAAAAAATGTACACTTTCGCGACTTACAACTTATTACTGACAGGCAGCGGCACCGAAATATTCTGAGAGGTTCTTGTTTTTATTTTACAGAAAATCATTTTTATTAATATATCTGTGGTCACAAGGAATAATGACTAAACTCAAAATATCGTAAAAAAGCGATATAGAATTTACTTTATTGCCAATTTTTGGAAGTATGCAGAAATCCATTTTTTACCCAGAGTTGATCATCACTTATATCTGCACACATTTTGTTTGTAACGGTTCATATATTTCAAAAAAATGGGTCGTAGTTCGTGCAAATAAAATATCGTTTTTTACGATACTTTGAGTTTAGTCGTTATTCCTTGTGACCACTGATATGTGCGTATGAAAAACACGATTGGTTTGTGTCTAAGAAAAATATAGTACACTGCTGTCATTGTCATTTCACTTTTGTCATTTAATTTTATAGCAAATTCTATTAAGAAATTATTTTAGTACATTTCAACTTAAATAAATGTACTTTCGATAGCTCTGTCGGCTCAACCATCAGTTTTAAAGCCATGAGGTAGTGGGAAGATTCCCACAATGAGCGGAACAAATGATTTTTCTTTATTTTTTTTAATTTTTTTTTTTTTATTTTAGGAAAAATGCAACACAGTCAAAATGAAGAAAAACATCTCTTTCAGTTGCAAAAGTTGCGGTTTTAAAATTAAAAATGAAGAAATTTTTATTCGTTTAGAAGATTTGATTTTGATTATTAAATGCCAGAAAATAGTTAGTTTTCGCAGTAAAGTATATTTAATTGAATTTAGCTTGTGTGCGCGAAGCCATGCCAAGTTTCCAATGCCCGTTCCAGTTTTCCAGTATAAATGCCTGACCAATAAGTAACTCCATACTGATTTTAATTGTTATATGATATTTATTTGCAAAGTTATTCGATATCAAAAATTTGCCTTGTATGGGCGGAGCCACACTGACAATTTTTCAATGACCGTCTCAGTTTTCTAGTCTAAGGATATCACCCAATAGTAATTCCATTATGAATTTCGTTGTTATACGACATTTAGTTCCAAAGCTATTTGATATCAAATATTTAAAGTGTATGGGTGGAGCCACACCCCCTTTTCCAAAGCCCATCCCAGTTTTCCAGTAGAAGGATATCACCAAGTGGCAACTCCAAACTGAATTTCATTATTATACGGCATTGAATTCCAAAGCTATTCGATATAATAAATTTGAATTGTATGGGAGGTGCCACACCCCCTGAGTTTTTCCGATATTTTAATAGTTATTCTGCTATTCGGGATGAACACAAATCCAAGAAATAAAAGATCATTAAAATCGGTCCAGCCGTTCTTGAGTTATAAATGGTGTAACAAACCCGACTTTGTTTTATACAATATATATATAGATTTATATTTTATGTCATATTATTAATTTTTGTGTTATAAATCATTAAATGCTTTCTTATTAATTGTGACTAATATTTGAAATATATAAAGGCTAACCCCTTTTAATGTTGGGATATTCAGAAATAAATAAATAAAAATATGAAAAAAAAAATATAAACATAGTAATGTATAGTTCAACATAATTCGTTAAATCATTTTTTTATTAACAGTGTAAGTACTTCTTTACATTTGTGTCATATGGCAAACTAGGGGTGACCTTCCATTTTATTCCTCTCAAGTCCTCTAATTTTTAAAGTGTATTCAATTGAAACCAGCATAGGAACCAAAAATTTATGCATTGCAAATTGCACGCTTGACTATTGGCGTGGGTTTTTCCCATGCGAATGCTGTAAGTGTTATTCTACCTGTGCTATAAAGAAAACATATGCCAGGAAGGTAACGAGAAGGCTAGAACATTATTTATTAATATTCAATTAGACGATTAGACAAACAGTTTTAAAGAGAAATTTCGCAGAAATCGATTTTTGATTCTTATGTTTTTGAATCATTAAAATTAGAGGCTAATTTTTTTACTTCATATAAAAACTAACCTTTCTTTAAAGAATCTTAGTTGATTTATATTGTCAGTTGTCTTCATTTTTTTTAATAGCCTTAGAACCGATTTTCTACACTTTAAAACAATAAGATCACATAGTAAAATGACACTTAATTGCCGTAGGTCAATAAAAAATTTTAAAAAATTCTTTACAACCTATTCTCATACCCTACTAAATATACAAAATATTTGCATTAAAATCGGTTAAGCCGTTTTGGAGGAGTGCGACCACAAACACCTTGACACGGGATGTTTATATATTAGATAAAAATCTAAATTTATGTACACTTTTACGAAAAGTTCCTTTAAAGCTAAGTGATTATTATAATTGAAAAGTAAAAAAATTGTAATAACAAATAATTTTAAAATTACCTGTGGGAAAATATACTTTTAAGAAATTGTAGATCCATTAAGGGTAAGTGCATTTTTAATGATTTAAATTGTTTAATTTAATTGTAGCAGTTCTTGTCAAAAACAACATTAAACCACGGTCGCATAATACGCATTGTACTGTGTATACCACGTTTTTGTGCCGTAAGCCGCACATGTTTTATTCTTAACAATTTTGTTATTGCAAACTACGCTGCTGTAAGCTTACCGAACATACGCTGTTTACTTCGCCAATACGGCGTTCATTGAATGCCACTAATATCTTGGGAATTGGATTAAATCGTTTTTATAAGATTGCTCTATCAAAGGTTAAATAAAGATAACTACTGTAAATAAACTCGTCAGTGACATTAAAACAAAATCAAAATATAAAATGTCTAGAATTCGAAAGTTTACCTAAGATCAGTATTTTTTCGTTTAGAGCAATTATTTTTTGTAGAAGATCAGAAATTAATTTGTGATCAATGCATCTACTACTACTTTAGATTTACTGAACAAATATTCAATGCCATAAAATATTGATCATAGTGTTGCGGTTTATGACTTTGCTATTATTTTGCCGTAGCCTACTGGTAGAGTGCGCGGCCTGTAAGCTAAAGGACCGCGGTTCAAACCCCAGCTAAGACAGAATGTTTTTTAATTGAATTAATAGCTGCGTTTTACTCGTTCTGGTTTAACCAGTGAACGAATAGATCGCATTAGTTAAAGCTTTGTAAGTTTTGCTTTAGACCGTTTGGGGCATTGTCGCCAAATGATATGACCAAACGGCTGATTGCAAAACAATACCATTACTACTTCTGACCGCTTGGGGCATTGTCGATGATGATATGACTAACAGCACAGATGTTACTTTTGTCAGCATTCGGTGACTAAGAAGGGTTGTAAACCAAACTCTTACTTGCGAGTGCTGCCACAAACTAAATCAATAGCGACATCTATAGAGCCGTAGCGAAAAAAATATAGTTTTTGTTAGTGTTCTGCATGTTATTTAGAACCTATTTGGTTTAACCAGAACGAAAAAAACACGCCTAATATTTCTGTTCGGCCGCCACCTCTCTGCAGACAATGCTAAGACTCAGAGAGTAAAAATTGCCATGTAAAGTTTCTTGAGAACATTAGCCGTTCGGAGTCAGCATAAGACTTGTAGGTCCAGTTCTCTATCATTTGTGTTCAAACTTTTAATAACACGCACAACCAGGGGTTGCAAATAAACTGTACGAAAAAACTAACTCTACATCTGCTAAATCTGCGAAAGCAAACAGTTTCACTATCTGCTTAGGTTTGGATCTTTGCTACAAACAGAAATGCGTACCAAAAAAGCGAACAGAAAATTAAGAGAGAATGAAAACTATTGTTTTGTGTTCTACGAAAACAACAAGTATTTCGTTATTTAGATTTTGTTGTCACGATCGCAACCACAACAAGTAACAAATGTTGTGTTCGTTTACTACGGAAGTTCGACAAAAGAATTTCGTCATGTTTTAAGCAGTATTTTTTCAGCTTGCTTCGGTTTCAGAGAAATAACTATCAAAAAGTGCACATTATTTATAATATTATTAATTTGTTCATTTTTAAATACTCCTATTGTTTGAAATTCAAATTATTCAATTCAAATATTGAACAAATTCAATAAAAGCAAACAAAACAAAGAAAAATTCCAACGCAATAATTTTTTCAACACAAAAAAAAAAGTCGCATCAATAACGAAACGAACAAACATTGCTGGTCTCTCTTTGGATTTTGGTGCTTCCAGCAACCAACAAGAGATCGCTAAAGATACTTTACTTTGATTGTTTTTGTGCTCGCGATTCAAAAGCATAACAGTCAGAGGAAGTTTTTTCTATTCGAAAAAAGAAACATTTCATTTTACTTTTCTCTCTCATCTTTACTTGCTTCGGTTTGTGCTACTTTTTGAATCGGAGAGAAAAAACTAAACAAACCAAAATACTTGTTGTGATCTTCAGAAGAAACAAACAGAACAGAAAAATACTTTTCTTTAGAGTTTGTTTGCGAGCCCTGCGCACAACACAATCGATCAATAATAGAAGCTGGGTCAAAGTCATTCCAAGCCTTAATGCTTTAAGCCCGCATACGGTGCTCAGGAATCTCCTTTCTACGGTTGCTTTGCATTGTCAGCTCGAACTTTCGACGTCTAGTAAAGTTGCAAAATGTGTTTATACCAAAAAAACCAGTAAATTTTACAAAATACTCACCGGTTTGTCTGTTTTGAAATTTTTTTTTTTTGTAACTGTATTATTTGTGCGGAAAATTATTTCAATTTTGTTTGTTAATTTATTGGGGGTTATTTTTAAAGCTTGTTCTTGTTACCTTTGATTCGGCATAAGAATCACAAAAAAAAAAAATTAAAACAAAAAACTAAATTTGAATTTCTGAATTGAGCTATTAGTTCCGAAATAATATATTTTTAACAAGAAAACTCTTTGAAATCCATTGAAAGCTTTTAACAAATCCACCTCATTAGTTTCAGAATAAAGGTGTTATGAATTCATGTAGCTGCTACATTTTGAATTGTCTTCCAGAAAAAATATATTCAATGCCAATGTTAAATTTTGTCTGACCTGAACAAATTTTCCATCTAATGTTTAAATTTATGGGCAAAGGCGCAAGATTTTTTTTCTGAATGCACTTCATCACCATCAACAAGGGTTATGATACTATATTACAAATTAAAAAAAAACACTTCCCATTAGTACTCATCTTCAGTAACACTTATTTCACACATTCTCATTAGCTTTCGATTCTATTGACTCGATCACTGCAGATTTGTTATTGTAATTGAGTGTTTTAACTTCTTTAAATTTCATTTTTATTGCTGTAGTAAATGCAAAAGCCATAAAACTCCAAATAGTTACCATTCTCGAAATTTGAGTGAACACAGGTAATAACTTTAATACTAATAGTTCGCAAAATCATTATTGTTTTTTCTAGTTAGTAACTACTAGCTACCTGTTTCAATTTTGTTCTAGTCGACAAAAGAGCTACTTAAGCACCACGCAGGCTAATCGCTGCAGCATTCAAAGTTGATTAAAAGACATCGCAACAAATCTGCTCAACGGTTTAGGTCCTTATTGCAAAAATAGTATCTATAAAAGTAACTTTTGAAATATGGGCGCACATATTAATACAAGCATGAAAATGGTAAGTTTCAAGTGTGAAATATTTTTTCTGAAAAATTTAAGAAACATTTTCTTTATTCACAGAGCCGACGGCAGATGCGTCTATGTCAGGCTTTAAAGTTGGTTCCAGTATATCCAGTGACTCCACAGGCATTGGATCATGTAGAAGATGATGATAGTGGTATTGACCGAACTTCACCAGCAACCATTTTTTTTCAAAATCAATCGGTGGCGAAAGAAGTTGTTGAAACAACCACAAATTCTACAATAGAGGAACCAAGTGTTAAAGCACCAATTTCAAAAACGACAGAAATTTCGGGGAGAAAAATAAAAGAGGAAATACTAGAAGATGAAGAAGAAAGTAAAGTTCAAGTAAAGAAAACTGTTGTTAAACTGGATCCAGAGAGAATAGAGGAAATAGATTCCGTAATAGAAAGACTTACTCCAACAAGCTCAACAGAAATAAATATATGTCAGGATATTAACTCAGAAGAATATGAAAATGAAGAGGAGAAAGAAACGTACAACGAGTCAGAATCGGATAAAAACGAATTGCAAACAATGTTTCTTAGCTGTGGTGCCAGACAACAAGGATTCAATATGGACTCTTTAGTGAATAATAAAAACGATTCCTTTAATGAGATGAGAATTAGAAAGCTCGAGATTTGGGACACAGAGAAATTGAATGCAATTTTTGAAATTGAGCAAAAGCTTAAAGAACTGATATCAATAAAGGGCAAAGTTAAACGACTGAAACAAAGTAAAAAGAAGCTTCTTAAACTTAAGCATAAGCAAGAGAAAATAATCAATCGAGTAAAAGAAGATAAACTAACTGAGCAATATAGATCAGATGAAACCGAACCAAAGTATATTCCAATAATTAAGACAGAATTTGAAGAAAACAACTGCGATTTAGTAGAAATACAGTCTCCTGTATCTCCAGTAGCATCGTCGACAGCAATTTGTTCTTCTTCTTCTTCTTCTTCATGCACTTCATCACCATCAACATACCATCAACCATATCACAAGTTTAAAAAATTCAAGTTGCACACCTCTTCAACGCCTCTTAAGCGTACCACTTCCACAAAGCTTGAGGCATTCAAAACAATTGACTTTAAAACCATGCCTTGTGACAAATATGATCTGCTGACCATTGGCCCGAATGGTACTAAAGTGGCAAAGGCTGCGCTACAGAACATCAACTGGTCTCTATCAGGAGCTGCTGTAACTCGCAAAATACTTATGGAAGTCTTCGATCGCGAAACATTAGCTTTCCACACGCTGACAGGGAAACCTTCACCAGCCTTTTTAGATTGCGATAAGCCAATGAAAGGACAGCTGGACCCATTCAAAGTAGCCGATATCATACACATTGTAACGCAGAATTTAAAATTAACCGAGAAAGAGGTGCGCCAAGCCATAACCACAAAATGTGCCGACGAAAACAAGATGTTTCGTCAGCGTGAACGAAAGCTTCCAAGACCTGGAGCAGGAAGAATAACTGGAGCGTGTTAACTTTCTTACAAACTAAATTAAGTTTAACAAATAGCTATCACAAACTTATATCCAGTGTATATTTCAAAATTTAAGTGGTTCCTTGTATTTTTAAAATAAAGCATTAAAAACAAGCAAAAATAGAATTATTTTTGTAATTATGTTTTAACATAAAAAACGGTTTAAGTGAAGCAGCAAATATATGTATATAAATAAGACATATTTTTCGATAAAACATGTATTTTTGGTTTACAATTTTTCGAAGGTTAGTAATTGTTGTTTGTGCTTGTAGAATCAAAGGTAATGTATTAATTTTTTTTTTTTTTTAAGTGAAAACTTCTTTAGGCGCTTTTAACGATTTTGGTAGCGGGTAAATCTTTGGTTTGCGTCATCGTATTTTTCCGAGGAACTCTCGTTATCAATACAGACAGCAAAGATAACAAGATAGGAATATTAGAAAACATAACCTCAAAAAATGTTTGCATGTATTTGTGCATAAAAATATCAACAATTATCGCCACTCTTGTTCTTAATCGGCCGCAAGCTCACAAAGAAATCACTTGGCAACTCCTAAAATTAATGCATATAATCTGTTTATTAGTATATAAATACTTAAGTTAGGTTGCAATAAGAAGTTTGCAACCAAAAATTTTTATTAATTCGCTTTATATTGGTCTATATATGCTTTTAAGGTTTGACAATTTCTTCAGTTGTTGTATTTGTCAACATTTTTGAAAAATTTGCTTTTACTTAAACAGCTGCTATGCATGGTGAGATTTAAAAATGGAGCGATCTTCTTCTTTTTCTGATTTTTTCTGCTGGAACTTCGTTTGCAAACAGGAAAAAATAATGTATGGATTGAGTGTTTTAACATTTTAATCTTTAAGTTGTGATAAAGGAATATGTTGAACATTCAAATAATTACATGCATGCTCTTATTATATTATATATCATCAAACAAAGTTTGACAATTTTCACACTGGTTGTATTTGTCAGTGGCTTTTTATTTTCACCACTGCTGCATTTTATTCTCAGAGTTGTCAACTATCATTGTTTTGTTAATAAATTTTTCATATCAAGGGGGTTACACGAGACAGTACTGTTAAGACAGTGAAAAATACGTTTTAATTGTCAAACTTTGTGTCTGTGAAAAAGAGTACAGACAGTTGGTAAGACAGTTGGCAAGACAGTTGGCAAGACAGTTGGCAAGACAGTTGGCAAGACAGTTGGCAAGACAGTTGGCAAGACAGTTGGCAAGACAGTTGGCAAGACAGTTGGCAAGACAGTAGACAAAATAGTAAAAAATTTCTATTTTATGAAGAAAATTTTTGTTAAAACAACGAGTACGCCAAAGTATTGCAAATTTTCCATTAATTCTATTAAATTTTCACGTATTCTCTCACTTGATATGCTAAATATCATTCTACTCTCGTAGCTACTGTCCCGCCAACTGTCTACGAAAAACTTAAGACAGTAGAGCAGACAGTAGCAAAAGTTAGTGTGTGTGAATAAAAATTTGTGAATGTGTTGCGACTGTCTTAACAGTACTGTCTCGTGTAACTTCCGTGTTAAGGGTAAGTGGCACAAGGAAACTTTTCCCTACACATTTCCCTACACATCTCTACAGTCTCTTTTAATGCGTCCCTCCGTTTGAGATCTTGCTAGCAGGCAAACAGAAAATATAGCATGCAAAGTACTGTATATTTAACGCCGCCAATTCGGTTCATCCCCTCTAACGCTACGCAACCGCTGGGATCTTGTCATTCTCTTTGCGTTGTTGTTGTTAATTTGCTAAGGAGTTATTGTTGTACAGTAAGCTTTAATTTTTTGTAGATGTTTATTTGTAGCTACAGTCAGTATATGACATCGAACTAATTTAGAAAACAGTTTATACAGATGAATAAAAGAGTATATATAATATTGGTAAATCTATTTGTTTTTAGTTAAAGTGTTACTGTATCGGAAATACATACAAACATACATATATATATATACACACATATATACACATATACATAAATATAGTTCATATATATGAACAATTTATCTCATTGAGGAAATTTAAAAGAGTATTTTTGAATATTTATGTAATAACAATTACGTAATAAACCTGCAAAACAATTAATATTTTCAGTAGTAATTGGAAAACTAAAGTCTGCTTATCCTAAGCATTCTATTTTTTAAACTGTATAGCATCAATTTCTTATATGAACTATTTATAATTTATATGCTATAGATATTTCTTAATCTTATAATATTCTATTTTTAATACAAAACGCAATATAGAAATGGTGAACATGTATATTATGTTAGTGTCATAATATAAATAGATATAAAAAAGCTTTAATTTTTTATATTAATTCAATAATGAAATAATTTAAATAAATTACTTAAATTATATATATATTTTTGATATGGTAATACTTTTGCTTAAAATAAATAGTTTCAGTGCTATATAAAAAATTTAATAAATTGCTATAAGCTCTTAACAAAAATAATTCTAATTTCATATGCGACTGTATGTACACAATTAGAATTCACAACGTCTACAAAAAATTTCCAGCTAAGTGTGTCAACAACAACTACCAAGGAAATCTACAAAAAAGGACGCACAGAGAGGAACAAGACCATGGCGGAACTTTTAGAACTTTTTGATTTTCATCCTACATGAGTAGGATCCTACATGAAGCTACAAGTATGAGCTGCAGTATGAGCTTTCGCACATTCCTACATGTCCATCCGACCTGTCAAATTCATCCTACATGTAAGATAGTCCGAAACCCTATATTTGCATGAAAATTCTTATATAGCAGTAAGGCGGTCGTGGCAGGACAACGTCTTCCAGGGAATACTAATATTTTATATATAGGTTTTCGCTTCGGTCGGCAGTCCCCTCACTGCTATATTTTTTTTAATTATTGTATTTATGATTTTGCTTTCCACTGTTGTTGACTCTAATATCGATGACTATATATTAATTATCTATCAGTAATTTTGTGTTTCACATTCAAAAAAACTGCCCTCCAAAGTTTTTTATTAAATATAATAAAAACTATTTCGCCTTCATTTAAAACAAATTTTGAGGTTAATTCAACAAATCGGTTTATTGCGATAACATCCATTAAAAAGTAAATATTTTCAGCTTTCCTTGTCATGAAATTTTTTGTTTTGTTAATTTTTTAAGACGCTTGAAGTCCAATACTTCGAATACTACCCTCCCAAGTAAAAAAGTCATATCTCTATTTGAGTAGTTTTGAGATATTTAGCTTTTACGTTTTTTATCTTTCTAAGAAACACACTAAAAGTGACCACTTTACTTAAATTTTTCAGTCATTTGGAGTTGAAAATGGGTAATTTAAGCTTAACGCAAAAATCAGAAACTCATTAACGGTTCCAAATCTGATCTTTTCTACATTTTGGAATTTTTGCGTTTGTGATTTTCTTTCTTAAGACGGCAGAATACGTTACGTTTGAATACAAACAACACAATTGTTTTTATATTTGTCTACACAAACAGACAGATAATACATGTATTTTTATGGTAAGACATGCAGTGTGAAAGCAAGCCTTAGCAAGCCCTTCAAAGGACCTTACACCAATATTTTTTAAGTATCATAATGGTTTTTCTAGAGTAAAGTTCTCTTAATTTCAGATTAAATTTACTTCGAGGATTTTCAGTTCAGCCTGTAAAAGTGCCTCTACACTATATGTTTCATACATATGACACGTCAAAAATTACAAATGGCTTTTAGCTACAGATAGTGTGGAACATATGAAAATTTAGTTTTGAAATGTCGTTTGTATTTGCGTCTGTAAATTTTTAAATTAGAACAGTCTCTAAATTCGTATGTTTATCCATCTGTACAAAATGTCAGTTTGATAAATTTTTTTATGTGAAAATGGAAGAAAAGGCAAATTTTTAGATATTTTTTCAATAAATTGATTTGTATTGAATTTATTCTAAGTTTGAATGGCCAAAGGAGGACACTTCAAAAGCTGTATTTTATTTTCAAATGACGTGTCAGATAGTGTGGAGACAAAAGAAAAAAATTGAATGACAAAAACTTAATTTTGAAACACAGATAAAAGTCGGTATGTAATTTTTTTGACATGTCATCTGTATGAAACATATGGTCTGGGGGCACCTTAAGGTAGCTCCGTAAGAGTAAGAAACCTCCGAGAAAGTTCAAATGAGAAAAAATCAAAACCCAGAAGTCCAAAAACCAAGTCCGGCTCTTAATACAAATATTAGTAATCAGAGAAAAATTTTCATGCTAGTATTGATATTTTTTTACTGCTACTTAAGACATTGTTTCTTAATATTTTTAAATTATCTTAGCACCTTAAACTAAGGACTGTATCGAAACGAAACAGCAGACATAGTTTTGATTGGATGGGCATAGCAAGGATTTTATTCAGGGAGCTGACGAACTACTGTGTCATGTAGTTAATAAATAAAATAAATTTTTTTTAAATATTGGCTTTATAGAGAAAAACATAAAATTAAATTCGAAACAATATTGAATTAAACGCAATTTAATAAAAACCAGAAATCAGTATTCATTGGAGCGAATCTTTAGCAAAGCAGTTTAAAATTTTATCATTCAGATTCAAAAGGTAATGTTTGATGATTGGTTAGCTAATTTAAATATTTCCACGGAGAAGTATTTAATCAAATGGAGGATTGATCTTTTCCGAGAACCGGCAAGTCGTGAGATCCACTAAAAACTAAAACCGAAATAATCGAAGACAAAATCTTTCGATTTTGTTCCAGTAATTTCTTGTAACCAGACATCAAGTAGGACGGTAATGAATGCATAAGCTACTTCTGCTTTTAATTATATACTTTTTTTTAAATACTTTTTATTTATAAAAAAAACTGTTTTGAATTTCTTACTTAATACTAAAAAAATATTTTTCTGAAGTTAAGGGGGGAGGGGAAATGGCACCCTTCTCACCCTCGCTACGCTCATGATTCGCATGGAAACTGCTCGTGTAAACCTAGAAGTGATCTGTTCAATTCTTACCAACATAAATTTATAAAATTTAATTTAACTGCTGTTAAAGCCTGTATGACTCTTCATTTTTTTGTCCAATTTCAAAATCTGAAAACAAGTGGCGCATGTGCTAGACAGATATATACTGTACTATATGCGTACTACACACTCACACTTCTTACATTTTAGCCTTAGCACTATTTCAACTGCTCTAGTTACATTGTCAATGAATAAAAATTGGACAAACCAATAAAGGATCAATGTTGGATATTGCATACAAAAACTGTTTACACGCTCAAAGTAATTTTGTCTACAAATGTCATCGTTTTTGTTTTGCGAAGCAGATGAAAGGCGAAAAACAAGAAAAGAACAAAAGAGAAGGCAAAAAAATAATTAAAAGAATAATAAAATGAAGCAGGCTCTATTTCTGTGGATGTGCTCTCCCTAGTTTAATCTACATGTTGCAGAATGTTATGGGCAACCTGGAACCAAGCTACCTTCGGCACATACGCTTCATCTACTCCTGTCCGCGACTTTTTGCTCTTTTTTTTCTTCGCAACTTCTGTGGCGTAAGACGTCCTTATCGAGCGAATCTATGCCTTGGCATCTGGAGCAGTCATGCACATTGCCTCGGCTAATTTGGAGTATGCATTCTCCCAAGCATGGCTGTTTTTATATGGTTGGAAATACACATTCCACAAGCAACTGTGATTCTCGTATTCCTCCAGAAATTGTATGGTTCTGTCTCCACTCCACTCTTTGGCCATTATAATCTAAAAAAATTCAATTACATTCAATGTTTTTTAATAATTTATCCCATAACAATTACTGAACAGAAATTGAACTGCTTGGAAAATCGGAACAACGATAGAGAGGAGACAGAAATAAACAAAACAAAACGTCAACAATTTTGATCAAGTAACCAAATTGTGCAAAAAAAGTTGAAAGTCAACAAACATTTTTTCGATTGCATGCAAGTTCACAAATTGCATGCAATCAAGTGTTTACACTTTCAAAATTACGTGCAAGGCCCCGCAAGAAAAATTGACTGTGGAAACGCGCCTTAAAACCATTTTATCGACCTGTTACAAATCAAACAGGAGATCAACATAATGTAAGTATTTTTGGATATCTTAAAATTATGTTAAAAATCGATTTGGACTACGATGTGCATATGTTTAAGCCACCATCAACGTTTATAGTATGTCAAACAGATTCGTAACGCGCCATCTAACGTCAAATGTGGTGTGCGTTGACTTATGACTTGGTGTGCTTTATGCGAGCCATACACAATACAATCCAACTGTCTATTAAGTCTTTCAATTGAATTGATTTCGGCCACACACTGTATAAACTTAATTGATAGATTTTCTTTCAACTGCAAAAAATATACATAATTAGTTTAGAAACACTTGTAAAATTTTCTTCACAAACGACAGCTAAAAATATGCACAGTGGCTCACAACAAAAGTCGGACAGGCATTTCTTAGCACTTTTGCATTGGTTTCAGAAATAAAAATGTATGAGGAAAATTGCAATATATATTTTTTTCAAAACGTTACTTTTTGGTGAACAATAAAAATAAAACAAAAATTTTAGCTTCAGTCAAACGCAAAACTTAAAAAAAGAAACATTTATCGAAAAGTGAATTAATCAATATTCGCAGAAAGGCAACTCGTGATAGATCATTATTTGAAAGAAAAATCCGAGCGACAAATTTCACAAATCGTCTTAAAAAGTAAATCAACAGTGCACGATATAATCACGCCTTATTTACAAGAAAAGAGAATATGCAATAAAGAACGTACAGTAGCTAAACTTAGCTCCAAAGATGAAAGGTATTTTTTAGGAGAAATAATAAAATACCCATTTTTATCTGCACCAAAACTAGCGGTCATGTTAAAACTCAATTTGAAAAAGAGTGTTCACTCAGAAATAATTTGAAAAGTTTTGAGAAAAAAATTGATTAAATTTCAGAGTAGCACGAAAAAAGCCATGTGATTAGCAAGAAAAATATAAAAGAACTCCTCAATTTCGTGAGTGAGCAAATAACCAAAGACTTTTCATTCTGGAGCAAGGTTAATAGGTTAACAAAAGAAATTGAGATATTTAGCACTTTTCAATTAAAAACATTTATTAAAGGTTTTTGTAACCGATGAGAATTAATTTAATTTATTTGGCTCAATTGGAAGGTGGAAACCGAGTAAAGAATTTTGCAATAAAAATTTTAAACATACAGAATGGTATAATGGACTGAAATATGTTCCTTGACGTTCTCATGGCGCACGTAAAAGAAAGTACGAGTAAATAAGGAATTGCAGACAATTTAGAGTTTTACCAAGACAATTACCTGAAACATACGACGCTCTTGGTAAAGAATTGTGTACTTGATATTTGTCCAAATGTCATAAAAAAAACCAGATTAAAATGTTATAGAACATCTATGCCATGAACTTGAACCCAGAGTGCAGTATCAGAGATGGGCAACTAAAAATTTTTTGAAAAGTATCCTAAGTGAAGAGTGGAATCAGATTGGAGCTGATGTTTGTAAGAATTTGGTTGCACCCATAAAAAAATGCTGCAAGCAGTCATAAAAGATAGAGGATTTTCAACAAAAGATTAAATTCTTAGTTTTAGCATTGAACTCCCTATCTGCCCGACTTTCAATGTGAGCTCATTTTTAAAGCTTTGGTTTGATTTAATTTTGTTTTACCGTTATGTTCTAATATTTTAATTATGTTTCTGTTTAATTTTTCTCACCAATAAATAACGTTTGGAAAAAATATTTACCACAAGTTTCTTCTTACATTTTTATTTCTGAAACCAATTCGAAAGTGCTAAGAAATGCCTGCCCGACTTTCGTTGTGAGCCACTGTATGTTCACAGCTAATAAAATTATTTGACCATACACAAGACAATCGAATTCAAAGACTTGCCTGGAAAATTTAAAAAAAATCAAAATCTTTTAATTTTCATCAACCAATTCGACAACTACCAAACTGATCAACTGACAAGCCATACACGCTTTGATTTGAGCAACAACCGACTCAGTTGACGATTGGATGGTATTGTATATGGCTCGCATTAGATTAAAACGGAGCTACTCCATCAGACAAGGAGAGAAAATTAATAGGTACTTATTAGCTAATCAACAAGCCAACGAAATGTGCCTACGTGGCGTAGTGGGTAAAAGCTTGATTACCCAAGCGTAAGGTAAAGTAGCGCGACGTTGCCAACTGTCAAGTTAAAATCTGTTTAATGATAAATGTGTACTGGTCGTTACAGAAATCGTAACATGACGCGACGCAGCGTAGAAGTCTGTAGAAAATAGATTTCCCAGCTGGACAGCTCTAACGTGTTCACAAACACATCGAAACGAAATTTGATTTTCACCAATACATTCATACGTTCTGATGTTATGATAAAAAAGGAAAGTTATAAATGTTTGTATATCTTGCTCTTTTGCGGTCAAAATATATTGAACTAGCAAAAGAACAGAAACAAACCAAACAAAATAAGCAGTGCAATCGAAAGGAAGTATCCAAATAACATAATTTAAATCAAACTAAAAATTCAAAAAAATTTTTTTTTTTAGAAAACTAAGCAGATTCCCGGGAGACATTTTTGGTTAACTGGATAATCATTATAAAATTGGATTTCAACTTTAAACCTTTTCAAGCAATTGCTGCTGTCGCTGGTGCCTTTTTTGCTGTTTATATAAAAACACATGCATTTTATAAAAATTTTGCTTGATACACATTTTAATTTTAAGCAGTAATCTAAAGGTAATTTGTTTGTTGAAAGAATAAAAGAAATTAATTTACAAAATGTCTTTTGTTATTTGGAAATAAAATGTCAGTTTTAATCTCTAGGTTAGGGGTGGCCATGTTTTAACGGCATGGGGGGAGAAGAGTGCACAGCAGAATTTGTTAGTGGTGTGAGCAGTTAAGGCATACTTTTATCTTATCGGTAAAACATGGGTGGCAGACAGAGATGCCAGATCACACAGATCAGCGTCTGTCCTTATATCAACCAGGATGGTAGAACAAATTTACCGTGCAATGTATGGAGAATTTTATATGAATTTAACGTCTGGGTCCTCTATAGGAACATACTAACTTGTTTTCGAAAACAACTAATTAAAAAACTAATTTAAAATAAACTAGTTAATGAACTACTTTGAATTATATTAAGGCGGCATCCACTTCAATTTTGAATAGTTTTTATTGCATTATATATGAAGTAATTGAAAAACTACTTCAAAACAAGTGGCTTAAAAACTACTTTGAATTTTATTAACGCGGCAACTACTTTGATTTTGATATTTTTTTATTGCAAATTTTTATTAGATTACAAGTTTATATATATTTAACCATGCTATTTCATCCAAAATTATTAACTTTTGGCTTTCACTAATATGAAGTTATGTATTTTTTTTTTCAAAACAATAAAATAAATGATCTCTTTGATGTATAGAAATTTAAAATTTTTATGCTTTTAAATTCATCTTCACTAAGTAGAATATTAACTAGTTTTCAATTGATTTATTTTAAAGTAATTAAAAAAACTAATTTAAATTTAACTAATTCAACAAGTAGTTGAAAGTATATGCGGTTTTCAGTTGATTTATTTTAAAGTATTTATAAAATAATTTGAATTCAACTCATTTAACAAGAAGTTGAAAACAATTGACTTTGACTTATTTAGTGGACATCACCATACAAAATATGTTAGTTCATTCTATGGAAAAAGGCAGAATTTCAACTAGTTTTGGTTGACAAAAAAATACTTGTTCAACTACTTCTAAATTAGTTGATTTTTCTACATGGTCGTTACGTATATGCCATGTATATGGCATATTTAACAGTTAGCCAGCTAGACAGGATTCTACACCATGTTACGATTTTTGTCAGTTCGACATCTGTTGAACAAGCGAAAAATTTTGTTTAACTTCACAAAATTGTAAATTTTAATACTATATAAGTCTTTTATTGAAAATGAAAAGTTAATAAGCCTACTAGAAAGAAACGATTGCCTTTTTAACAAATTTTCTGCGGGTTACAAATCGGCGCCTGCACTACGTTGGACTACGATTTCGGTTATCGCTTATTCTCTAGGCAACGTCGCACTACGCTACTTCCAGTTGCGCCACCTCACGTTAAGCTTGGGTTATCAAGCCTTAAGAATTTTGCCTGACGATCGAGAAGTGGCAAGTCGAAATTTCAATAGCGGCGAGATATTTTTGCAATTATAATTTTGTGCTGGAATAGACGCATGCAAAAAGCAACAAAATTCTTAGAGAACCATGTCGCAAAACCTGTGGGTTTTTGAATTTTGATGCGAGCGAAACGAATTTTTTGCTTTTCGGCCCAAAACCAAGGACGATAGAATGAAACTTTTCAATCGATCGATCAACATGCATATTGTAATGTGGGGACCATACTTGACTTGCGTACTCCAAGTGAGGACGCACAATTCAATAATACATAGTTGTAGTTGTTATTAAGCTATCAAACTCTTTGGCCCACCGTTTTATGAAACCAAGCATAGAAGACGCTTTTTTACAAATTCTATCAATATGCATATTAAGTGATAACTTACCCCCGTATTCATAAACCTGTTTTAGCGATAGTTATACAGTGAAAAACATTTTGTTATGCATAAACGTATATTATCATCAACGTTCTAAGAGTATTTTAACGATCGTTAAAATCATTCTGAACATCGTTCCTACTCGTTCCTCGTCGTTGTTTTGTTCAAAGGGGTTGATCCTTGCTCTATACATTTCTCGGCGCTTTGGAAAAGGATCCTCTTCTTCCACTAAAGTGCAGATAATCAAAATATTGAACATGTCCATTGCTTTTATATTTTTGATTACTTTTCTCTTCAATTTTTTTGCTTTTTTAATGCCTAACATAACTTGTCAAAATCAGCTATGGGTGTTGTTACGGTGGTCGTCATATGATCCCTGGTCATGACACTTTTTACTCTCTTTTTTCGTTTGATGAGCTGTGTGACGAAAGTATGCTATGCTGGTGGTCATATGATGCCTAAGCACCAGTACACTTTTTGCTACTTTTAGTATTTTTACAACCGACGTGTTGCTAATAAGCAGGTTTCATTACTGCTTTCATACATTTTATACTAAAAGTGTACTATTTTCGTGCATAAACACAAGTATTGTGAATAAGTTCACAACGCAACACTGGTTTGATCCCATGATTTCATATTTTTGTCAAATCATTTGGTGACCGTGGTGGTGAAAATTTACTCTCTTGCTCTCGCTCTCAAATTGTTAATATACATTGAAACAACAACAATGCATGACCATGATGAGCCTATGACCGCCACCGTAACAGGGCACTTTTTGGCGACAAAAAGTCTGTTTTTCGTCAAGTTCTTTCGTTAAGCTGTCAGCTGATGAAGTGTTGCTTACTGTTTTTAAAAAATTCCCATATTGCCTTAAATGCTCTTAAAATACGTTTATGCATAAACAGCATTTTAAGGGATAGTTTGTGTTCTAACTAAAACAGTTTTTAACGAGTGCATAACAAATGTAATGAATACGGCCGTTAAAATCCATGCATATACTAAGGTCTTTGACGGTAGTTCCACGACTTAAAGCAGTATCTTTAATTTTGTAATCAAAAATGAAATTGTTCTTTTACGAGAAAAGGTCATAGTTTGACATTTATCTGGATTTAAAAACATGTTATTTTTAGAACACCAAATCTCAAAAGATTTCAAGTCTGACTGGAGCAGGTCTGAATTGTCATTAGAATCAATTGTTCTGTATATTTTCATATCATCTGCATAAATAAGCAAATGAGAGTGTTTGATGATGTGAGTAACATCATTAATTGCCAAAATAAACAGAAGTGAACCCAGGTGGCTTCCTTGAGGAACACCCTATTCTGCAACAAATTCAGAAGACAACACGCCTCGGAACCGTATTCGATAAGATCGCTCCATCAAATACGATTTAATCCAGTTTACAAAATATTGTGGGAATCCCATTAATTTAAGTTTTAATAAAATTAGATTATGTGGTAATTTATCAAAAGCTTTGCTAAAGTCAGGGAAAATGTTATCGACCTGGCAACCAGAATCAATAGATTTTAAGCAGAATGTTTTGAAATCGAGGAGATTAGACACAGTGGATTTGCCAGTAACAAAATCATGTTGACGAGTCGTCATGACTTGCCCACAGTGAATTTTCACTCGATCGTACACTATTCGCTCAAAAAGTTTAGGAATCGAAGACAACTTAGCGATAGGCCTATAATAGTGACGTCATTCCAGCAACCATTTTTGTAAATAGGACTGATATAAGAACCGCAAACTCAAGGAAAATACTGACGCCATTAAATCGCTTTCGTGGACCAAACTATCTACTTAAGATTGTAGCTAGTTAATTTTAAGGATTGAACCTTACTGTATGATGCTAACAAAGGACCAAAGAAGTATGAACTCACTGGTGGAGTTCCACAAGGGTACATGTTGGGGCCATTACTCTGGAATGCAATGTACGATTGCATCATCAAAAATGAAAAGAAGCCAGGAGTGCACATCATCTGATATGCAGATGATATTGCAATCATTGTCGTATCAAAGCATATCGAAAGATGCATACACCATACAGCAAGTGAAGACATGGCTTCAAGTGGCTTAGAACTGGCAGACCATAAAATGGAGTCAGTGTTTATGAGCAAAAGAAATTTGGTGGAGAAATAGAGATACAGGTGCACCAGCACACCATAACTTTCAAACCGTACATTAAGCACTTAGAAGTATTGCTTGATTACTGGCTCAATTTCAAAAAGCATCTCAGATATGCCGATATAAATGCGAAAAAGGCGGCAACTTCGCTTAGACGTCTCATACCAAATATTGGTGGTCCAAGACAACTGATTAGACATCTCGTCGTCCGTAAATTCATATGCTTCATACGTCATTTGAGTTAAAAGTAAAATTTTCAGTTCATGGTACGGCAAATGGGGCAAGAAGTCAGCAAAAATTTATGCTTAAATGGTTAAAGAGAAAAATAGACACGAAATTTTTCAGCTTCTGGAACAAATAGCAAAAAACGAATTGCAGATTTGAAAAATTTGGAATCAAAAACCATTAACTCAAAATTGTCAAAGTGGCGTATGGAGCACATGAGTCCCTGTACAACGATCTATTAGCTAGTATAAACATTTCTGTAATTATATATGCGGTCCCAATTTGAGCCACATCTGTCAGCCATAAGTCGTATATTAGGGAAGTAGTGTCGGCACTCAGACTTATGTCACTAAGAGTTTTCAATGCATTTTGAACAGTCTAGGATGATTCTGTAAAAAGAAGCGGCAGCCAAGCGACATGCAGAAAATGCCTTATAGCGAGAAGAGAAAAGCATCAGAAAATAGCAAGATCGGTAGTATACTTCAAAAAAGGTGCGCTGGACATATGCGCTGATACCGATCGTTAAAGTGTGGCTCAACTGGCAGATAGGAGATGTCAACTACCACGTGATGCAGCGGTTCTCTGGGCATGGATGCTTTATTTGCATGGATGAATATTTGCATAAATATAAGCACGTTGATGCACGCAAACACATTATCATATTAATAGATTTCACTAGGCTCGAAAACCAACGAAGAAGCCTAGAAGAAATCATTGGAGAGGCCCTAATACTAGCGGTACTTCTGGAATTCATGGCAGAGCCAACAGAAGGATGGAATACAGGAAATAACATTGTGAAATCTTTGGAGATTTCCATTGCCAAACGCAGAAAAAAAAAACCCAATTATTGAGAACGTAGTGTAGCTGTGGCAGATGGGCTGGGCGCATTACAAAACGGACGATGGATGCACCCCTTTACCTATAAGGTTGTCTTCTATATAAAATATAACCTATTTATATTAAAAGATAACAAAAATCCATTTTACAATTTTTGTGCACGGAACGTAATAGAAGTCACAGAACATGCTTTTTTCGTCTGCTCAAAATTCTAGGAAAGACTTGAGTTAAGTGAAAGGGCAGGTAGGTCGCCAGCAGTGAAAACTTTGGTGGACATAATGCTTAACTCAGAAGAGAACTGTGGTTCAGTATACAATACGGCATACACCAAAGACTACGCAGAACTTCTGATTTTAGACGACGTCCTAGAAGGGGTCTTTGCTGTAATTCGGTTTGCATGAAGAAAAACTCATCACCATTACTATGCAGGAAATCCGGAAACAGGATTTAGGTTTTAGTGAATGAAAGTCCCACACTTTTCGGCTTAAAACGCTTTTTCCCCTTGTTTAACTAAAAAACAAAAGAAAAATTAAACACACACACTCTTCTTATTTTTTTTTTTCTTTTACAGCGAATAATTTCTTACTTTAATTGCGAGACATTGCTTATAACCGCCGAAAAGTTTTTCTTTTACAGGAGTAAAAGAAGGGCAACATTGAGGACAACCGAACAGTAGAACTTAAGTAGCGTCAAAGTCGAAAATTAAGATACAGATATTAAATATAAAACTGCCCTTTTACTGTGATTTCCTATTAAGGACAATTATTGGAATAAGAGTAAAATTTATATTAACTAAATATTTTTTTTAAATCACCTATACTTTTCTATGAACCCTTTGGTAGAATGTCATATTTAACATAATTTTAACCTAGTCATGATTTGATAAAAATTGAATAATAGAGATGAGCAAAAAAGCTTACTCAGAATTGTTTTGCCCTTTAGAGCATCGTCCGCCTTGTCTTGGATTTGTTCAGGACCCTTGATTACTTTTCCCTCGCAGAGACAGCATTCTTTACTAGTCGGTGGTGATTTATTGCCTTCCTCACCACGTTGCTTGTGAATCGGCTTGAGCGTAACAATAAATTTTGTCGTCTCCAATTTATTTGGATTATAGGCCAAACTAAAAAAATTTCAATAATAAAGATGAACATCAAACAAAACTCGACTTGATATACTTAGAGTTAAAACCACTGAGCGTTGCCCTAGCTGCTATGTTTTTTTGTTTTGATGGATTCGTCTTAGTATTGCACGTTGAAGACCACATTACTTTTAGAATTTAGCAAAAATTTTGCCAACAAAATTGTCATTTCGGAAAATTTTTCGAAAATATTTTTTTTTTATTTTTCTTGCGTCTGTTTCTTGTGCTGATTTTTTTATTAACTGCATTGATGAAGCTTTAATGGGTAAACGAAGAATGTTTTTTTTATTGTTGTTACATGCTTACCTGATGTTCTGCAACAATCAGTTTTTTGTTTTATTTAATTATTACACTAAATAATAACTTTTTCGCAAATAATATGCGAACAATTTATGAACTTTTTAATTATATAAATAATTTTATAAATTTTGATTAATTTTTGTGCTGTCAAAAAAATTTTATCAGATTGAAAGCTTTTTATAAATTAAAATTTTTATGTTTTTAGGCTAAGTTGGCATTGAAAATGATTGACACGGAGTGTTTTACTATAGTGTTTTAATTCAACATAATACTGTATAATTTTTCGCATTATTGCGAACAATGTGGATTAAGAGAAACCCAGAATAACAGAATTTGTTTTCAAGAAATTTTCAAGAGTTTTGAAAACTTTGTTGGACAATTTTTAAGGCAACAACAACAACAACTCTGTATAATTTCAATCACCCAGCAGACTAGACAGCTTGTTTCGGAAGTAACTACATTTCCTCTTCGGTAGTCTTGAGTGATTCAGCTGTGATCAATCTACTGCACTAAAGGTAAAATAAGATCATTTTCTGGCCAAAACATAAATTTTTAAGTTTTCTAAAAGGCAACACTTTTTCTTTTTTTAACAGTGTACTTACACCAAATATCACATGTGTTATTGTTTTTGTTTTATAACAGTATATCGCTGAACTGTTTGCTTTTGATCTTGCTATTTCTGTTTAAGATTTATTTTGTCTTTGCTAAGCAGCAAGTGTTCGTGACAGTTCAAAGCAAATAATTTTTAATATATTTACAATCGGAAAATTTCGATATGGCAAAATATGTTACAAATAATTAAAAGTACATTCACTTACACTTACGTGCGCATACACTAACGTACACGTCTGTGCGCAGCTAAGAATACACGCAACCCTACACAGAGAAAGCTAGACGTCGACAAGCTGCTATCGAAACAGACAGCCGATGCTTTCGCCACTCGACTCTCACTCCTGCTTCAAAGCACTCCACCAATCGATGATATATGCGCGCAGTTGACACTCATTTCCAACTCCATGCGTGCGGCTGCTGAAGAGGTGATTGGCTACCACCGCCCTCGCCGAAAACAGTGGTACGATCAGGAGTGTCGCGACGCCACTGCAGAGAAAGACGCCGCCTACAAAGCCACCCTGCAGTCAGTTGTAACGCGCGCTGTTAAGGAGCGACACAAAGAAAAGAGGAGGGAAGAGAGAAGTATTTTCAGGCGGAAAAAAGAGAGACAGAAAAGCGCGAGCAGGAGAAGATTGAGATGTATGGTGACAGGAATGAGGCCCGAAAATTTTTCAAAAAAATAAGACGCCTTGCCGATGGTTTTAAAACCAGGGCCTCTTCCTGCAAGGATGAAAACGAGAATCTAGTGACAGATGTTCAGAGTAAACTGACGTTATGGAGGGAACACTTCTCTAAGCTTCTAAATGGCGACGCTGATAACAATCCCGCCAATAGAGATGATATTCCGGAAACCCCAATTTTGGATGACAGCGTCGAGGTTCCGCTGCCCGACTATGATAAAGTTCTGACAACTATAGCTCGGCTTAAAAATAACAAAGCCGCGGGAGCTGATGGCTTACCTGCTGAGCTGTTTAAGAACGCAGAATATGGTCGGAAGAATGCACTCCGAACTATCCCTGCTAAAGGCGATCCCACTATATGTGCCAATTACCGTTGAATAAGCCTTCTTAATATCGCATATAAGGTCCTGTTGAGCGTTTTATGTGAAAGATTGAAGCCCATTGTAAACCAACTGATCGGACCTTACCAGTGTGGCTTCAGACCTGGAAAGTCCACCATCGACCAGATTTTCACGCTACGTCAAATCTTGGAGAAGACTCAAGAAAAACAAGTCGACACCCACCATCTTTTTGTCAACTACGAAGCCGCCTTTGACAGCCCAATAAAGAAGCACCTGTTCTCCACCATGTCTGAATTCGGTATTCCTGCAAAACTAATACTACATTGCAGGATGACACTGAGCAACACCAGCAGCGTAGTTAAAATCGGGTAGGACTTCTCCCCACCATTTGTTACCAAACGAGGTTTCAGACAAGATGATTCCTTATCGTGCAACTTTTTCAACCTAATGATGGAAAAGATCATCCGAGCTGCTGATCTGAGACGTAGTGGCACAATATTCTACAAGAGTGTTATGCTGTTTGCGTATGCTGATGACATAGATATCATTGGCCATAATACGCGCGAAGTCAGTGCAGCATTTTCCAGATTAGAAAAAGAGTCAAGTCGAATGGGTCTGGCAGTGAATGCAGATAAGACAAAATACTTGGTGTCAACAAACAAACAGTCATAGCGTCTTGGAACCTACATTACAGTTGACAATACCTCCTTCGAGGTTGTGAAGGACTTCGTCTATCTGGGATCCAGCATAAACTCAACCAACGACATCAGCATTGAGATCAAACGAAGAATAACTTTTGCCAACAGTTGTTACTTTGGGCTCAGTAGGCAATTGAGAAGCAGAGCCCTCTCTCGACGAACGAAAATCACGCTCTATAAATCGCTCATCATGCCCGTCCTTCTTTATGCATCACAAACCTGGACCCTGAGCAGCTCAGATGAACGGACTTTAGGAGCATTCGAGAGAAAGATTCTTCGTAAGATCTACGGACCAATCTGCGTCAATGGCGAGTATCGAATACGGTGGAATGATGACGCTGACATCGACATAGTCAAGCGCATTAAAATCGAGCGGCTTCGCTGGCTAGATCATGTTCAGCGCGTGAAAGACGATGCTCCAGTGAAGAAAACATTCGATTCGGTACTCAGCGGAGGTCAATGCAGAAGAGGACGACCGCATCTTCGTTGGAAAGACCAAGTAGAGGACAACCTGACGAAGCTTGGAATTTCCAACTGGCGCCAGCAAGCGAAAGACAGAAATGGCTGGCGCAAATTCTTAGATGAGGCCAAGACCGACATACGGTTGTAGCGCCAACTAAGCAAGTAAGTATTAACATTCAATAAAAGTAGACAATTGCAACAGAGATCGAAAAAATAGCATTTCTGTAACTTAGTTAAATTGAGAGGGCAAAATGCTAGAAATCAATATATGATAGTCGATAAAAAATTTCACCAAAACTCACCACAAAAGACAAATATTTCTTTTTTAAGGATTCAATGCTTAATAGAAATACGGTTATTTCATTTGCATTTCTCTGCCGCCCTTGAACAATTTGTTTGTTTTTTTAGATGTGCTTTTGAACAGCACATTGGATGGTATGAATAAAAACTGAGTGCGAGTGTTCCCTCAAAAATCAATTTTGGGTGAATGAAATCTACTTTTTTTAAGCTTAACGAAAATACTCCAATTCTACTTTGTGACATTTGAGAGGGCTCTCTTGGTGTGAATAAAGTTCAAATTGTAAATTTCTGTTTGAGTGAGTACTCAAGAAAAGTTGAAGGTGGTGACAAATTGCCTCCACGTGCTATTTCTTGTCAGAAAGTAATATTATTTTACAAATATGAATTCAGAAATGTTTAATGAAAGAACGTATGATGAATTTTTTGAAAGCAATGTAGAAAAAAAAAGAAAATGTTGTAGTATTGTAAGTGATGACGAATTTGTTATTTTGTAAGTGAAGCATCCCTTTTTATTTGAGAAAAGCCAGGCGCCTCAAATGAAGCTATAAAAGAAAGAAGCTTAACTTCAAATGGAAGAACAAACAAAAAAATAGTGGAGTAATATTAACTCTTTTGCTTCTCTCATTTTCTTAAAGTGATTGCAAATTTAATCTATTCCCTTCTGTAAATTTAATCCTTCTGTAAATAAATGTAAGTTATCGCCTGTCATCCCGAAGCGTCGAATATTATCTTATCTTTTCTCTTAAAAATTTCTATATTTACCATTCTATTTTATTTTATCCCAAATTTGATGATTTACTGTCCTATTTGCTTATTTTAAGCAGCAATTTGATAACTAAAATTGACATTTTTCATCTCTTTAAGATTGAGTGAATGCAAGAAATTTGAGGTAATTTTTATTCACACCGAACTGAGTGTTCACTCTGGACGAAACACTCTCCTCAAGAAAATCCTCTCAGAGTGTTCACTCAGTTTTTATTCACTCCACCCATTGTATTTTATGATTTTTGTGGTATTGACGTCGACTTAAAATTTAATTTTAAAGACATCTTGATATATTTATCTTGTTAACTTGCGCTAAATTTGCAAAAATTCTCAAAAAGAATGTAAATTTTCTTATTTTTGTTTCAACGATTTATAATTTTCTTAATTTTTCATATTCCATTCCATTTAGGTAAATGATGTGTATTCAAGGGCCTACTTTCGAATGCATTTTGTTTTTTTTTCAGACGATCTGAAAGAATATATCTTTATATATCTCTTTTATCATCTTTATAAATAAAAACTTTATGTTGCAAAAGTAAAAAAATAAATATTTTATCTAAAAGGATGATGTAAGATTTTCATGGAAATTAAATTTTTTGTCTATATAATATACTTTTTTAGAAAGCATATTCTAAGATATGCCTTAAGCTTTTGACTAAAACCACCCCTAATTCATTTTCGTACTCTTAATAAATTTTTTAATTTATTATAATTTTTTGATAAATTGAATTATTTTCTCAGCTTTAATTAAACCCAAAGTTTATTAAATATTTATGAGGAAAGAAACTTAGAAATAATAGCTGCGTTTTTTCCAACATCCAAATCTGGATTTGGATTTTGATTTTCTGCTTATGAAAAGTATTTGAAAACTAGATGGCGTGAAATGCAAACATAAGAATGTCAACAATGCTTTTTCCGATCACTTACCTCATTATATGCCATCTGGCTGTGATGTTTCAAACTGCAACATCACAAAATCTAAATCCATAGCAGGATTTTATTTGTATGGAATAAAGGCCTGCAGCGAACCATCCGTTCTACTTGTACAAACAGATATAACAAGTAAAAACCTGCTAATATTGGTACAAATACAACAAGGAGTAGAACAGAACATATGCTTATATTAAAGAGAGTATATATAAAGAGTTACAGAAACAGAGAAATTGCTCTTTAAAATATTTTCAAGCATGTAAGGATTGGGTTCTGCCGGCGCGCTGCTATTGTTATGCTGCCGACGTTCTTGAGGTCTGTTTTGGGCAGAGCTGTTGCTAAATCTATGTGTGCACAAGCGAGCTGGGAACATGTTTGTTCTTTTTTTTTTTCCTATTAGAATTGCGATCATTTGGTATATTTAAGGAATTATGAATGAAATGAAGCAAATCAATATTTCCTTAAATTTACCAATTTGCAGATATTCTAATATTCTGTTTTGATTCTCAACTTTTTTTAGCTGAGTTTTATTTACATTTTTTTGCTACATTTCTAGCAAGGAAGATTTTTCATGCTATTGAAAATATATTTCATGAATATATTTTTATTATATTTTATTTCAGAATTTCATCTTTTCTATATCCGATCATTTGGTAGATTCAAAGAAATATTTATGAAATAAAGCAAAACGGCTTTCTTTAAAATTTTAATTACAAATTCCGAAAAAATATTAAATTAAATTAAATATTAATTAAAATTCATTTATTTATTTAGAATTAATTTTTTATTTTTAAAAAAGATCAAAGCTGTGAGAATTATAGCACAATTTTTTAAACTTGTTTAAGAAAATATTTTCACAACATTTCATAGAAATATTTGCGATTTTTTTTTAATACAGCTGATGTCTGATCAAGCATGCGATACTTTAAATTATCGGATGTTCGAAATGCAGAATTCTAGACTATGTTAAAATAATTGTGATTTTCTTAAAAGAAATTCAGCAATTGATTTCTGCAAAAGATATGCAGAAAAGTAACAATTTATTTGAAGTGTTTGCAGGATGGTATTGTAAATTAATTTATAAAAATACTTATAATTTATTGAGTACATAATTGAATGAAATTAAATATTTTAAGTAATTGAATTCAAATATTGGGAGGTTTTTTACTTACTAATTCTATTTCCGCTGAAATCCTTATTCTTCCACCACTAAATTTAAAATTTCCAAACAAATTAAGTACTTAGCTTATTATTTAATATAATAATTAGGAACTACATGCAGGGCCGTAGACAAGGGCAGGTTTTGCGGTGATCAAACCCCCCAAGAGGTTCGACATACTTATAAGAATTAATACATTTACGCAATTATTTCATTGAATCACTTTAATCTATATATATAAAATAGGATGTATGTATGTATGTAACGTATGGACTCCAAAACGGCTGGGCCGATTTTGATGAAATTTTCAGGTAATGTTCATCTTGGTACGGTGGGTAACATAGGCTATATTTGGACCCGATAGGTGGCGCTGGGGTGGACTTAAATACTTTTAATTTTATTTTATAACGAGGGGAGTAGCGAAGCACACCGGGTTCAGCTACTACGTTATAAAAAACTTAACAAGTCATATACTGAAGTTGCGTTTACGTGTAAAATTCTGTGTCATGAATTGAATCGTCTAAACAACAATAGTGAAAACCGATGTATCGTTATTTATTTATTTATTTATTTAATCAATGGTATGTTAACCTTACTGACTATATGCTTAAAAAAATGTTCATGCAAAGAAATAGATATTACACTTTAATAAATTGAGTTTATTTGATTGAAAATTATCGTCTTAGTGACTGAAAAATCAATAGAATATACATTTGATAGGTTATTAAATTTTCGCAAAGTTCACACGATTGGTGAAATAGAAGCCTAATTTGTTCTGTGCACTCCAATATTAAATAATGCACTATTTCTTAATTTGTCAGATCATACGTGATACATTAACAATTGTCATCACTACCCTTAACATCCGCAGTTGTAGATGATGGTAGTGATGATAACAGTAAAACCAACAAGAATGACATATATATACTGAAAAAACTTTCTAATTCGAGAGATTTTAAAGTATACTTCAGCCACCAAATGATTTTAAATTTCCCTTGAGCGGTTCCCGAAAATTTAAATTTCAGCACCCATGGTTTTATCGCTGGAGTTTGTTGGCTTACTTCAAATATGCAAATGGATCCTATAATAAGTTCTGCGTTTTCTTTAGCTCTGCTTATGGCGGCATTGCATCACAGTCTCTTCGTAATTTTCGGCACAAAAAAAATTTTTATAAAATAAAATTTTCTGCCCTTTTCATAGGGACTATTTTATAGACAAAAGGTTTTTTTCAAATCACTTTCGAATTAAAGATGTGAGCCTAAAACTAGTTTAATTTTTAAGGAATGTGTTTAGTTATTCATGATATTTTCAAAATAGATCTTACAATTTTGATTTTTCAAAGTTGATTTTTCAGAATTCTGACCTGATGAAAAGTTTTAACTTAATCTTTGAAGTAATTTTTTAGGTTTTATGATTTATGAAGTTTTGTGTAAAATGAAAATATTTGAGAGAAATAAAATATAGTTCTCATCTCCTAAATTTCTTAAAACATATATCCGTAATTCAATGGGCGAGAACCGTTTGAGCGGATATGCAACCCTTAACATACACAATGATCGCACAGTAACAGATTTTATTTACAGAAATCTTTGCTTTTATTTCTATAGATTATTTTTAATAAAAATGTAAGTAAATGTTTTAGTAAATTCATGTTTTTTATTCATTATTTTTAATCAAAATTAAATGTTTCAATTAATTAAATTATTTTTACTAATCCTTACTAATTATACATTTTAATTTCTGTGAATTCTTTTATGAATTTGACGTTTTGAAAAAACGGGTAAGAAGTTGTAAAATTGTTTAACCAAGTGCGGCAAATTTATTAAAATAAAACCGTTTTATTCTTATATTAATTAGCTTATTTTGACTATGTGACTATTTGCTGCATAATGAGCATAAAAACTATAAATGCATTTGGATAACCTATGAAAGATTATCAAAAGGGCTATAAACACCTCCTGAACTGTTTTCGTTTATCTATAATGAGTACCCTACAATATGCATTTTTTTATTTAATATATGTTATAGTATATTAACTTTTCTAATTTTCTTAAAGATGATATAGAAAAAAATTTTTTGTTTGTTTGACACCAATAACATTCTCATATCTTGAAAACTGCCTTAGTGCAATGAATTTTTGTAGATAACCTAAAAAGCCAAAAAAGTATTCAAATTCAAAGTTTTGAAAATTTTTTAATATGTCGTTTTTATAATTTTTAAAAAATGCTTTGCCTTTAAGAGTAATTTCTTGGGCAGTCGCAAACAGAAAAAAGTACCATAAATTAAATCTTAAGCAATTCAGGGCTTTGTAACTTAAACGCTGAAATTTGGTAACTCGCGGACATGTTCGGCATTTTTAGAAACCGTAAAACGAGAAGTGTACATATGTTAAAATTTAAAATATATTTAACTTCTCGGTAACACCGGGTATATCAGCTAGTGTATAGAATAAAATAGCGTAAATTTGGCTGCACATTTTATTGTAAGACAACTTTAAATTGACAAATCAAAAAAATCCTTTACATATGTAGGTACTATTTCTTTGCATATTACAAAAAATGAATCTTTTTCAAAATTTAGCAAACAAATGTAATAAAAAATTACCCAAAGCAAAGTTAACCACTTTTTGGCATTCATGAATATATAAACACAAAATAAAGATATCTACAAATCTATATTGGTAAATTGAAAAAGAGGCGTTTTGCTTCATTCAAAAATATTTCTTTCAATATACCAAATGATAGATCTAGAAAACATAAAATTCTGAAAATCTGAAAATCTAGAAAATAAAATGGAATTGCATCAAAAATCTTCTATTAAGAAATTTTGCAAAAAAGATGCATACAAAAATCAGCCAAAACAAAGCTGACAATTTTTGGGCATAGCTACTTGATAATCAAAACAGAACATAAGAATATCTGCAAATTGGTAAATTTAAGAAAATGTTGATTTGCTTCATTTCATTCATAATTCCTTAAATATACCAAATGATCGCAATTCTAATAGGAAGAAAAAAGAACAAACATGTTCCCAGCTCGCTTGTGCACACATAGATTTAGCAACAGCTCTGCCCAAAACAGACCTCAAGAACGTCGGCAGCATAAAAATAGCAGCGCGCCGGCAGAACCCAATCCTTACATGCTTGAAAATATTTTAAAGAGCAATTTCTCCGTTTCTGTAACTCTTTATATATACTCTCTTTGGTAGATATAAGAAAAAATAACAACACACAACTGGTGTACTTGGATGGTTCTTTGCAGAGCTTTAGTATGGAAATCGGATTTGGATGTTGGAAAAAACGCGCCTATTATTTAAAAAAAAATATTGAAAATTAAAATGTTTTCAAACACAATTTGGCGAAAGATTAAGGTCAATATATTAAAACGTTTCAATATGAAAACATTAGTTATCGTTCCGCCACACAAAGCTTCAAAGCTTGACAAAAATAAATAAAAATTAAGTGTGTTCAATTCTAAAAAAATTGGTATGGTTTTATGCAGAAATCCCCAACTAATGAGAAAACAATTTTTTTGGAAAAAAAAAGTTCCGCAGGTTTTGAAATTATATCATTTTTTTACGAAATTGTTCGTTGCGTATTGCCTGTTAAAAGTGAATAAACCTATTTGTCCTACAATTATTTATTTTACTTTGTTTTGTTGTTTGTTTGCATAAATTAAAATCAATTGACCCAAAATAAACTTCACGAGTTTTTTTTTGGCTCCATATGGAGCTGCTGGTACAATTCAGGTTAATGGGGAAAAAAATTATCATAATTAAATTTTTTACTGTAAGGAAAAAAAAATAATAAGTAATAAGCTAAGATATTTTAAAATAGAACCCTTTCCATTTTAATTGAAAATTTTAAAAAATGTATATAGTACAGATTATTCACTCAAGACTACTGAAGACCGAGGTTAAGCAGCCTCCGAAACAGTTCTGTCTATTCTGCTGTGTGGTTGACTCTGTACATAGTTGTTGTTGTTGTTGCCTTCTTCAAACTTACTTGATCTAAGAAGCTTACAATTATGCATACATACATACATGCGCCCAAAGAAAGGAATTCTAAAAATTGTTGATTTTTCGGAAACTTTAAAAATAAAGGGTATAAAAGTGCGTAGCATTAGGAAAGGTGTTTTTTCCTCCAATTTTTTCCGGTGAATTAAAATTTTTCATTTATTCTTTGTGCCTAAAACAAAGATCTTGGTCTTTTCTGAAATGAGCTTAGTTTTTGCAGAACACGAGTTCTTCCTTGTAAATTGTTTACAAAAGTAGTTGAATGTTTTTATTTTAGCATCGTTGCAGTAGCGTAAAACAAAAACATAATAGTGGGAGCAGTCATTTAATTTTTCCGAACTATCTAAATTGCCTATTTACTTTAATCGCCTATCAACAAAAAAACTAATAAAGGTCCAAGGGAGGTACTCCAAGGATCTAACCGATTTCAACCATTTTCAGTACACATCTATATCTCTATTTCACTACTCTTATGACGAATTTTTGTTACGTTCGGCCAACCTTTGAATGTACCTCCCATACAAAATCAACTTTTGAACGCACTGTGCGCCTTTGGAAAAATATAATGAAAACTAAAGCATTTTCTTAAACTATTTTATGTTCAAAGTTCATAATGATTGGTTGATAATTTATGCGCTCAAGTTTTCTTTAAATAAACTATAGCTAAGTTATCTTATAGTCAAACGTTCATTTTCGCTCTCCTATTCACACCCAGCGTTGTTGAGTTATCTTTTTACAGTGTTTAAGCTCCACTTATTGCTGGTTTACTAATTATCTGTTTTTATTTTAATTAATCCCATAAGATTTTGTAATTCATTAAAAAGCATTCACTTTGCGCGACTACATCTCAATTACGAAGCCATTGAGTTGAAGACTAAAAAGACGCAAGGAAAATGAGAAAACATGCACTAAAAAGGAAAATAATCTTAAGCCAACTATTCAACATATCATTACCTTAATATGGGAAGACCCAAAAAGTACATTTTTATTTTTTTTTTTAAAATTTTTAAAATATTAGTAGGTGAAAAATCTGCAAAAGAAATAAATTTAAAAGAAAATTAAGCTAGTTTCTTTCCATATAAATACATGAAGCGATATACATATATCTTTGTAAATGAGTGTACATATATCTTCGTAAAAGCGATTTCGATGCAATTTTCAATATAGGGGCTTACGGGGGCAAAAATCGATCTAACTAGGTTTCATTTTTGAGAAAATTCGTTTTGCAGCGTACACTGGTTTCTTTTATTTAATAGACTAATAATTTTTTTAACGGGTTAGCGTACATTTTATGGCATTTAAATACGTACGAATGGCATTTAGAGTTTCATTCATTGAGTCATATAAACATATTATCCAGAGTTGTTAACTACATGTTACTATACTATTAAAATATGGCTTGACTAGCTATCATAAGAATAAATGCATATACCACCTAGCAATTTAATATTTTAGCAGATCTAAAATGATAGTAAATTGCATAAACCACAAAACTGTTATTAATATAAAGGGTGATTTTTTTTTTGCTATTTTATGTGATTCGTATCAAGAGGCAAAGCCAAAAATGCTCAGTAAGGTTTACCATTTTACCATAAAAAGACTAACAAACGAACAGCGCTTGCAAATTATTGAATATTATAATCGATATTCGTGCTCTGTCGATATTTTATGGTCGTCATAATCGACACATTGAAAAGGCTTTTCAAGCTACTGTGACCCAATTTCGCACAAGTTTCACTTTTTTGTTTAATTCACACACCCGTATGCGGAGAGTGCGTTCCGAGGAGAATATTGCTGCTGAAAAGGACAGTGTCAATGAAGATCGCGATATGTCAATATGTCGCCGTTGTCAACAACGTCAATTCGTGGCCTTGTGTTATTCGATCACTTGGAAAATTGTACATAAGGACCTCCACATGAAACCATTCAAAATATAGCTGGTGCAAGAACTGAAGCCGGGTGACTTTCCACAACGTCGTTTGTTTTGTGAATGGGTCTTAGAAAAGTTGAATGAAGATCCACTTTTTATCGAAAAATTGTCTTCAGCGAAGAATATCATGTTTGGCTCATTGGGTACGTCAACAAACAGAATTGCTGAAATTGGTCTGAATAGCAGCCAGATGAAGTTCAAAAGCTGCCAATGCACTTTGGATAATACTTTTTCAAAACTAATGAAAATCGAAACGTCAATGGAGCAAGGTACAGTGCGATGATTACCGACTTTTGTTTTTGCCCAAAATGGAAGAATTGGACTTGGTTGACATGTAGTTTCAACAAGACGATGCCACACGTCACGCGGTACCATGGACCTATTGAGAGGCGAGTCTGCTGAGCAATTAATCTCACGTTTTGGAGCAGTCCATTGGCCGCCAAGATTATGCGATTTGACCCTAATAGGCTTTTTTTGTGGGGCTGCGTGAAGTCCCTCTTGTACAGGGACGAATTGCAGCCCTGGAAGACAATTTTACAGCTGCCATTGTGGCAGCATCAGTGGAATGATGAACTTAGCCAAGCGCAATAAAATCGAGCGGCTGCACTGGCTAGGTCATGCTCAGCCGAAGAAAACATTCTATTCGATACCCAGAGGCGGTCAACATAGAAGAGAACGACTGCATATTCGTTGAAAAGACCAAGTAGAGGACAACCTGACGAAACTTGGAATTTTCAACTGGCGCCAGCAAGTGAGGAACAAAAATGGCTGGCATCGATACGGTTGCAGCGCCAACTAAATTAGTAAGCAAGACTCAAAATGGATTGAAACACTTTTCTGTTGAAAAATAGCTTCATTGCCCATCTTCTTTGCATTAAAATTATTCCAGTGTAGGATAATAGAAAGCCATACAAACACACAAAATAAATTAAAGACCAATGTTTACGCAATCGTTATTCCTTGTTTTATGTTAACAACGTCGAAAAGCTTGAAGTAATTAGAAATTGCAGTCAAATAGAAAATATTCGCTTAGTTGTTTCTGCAGCTTATTAAAAATGTTTTTTTACAAAAACAAAAGGCAACAACAATATCATCACTTTAATTGCTTCTTTTCAGCACTTAAACATGCTTTTTTATTACTTATCTTCTGCTACTTCATGCTGCTTTGTTTTTCTTATAATGTGTTCCGACTCGTTGCATGCGTTGCAAAACAAAGTACGAGTGATAAACTACTGAAGGAAGAATTAATTGGAAACTTTTAATGTTAAATAATTTTTCTTTCTCATTTTTACCATAAAGAATTTTTTAATCAGAAATAAAGAAGATATAAAAAAATTTTATTGATTCTAATCAGTCTCGTAGTCAGGATTTTACATGTGGGTGCAAGATGTATTTATGAAGGATTAAGAAGGTGATGTCTATCAAGGTGGTGTCCGGGAGAGGGAAGTGGGGTACAGGTAGTACAGGTAGTACAGGATGTAAGATCAAATACTTTATGAAAATTAAAAAATAGTGAATCTCAAACATTTTGGTGGTTGACTTCAATAAAACTTAAAAAAAAAAATATAGCAGAGAGGGGACTGCCGACCGAAGCAAAAACCTATATATAAATATTAGTATTCCCTGGAAGACGTTGTCCTGCCACGACCGCCTTACTGTTATATAAGAATTTTCATGCAAATATAAGGTTTTGAACTATCCTACATGTAGGATGGATTTGACAGGTCGGATGGACATGTAGGAATGTGCGAAAGCTCATACTGCAGCTCATACTACATGTAGGATGAAAATCAAAAAGTTCTAAAAGTTCCACCATGATCTTGTTCTTCTCTGTGCGTCCTTGTTTGTAGATTTCCTTGGTAATTGCTGTTGGCGCACTTGGCTGGAAATTTTTTGTAAAAGTTGTGAATTCTAATTGTGTAGCTACAGTCGGCATATAAAATTAGAATTATTTTTGTTAAGTGCTTATAGCAATTTATTAATTTTTTTATATAGTACTGAAACTATTTCATTTAAGCAAAAGTATTACAATATCAAAAATACATATAATTTAAGTAATTTATTTAAATTATTTCATTATTGAATTAATTTAAAAAATTAAAGCTTTTTTATATCTATTTATATCATAACACTAACACAATATACATGTTCACCATTTCTATATTGCGTTGTGTATTAAAAATAGAATATTATAAGGTTAAGAAATATCTATAGCATATAAATTATATATAACTTATATAAGAAATTGATGCTTAACAGTTTAAAAAATAGAATGCATAGGATAAGCAGACTTTAGTTATCCAGTTACTACTTAAAATATTAGTTATTTTGCAGGTTTATTACGTAATTTTTATTATACAAATATACGTAAATACTCTTTAAATTTCCTCAATGATTTAAATTGTTCATATATATTAAATAAATATTTCCGATACGGTAACACTTTTACTAAAAACAAATAGTTTTGTCAATGTTAAATATACTCTTTAATTCATATGTAAAAACTGTTTTATAAAATAGTTCGATGTCATATGCTGACTGTAGCTACAAATAAACATCTACAAAAAATTAAATCTTACTGTACAACAATAACTACTCAGCAAATTTTCAACAACAACGCAAAGAGAATGACAAGATCCCAGCTGTTGCGCAGCGTTATAGCACTTTGCATGCTATATTTTCTGTTTGACTGCTAGCAAGATCTCAAGTGGAGGGAGGCATTAAAAGAGACTTCAGAGCTTACTGCTGAAATAAAATTAAATTTAAATTTTTCATATTTGTATTTTGTTTGACTGTCGTGAAGTCTCTTTTAATGCCACCACTTTAGATCTTGCTAGCAGGCAAACAGAAAAAATAGCAAGCAAAGTACTATTTATTTTTCTCCGCCAATTCGGTTCATCCCCTCTAACGCTGCGCAATCGCTGTGATCATGTCATTCTCTCTGCGTTTTTGTTGTAGATTTGCTTGGTAATTGTTGTTGTGCAGTTAGCTTTAATTTTTTTGTAGATGTTATTTGGTAGCTACAGTCGGCATATGACAATCGAAGCATTTTTATAATGCTTTCTATATATGTACATAAAAACACTTACACAAAAAACCTGCAAAATCAATTTATATTTACAGTTGTAATTGAATTACTACAGTTTGATTATCATAAGCGTTCTATTTCTTACCGCCTAATGTTTTAAATCAAAAACGCAAACAAACGACAAGTAAGACATGAGAAGCAACACCTTTTTTATACAAAATTCTATTACTTCTCGTGTCTTGCTTGTCGTTGGTTTGCGTTTTCAATTTACAACACTAGGCGGTTAAACTGTCTACGTACATTTATTATATTAAATTATATATAATTTATATACTATATCTATTTCTTATATATTCTTGTTTAAATACACAACACAAACTATATATGGCGTGCATGTATATTGTGTTATTATATAAAAAGATATAAAAAAGATTTAAATTTTTAAATTAATTCAATAATGAAATAATTAAAAAAATGATATGAATTATATGTTTATATTTTTGATATTTTAGTACATTTAATTAAAAGAAATAGTTTCAGCCATTTATACAAAATTTGAAAAATTGATTTAAACTCTTATCTAAAATAAATCAGTTGTCATATGCCGACTGTAGCTAAAAAAGTCTAAAAAAAATTCCAGCTAACTGTACAACAACAATTACATTTCAAATCTACATCAACAACGCAGTGAGAATGGAAAGGTTCACAGTGGTTGCGCAACGTTAGAGGGGATGAACGAATCGGCGTCAGAAAATAAACCGCATTTTGGTTGCTATGCTTTCTGTTTGGCTGGTAGCAAAATCTCAAGTGGTGGAATGGCAAAATTAGACAAGGACTATTAAAGCGGAAAGCCGGTGATCGAAACTGTCAAAATTAAGTTAACATTTCATACATAATATGCAACCCATGAGAATGCAATATGAAAGCAAAAATTGGCCAAAATACCAAAATGGCTGAGTTTGACAGTTATGGTCACTAATGAAGAGAACACATTCAGCCCTAACACTACCTTACCTAGTTATACTATGGAGTGGTGGCATCAAAAGGGACTTCACGGCCAGTCAAACAAAAACAAAATATCAAAAATTTTAAATTTATTAAATTTAAATATACGATGACGCAAACCAAAGATTTACCCTCTACCAAAATCGTTCAACGCGCCTAAAGAAGTTTTCACTTCAAAAACAAACGAACACTATTGCATTTTTATTTGTATAGAAGAAGATAACTTAATCATTTTGTTTTTCAAATTATACAGCTGTAAAGAATTCTTATTCTAAAAAAGTCCTGTTCCCGTACTTTTTGGACTTAAAATAGTAAAACTGTCAAAAGCGTGAGAATAGGACAAAATCTCTCAAAAAAATTGAGAAAAACACAAAAAAGTACGGGAACGCTTTTCGGCCTAACATTCTCCAAGCTGTCACATAAAGTCGTCTGTCAAAATTAAAAAAAGTTTCCACATTTGTTTGTATTACAATATTGAAATTAATTCCAAAATAAACCTTCACATTTAATATTTCGATAGTTTTTATTTGTTTCAAAGAAGTTTTAATATTGTGCAATTTACAGCTAATTTTAAGGAGTTTGACATTTTTAATGTTTTTACCAGAAAAAATTTCTCGGAACAGAGAAGGAAAATATTTTTATTCTCTCGATTGCATTACTCTCTTTTACCATTTTTCGAACTAAAACCTACTAAAGTGGTAAATTGAAAGAAAACTTTAGAGTACGGGAACAAACCCTAATGTAAACGAAAGCTCATAACTTGACAAAACTGTCAACATTAGAAAAAACATTCTAAACAAATAATTATGCGAAGCTTTTTGAATATTTCCAACTCCATGAATCAAGAAAATAGTACATAAAAGACTAGCTTGTTAATGAATTCACAGTTTTCAATCACCAGAATAAGGATCTAAGTCTTCGTCGAATCATATTTTAATTTTTTCCTTGACGTTTTTTAAACCATTTTTAAAACTTTATGAAAAAAAAACTCCACGAATTTCTTTATTTCTCAAAAAACTCGTTGTTGTTGTAAAAATTTTCTAGTTCAAATATTCCAATTCTTGATTTCCTTTCATATGTAGGATACATTTAAAGTTTCTATCGTAAAAATTAAAAAAAAATTTTATTAAAGAAAACGTTATTTATCCATCGTATTGAATGTTTTTAGTGTTGGACAAAACTGTTGTTTTCCTATAACAATTGCGGTTGAAAGTGTTGCAGAAAAATAACAGCTTAAAATAACAGGTTTCTGTTATTTTTTTTTAAAAAATTATGAACCGTACATTGGCACATCACTAGAACTTGTTTGACTTTTTTGCTTCTTATTCTTTAAAGTGTTAGCTACTAAAACGCTCACTATTTCGAGCTGTTTTCTGATTCGGGGTTCGCTTTATCCAGATTTGACTGTATATGTATTTCAACATGAAAAAATAAAGGATTGAAAAAATATTTAAAAGGCAAATAGTTTGGATTTTTTACACCTGGAAGTAAAAAACATGCTATTTCCAAATTTTTCAAGCAAAACCTCTCGTACATCATCATCAATAAGCAACTTGAAATAACAATTGCAAAAAAGCATCCTTCAATAGAATAAGTCAACGAAACTGAAGTCCAGAATCTAGGAGCATCAACACCAGCAACTACTATCTCTACCGATTCCATGAGTCAGCAGCAACAGCAGTCGGAGACTGTAAAAGCCATAACAGTTGACAGCTGTTGCCTGTTATTGTTGCTGATGTTATATTTTTTCTGTTAATTTTCGCTTTTGCTTATTTTTGTATGGTTGTACTTCAACAGCGAACTTGTTGTTTTTATACACACTGTTATGTTTACTACTGTTATTTTTTTTCTGCTGTTAATTTTCGATAATGTTTTTTTTTTTTGCATGATTGTACTTCAACAGCGAACCCAGTGTTGCCATGAAAAAAAATTTTACAGCGTAACTTTTGCACTATGCTCGTCGGATTTCTCGTCGTATTTGTGAAACTCTGAAAACAAGAACTAAAAAATTCAGCATTTTACAACAAAAAAGACAAATAAAATATTGCATTTTATTAGACGTATGACGAATATTTAAGGTTTATTTATTTAAATAAAGCACATTTTTTTCAAAAGTCAATTCAATAATCATTATAAATATAGAAAATATATTATAATAAATTACATTTTGAAAATATTTTTGAACACACAAACGAAGAGTAAAAATCATATTAAATACATTTGTAACACAGTTTGGTTTAATGTAGGTAAATCAATAAATACAGTAGGTAAAAATTAAATACATAGAGCTATAATACATAACTTTTCAATTTTAAGTCAATAAATGTAAAGTTTTTGCTACAAGTAAATTAACGAAAAAATGTTGTTGTTTTAAGCCACCAAAAACTACAAAGAAATTAGATTTTATTGAAAAAAATATGTATAAAAAAATATAATTTTTTCGAAGTCATATATACATTGCTTTATTAAATTTTTTTATCAATTCTTTATCAATTTCAAGACTAAAACAGTTAAAAGATTTCATACGCACATAATCTTTTGTATGCAGAGTTCCTTCCATTGTGTCTAACTCTAATCTATTGCGAATTTTAGTTTTATTAATATTTCTTTGACTAAAAATTCGCTCAACGTTAGCTGAGCAATTCGGTAAGCTCAAGAATTAAAAAAATAAATTTTCTCATTATTGCAAATGCAGAAGTACCATCGCATCTTTTTTTATTTTAAAGTTGCCATCAATTATATTATACTAATTTTGTTCTTTTCATATATATATGTAAAGGGTGTTTTTTACTGTTTTATTTGACCACCCATTTAACAGCTGATAGTTGCTTTTTGCTTAGTTTGCTTTGTCATTTTATTATGGATCGACTTACACCAGAGCAACGCGTACAAACTGTGGAAATTTTTAATCAAAATAATGGTTCTGTTCGTCAAACTTATCTTGCACTTCGTCCATTTTATGGCGTACATAATCGTCCTTCAGAGCTGCTAATTCAAAGAACAATAGATCGTTTTCGGACCACATTTACTGTTACTGATAATGTGCATCCCGTGAGACGCCGAACAGTGCACACTGAAGAATCTGTAGCCGCTGTACAGGAAAGCATTGAAGATGATCCTAATCAATCAATTCGTCGCCGTTCTCAGCAACTAGGGTTGTGTCCCTCTACTTTATGGAGGATTTTATGAAAAGATCTTGGCTTAAAACCTTTCAAAATTCAACTTGTGCAGAAATTAAAGCCAAACGACCATCGTATGTGCCGCCAATTCGCCGAATAGGCTGAAGCACATATTGATATTGATTTTGAATTTCCATGGAAAATTTTATTTTCAGATGAAGCCCATTTTTGGTTGAATGGGTACGTAAATAAACAGAATTGTCGTATTTGGAGTGAGGAGAATCCACAAGCTTTTGTCGAAACACCATTACATCCACAGAAAATAACTGTTTAGTGCGCTTTATGGGCTGGCGGAGTCATTAGCCCATATATCTTCAAAAACGATGATGGTCAGAATGTTACTGTCAATGGTGAACGGTATAGGAACATGATTCGAAGTTTTTTCGTACCTCAATTAGCTGGCATTAATCTTGCTGACATGTGGTTCCAACAGGATGGAGCCACATGCCACACAGCGGGCGCTACAATTGATTTACTCAAGGAAACTTTTGACGAAAAAATAATTTCACGAAATGGCCCAATTAATTGGCCCCCCAAGATCATGTGGTTTAACCCCATTGGATTATTTTCTTTGGAGTTATGTAGTGTCACTTGTCTACGTTGATAAACCACAAGCAATTGATCACCTGGAAATCAACATTCGAAGAGTTATCGGCGAGATACGGCCGCAAACGCTGCGAAAAGTTTGCAAAAATTTGTGTTTCAGATTGCGCCTTGTACGCGCCAGCGTCGGCGGCCACATGACCGAAATCATATTTAAACATTAATGTCATCAAATTTCTGTCCAATAAAGTTCGTTTAATTGATTTTTTAAATATATTACTATGTTTTATTAAAACTTAAACTTGTATCACTCTATAAAAGACAACCTTTATATAAAAATATATGCAAAATCGGACGTCGGATCTACTTTTTCTGAAATCGTAACATTTTGAAGAATTTTGGTCAAATATCGGAACGTCGGATTCAAGTATTAATATCGTAACATATCCGATATATCGGACCATATGGCAACGCTGAGCGAACCTGTTATTTTTATACACACATAACAGCCGCAACTGTTATGGACAAAATAACAGTTACAAAATAACAGATTGTTAAATAACAACCCAACACTAAATGTTTTACCTTGTATAAATGATACAAATATTTATATTGTAGCTATAAGAATTTATTAGTTTGGTCCAAAATCACTGTGCTCTCCAATTTTTTTTTTAAAACTAAAAATAATATGATTAAGATGAGTTCAGGAGGCAATTAGTTGCACACAGTAATTTATCCCTTTCGTCCTGGAGTTTTATTTCAAAAACAGGAAAATATATGTAAGTTTTGGCTTCAGTTGTCGATATATAACAAATATAGATATGAGAATTCTCTAATCCTTTATTTATCCTAGGATATATTCTGTCCTCTAGACGGCGCCATATTCAATTTAATGTGACGTCACAGAGTCCTATAGCTAGCAAACGATCAAAACGCTTCCAACGTTACCTCATTTGTCAAATTATATGAAATAGTTTAGAAGTGAGGGTGGAACGAATACTTGCGAGTTGCACTCAAAAATTACGGTATTATACATAAAAAACATCCACACTACACATAGTATCGCACGATTTTTAATGAAAACTGTGTGAAAATTCTCAGATATAGCCTGCCAAATTTGCGGGGACATATAATCCAAGTAGTGGCGAAAGGGTTAAAAGAATTGCCCAAAAACGCTCCACTTAAGTGACCATGCTTTTTCTTCTTGTTTTGATTGCGCTAGTGTGCTTTAATATTTTTTGAGCTACAGTGCAGTTTATCTTCGCATCGGATACCACGATGCCACTGCAAATTTTATATTCCTTCCGGCATCAGAGATCGCAGGCAAGAGGCTCAGCCGGACGCACGGCGGGATTTTAATGGGTGAAAATTGATTAGACAAACATTGCTTGGCAAGTGAAAAATTACTTTAGCAGAGGATGTTGCATTTAATACTACGGATCGAAAACTGCATCCAGCCAAGTGAGGTGACGACGCAACGAGACAACCCGCAAACAACATAAGTGACGGATGTGAGAACAAATAAATTGACAACTCGATGTTCCTACGTGCTTTGGAGTTGTTTTTCTCTCAGAACAGTGGGTAAAGAAGAGATATCATGAGTAGGTTTTTGTAAGTTTCATTAATTCTAAAATTCTGGGAAGTGCATATATTGAGTTTAAAATTTTTTTTGGCTTCTAGAATTTTGTACTGTCATTAAAAAAGTCTCAATTAAAAAAAATATTTGCTCCCAATAAAAATGAAGAAACGCTTATATTAAGAATTCAAAATACCTTAATAGCACCCAATGAATGAATTCCTAAAGAAAACAGGACCAAGTAAGTTAATATCAATGCTCGCAAGAGACAGGGGCGAAACTAACGGGGATAAGGAGGGTAAGCTGCCCTACTTTTTATTTAAGAGTCGGCCTAATTGTTATTTTATTGCTGAAATTTGTTTAAAATATTAATTTTTGATTTTGGGTTATAGCCGGGCTCAAGGTCACTTTTTAATATAAAACAATATTGTATTTGTTTTTATTATTAATTTTATTTCGTCCAATATTTCGAACTCCAACGGAGTTCATCTTCAGGGACAATATTAAACATTAAACATAAAGTTTAACACTTAACAATTTGGTAGACGTGCTGGAAGACAAAACGAACAGATATTGCCTTAAACTATATTGCTGCACCCGCTATATCGCCGTTTCGTTGTCTACCAAATTGTTAATTGTTTAACTTAATGTTTAATATTGTCCCTGAAGATGAACTCCGGCGGAGTTCTAAATATTGGACGAAATACAATTCATAAATTCATAAAACTAAGAAGTCGCAGAAATATCACATTAATATTATTTTTTATTAACAATACTTATGAACCCATCAAAGTCTGCCATACCATTTTTTGTAATTTTCACCATTAGCTATTCCAAAAACAGCCTTCAGTCGACTATTTTACTTTAAATCACCCAGCACTCTTTATTTTGTAAAACGAACACAGTCACTTGCGCTAGATTTTTTAATCTGGCAATATACTTTAAAGGAAAATTTCAGAAAGTATATGGAGAGGGCTTGCTTTAATTCATATGGAAATGGAATTTGCACACAAAAAAAAAACACCGAGTGAGGTGATTGCGTGCGTTTTACAAAATAAGGCTATAATTTCATACTACTTCGTTTTCTTAAATAACGACTCTCTTATACACTTCTTCGTAGATATTAGTATAATTACTTATACTATTACTACTCTGAATATGCAGCTTGTAGCAATCTTATTACTGAGCTGAAGGAAATAAAATTCAGCAAATTATAATTAGGTAAAATTTATTTAAGAACCACGCAAAGTGACTCACGTCTTAATGACTAACTAATACTTTCATCAGAAAATGATATATTTGATCTCATTAACTTAGATAAAATTGCAAAAAGGGGTTACTTTTTTAAAAAAAAAAATAATATTTAAGTTTTTTCTAAATGACCTCTATATTTATTATGTTGACTTTATATGATTTAAATACAAATTCTAAATGTTTGATAGTTTAAATCATACTTGATTTTAAATACAAATTCTAGTTGTTTGATAGTTTAAAATCGTTTATTGAGCTTAAGGTCAAAGTTAGAACAATTAATTGTTCTAACGAATTTTTCAAAGAAACAACAACAACAAAGTTTTTTCAATATGAAAAGGAAAAAAATCACTAGCTTGATTTTATTGTACAATTTCTGCTATGCTAAAAGCGTCATCAGAAATCTTTGTGATTACCCGTGCAAGCGCGCGCTAACGCACTGCACCATCGGGGCGATGAGATTTGAAGCGTCAATTTCTCATTTTTTCCTCAATTTTATAATGTCTTATTTGTTGTTGTATTTCTGTTTTACTTTAGTTCTATGCTTATGTTATTATATGTAGTCCAACAGCCTGCTGGAAGTCTGCACTAACAAAGCATGTTTACTGAAGTTGTTTTTAGAATTTTTGCTGATTTTGTTTTCAGCTGTTTCCGTTTGGTCGAGCTCTACCATTTGATTAAAGTTTTTTCTCAATGACCTCTATATTTATTATGTTGACTTTATTTAAAATCAAGTATGATTTAAACTATCAAACATTTAGAATTTGTATTTAAATCATATAAAGTCAACATAAAAAAAATAATATTTAAATGTTATTATACTTATAAACTAAATTCTTACTTTTTTTATTTAAAACGTTATTTGTGTTATTCGTAATTTGAACATTTGTAAGAAAAAGAGCTAATAAAAAAGTAAAGCTCCATTTATTTATTAGTGATATATCACCTTAAAAATAATTAGCTTTTTTTTTGTTTATTTACTTTATTAAAATAATTTTATAGGAAATTATTAAAATAAAAATTAAAATTAATTTTAAATGCTGATTTGATCTTTTTGAAATACAATTGATTTATTTTTATTAAAAGAGGTAACAATATGGTAACTGCTCTAAAGATTTGTATTGGTCGAACGGGTGAGTTACTTTGATAAATTCAGTTATGTTGTGTTAAAAAAATTCGGCACTTAAGGGTATTTAGTCGGTCAAAATACCCAGCTACTACTCCTATCAACATAGTCTTGGTACGCTCCTGGCAAGATAATCAAATAACACCAAATAAAAATAATATAATATAGGCTTTTCTTTAGTAGCGCTCGTAACGTTAGTACGCTTTTTTGTTGTTGAAAATTAAAAAAAACACAAAAAAAAACTTTAACCTTTTTTGTCGTGTTTTGATTTTTATATAGCACTCTAGTAGTACTATATTTAGTGTAAACGGTGGAAGCGATCGAGAGTATTGTCTAAAGATAAAAGCAAACAAAAAAAAAAGAACGCGTTACGATACAAAAAATAGAAATGTTTGTTAAATGCACGAGTTTTTTTATGAAATTTTTTTAATATAATCGGGAACATTTAATGGGCATTTGGCAACGAGGGCGTGGCAGCAACACGCCGGGTCTCAGCTAGTATAGCTATAAAACACTAATAAGTGACAAGAAAATTCTAGCAAAAACAAAAATCATGAGCATATTGTAGGAAAGCCCATTCAAGGTCACTGTGGACCTTGTGGAGCGAGACCGCCATAAGTGACTTCAGCCAGACCATTATAATGAAAGTTGTGACGTAATTGTATCGTACCTAATTTCATTAGCTTCTATACACTCCATACAAAGATATGATTAAGGCTGCGGCTTTTCGGACGAATCATATTGAAATGCTTCATTGTTTATAATTACGATTAAATGAAATACTGATTGGCAGATATAAAATGTAAAAATCAAATCGCTTAAACCTCTTCAGGAATTTCAAGTTTTAAGACTTGTAATGTTTGTTTTTATACAAATTAAAAATATTCTATGTATTAGGTACATTAGGGTGGGTTGATTTAAAAATCGCCCATTGCTCAGTGAGAATCGTATTCTAGGGATCAAAACAAGAAACTTTGCCCGAGGGGGTTTGAAATGACCGACCCCCACTAACTTTGGAGGGCCAATCCAACCATGCCAGTGGCACACCCCTTGGAGCCCCCTGGTGGTTCCCTATACAAACATTTTAAAAAATCACCATTTTTGGCACTTTAAATGTAATGAACCCCAGGGGGTTCCAGGGGGTGTGCCACTGGCATGGTTGGATAGGCCCTCCAAAGTTAGTGGGGGTCGGTCATACATTTGGACTCGATTGGGGCACTCTAAATGGGTCAAAGAGGGATTTCTCAAAATTTGACCCTACAGGACAAAAGTCAAAAGTTGGGGCATTAGAATTCGTTTTAAAGGTATAGTTCCTCGGGCAAAGTTTCTTGTTTTGATCCCTAGAATACGGTTCTCACTGAGCAATAGGCGATTTCTTTGCCTCCCCACAAATCGACACGGCTAAGGTACATACATATTTTCTATTGCACTTTTACAGAAATCATGAATATTTGCATTTTTTTAATACATATGCTCAACCTATAACCTCATACTATAAATATACTGAATATACTCCACTGTCCGACTCCAATTCAATGCAGTAATAAATGCTCTTCCTGCTAGACATATTAATTTAGTGCTCATCTACCATTTAAACTGATACCAAGCAAACAGCAGTAACACCAAGAACTTCTTATAAAAGCAACAACTATTTACTAACTGCAACAGGCAACACTGCAGTGCATTTAACTTTATTACGTCCTTATCGAAAATTCCAATAACTAGTTCGAGATTTAATGAAATTTTACTAAATTGAAAGTAAGTGCGCAGAACTTGATTGAAAAATCTTTATTGAATCCATTAAAGCACTCACCAAGAGCTGGACTGGCCGAACGATGAATTAAGAGTTTGTTTTTTTTTATCCTTTTAAGCAATAAATAGTTTATACTGTTGTGTTTTATGCTTTCTTTTTTTTTTTTTTTTGTTATCTGAACTAATTTAGCAGTTATTGCGTGAACTGAAACGTAACAGTGAGTTTTGCAATACTTCAGTGCAGCCAATATTTAACAGAAGGAGTCCTCTGCTAAGCTGTATAGTACAGCTGTTCGTATCATTGATGATTTCATTGCTTTAATCTACATTGACTAAATTAACCCTTATTTCTTTCACTCATTAGCGGCATGATGAAGATTGTTGTGGAAACTCTCTGTGAGTTCGAGAGTAACCAGAGTCAGTCAGAAAATTGTTGGTTTTATTGGTCTAATCTCCGTCAACAATAGAATGCTCGTTAGGATTTATTCAGTTTTACGGCTGAAAATTTGCCTTTTTACTATTCTGTTTACTTATAATTAGTGTATTGAAATATTTGAAAAAATGTAAAAACTGGTTTGACAAATAGCGCAAAAATGATGATTCTTAAAAAGTGAATATCCGAATAATTGAAATTAAGAACCGGTAGAAGCCGGTTAAGGGTTTTTATAGAAATTTAACATGGAATAGAATACAAATCTTGAAATCATTAAACAAAAATTTTAAAAACCTAAAAAATTGTTGACTTTTGTAAATAACACTGTGCAATAAATTTGGAGACGTTGTATTGGGGGTAACACAAACTAACCCCAAACGACAGTACTTGGCATCAGTAACAAAAGCCCGAATCTCTTTTTAATCCGCTACGTCACAAATATTTTTACAGTGGTTTGAAATTTGATTTTTTTGGCCAAAAATCTAACTAAACAGTATGTAAAATCATGTAAAAAACTTAATTCAGGATGGTTCTTGTCAGGACTTACCCATGGGGTGTTTTTATACCAAATTTTTTAAGCCCATTTAGTTCTATTTTTTTTTATTCTATATGTTTATTCTGCCACAAAAATGCTGTATAATGTGACACCGGCAAGTTGTATAAATGACTAATAGCCTGAACACAATGACTGCAACATGCGACAAACGCCAATTGTCAAAATAAAGAAGGGTATGTTTTCATATGTAGACGAATTTTATGATGTTAACACAACAAAGAGAGGATGCGACAACAATTGTTGCTATCGCAGACTTAGATCTATTTCTAATTTGACAGACGATAAAAGCGAACACAGCTGAGCTTGTTTGTTTTATATGAAATACAGATTGTCGCTGTTGCATTCATTATAATCAAGTATTCGAGAGCACTGCAACACTTCTCTCTGACGACAAGCTGCCGGATTGTCGTCAGACTCCTTTTGCACTCATTGTGTTCAGGGGCCGAATTACAGCATCCGTTATCGAGCAAAATTTGTACAAGATTGATAGGCACTTGTCTCGTTGTGCCCTTCGTAATTTTGCTCGATCACGGATGCTGTAATTCTGCCCCAGGCTTTAGTACCCAGGCTATTAACAATCTTAAGAGATAAAACGTATGTTTTGAGCATTTATTTTTTGCACATTATTCAGTACACTTTACGTATTATTCTTAAGCCGTTTTATTACATTGTTAAATTACACCTTCCTTCTGAGTTTCGTGAGTGTGCTTACAAAATTTTTCACAGAAAACTCAGCGGCTAAATATAAAAAGTATTGTAGAATAGTCCGTATATAAATATTTTTATTCTAAAAAAGTCCTCAACGTTCTTTGTGATTGGACATCCTTGGGAATAGCAACCACAATATTTTGTTGGTTGCAGATTTCCTACACTTTTTTTTAAAAGTTCGCAAACTAAGAGAAATGATTCACTTTTCATGAAAGTGAAAGCAAATCGAACCGATGTGTCATTCGTTCTGAAACACAATTGAAAGGTGTTAACATAACTTCAAGCAGAAAGTTTATTTTTTTTATTTAATTGCTGAACGGCTTTTATTTATTTAATTTTTTTATACGTTAATAAAATTAATCAGCCAACGAATATATTTTCATATTCAACACCGAATCATCCACCAAATTTTAAATTAACGCTTTCAATAATGTAAATTAAAAATTGATTCACTGTCATCGTTTAACGTTCACTATCATCGTTTTGAGTGAAATGTGTAAATTCGCCTTTACACACAAAACATAAAAACAAAGAATTCAAACGTAAAAATGTCTTGTTTATACCGCTTTCAATATAGTTGCTAGAGCTACCACCAACCACAACTGGTGGTGGGGCAGTATGGAACACTTGTCACGTTCACGAGCCACATGAAGGCTCGCTACAGAATAGGTGGAATATAATTCAAAACATTAAAAATTAAATAACAATTGCTGGTTGTTTATGTTTCTTCTATCAAAGCAGCACAAACTCTGCCCTGCGACCACTGTTTTTGAGAAGTAGAAAAAATAGATTATGTCAGAAAATGGTACCAAATTTCGTTAGAAGCAGAAGGTTAATTCGTAGTCTTAAAACTAATTATTTTGCGTGGGAAATGCATCACACTTAACATTTTCCTCTTCGGGTGATGGCTAATTTTTTTTTCTAAAAAAGGTTTATTTTATTTAAAAAAAATTTTTGTATAATAATTAACAATGTTTAATAACTGTGCAGTGCAAGATTAATCAGCAGTAAGCCATGATTACTCTTTATACTAGTTAAAACAAACTAGTTTATATTTAGTCACGATTTACTAGCTCCAAAAATGGTTCAAACCTAAGTAGTTTACGTCCAGCCATAATAAACCAGTTGTAAGACTAACCAAAATCCAACCATATTACATATTGTGAAAATCAAATAGTTAAACAGCCACAAAACTATTTGCCAACTACTCAGAAAAGGTTAATTACTAAACAAGTCAAAATTTGAACAGTAAACTACAATTTAAGTAAACAAAACATTCTAGTTGTAAACTAGTTTTAACCTGTTCAGAATGGAATTTACTGACCCTAATATATTAGTTATAAACTAGTTTTATACTTTTTTAAAAGGACAACTGCTATTTCCTATGACATCGCCATGTTAAAAATACTAGTTGGGTAAATGAAAAAAAAAATAGATCTTGAGCCAATACTGATCAGTTTTCAACTAGTTGAAAGACTGTTTAAATACTAGTTGGTTACAGTGCAGGGAGTTTACTCAATTACTTTATATATCAAAAGAGAAACCTACTTTTAACAGCTAAAAAAATATAGGAAAATTTTTTGCTTCTCATTAATTATAGTCTTCTCTGTGCATAAAATAGAAAAATGTACTGGCTTTAACCCTTAGCGGCCAAAAGAGGTGAATATTCACCAGGCCAAACTAAAATTTATTTAAGTAATCAAAAACTACGAAAGTCATCAGGTTTTCGAGAAATGTAAGTTATTTGCATGGTACATAGAAGGAAGCAAAAAGTATTAGTAGCGCTATAAATGATGACTTTTGGAAAGTGGGGTATTTAATCACCCCAGTGTGGCCGCAAAAGTCAAGTAGTAAGGCATTATTTTTTCTGAATCAACGGAGTTTTCGTGTCAGTAGATAAAAAAGGCAAGTATCTAATAATACTAGAATAATTGTTAAAAATTTTTATCAACAATACAGGGTTGCCAATATTCGAAGCGCCCATTTTATTTTTAAATAAATCAAAGAAACCACAATTTTTTTCTGTTCATCATGAATATCATTTAATTGGGTTTAAGTAGATTTGCTTACATTATTTCTTGAATATGATATCTCGTAAATGGTCGCCATTGGCCTCTACGACATATTGTGCCCGTTTTGCAGCATTTTCCATGGTTTTCTTCAACATTTCGATGGGAATGGCGGTTATTTCTTGACGGATGTTGGTTTTCAGCTCTTCTAGGGTCTTTGGCTTGTTGACGTAAACCTTTGATTTCAAATAACCCCACAAAAAGAAGTCTGGAGGCGTTAAATCTGGTGATCTTGGCGGCCAATCGAAATCACCATTTTTTGACATCAAACGGCCAGGGAACAATTGCTTCAAAAAATCGATTGTAGTGCGGCTTGTGTGTGGTGGCGCGCCGTCTTGTTGAAACCAGTAGTGCCTGATACGCTTTCGACGAACGATTGGCATGAAAAAATTGTTTATCATATCGCGATAACGCTCCTGATTGACAGTAACTCTGTGGCCATTATCATCTTCGAAAAAGAACGGCCCAATGAGCATTTTAGCACAAACGCCGCACCAAACAGTGACTTTTGCATCGTGAAGAGGTTCCTCTTCAATCTCTTGTGTATTTTCAGTGGCATAAATACGGCAATTTTGTTTGTTTACCGTTCCGTTCAACTGAAAATGAGCTTCATCGCTCATGATAATTTTATGCCAAAATTGCTCGTCTTCTTCAGCCATTTCGATGACTCTTTGGGCCCATTTCAATCGACGTGGCTTATCGGTAGGCAACAATTTGTTTACCAATTGAATTTTGTACGGAAACAAATTCAAATCAACACGTAAAATGCGTTGTAAAGTGGATCGGGGAATGCCGAGCTGCTGAGAACGGCGATTTTGGTATGTTGTTGGTGACTGCTCAATACTGGCTCGTACGGCTGCAATATTCTCATCCGATCGCCTTGGTCGCTTTTTATTTGGCCTCTTTGGGTTACCAAGAGTATTACCAGTTGTAAATCTTTCATACAAACGATAAATTGTTTTCTTGGAAGGCGTACTTTTCACTTTATTTATTTTTTTGAAAGCACGTTGAGTTTTCACTATTGACTTGTTTTGTTGAATGTAAATTTCAACAATTTTAGAGCGTTCGCGTGGCGTGTACTGTTCCATTGTAAACATTTGCTTGGAATGACGCTTCAAACGCGGTATGTCATTAGTCAATTTGGCATCACTGCGGAAAGTTACAGTGTTGCCAGATGGGCGCTTCGAATATTGGCAACCCTGTATTTATGAAAGAACAGTTTATATTATTATTACAAATAATATGTAATAATGTAACTCATGCGTATTTATTTTACGTTCGCAGTCGATTTATATTATTAAAAGTATTAGATTATTTTATCTTTCATATTTTGTGTTTGTTATGTTTTACTTTGCAAACCATATAATATTAAATATATTTTTATAAAAATGAGAAACAAAAGTAACATTACCTTAAACGATATTTTAACTTTTGTTATTTTTAATTTTTTGTCATTTTCATCCTACGAAATAAATACAGTTTTTTAAAGAAGCAGTTACAGCATAATATTTTTATTGTTTCGCTTTATATTGAGCATCTCATCCTTAATTTTTAGCCTTTAAATTTAAATACTGACCGAGTATTGAAATTTTTCCTGACCTTGCGCATATATAATTTTTTTTGCTAAATTTTGTTCATATTGGCTCTTGTAAACCATACTTGAAGTTGAAAAACATATTTCAGAATGTCCATGATTTTTTGGAGTCTCAATATTTTAATTTTTTCTTTCAAGACCGAGTTTTTTGACTAGGGTGAAAATTCACTCCAGTGTGGCCGCTATGTTACGGGAGCGAAGTTTGGCCGTTAAGGGTTAAAGAACTGATGAAAGCAGAACAATTGTTGAAAGCATAAGAGTGGAACAATTGCAATCAAAAGTATCGGATTTGATTCGATAACTTAAGCTTGTTGATGCCTTTGCTGTTGCTGTTCACTGGTGCTGGTAAAAAAGAGTAATACGTGCAGAGGTCCGAATATAAAAATATGTGTATATTTCTTATTTTTTGTTTTCTTTTTAACACCCAAAACACCCTCCTTGGCTACGGGCCTGGTTCTTGTCTTCGCGAACCTATATTAAAAATCTCCAATGAATTTGCTTTCGGATCATTTTAACCCTTAAGCTTATCCGAATGGTCATTTTTTAACTTTTTTTAGAAATTTCCTAAAAGTCCACTCCTCCCTTTAAGGTCAAGTGTTAAAATCTTCTACAAAAAATTTTTCTAGAAAACTTCATTAAGGGTCACCGAAGACAAGTAACATCTACGAGTTAAAGGTTTCACGTAAAAGAACGGAATGAATTTATTGAAATAAAGAAAGTGTCATGTTCTTTATTTTTCAGAATAGAAATTCGGAATGGATTTTAGTAGAAACATAAGAAAATTTTGTTATATCTGGGGTAGGAAATAACACTCTCGCACTTTTTTTACCTGATCAAAGTTCCTGAGTGATTTAAACTTACCAATGGATATTAAAAACATTTGAATATTTTGTTTTTTTAACCCATACCAGTCCACCTCCGTGAAATATTTTAAAAGCAAAAAATCGATTTTTTTGCGGCATAGCATCCATTCTGTTGAAGTGACGTCATTACAATGAATTAAAATATTGAAGATCATTTGAATACGAACAATGTACACGGACTACGTCGAAAAATGCGTTAAAACAGTGACAAGGGCCTCAAAAAACGTTTTGAGCGCATCCCAATGTGATTGATGGCATCATTTAATACCAAAAACCCTGTTTTTTGCTGAGAAAAATTATGTTGTTTTCTAACAAAAACTTTGAATTCCAAGTTCAATAAAGGATATAAAAATAACCCCGAAAATGATACTTATTTTCTTATTGATACTATTTTTAACTTGGTCAATTCTATCTCAGTGTTAGATACATCAAAACCTGCAAACATTTGCGAAAAGTAGGGTATAGTGGGTATTGATAGGGATAGTGAGTAGGGTATTGATGAAAATTGGTGCAGACTTCAATATCGTATCTTGAGTAGTTTTTTTATTAAAAATCAAACAGTAAAAAATTTATATTTTGATAGCCCTCCGATTTTTCTTATAAAAATATATATCTCAGGAGCAAGATGTTTCAGTATACCAAAATGTTCGTATTCAAAGCATCTACAATATTTTAATACATTGTAATGACGTAACTTCAAAATAATGGATGCTATTTCGCAAAATTAGCATAAAATAAATTTTTTTGCGTGTACAAAACGTCACAGAGGTGGTTCGGTATGGGTTGGAAAAAAAAAATATGCATACTTTTTTTCATCCATGCGCAATTTTTTATCGCTAATCACACTGAATCGATTTCTATCGTTATACTCTGATCTTTTAGTAACCAATTAGTAACCATTAGTTACCAATGGCCAAAAATGAACCTGAAAGGAATATTTCTAACGGATCTTATAGAAAATCTTTTTTAGAATATTAAAGTGGCTCAAAAGTGGCCGCTGTTATGAGGACGAACAAAAGGAATAAACTACAGAATTCACATAAGCTAGGATTAATGTGACTGTCAATATTTCAAGGCATTTTTAGCACACACTTAAATTTCAAGACATAAATAACACATGTCGACAAAATATCGCAAAACTTTTTTCTTCCCAACAAATCTTTTTGCAGCGTATTAAAAAATTAATCATTTCCTTAAAAATCTGACTTTAAGTTGGAATACTATAAGTTTTTCGTCTATCATAATCACCTCTTCAGTCGCAACGATATAACCAAAAATGCATGTTCATGTATTGTGAAGTATACTCAAGAAACTCACGTTGCGTCCATGCAGCGTTTAACACCGCAATCAACGAAGCTCAAATGCCGATAATGTATTAGCTACACTTCTGCCACTTGTGCCAACACAATCGAAACATGCTTACCCACACATGTTCCAACAGCATCCTTTTATGTGTTTGTATATACACGTATGTATGTGCATATAAGCCAGAACAAGGAATCGTATGCATGCACGATTTTTCTCAAATATTCTCGCATAAATAATCTCCGTCAGCTACTTTACGATGCTCGTCCAGCAAAACCCAGCAAATCCCAACAAAGTTTGAACTCATGCATCATCATCGGGAACACCAAAAGCTAAAGGAGGTGTTCGTTTTTCTGATTATGTTTTTGTTGCTGTCCTTGCATCCGTTGATTTGATACCAAAATATGAGCAACTCATAAGTAAGCAGTAGCATTTTAAATAGGACAACAATGTGTGCTGCTGTTGCTTCTGCTACTGAGCTAACTGCCGACGCCCTCACAGCAGCAACCCACAATGCAAACAACAATCTTGCATAAACCGGAAACGACAAAATACCAAATTGGAATTCGAAGTCAGGTACTTGTGCAATATTGCATTTGTTTCAACGGCAACAACAGCTACAAAAACAACAATATGCAATTTTGATGATGGTGGTCGACAAGACTAACATGGCACGCAGTGTTGCCAGAGCGATATAAATGCTCCCGCAATAAATAAGCAAAAAAGCAAAACAGAGCGTTGGCACTATATGAAATATAGTTCTTACAGAAGGAAGTGTTTGCCAAAACAATCGTAAACTTATGTTTACTTATAAACATACAGAAGAAGTCGTGGTGTGAACGAAATTTTTTTTAAATTTTGTTACTGGCCTTTATGTCAGGAGTGGGCGTTACATAGTGAGGCCATTAAGAGCCAAATTAAGATTTTCAAAACCTTCCAAAGAGCAACACCGTACTTCAAATAAAAACAAAAAACAAAAATAATTTTAATATAAAATAAGGTATTATTATTAAAAAAAAAAATCAAAATTAATATTAATTATATACATAAGACCTGCTTCAGCTGACATCTGTCAGGTGTCAAGCGGCAAAAAAAAAACTAACTTAAATGTGAATATTGCTATGAAAAACTTTCATATCATTGTTTTATTCATATTTAAACCAAAAATTGATAAGAATAATGACAATTAATTTACACGCTAAAATACTCGAACTTTGGAGCTTACACTCTCCATCAGTACTTGGACATCTATTTCGCTGAATGATTAAGCCTGTTTTCTCTACATTCTGCGAAACCCAGTTTGAAACCGTGTATTTCATCTTCTTTACTTTTGATTTCATATGGGCTCAATATCGTTCAATTGGTCGTAACTCCGGGTCATTCGGAGGAGTGTTGTCCCAACAAGTTCTGTAAAATTCTTGGACTTTTTTAGAATAGTAGCTTGTTGTCAAGTTAGGCCAAAACATCACTAGCATATTGTGTTTTTCAATCAAAGGCAAATTAGCTCCTGCATGCATTCTTTTATATAAAAATCACTATTAATTGTTATTTAATATTGCATATTGCCTACCACATCAAATACTTTTTCGAATATTTAGATGACCTTCGGTTTTGGAACTTGCAATGCGCTCTCCCTTTCTCCTCTGCTACATAAAACTCCAGGCCAGGTATTTTATGAAAGTCAGCAACGAAATATGTCTCGTCGTTCATGGTAGAGCACGCAAATTTTGTCAGAAAGTCTCTGTATAAATAACGAGCGCGAGTTTTGCACAACAACTTTTAACAGCAAACGATATGAACTTTAAACGTCTTTAGGCTTGCTCTTCCTTTGATTCTGTGAGCAGTTGAGGCCAGGCGTGGATACAAGGGGGGACTACCTCGACGTAAGTGTTTTCTTTACATATAATTATATTTTGTTTTTTTTCAGATGATTACAGATTATGTTATTCTACAAGCAAAATGGTCCTACTCTTCTCGCATCGCTTCATAAAAACGTCACCCATGTAAATGGGCGAGTGAAACTAAGGTTAATGATATCAACACCCTTTTTACTCTTTGTGATAATGACATTTTTCCACTAATTTCTAAAATGTTTGCTATCTTTGCCACGCTTCCTATCAGCAACAGCTGAGCGAAATTTTTCTACACTGAGACGATCAAAAACATGGTTCAACTTTGCAACAAGAACGATTGAATGGACTCGCATTATTGCATATACATAGAGATATTAAAATAAATATTAACGAAGTTAATGATAACTTTGCCGCAAAAAATTTTGCGCTCCAATCAAATTTTATTAGGGGCTTATTTCATTTGACGATTAATAAATTTAATGACAATTTAATAAAAATTGCAAAAAACATACATTCGAATAGTTAAAAATTACACCGTTCGGTGTTAAAAAAAATAATAATTTTGCGTACTATAAATAAACACCTAACAGGGTACAAAGCAAACATCCTATCTGATATTTACTTTTTTACACCGTTCGGTGTTCAAAAAATATTCTCTTTCGGATATTAAATTCTAACACTTTGACACAGTGTTTTTTAACACCGAACGGTGTAGGACTCCCTGAAACACCGATCGGTGCAAAAATTCTATACAAATTTTTAAGTGTGTATACATTTTGTATTGTTAATTTATTTTTCAAAGTGTACCATATCCTAGTCGTAACGTCAGAACAATAAGTTTCAAATTCCTTTAATTTTTTTTTATTGAAAAGTACTATGTTTTTTTATTGCATATACTTGAAAATATAATTGTGCAATTTTTTATAATGGAATAAATGTGAAAATTTGAATAAATCAACCTTAATTCCAAAATTAGTTAAATTTAGAGTTTTATTTACTTTTCGCTAAGATATTTTTCCCGAAAAAGAGAGAAATAAATAAGAAAATGTGCGTGTATGTGTCTGGAAAAAATTCTTCTTAAAAAATTCGCTAGTTTCAATTCAAAAAAGTGCAATTTGTCTATTTGCGAAAAGACAAAATTTGATAATTTACAACCAACCCCCCCCCCCCCCACCCCGAAGATTTTCCAGATCCGCCGCTGGTTGAGGCTGATGTTTTCACTTTAGCCATTAGCACATCTTTCTCTACTTTTTTGTTTTTTGTGGCTGACTTTTAGCCAATTCCAGCTTTTCTCTCAATGCTGGCATTTTCCTTAATATTTGCCAATACATTTTGTACCGTCGATCTTTCAACTTTTAAGACTTTTGCAAACTGACATTGTAAGATGTTTGGATTTTGCATGTATTTGTCAAAATACACGTAACTGTTAAATCCACGTACCAAATTAACAGCTGATCGTGTGATCGATGACAAAGTTGTGCTATTACTAGTGCCGGCAGATTTCAGATGAAGCAGTTGCACCGTTGCTATATGTATATTAAGGTGAATTGCAAAAAAAAACTCGTTCTAGGCGTAATGTATGAGACGCATAGAAGGGATTCCATATAAATGAAGCTTGGAATATGCTTCGAACGAATAATAGAAGTATACAATACCTTTTAATGTGAAAGGGTCCTTTCATGTCGTTTAAAAAACATTTTCGAGAAAGCGGATATTTTTTAAAAAAGGATATACACGACTAGAATAAATTTAAACATAAGCAAAGTATTAAAAAGAACCGAGAAAGAACCCAGAAAGAACCCAGAACCGGTGCGTTACAGACACTTCTAAATGGAGAGTTAGTAACGTAACGAAGTTCGGAGATGCAAAGGAAGGAGGCGTCAAGCTCACCGTGTGGTGCCGGACGGATGAGGTAGAGGCGATCAGGTTGGCAGGAGGGAAACTCAACTGCGGCCTTGATCAGCTCTCATCAAATTCGGAAAGGATGCAAGGTGAGTGCGATGGAACCCCTGGTACGGGGCTGGTGGGGAATCTTGCAAGGGAAGAACCACCAGGGCGGGTGGTGGGCCTGTACCAGGAAAACCTCGTTGTGTGTCAACTCAATCTACACCATAGTAGGGCAGCATCAGCAATGATGATGCGTTGCATGGAGGAGGATGGAATTGACATAGCAATGCTTCAGGAACCTTGGATTTTTCACAATAGAATTAAAGGTCTCTCAGAGCGAAAGGCCACGCTGTACCAACCAGTAACAGATGGCAGGCGACGGACTTGTATCTTGGTGAGACATGGTATACTAGCGGTACATATGCCACACCTATGTTCCCCGGATCTCACCGTTGTGAGAATTGGGGATGGTGCAGGTGCTTGTATGGTAGCTTCAGCGTATCTTCCCTACGACTCTCCAGACCAACCACCTTCAAAAGAGGTAGAGAATCTGGTAAAGTACTGTGAGGGAAGGAACATTGGAGTGATGATAGGATGTGATGCTAACGCGCACAATACTGCGTGGGGTAGCACTAACAACAACGACAGAGGAGAGCAATTGCTTGAGTTTGTGGAGAGGTACAATCTGTTGGTAGCAAATAGAGGAGCACAACCGACTTTCGTTGATGCGAGGCAAGCGGAAGTCATTGATGTAACTCTCATCTGCAGGAAGATTCTGAACAGAATAAAAAATTGGAGGGTAGTGGATAGGCTAACCATGTCGGACCACAGATCCATACAGTTTGAATTCAAGTACGGAATCCGACGCCAGCGGAATAGCAGGAAGGTCAGGATTCCCAAGAATACAGATCCTGTGAAATATAAGGCGAAGTTATTTTGGCATTTTCCTTAATATTTGCCAATACATTTTGTACCGTCGATCTTTCAACTTTTAAGACTTTTGCAAACTGACATTGTAAGATGTTTGGATTTTGCATGTATTTGTCAAAATACACGTAACTGTTAAATCCACGTACCAAATTAACAGCTGATCGTGTGATCGATGACAAAGTTGTGCTATTACTAGTGCCGGCAGATTTCAGATGAAGCAGTTGCACCGTTGCTATATGTATATTAAGGTGAATTGCAAAAAAAAACTCGTTCTAGGCGTAATGTATGAGACGCATAGAAGGGATTCCATATAAATGAAGCTTGGAATATGCTTCGAACGAATAATAGAAGTATACAATACCTTTTAATGTGAAAGGGTCCTTTCATGTCGTTTAAAAAACATTTTCGAGAAAGCGGATATTTTTTAAAAAAGGATATACACGACTAGAATAAATTTAAACATAAGCAAAGTATTAAAAAGAACCGAGAAAGAACCCAGAAAGAACCCAGAACCGGTGCGTTACAGACACTTCTAAATGGAGAGTTAGTAACGTAACGAAGTTCGGAGATGCAAAGGAAGGAGGCGTCAAGCTCACCGTGTGGTGCCGGACGGATGAGGTAGAGGCGATCAGGTTGGCAGGAGGGAAACTCAACTGCGGCCTTGATCAGCTCTCATCAAATTCGGAAAGGATGCAAGGTGAGTGCGATGGAACCCCTGGTACGGGGCTGGTGGGGAATCTTGCAAGGGAAGAACCACCAGGGCGGGTGGTGGGCCTGTACCAGGAAAACCTCGTTGTGTGTCAACTCAATCTACACCATAGTAGGGCAGCATCAGCAATGATGATGCGTTGCATGGAGGAGGATGGAATTGACATAGCAATGCTTCAGGAACCTTGGATTTTTCACAATAGAATTAAAGGTCTCTCAGAGCGAAAGGCCACGCTGTACCAACCAGTAACAGATGGCAGGCGACGGACTTGTATCTTGGTGAGACATGGTATACTAGCGGTACATATGCCACACCTATGTTCCCCGGATCTCACCGTTGTGAGAATTGGGGATGGTGCAGGTGCTTGTATGGTAGCTTCAGCGTATCTTCCCTACGACTCTCCAGACCAACCACCTTCAAAAGAGGTAGAGAATCTGGTAAAGTACTGTGAGGGAAGGAACATTGGAGTGATGATAGGATGTGATGCTAACGCGCACAATACTGCGTGGGGTAGCACTAACAACAACGACAGAGGAGAGCAATTGCTTGAGTTTGTGGAGAGGTACAATCTGTTGGTAGCAAATAGAGGAGCACAACCGACTTTCGTTGATGCGAGGCAAGCGGAAGTCATTGATGTAACTCTCATCTGCAGGAAGATTCTGAACAGAATAAAAAATTTGAGGGTAGTGGATAGGCTAACCATGTCGGACCACAGATCCATACAGTTTGAATTCAAGTACGGAATCCGACGCCAGCGGAATAGCAGGAAGGTCAGGATTCCCAAGAATACAGATCCTGTGAAATATAAGGCGAAGTTGAGGGAAACACTGACCAAAAAAGCGATAAAAGTACCAGGGAATACGGTGGAAGTAGAAAGTCATGTCAAACACCTTAGCTCGGTCATGGTCGAAGCCTACGAGGTGGCATGCCCAATACTTTCAGTAGACGGTGGTGATCCAACGCCATGGTGGTGCACGGAACTCGAATCTCTGAAGAAGAAGGTTAGGAAGGCCTTCAATCTGCACATGAGAGGGGGAACCCCAGAAACATGGGCAAATTACAAGGCACGGAAAAGGGAACTGAGAGACTTCTGTTCTGGGATGGAAACTATATCAGAAGCATGTAGGCTTCAGAAAATGGTTTCAAAAGACCCATTCTCCAAAGTGGGACTGATCCGAAAAAAAGATGGAACCATGGGAGAGAACCTGGAGGAGTCCATGGAAGTTCTGATGGAGGTGCATTTTCCTGGAAGTTTTAAGTCTGATGACCCGTGGACACCCTTGAAGAAAGGAATGCACAGGGTTGACAGGCTGGAAGCCGAAAGGATGATCTCTATGGACGGGGTGAGGAGTGCTATACGCTCATTTGCTCCGTACAAAATATCAGGGATGGACGGTATATTCCCTGCTATGATGCAATGGGGGGAAGATATCATTGCACCTAGGCTGTGGGGTATATTCGTTACTTGCCTAGCGACTGGGTATGTTCCGAGAGTCTGGAGAGAGGCGAAAGTTGTCTTTCTTCCGAAGCCCGGAAAAAAAAGATTATGCGGAGGCGAAGTCATTCAGACCGATCAGCCTAACATCTTTTCTCTTGAAAACGATGGAAAGAGTGATGGTTGACTGTCTTGAGAGCACCTCGCTGATGCAAAATCCTCTGAGTAGAAGCCAACATGCATATAGAGCAGGTAGGTCTACGGAGAGTGCTCTTCACGAATTGGTAAGAGTGACTGAAAAGGAGGTATTTTCAGGAGGCATCGCGATGGCCACATTAATGGACATCGAGGGTGCTTTCGACAAAATATGCTTTGGAGGGCTGCGGCAAGCCCTGACAGAACGCAATGTAAGCCCAATGATAGCAAATTGGGTGGACAATATGCTCAAACACAGGGCTGTCAACATTCAGAATGGTAGAGTAAAGACAAGAGGTAGAGTAAGTAGAGGATGTCCCCAAGGCGGGGTGTTATCGCCAACCCTGTGGAACATAACTGTGGACTCACTACTGGTTAGACTAGATGAATCGGGCATACACACGATAGGGTATGCAGATGACATTGCGTTGGTGGTCCGCGGCAAGTTTATTGACACTATCTCTGACATCATTAAGGGAGCACTCCGAATGGTGGAGGAGTGGTGTCGAGAACAAGGCCTTACCGTAAACGCAGGCAAGTCAGACAATATTCTCTTACTAAAAAGAGGGTAGGCCTGAGGACAGAACCACTCAGACTTTTTTGAGCTGAAATCAACATGTCCACGAAAGTTAAATATCTAGGGGTAACCCTTGATAGCAAACTGAACTGGAACGAGCATGTAGAAGATATGATTCTACAAAGAGCCAAGAGGGTTCTGTTCCAGTGCAGACGCGTTTGTGGTCTCAAATGGGGGCTAAACCCAGAGGCTATGAAATGGGTTTACACTATGATGGTTAGACCTGTCATCACGTATGCTTCGGTGATTTGGTGGACAAAAGTCAGCCAGAAAACCATTAACCAGACAGAGTCCAACGGCTAGCGTGTGTTGGAATAACAGGTGCAATACGCGCCACTCCAACAAGCGCAATGGAGGTTCTGTTAGGTATGCTGCCATTGGATTTAGAAATAAAGAAAACAGCGGCGCTGTCAGCCCTCAGGATGTTGCGAAATGCTACGTGGCATTAGGGCAACGGCCCTGCATGGTCATATTCTCATCTTTGATATTGTCCAGAGAGATGTCAGGGAGGCGTTTATGCCTATGGACGGAAGGCAGAGAGTAAAAATAACAGAAAAATGTTATAAAACTCTTATAACGGATGGAGCCGTTTGTGAAGAAATCGCTGGTAGCGATATCAGTATATTCACAGACGGCTCTCTGATGAATGGCCGGGCCGGGGCAGTCGTGTACTCAAAAGAGTTAAGCCTATCCTGTGTACTGAGGTTGGGGAGGTTTGTGTCTGTATACCAGGCAGAAATGCTTGGCGTAGTGCATGCGCTGAACCACCTGATAGATGGCCGGATCAGTGGCAAGAAAATTGTCATCACTCTCGACAATCAGTCTGTGATTAGGTGTATGCAACGGACAGACATCACTTCCAGGTTGGCCATAGAATGTCTTACAAAACTCAATAGGTGTGCCCAGACGAATGAGCTCACACATATGTGGGTGAGAGGACACTCTGGCATAGAACAGAATGAAGAAGCTGATTCTTTAGCAAGAGCAGGATCAGCAGAAGAATTCTGTGGACCAGAACCACGTATCGCCATAGGCGACAATATGGTGGCAGGCCTTATTAAACAATGGACGGACTCGGAACACAGTACAAGGTGGGAAGAAGCTGTTAATTGCAGGCAATCAAAGGCGGCCGTGAAGTGGTCTCGTAGTGAGGCAGCAAAAGTTGTCCGATACAATCGAAGGACTTTAAGCTGGCTTACTGCACTGGTCACAGGACACGGTCCCTTCATGTACCATCTCGGGAAGATGACTCTGACCGAGGACGATGCGTGTAGGTTATGCCTAGAGGAGCCGGAAACAGCAGCACACATTCTGTGCCAGTATCCGGCGCTGGCAAGCATAAGATTGACCACTCTGGGACGCCCATTTATTGGCGAAGCCGAGATTGGTCAACTAACCTTTAAGGATATGCTTGAGGTGACAAGGGATGCTTACACAAGGAGCATGCTCACGTACGAGTACTCCGAGCAGTAGTACCCTTTGTCCAATGGGGGACGAAAAGGGACCCACAACCAGACCACAGTCTGCTTCGGCAAATCTCTAACTTATTATATATAAAGTATTAAAAAGATTTTTAATACAGAAAGTATTAAACTTAATACTGCTCAATTGATCAAAAAAATTTGTATATATACATATTTTGTTTTTCAATTTAATACAGTTCAAATATTACAACAATATTTTATACCCTTGGAATCTACTCGATACTATGGTGAATATTGCATTTAATTTTCAGGATATGCTGTTTTGTATTTTAATACAATTTTCTATTAAATTTTAAGACTGTTCAAACATTACAATTAGGGTTTTCACAAGCTGTCATGTTGTTGAATGTCGTGTTGCGTTTTCATCAAAAAATACAACAACTGTGAACATACTCTAAGGGTTTTTTGTTGTATGTCGTATTTATACAAACATATTTGCCTCGCAAAATAAAAAGAAATGGTGTTATGGTAGTGATGTTATTTACAAAATGTACACGGTAATAGCAAATCAGAAACAAGAACGAACAACAGCGGTGAAATTCGACAAACAGTATACATACCAAACGCGATTGTACTGTCGTAAATTAGTTTTATGTGAAAGGCAACAACAAAAAATGTACAACTCTTGTAAAAAAAAAAAACGACAATACTACAATACGACAGCTTGTGAAAACCCTAAATGATATTTTATACTCATTTGAATAAATTTTATAACATGGTTAATGTTGTACTCTATTTTTAATACAAAATCAGTATTGAAAACTAATACGAACACATTTCATTAAATTCCAATACATATTTTTATAAAAAATGTATTTTAATATTTGCCCAGTATTAAATTTCAATATAATTTTGGTGTGTTTATAAGACCGATTCGTTTTCCTAAAACATTAAAATGTTAAAGGACGCGTAACTTTACTTAAAACATGGATATCCTAATTGTATAAGAATCTTTGAAAATTTAAAAGCTTAAAGGATTTCAAGTTTTAGACCGCAAATTAAAAAAATTGTTATAGCTATCAACTAAAAAGAGATATCAAAAGAATTGTCTTGTGTATTACTTAAAATACTTCCAAGATCTTGAAATTATCAAATTTATGGCTTCATTCAAACTAGTTATTTTTTGGTTTTATTCAAACATTTTTTTTTTGCAAAATAGAGATTTCGAGTGCCTTGGTTTACTTATTTTATTCAAGCGAGTTAGAGATAATATTTTTGTTATTTTGTATAGAGTTAAGCAATTCGATTGACTTTTAGTATGGAGTTTATCCATATCTCTTGTGTCACATTCCTGTTAAAAATAACGCAGACGTAAGCTTTTAAGACGCCATTTTTTATTTTTGGTTTGTGAAAATATAATTTTATAATTATCAACTTTTAAATTATTTGGATAATTTTCAAAATTATGTAATTGATTTCAATCGAAAAGGGCAGCTCCATTTTGCAGTCATCTACAATTGTTGTTACAATATGAGAATGAGTTACAAAACTTTTCTTTAACAAATTTTACGCTTTGTTGTACACTGCATTTTAAGAAGTGCGACCACATTTTTCTCCTTGTTAAAATAACTAAAAAAGTAACATATACAACAACATCTTTATTTTATTTCAAACAAAGCGTATGGATGAAAGAACCAACAACAACAATCACAAAATGTTGTCAAGGAGGTCACGCGAATTTCATTTCGCATTCTTAACATGCAATTCCGTGTCCACAGATGTTTCTCAATCGGAGCTTTTTTTTACTACTTTAGTTTCTACACCAAAAAAAAACTTTGTACTATGTTAGAAAAAAAAACAATCCACAAAATTTTTAGGTCTTTTCAGTCGACGAAGGATTTTGAAAGGTGCAATAACAAATGACGTTCTTTTAATCTTCTTTTAATTCATATATCGAATGCACTTGTAAAATGTAAAAATTCATTCGTTCCCAATGTAAATGCCATTTTTTAATTCTATTTTTGAAGAATCGAACTCATCTTCTTTCATTCCAATGTTTGCTTACACTTCTTCACAATACCAAATGTCCAAATTAACTTTGTATTTAGTGCACTCAGTGTTCCCTGTCTCAGAAACAAGATTTTGAGTTCCACAAGTCCGTTATCTAGTGCTCTCTTTCCCAGTTAATTGTATGACATCATCCAGCGCTTCTGCATAATAAAACCGAATGCAACTATACAATCGCCGAAGAAAATTAAAAATAAATTCTTGCGAAATATGAAGTAAACGTGAAGTGCGAGGTAAATATTGTGTAAACGAGCCATAAAATAAAGAAAATAAATTAAGTAGAAATGCAAAGGCTGAATTTTGTGGTAACAATCAACCTTTTTTTAAAAAAAAAACATGAAGAATTTGATATGAGAATGGGATATACAAGGAGACATGCAATTTAAAATTGGTGAGCTTAATTTGATATGTGTTTTGTTATATGCAAGAGGTGCAAACAGTCACCACTCTCCTTTAATATATACATTTATAGAATACCATGAGAAAATTGAAGCCAAGAGCAGTGCTTTGCATTTAACCCAAAAAAGAAGCCAATGTACACAGCAGCGCCTAAGAAGAGTTCAACAGAGAAACAACAAAAACATTGAGACATCTTTACTTCACAACGTGAACGAATCAGCTGGAGCATCTGAATCAGCAAAAACACCCGAATTATCTGATACACCCGATTTAGCTGAACCAGTGAAGATTAAAATCAAAATAATCTTGGCTATTACTCGAAGGAGTAATTTTACTTTGCAAGAAAATCTTTGCAATCTGAAAATAAATATTTGAAAGACTGCTAAGGCAAAAAGGAGTATGATGCAGCTGAAGCAAAGTCTATTGATAGCATAACATAAAGAAAAACGACTAGAGAATTCCCTCGGGAAAATTTTTGCAGAAGGCCCCAGTCAAAAGTTTTTACAAGGCGGCAAGAAAAGAGTGTGGTAAGAGGAATATCTAGAGTGTTCGATATTGCTTAGAAAAACGGCTTTTTACTGCCATTAATAAGAACACTGTAAGAGTGGATTGAAGTATGTACTCAAAAATATTTGTGTGTGAATATTACTAATAACTGCGTTCATTCTACCAATTTTATTCGTAGTTTTTAGCTACGAAACTGATTAGCAGAATCAGCGTATATAAGTATTTTGATTTAAAATTATTCTTTCTTACCTTTTTTGGTATGACTATGTATTTCTATTAAATATCCAAGTATTGTAATTTTTATTTCTCCAAATTTAAGAAATCATGCTGTAGAATATTACAAGCGGACTTGATACCACTACAGTTTTTTTTCAAATTATTGCTGTGTTTATACAATTTTTTTGAAATTTAACTTATATCATACCTTCATTTCTTATATTTAAGTAAAAAACTTGTCTTAAAAACTAAGAAGCTGTTTTGATAACGTTGCAACGAAATCAAGACGTGAAAAATCTTTAAAAATAGTGTAAAAATTCTCTACATTAAGTAGAAACCTCTATAGAATATACAAAAAACCATGCCTATGAATTGAAGCCACATTTTATTAATTGGTTGGAGGAAAACAAAGAAATGATATAAGCATAAGCAATATTTTAGAAGATGATACTCCTGATTTAAAAACACAATCACCATAGAGAATTAAAATTGAAAACTTTTTACATTGGACTTATTTTAAATGTGGTCAGTGGAGATTTCAACTATCCGAAGAAAAGAACGAAGAAATGGAAAAGCATGACCCTTTGACATATGATGGCTTGAAAAATATGGGCAGAGTTATTTGTTAAAAACTTAAAAATGCAGTTGAAAATATTTGTGTCCAGCCAAGTAATGACACCACATATACGTGGTTGAATTATTTATCAGATTTTTTAATGAACAATATAAATGATTTTAAAAATTTTAGCCTGGCATTCAATAATCTTTTGCAAATAATAAGCAATCACTCTGCTTATTTCTTAAAGATTATCGAAAGAAACAGATTAAGCAAGCTTCCAATATTGATTGCGATATTGAAGTGAAAAAAAATATGTAAACGAAAACTTAACCAGGAAATAAAACATAACTCTTATAAAATAAAGCGTAAATTAAATAATATAATCAAGTATTACTTTATAATAAAATTGGTTTGTTTTAAAAATGAAACAGTATTTCTTTTAAAAACACAAAAAAAAGTCGGGCGTAGTTAATGTGACAAAAATTTTCAGAGCACAAAATCTGATTTCGAATAAAAAATCAATAAAAAAAAGTAGGTACATCAAATAAAAAGCAGTAAAAAAAGAAACGAAATGTAAGGGAAAAATGAAATATAACTTAAATTGTAGCAAATGAGATCAAAGCCATATATGGGACATTCTTCGTCAAAACGCTGATATGAATATGATAGTTTCCATATGGTAATTCAACACAAAACACAATTTTTAAAAATTTATTTTCAATGATTGTTTTTAGCGGAGAAGTAAAAAATATTTATAATAATTTTGGTTAATTGTAAAGGACTTTTTATTAAAAACTCCATAAACTAACGCTGGTTTCGTTCAGTCTTATATTTTTCTATTTTACTACTATCTACTGGTTTTAGACTACACAAATATTACACGAAAGTCAAAATTCAAAATCACCGAAAGTTAATAATGAATAAAAACTATGTAAGTTTTGAAAATTATTCTAAAAATACATCAAAAATACCAATTTTCGATTTTCAGAATTCAGAGTACTTATACAACTTCTTCTATATGCCAAAAAAAATTCGTTCTTGGTTCTTCAGAATTTTCAAAGATATGACTGTTTTTATACTTTGCTTGTACTCTTTTTTCCATGTATTTGAAAATTTCATCATTCTTCAGCAACGTTTTTCTTATTATTCTGAACAACAACTTTGCTTAACAAATCAAAATGAAAACGTCGTTTTATATTGCCTTAAAAACTTTAACAAGCCACACACTTCTGGCCCGCTTTCAACGCTTCAAAATAATTGCGCATTCTTCAAACGCCATGTTGGTCTAATTTTTTTTTATTACACTCTATACTGACTTTAAACTAGACTTTTTGTAAGACACACTCGGTCTATTTGTTCAGCACAGTTGTTGGTCAAAATAATAGGAACAACTTTGCTGAAGAACGATGAAATTATCAAATACAGGGAAAAAGTGTACAAAAAACCGGACAGTGTAATCATTAATATTACATACAAATATTCATACCTTTAAAAATGACAAAGAACCATGCATGCAATTTTTTTGGCATATACAGTGACACATATTCGTATAAACGCACTCTTAATTTTAAATTAGCTACCTTCGCTCTCTTTTATTAATGCATTACTCAAAACAAATTCCAACTCATATTGTTTACTAAACTAACGGAAATTTGTACTGAGTGCAAAAACCTGTTTTCGTTGTTGTTGTTTTATATAAATCATTTCAGTTTAAATATTTTACTTAAAACAAGTACATATTCGTTTAAACGCATCAACTTAATTTTCAATAGGAATGGGTATTTATTTTATTTTCAATAATTAATTGGTCCACCATTTTTATTTATAACTTCAAATATACGATTCGGCATCGACTTCACTAAATTTTCCAGCAACTGACGATCTAAATCTTCCCAAGCTTCCTTAATGGCCAACTTGAGCTCTAGCACGGTTTTGTAAAGGTGTCCTTGGGCTTTTTGTCCATAGATTTTGCGTGATATGCATCCCCAAAGATTCTGCACCGGATTCAAATCGGGACTGCATGCAGGCCATTTCATAAGTGGGATGTTGTGCTCTTCAAACCACTTTAATGCCTCTTTAGAAACGTGAATGGCAGCATTATCCTGTTGAAAAATACTGTCTTCATCCATTTTATCATCCAAAAATGAAATGAGAGCATCATCTAACAATTCCGTGTATTTTTTAGAATTCATTTTGGGCGGCACAAAGCAGATATTTGCTTTACCTCTAGATGAAAATGCCGCCCACACCATAACGCTGCCACCACCAAAGTTTCTTTTTGACATACGTACGTCATTGTTTCGCAAATCATGCCAATAACAGCTGTAAGAGTCTGGGCCATCTAAGTTAAATTTTTTTTCGTCGGAAAACACAACATTGTCCCACTCAGTTGACCATTGCATGTGTTTTTGGGCGAAGTCTAAGCGCGCCTTTTTGTGATGCGGCTTCAACACAGGCTTGCTCACCGGTTTTTTCCATTTAACGTTATCTGAGTTACGTAAAATGTGTGCAATGTGCCTCGTTGTCACTGGAAGTTCTAATTTTTCTTTTATTTGAGTTGAGTTCAAAAAACTTGTGGTGGCTTCCTTCCTAATTTGATTAACTTGGCGAATACTCAGTTTTCGATTGCCTTTCGTGGATTTTTTTACTCCATAATTAACACCGTTTTTTAAAAAAGAGCGGACGACTGCTTCTGATCTTCCTAGTCTCCGCCCAATTTCCCGATTTGAATAACCCTCTTTATGTTACAAGTTGATTTGGACTTTTTCTGTGTCATTGAGGTATTTTCCCTTTGGCATTTTGATAAAATCTTAAAAAAATATCATTAAGAAAATATTTTTACATTTAAATTAAACAAAACTTACCAATTGTTAATTAAATACAAGCAAATACTTATTTCTTTAAACCACTAATATATTTTCGACCTCCTTATTCAGGTGCGTTTAAAGGAATGTGTACTTGTTTTTAGTAAAATATTTAAACTGAACTGATTTATATAAAACAAAAACAACGAAAACAGCTTTTTGCACTCAGTACAAATTTCCATTAGTTTAGTGAACAATATGAGTTTGAATTTGTTTTGAATAATGCATTAATAAAAGAGAGAGAAGGTAGCAAATTTAAAATTAAGGGTGCGTTTATACGAATATGTGTCACTGTAGTAGAAGTATGTTGAAGTACTCTTAATTTAAAAATCGAAAATCGACAATAACAAATTTTCATAATGATTTTCAAAAATTTCTATAGTTCTAATCCATCAAGATCTTTTTGTGACCTTAAGCTTTAACTGTTGTGAATTCTTTGAGTAGTCTAACACAAATTTTTTTGAATAAAATTTAAAAATGTTTAAATGTAAAAAATAGTTCAGTGTCGACGGTTTTTGTTTCCTAATTTTCTAAACTCCTAGTCGAATTTTTGAATTTATATCTTTCTAAGCGACCAATTTGTCTCAAAATCAGTGGTTGAGTTTTAAAGTTGAGTTTCTAAGTTGCACATTAAGTACACTAAGTTGCAATACATTTAAACTTTTTGATTTCCAATTGTGATTTTTCAACAGTCTATTTTTTAGAGGTGTCAAACTACCGGTGGCACTATTGATAGTATCGTTAGTTTCATATTTTTAAGGCTATCAATGCTCAATGAAATGTAATAGAATAGAGAGTGAAATTTTGCATGATATATACTTTAAGTTACTTAAATTGAGTAAGGAAACAGACCTTGTTTTTGTTTTTTTACATAAAAACTATCGATAGTTCATTAAAACTATCGAACATCTCTATTAAACATTGTGAAATAACCAAAGCGCGCGTTAGTTGTTTTTCCAGAAATATCAATGAATTCTGAAGTTTTTTTAATTTCACACATAACACCGTGCAACAGTGGTTTTCACACTTGATGAAGACCATATATACGTGAAACTAGAGACCTTATGTAGTAAAACTGCGTTCTCAGTTTATCGCCATCACGTCAGGATTTTTTTTAAAAGGACTTTAAAGTTTCAAAGGATACACCACTTTCAAAAAATTAAATCAAATATTTCCACGAACCATATGATAACGATATGGATATCAAATGAAAGGTAAGAATCTCAGCAATGCACACAAATAACAGATTTTAATGGATCTGGACTAAAAATTTCAAAAATGTCCTTTTGAAAATTTTAAAGCTTAATATCCTTAATATCCTTTAAATAATTTTCCCTGAAAAAAATGTATGTTGAAGAAGAACATATTCTGTAAATTATATGTAAATTTTATCGATAACAATAGCCGCGGTCTGCACAGCTGTTACCTTTTAAGACAATTGGCACCACTGGACCTGAGAAACGACTTGCATCACTGGCCAAGCGTATTGACAGATTGCAAAATGGCCGCCATTACATGAAAATGATTAATGTCTTGTGGATAATTGAAGTGTGCGCTACATCTATTACTCCTTGTTAAAGTGTAAAGAACATTCAGAAAGTTATTAAACAGTGAATTAAAAGCTAATTAATAGTGATTAAACATGGAATGTCCCAATCGTAACAAATTTTGTGTTGTTTGTGGTTTATTCGTTCCTTTAAAGAAATCGCGCAAAGTCTCAAAAAATTTCGTGGAACATTATGAAAAATATTTTTTAATAAACTATATACAAAATGTATGGTATGTACCGGAAGTTGCGTGCGACTCTTGTTACCGTTGCATTATAGGATCCAACTGCGTTGAGCCGAAACAGCATCCCATGAAATACGTTTACCCAACGATTTGGTTGCTTCGTAGCGAGCATTCTGTGGAGTCGTGCTATTTTTGCAAAACGAAAACAGCTGGTTTTACCTATCAAATTCGTGATCAAATTAAATACTATTCTTGCGAATCTATTTAACCAGCAATAAAACGTTCAGTATTAAATCCAACCGCTCCATCTGAAGAGATCCAACCAGTTGCCGATGCCTTTGAAGGCGATTCTCACTGCAACTTTACAAATGATGAAAATATTTCGGAATTTGTACCCACTCAAAGTGAGCTTGGCACTTCAGAACGTCATCTTATAACTCAGGCAGACTTTAATGATTTAATTCGAGACACAAATCTTTCAAAGAGAAGTTCCGATATATGGGCGTCTCGCCCGCAGCAGTGGAGATTAGTTTCGGAAGATTTTCGCGTAACATCGGCTCGAAAGCGCTCAAACATGCAGTCTTTTGATAACTGCTTTGCATTGGATCCACAACTGGAATTACATATGCTGTAAATATTGAACATCTCTTTGAAACCATCGGTCACCCATACGTTCCAGATGAATGGCGTCTATTTATAGATGGTTCAGTAAAAAGCCTCAAAGGTATTCTGCTTCATAATGGTAACTTGTTTCCATCAGTACCTATAATTTATGGAACGGATATAATAGAAAACTATGAAAATATGAAAGTTATTTTAAAATTGATAACCTACGCTCTACATAGCTGGGTAATTTGTTGCGATCTGAAAATAGTCGCAATTATCACTGGTTTAAAAAAAGGATTTTCCAAGCACCAGTGCTTTTTATGTCTTTGGGAAGGGTCGAAGCCGTGATTTGCATTACACTGACCACAAATGGCCTGCTCGTGTAATATATAAACTTGGTCACGACAGCATTGATCACATGCCACTTGTACCGTCATCAAAAATCATTATTCCGCCCCTCCATATAAAGTTGGGACTAATTCGTAACTTCGTTCGCGCTCTGGACTCTGAAAGTACAGCTATGAAGTATCTTAGGACTATTTTCCCAAAATTAAGCAATGCGAAAATTGATGCTGGTATATTATAAAGTTAAAATGTAAAACATAAAATTAAGCTAATGTACTTTCAGGTGTATTCAATGGACCACAATTAAATAAATTGTTGAAGGACAATGAGTTTCCAGAATTACTATCTTCTGTTGAAAAAAATGCCTGGTCTAGCTTGGAAGAAATAACAACAAATTTCTTAGGTAACAATAAATCGGATAATTATGCAGATATAGTCAGGAATTTAGTACAAAACTTTGGTGAAATGGGTGTGAATATGTCGCTTAAGATTCATTTTCTAGACAACCATCTTGACTTTTTTCCCGACAATTTGGGAAATTTCAGTGATGAGAATGGTGAGCGCTTTCATCAAGAAATCGCGACGATTGAAAATCGATTTAGAGGAAAAAGTGCATGCCACATGATGGCAGAATATTGTTGGACAATATGTCGTGACACAGATGATCAGCATAAGCGGCAAAGTCAACGTTTACATTTTAATTAATTTTTATTTAGTTTTTTTATATACATACAATTTTTTGAAACAGGATTAATAATTTTTGCTTTTCTACTAAACTAGTAAAGCTAGAATAATAAAATTTACATTTAATTTACAGAATATGTTCTTCTTCAACATACATTTTTTTCAGGGAAAATTATTTAAAGGATATTAAGGATATTAAGCTTTAAAATTTTCAAAAGGACATTTTTGAAATTTTTAGTCCAGATCCATTAAAATCCAGATCCATTTGTGTGCATTGCTGAGATTCTTACCTTTCATTTGATACCCATATCGTTATCATATGGTTCGTGGAAATATTTGATTTAATTTTTTGAAAGTGGTGTATCCTTTGAAACTTTAAAGTCCTTTTAAAAAAAATCCTGACGTGATGGCGATAAACTGAGAACGCAGTCTTACTACATAAGGTCTCTAGTTTCACGTATATATGGTCTTCATCAAGTGTGAAAAAAAAAATTGAAAATTGTAGCAGGGTGTAATATACGCCTAATTTGGCTGGCAGTTCCTCCTTTGTTGTGAGATCATAACTGATGAAAATAGTTCTGCAGGTCTGTCGTTAGTTCAAAGTTACTTGGTTTTTTGTGCGATTTCTATTTTGCGCACAGAAACGCCAACTATAAAGAAGCCAAGCAAATTCAATTCGGAAGTTTGGAAATATTTTCAGTAAAATAAGCGGGAACACGTACAATCTTTTGGACCATTTGAAGCGTTCTTACCCATTCCTTAATGAGGCTACGAAACTTAAAGCCACAGTGACGCAGTATTTTCAGAAAAGTGGCAATTACAGTTTTTAAACTTTCTGGGAAAGATAAAATCTGAAAGAAATTTACTATATCGGATTTATAAACCTTTAAAAAACATATGCTGTTATTTATACTAGTTGGTTTTTCCATTTCGTTATTTGAAGTGATTTTATTTTAAATTGTTACCATCGTCTAAAAATCCGACAGTGCTATCGATGGTTAATTTTTTTTTAAGACTATTGTGAGTATTGATAGTTTTTTTGAAAACTAACGAAACTATCGAGGTGAGACTATCGATAGTTTCACACCTCTGCTATGCTTTACTAATAGCTAGAAACACACTCTCAATTGGAGCTGACGTTTCGGGAAGATAAAGAGCGTATTCAACAAAATGAGCGAATTCAGAGTATGAAAGTACTTCAGTTTGCATGTGATTGAAAATATCCACCTAGCAGTCTTCCGTAGCTGTGTTGTTTTGTCTACACAAAGTTAGCTTTTCAATTGAAGAATGTATCTTTACATGTCCACAATGATTAAATAGTTTTGCATCTCTATTTTCCTCAAATAAATTTTTGGATATTAAATTTTGCATGGAATACTCAAACATAGACCAACTTGGAAACCTTTTTAAGCTTATCCACAAAAAATCTGCGACTTCATTTAATTGTTAAATTCATTCATTTAAATAACTGCACGCATCACCTTAAAGAATAATGATTTACACAAATCATCTCAAACAGAATTCAAATCATTTCATTTCAGAAAATCAAAATATTACCGAGAAAGTTATTGGTGACGTTTTTAATTAATTCAGCATAATTTTTACAAGCTAGAAGTTTCTTACATTAAAACCGTTGAGTACATATACAAAAAACAGTACATATAGTAAGTGTGTACTACGTAGTATAGGGCTGCCATACGTCCCGGTTTTCCCGGACATTTCCCGGTGCACAGAAAAAATTGTCCCTGTTAAAAATATTAAAGAAAAAATTAAAAATTCATAAGTAAAAAGTGAAAAATTTTTTTGCAAATGTGTGCAAATGAATGAAAATGGAACTATTTTTTTTATAAAATTCTGGATTCCAAAAGCGAAAACTTTTTTTACTTGGTAAAAACAGTACAATTTTTATTCGCTATTCTAGGCTACAAGGGAAATGGGGCGAGTATTATCACTGGTATTCTCGCAATTTAGTATGGAAAGAAACTATCTTAACATAACCACCTTGGAAAGCATTATGCAATGCAATTTTAATTATGACGTGCACAGAACTTTATAAAAATATTAGAACACAAAAGCATGTTCTTGATGAATCAAAAAGTCTGCAAAATATGATCGGGCCAAACCTTTATTTTGAATAAGTTCAAGCAATATTTTGTTTTTACCTCATTGACTGTATGATGTTTTTTTTTTTATAACATTTATAAATTATGTATCTTTGCATACTATGTGAGATATTTTGATTTATGTTTTTTTAATAAACGCAATTTATAATATTAAATTTTATAAACCCAATATTAAATGGACAAATGGCTAAATCAACTACAATGTAGCTGCGGGGCATCGAACACTTGTATACAATTCATTATTAAATTGGTTTGGACATGGCCCTTCAAACACTGATGACGTCTACCTTACACAACAAGCAGCAATGAGGGTAGGTTTGCTGCTAAGTATCATAGAAAAAAGCACAAAAAATTAGATTAACTCATTTTTCATGTAAAACAATACAACGAAAATAAACCATAATACTCCGAAAAGAAATAAACGAAAGTAAATGATTCTACAAATATTTTCACAATAATTTCGTTTACAATAAAAACAAAGTGTCGACTTGTAAAAATACAAATTCGATTTTGCCACATTCAGCTTACATTATGCAGTACAATGTCATTACCAACGAATTTTTACTGGCGGAAAACTATAGCAAGCAGAGCAAACTGCAGTAACCCAGTGGGCATTTTAGCGAGTGCTCCGCAAAATAAGGCATGCTACCACTGCTATTATTGGATTACCTTCCATGATCACTGCATTGATGAGTACTTCTGTAAGGCCTATCGTTTGGAGGTTCCGATTCTTTAAATATTATTTTATATGAAAAAATTAACAACAAAAAAATCCAAAAAAAATTTCAATTGCACAGAACAGTTTGTAAAAAAAGTAGATTTAAAAAAAACAACAAAAAAATTTTTTGCCCGAGTTGGGTCTCGAACCCGGGCTCCCGAAAATTATATTATATGAAAATATTTATATGGAAAAACTCGAAGTCTTTTCTTAAATTTTTGTATGAAGAAAATTTATAAAAAATTAAAAAAAAAATAATTTTTATACACAGAACAGTTTGTAAAAAAAGTATATTTTAAAAAAACAAAAAAATTTTTTTTTTCTGTCCGAGTTGGGCCTCGACCCCGGGCTCCCAAAAGCTTACTTTCATTTGAATTGATACAAAATAAGCGATTGATTCCTAACAACAACGTTAGACGAGTGGGTAAGATGTGGGAGGACCGCAGCATGAGAGGACCATGGTTCAAATCCGGAATCGTTGCTCGTTTTTTATTTGCAGTTGATATATATATTGCTTTTCCTTCTAACGTGACGTCTCCAAAGAGCGCTTCTGACAGGTCTCTTTTTAGCAAGGAGAGCGGAAGGCCTGACAAATTTTCCCATTTCATACAAGTAATACAATGGTGTTTGCAAGGAGTGTGGAAGGCCATTAAAAACCTAACGCAGGTCTGCTAGAAGGCCTTGGAACTACTGCAATTGCCCACTGGGAAGTCATAGTGTGTGAAGAAGAAAATGAGTACCACAGATAATATAATAGAAAGATGTGCCACCGCCATACAAGCAAGTGGCACAGTAAAATTTTAATGTGGATTTATCATAAATCCACACAAAAGCTTTATGAGAGTCAACGAGCGAATTTAAAGCTTTTGAGAGCGAGAGAATAAGTAAGCGACAATGTGAGCAAATGTGAGTATAATATTGAAAAGCAATATAAATGATATGTAAAGATTTAATGCACGAAGCATCTGAATAAACGATGTAGCTGCCAACAAAATGTAGCAGAATTTTTCAAGAATATAATATAAAGATGACTTAATCTGGGTATATTTTGTGTGTTGACTTGGTTTTTTTTGCCGTTTTGCCACATGATATTTTTAGTGTTATATTATTGTAATTGCGATTCCATCAGTTGAAGCTTAGCCGCGAATAATGTTGCAAGCAATATATTTTAAGTTGTTTTTTTTGCGGAAAATTTTTTTATTTAACTACTTGTATATACATATTTTTAATATATTATTGCAAATACATGCTTTACTATATGAAAAGTAGTCAGAAATGCAATTTTCAATTGTTCTTATTTATACAACAAAAACATTTTTTTAATAATTTTTTTAGTAAAAATTCAATATGTTGGACCGGTTTTGAAAAGAAAATAAAGGATATATTCACTGACCTAACGCTAAAGTTGAAACTATTTTTGTAAAGTGCTTTTATTAAAACTTTGATTAAAAAAATTTTAATTAAATATATTTAAAAATAGCGAATATATTTGCATCGAAAGTCAAGGTTTTGGTTTTCATGCCGTTTTTCTCATTCTTCTAAATTCTAAAGATATGTGAATGTTTTTGGTATTAAAATTACTGAAATTTTTTAAATTTAATTTGCAAAAAATTTTTTTCAAGAAAGATTTTCAATATCAAAATTTACGTAAGTGAAAATGGATGGAATGAGCGTGATAAAAACTAAGTATGTAACAATCTAATCTAGGATGCAGACAGTATGTGTACTTAAATTGAGCGAAGTTCGTTAAGCCATTTAGATTTGTATAAATGTCAATTAAATAAACATACCAGAAAATAAGTTTTATTAATATAGACTTTGTGTTAAATTGTGTGAGTATTATAGAACGAATGCAATTCGTAAAGAATTGAATTTTCAAAGATTTTTCGATTTTTTTAAGTTTTGAAAAATATGCCCCCAGTTATGATCCTATAACTTCAAAAGTATTTTTTCATATTAAAAAATTTATACATGTTTGCAAAAGAGACGTTTATATCTTTCATTTAAGCTATCATTTGTATTGATCTATTGATTTTTGTAAAAATTTTTTAAATACTACATTTGTGAAAGAGTTTAAAAAATATTGTTAATACTCAAAATTACCTCCTATACAGGCCAAATATGCGATATCTGATAGCTTTATAATTATATTTCGCAAAGCCTCAGAATTCGGTATTCGACCACAATTTAAACGTTTCACTGATAACATTTTATGGGCGTTAGGCAAGAGGGCGTGACCCCTCCCACACAACTGAAATTTTTGATATAGAATAGCATTGGAGTTATAGGTGGCCGCACAGCCTCGGAGTTCGGTACTCGACCACAATTTCTCTTGCCGTTTCACTGATAGCATGTTATGGGCGTTTGGCAACGGGGGCGTGGTAGCAACACACAGTGTCTCAGCTAGTTATTTATAGAAGCGCGAAGATTTCGTTGTTTTGTTTTGATTGCGTTATTTCTGTTATTTTACCCATTTCAAAGAGTTTACAGTATTGCAAATCCTATTATAACGTAAAATTGCGGTTTAGGGATTTTTAAATTTAGCTAAAAACGCTAAGAACATTGTTTGCATACTAAATCCTAAGTTACATATATGATAATTAGGTTTTTAAAGTCTGAAGAATTTGTTTAGTACGAACTCACCACGTCCACTTTGATGGAGGTAATTTTGAGTATTTTTACTAAAACCGAAATACGTAAATATCCAACCTGCTACAATAATACTTTTTACCTTAATATTTTTGTTGAAATATTTTTTTAACAACAAAGTAAAAATAAATCCAAAATATATATAGAAGTTATATTTTTGCGCACTTTAATATGGGGGAAATGTTAAATAAACGCTATATTTTAAATTCTTTCACAAATGTAGTATTCAGAAAATGTCGACAAAAATCGTACAAATAATCGTATAAATAATAGCTTAAATAAGAGGTATAAATGTCTCATTTGTAAATATTTATAAATCTTGTAAAATAAATTAATACTTTTTGATTTATAGGATCATAACTGGGGAAATATTTTTCAAAACTCAAAAAAGTTGAAAATTCTTCTAAAAAAATTCGAACCAACCTGGAAAAGTCTTAATGATTTCTATTATCTAGAAAAAATACTTTATCGAACTAGCAATGTCGTTTTCATCGCGCAAACTTTTTTATCAAATTGTTTACTACTGTTATTAATTTGTTATTCACTTTTAAATAAAAAATACAATGAATACAACATTTTGTTATTCACTACTATTTTATGAATAAAATGTTCGCTATTAATTTTTTTATTAATTTTTTATTCATTATTATTTTTTTATTCATTATTAATTTTGTATTCATTATAAATTTCGTATTCATTTCTAAGTTTTCATTCACTTTTGAATAATAACTAAAATGAAAAAATCTTGTTATTCACTTTTGAATAATGAACTAAATTAATAATAAATAAAAAATTAATAATGACTGTAACATTAATAATGAATAACACATGAATAGGCAATGAATCAATAAATAATAATGCACAAAAAATTAGTTATTGAAAAATTTGAAATTATTTTTGAATTGCATTCGTTGTAAATGGCATTCATATAAATAAAAAAATAATTAATTATTCTGAATAACGAAAAAAATAATTGAAATTAATTACTAAGCAATTTTTTAAATATCAATGAGAATTAAAAATTTTATTTTTAAACAATTTTGAATTCATTGGATGGATTTGTATGTCGTTATTCAGTTTTCCTTAAGATTCTGAATGTATATGCAGATTTTACTGCTCTGGCTGATTCAATCAAAAATAGTCAATATTAAGAGAAAGCAGTGAATAAGAAAATCGGCTTCGCACAAAATAAGAAAATCATCATGAAAATAATGCAAGCAAACAAAAACATTTGTTGCTGTCAAGCAGAGATCACAATTGCTTGGTTCCAACAGCAACAATGGAAAAAACAATTACAACATAAAATTTCACGCCTCCGCTAGCTATGAGAAACCATGCAGTGGTGATCTGTGCTGTGAAGCATTGTGGAGTGACGAGAGAAAGAGCATTTCAGAGAGAATGTGCATGCAAACGTTGGAAACTTTTCTCTCAAGAAAGCTTTTTCATCGCGCTCACAAAAGCTTACGTATTGATCTGAAAAATATTTGTTACTTTTTAATGTTCTACGTGGCACATCTTTATACTATATAATCTTTGTGAGTACACTTGCGAAGTTATTGCCCGAATTTACGAACAACAACATTCGTGCATTTCACATAGTATTTATAAGTATAATAAAGATCTTACCAATTGTGGTTGGTTGATTGTATAAAGTTTACGAATCCAAAACTTTTTCGAGGCGGCCAACGAAACAAATTCTGATATGTATAGTAGGGCGTATCGAAAAATTTAGATTGTATTCTAAGAGGTCTTAAAAGTTTCATAGGGTGGTCAAGATCTCTCAAAAAAATTTTAGGAAATGGAAAAAATTAGGACGACAAAGTCCTCTCCCGCAAGGAAAAAGTATTTTTTTTAAGAAAAACAGCAAAAAATCACGATTTCCAAATGCTTTAATTTTTGTAAAAAACCTGCATATGTCTTAAAGAAAATGTAATAAAGCCTTTGACTAACAATATCCTGTCAAACACAGTGCCTTTCTCTATTTTTACCCACAAGGTCCTGTGTGAAGGATATTCGATTCTAAAGGCTTACTTGAGGTTGCACAGAACTTTTGATTGCTATCTGATTGTCTAAATTTTGTCGATTTTTATTATTGCGTTGACGTTTTCCTTAGATTTGTCGAATTAATAATTTGTATATTTTTCGCATATGCATTTTCTTGTTTTGGAGAAATTGTATACTTGAATGCAATTTTTTTACTTTTTCAAAAAAATTAATATAAGGTTTTATATCCCGGGCACCAGAAGCGGTACCGAAGATAATTTCCTTAATTTAGATTCTTCAAATATTTCTGAACAACACCCTGTCCAAAAATATCAATTTACAACACCAGGTTAAGAACACGATTTTTTTTTCCTTTTTTTGATTTTTTAAAAAAGTTTCCTTCCTTAAGAATTTTATTATTTCGTTAAAACACCTCAACTCAGCATTCATAAAAACCTTATACTACAATTTTGAGTTTCTGAGTTTGCCATTCGATGGGTCTCAATTGACTTAACAATTGTTGTTATGAAGTCTTTTAATGAAATAACAACCATAAAGAAAATGTAAACAAAATTGTTATATTTCATGCTTGAAGTAACTTTTTTGTATATCAAAATAGAAAAAAAAAATAATGTAATTTTCCTGCTGTTTTAAAAAAAGATAGTTTTAGGCGGGGTTTCGTTTAAAAAAAATTGCAGAATCCGAATTGAGAAAATTATCTTCGGTACCACATCTGGTGCCCGAGACATAAAACTTTATATTAATTTTTTTGAAAAAGTTAAAAATTGCATTCAAGTATATATTTCTCTAAAACAGAAAAATGCATATGCAGAAAATATGCAAACTATTAGTTCGCCAAATTTAAGGAAATCGATAACATTTTAATCAATATCACCAAAATTAAGGCAATCAGATAACAATTAAAAGTTTTTTGCTATCTCGAGTGCACCTTTAGATTCGAATATCTTTCACACAGGGCACTCTGGGTAAGAACAAAGAGTGGCATCGTGTTAACCAAAATATTGTTAGTTAAAGTCTATATTTACTTTTGCTTTAAGACTTATGTAGTTTTTCTTACAAAAATTAAAGCATTTTGAGATCGTGATTTTGGACTGTTTTTCTCAAAAAAAACTTCGTCCTTGCGGGAGAGGAAGAGATACTTATTTTTTCTAAATTTTTTTTTTTGGGAGATCCTGACCACCCCATGCAACTTTTGAGACCTATTAGGATATGAAATTCAAAAATTGTAATTCGATACGCCCTAATGTATTGTACTATTTACCAAATATTTTTACAAACACCCTACGAATAGCCTCTGTTCGTTTTTCTACAATGATTTTATTCGCTTATTTATTCTATCTACTTTTTTGAGTGTAGTTCCTACATATACATACTTATGCACACACAAACATGTATATAAATATTTGAAGGCGAGTATTTTGTGGTTTAACCAACTGTTTTGCTGCTTCAAAGCTATATTTTGTATATTTTAAATATTTAAGATGTTCAACACAAAATTCTAAGTGCAATATTAAAACTGAAACTAAAGTACATTCCAAAACTAAGATATAGTTATTTATTGAAACTTTAATTTTTTCTCGATAAATGAAAATTAATAAATTGTTGCGAAAACTTTTAGTTATTTTAAACTACGAAGAGGTTGTGTGTATTTGTACAAAAATTTTAACTTAAATATAGGTTTTGTATTAATTTTAAATTTAATATCTCCACGTGTACTGCGTAACTTTGTCAGTCTGTTTGTGATGCCGATAAGGAAGCATGGCAGGTATAGAAAAGTATAAATATTCTTGATCCGCATCACCTCATGAGTCGATTTTTTTATATCCATCTTTCAGTGATCACGATAACAGCCAAAACTTTGGAGTTATTTTTAGGAAATTTTAATACTAAAAAATAGACATCAAGATCAAAAATAAGCAAAATCGGTTAAAAGCCACGCCTATATATATATATAAAAAACCCTTAGGGCCAGTTTTGTAATCAAAACTTAAGTTTTTAGCCATACTCAGGTTAAAGTTAAGTCTAGAAGTTCGACTTAAGTCTTCGAATCAACTGAAGTATGGTAGAAAAGTTTATTCAATGACTTAAGTCGCCAAATTTCTAGACTTAACTTAATCTTAAGTATGGGAAAAGATTAAGACAAAGAGACTTTACCAAAACCATCAGTACTCTATAAATTCCACAAAAATCAATCTTATGACTTCAAATTTTCACATAAGCTTTAAACCTTCACTCGTGGAATTATGGAATTTCGTATACGGCTGCCATTAAAGAGGCTGTAATAACCATACTGGAGTTATTATATACGAAAAGAAGTTGCCTTGGCTAAAAGTTTGTTGCAAGAACTTTATGAGCGCTCTCAAAATCCTAAACAAAAACGACAATTTTTGTCAGCGTCTTTTGCAAATAAAAGCTGTAGTGATACATTCAATTATGTGGCTACTGCAATTAAATTTTAATTATTGCGTCTAGACTCTAGATTAAGTTAAATAGGGCTATTGTAGCCTGGATATGTGTTCGTTAGTCTTTAAGTATTTAAGTATTTAATGAAAAAGAGTTAAGTTATACATTATTTTACGTGCTAACAATATAGAAAGAACAATCTACGAATGGCGGAAACCAAAAACGGAAAACTGACAAGTCATACACAGGGTTGCCATATATATTGGGGGTTGGAATTAATTTTAAAGGTTTTTTTTCGGTTTTTGAGCATTTATTTAGAAACAACGGTACAATGTATATTATTCAAAGTATTGTCCATCGTTAGCTACAACATTTTCCCATCTTTCTGGCAGCATATGGATTCCGCGCCGGAAGAACGATTCGTCTTTTGAGGCAATCCACGAATCGACCCATTTTTTGGTATCCTCGTAAGAAGTGAAGCGCTGCTCAGCCAAGCCATGCGTCATCGATCTGAATAGGTGGTAGTCGGAAGGGGCTATGTCTGGGCTATAAGGCGGGTGGGGTAGCACATCCCAATTCAGCGCCTCCAACGTTTCCTTGACGGTTCTTGCAACATGTGGCCGTGCGTTGTCATGTTGAAAAACCACTTTGTCGTGTCTTTTGGCATATTCCGGCCGTTAAACCTTTAATGCTCGGCTCAATTGCATCAATTGTTGTTGGTAGCGTTCCCCAGTGATGGTTTCGTTAGGTTTTAGCAGCTCATAGTACACGACACCCTTCTGATCCCACCAAATACACAGCATAAGCTTGGCGCCATGAATATTCGGCTTGGCCCTCGATGTTGATGCATGGCCGGGTGGTCCCCACGATTTTTTTCGCTTAGGATTATCGTAATGGATCCACTTTTCATCGCCAGTGACAATACGATGCAAAAAACTCTTCCTTTTATGCCGTTGAAGCAGTTGTTCGCACATGCAAAATCGCCGTTCAACGTCTCTCGGCTTCAACTGGTACGGCACCCAATTTCCTTGCTTTTGAATCATTCCCATGGCCTTCAAGCGTTTGCCGACCGTTGATAAGTCGACTCCCAATGATTCTGACAATTCTTGAAGGGTTTGACACGGGTCTTCATCGAGCAAAGCCTCCAATTCCTCATCTTCAAACTTTTTCGGCTGGCCCGGACGCTCTTTGTCTTCCGTATCAAAATCACCACTTTTAAACCGACGGAACCAGTACTCACAAGTAGAAATCGATGGAGCATAGTCCCCGTAAGCCTCAGTAAGCGTGCGTTGTGCTTCAACCGCTTTTTTCTTCAAATGGAAGCACAAAAATAAACCTTCCCGCAAATTGCGTTTTGTTGGAACGAAAGTCGACATGTTCACAGAGAAAACAATATATGTTGTTTACACTTCAGTGGAATGACACATACTAAAAAATGAAGCTTAGACACTGTGCTTTGAAATGAATACAGTCACAAGTGTGCCCGATGCGATCTATTGATAGTTACGCCATCTCTTAGAAAACCTTTAAAACTAATTCCAACCCCAATAGTAGAACCTAAGTTCCAAAAAGAATTAATGTTCAAACATAATATTTTACGCATAAGCTTTTATTATTGCAACGTACTCTGAGTATCATATTTGGATAAAAACAACGTCCTATAAAGGTGACGTCATACAAATAATACAACATTTAAAACTTAAAATATACTGAAATACAACTGTAAGGGTATTTTAACATCGGTCAAGTCAAAGATAATTTCTTACTAGTACCTATTATATTATTTTTGCAAGTTTTATTTGTTAAAAATTTTTTAATGAAGGTTAAACAAAGGTCAAATATTAAAAATCTTAATATCTCTATATTTTGATCTGATTTGGAAAAACCGAGTATGCAACTAAATTATACTACAAAATGTCTTTTCAAAAATTGCATATTTACCTACAGTTTAACTATTACATTTTTTTTACATAATTCGTTAAGTTTTTGGGAATTATTTCGGTAAAACTTTCTGTGTTCATTCTAGCCCTTGCGATCTTTAAATTATATTGTGGAGGTGTGACCAGAAAGGGTTAGAATAATAAAACCCTCGATTCTTATTTAAATCCAAAAAAAATTTGGATTGACAACAGCTCAGATATTGCTTCTCTTAATATGTATAAGCTTGAAGTACAGAAACAGTATTTGAAGCAAGAAATAATTGTGCGAAATCTTGTGCGAAAAGGAACCTTTGTGTTTAGAACCTTAGGAGGGATTCCAGAGACACCCTGACTACATCTTTAAGCGACGGTAATGTCCATGAGCCTAGGTATTTTAGTCTCGATCTAAGTAGGGCGGGGCATGTGCATAGTAGGTGCTCCAGGGTCTCCACTGTATCCGGTTTCTTGCACTTCCTGCAGTTGTCATCCGTGGTGATGCCAAGCTTCCTCGCGTGGGCTGCCGTCATGCAGTGACCAGTGAGCGTGCCCACTAGTGTCCTGCAATCTTTGCGCGGGCGTGTCAAGATGAACAGAGTTCGTTTTTCGCATTGTGCATTGCACATGATTTTCGAGATTTTGCACGATGTCGTATCTCTCCATCTATGATTCACTGCTTGTGTGGCTCTTCTTTCGAGGTTCCTGTACAACTCTTGTAGCGGAGTAAGTACATGTTCTGCGAGTTCTGATTCCAATCCGGCGCCTTCCTTTGCTAAACTATTTGCCATCTCGTTTCCCTCAATGCCCCGGTGGCTAGGGACCCAGTAGATGCGCACTCTCTTCGAAGCGCATAGTGCATCTAGTGCATCTCTGCCAGCCATGACACTTTTGGACTTGATGCTAGCGGAGTGCATGGATTTAATCGCCGCTTGACTGTCAACGAAAATGTTGATGTAAAAGTGTTGTGTGTTCATGCTGAGGGCTATCTCAGCAGCCTTCCTTATGGCAAATATTTCCGCCTGGAAGATACTGCAGTTTTTCGGCAGTTTATATGGCTGCCTTATATTAGGCTCTGCGCAATACACAGCCGCACCTACCCCCTTAGGCATTTTGGAGCCGTCTGTAAATATGTTTACCGCCTGCTGTGCTTGTACTATACCTTTCCACCAGTCATTTGGTTCCAGAAGAGTTCGTGCTTTGGAATTGACTATCGTGCGAGGCACCATGTAGTCCGTGCTACTAAGTAGATCCTTTCCGATTGTACAGTGTCCAAAATTTTGAGTGTACATGTTGCCGTTTTTCCGGCTATTAGTTTTGCGTGTATGTCCAGGGGGTCCATACTTAGAATTGTTTCAAGCGCTTTAGTTGGAGTTGACTTAAGTGCCCCCGTGATGCATAGCGCTGCCTGCCGCTGAGTTTTCTCCAAGTGCCTGAGGAATGTTGATTTGTTCACAGCCGGCCACCACACAATAATCCCATAGAGTAGAATAGGACGCACTACCGTTACATAGATCCAGTGCATCAGAAAGGGTGAGAGACCCCAGGTACTGCCTAGCATCTTCTTGGATGAGTATAGCGCAATGGTGGATTTCTTCACCCTTTCTTCTACGTTGGTTTTCCATGACAGCTTGCTGTCCAGGACGACTCCTAGATATTTTGTGTGAGTTTTCGGTATGAGACGTATATCGTTCAATTTCGGTGGTATCCACTGTTGTATCTTGTACCTTTTCGTGAACAGAACCAGATCCGTTTTCTCTGCGTTAATACTAAGATCGACTGAATTTTACCATTTAAGTACATCTTTGAGTGTGCTCTCCATTATGGAGCTTACTGTTGATAGACATTTCCCTACTATAATTATGCTTATGTCGTCTGCATAGGCAGTTATCCTCGGGGCTCTATCTGCGAACTTTTCGAGTAGTTCATTAACTACAAGATTCCATAGTAGTGGCGTGAGGACCCCTCCCTGGGGTGTCCCACTGCGAGCTTCCCTTACCATGGACTTAGTGCCTCACTCAGCCCGCACCTTTCTGCAGCTTAGCAACTTCTCTAACCATAGGTTTATTGCCGTTGGTGCCTCGACTGCACGTAATCCACTAAGAATTGCGGTGGTTGATACATTGTTGAATGCACCTGAGATGTCTAGAAACGCCCCGAGTGCGTATTCCTTGTGGTTGAGGGCTTTTTCTATGGTTACTACTAGGTAATGTAGTGCCGTTTCAACCGATTTCCCTTTCGTGTATGCGTGCTGGTTGGTTGATAACTGGATTGAATTGTTTCTCAGGTGCAAGTCAATCAGTTTCTCGAGCGTTTTGAGTACAAAAGAGGTCAGACTTATTGGCCTGTAGTCTCTCGGACAGGGATGGCTGCTCTTACCTGCCTTCGGTAAGAATGCAACCCTCGCTGTCCTTCAAGCCACAGGTACATAGTTTAGCCTGATGCATCTGTTAAATATATTCTTCAGCCATGGGACGACTCGCGATTCAGCTGTTTGCAACATGGCAGGAATTATACCGTCTGGTCCCGGAGATTTGTATCCCGATAACAAGTTTATAGCCCATACGATTCCGTCCAACGTTATTAAGTCGTGTGGAACCTGTAGCGGGATTGTCCTGTGTCCTCGTATTATAGCAGTGTTTGGAGCTTCGGTACAGCTGGGAAAATGCGCCTTTAAAAGCACCTCGAGGGATTCCTGACTGCTCTCCGTCCACTGGCCATTGGAGGGCAGCTTTGAGAGTAGCTTCCTGATCCTTGCTGTATCCGTAGTTTTTTCTTTGCTTGAGCAGAAGTTCTTCTACGAGTGTCTTTTTGCTCTGCGTACGTTTGTTTTAAAAAGTTTGAGCCTACATTTGTATTCCCCCCCAAATTTCCTCTTGGTCAGCTATTTTGTCAAGTTTAAAGAAATCTTTTAGGTCGCGTCTTTAGGTCTGATCTTACGCTTTGTTCGCGTGGGCTTACAGGAGGCATGGTAGGCCTTAAGAAGATGGGCCGAGAGAATCTTCAGGGACCTTTCAATGCCCTCTTTCGTATTAATTTGTTTAGGAGCTGTTAAATTTGAGGAGAATTTGGTCTCAATGATGCTTCTGAAGAGGTTCCATTTAGTGTTTCTGGGGGGCTTCTAAAGATCTTTTGAGCTGGAGTGTAGTTAAAGCTTATATTGAAGAATTTTACTATAAAGAAAATATTTAATTTTTTATTTTGATATTTAAACAGAAGAATTCAATAAAAAGAAGTAAAAATAATAACATTAAATTAACAAATACAATGAAGAAATTATCTTTATGGTCCTCTTAAGCCACCACAATTCGGTGTATTTTCGTTTTGCTATAATTTTTGGTCTAAGGAAAATTTTATTCACATTTGTTGTTGATGATTCAGTAGAAATTATCTAATTGCTTATTTTTATGGAGTTACTTTGCCTTCAGGGGTCTTTGCATTTATTTTGAAAAAAATCTTATACACAAATTGAATAAAATAACAAGTTATATATATAAATTAGTCCAAAATATGAATTTTTAAGGACTGTTACTTTTTAGTAGGCAAGTAGTGTAAAATTAATCAATTTTAAATAATTTGAAAATAAGGTACTTTTTATTGAATTGACTTTAAACTACTCTTGAATTATTAGAAAATAAAGTACTTTTAAAGTATTTGAAAATAAAGTACTTTTAAATTAGTTGACTGTAAACTACCTTTAAAGTATTTGAATATTTGAACTTTTATTTACTTTAAAATACTCTAAAATATAACTAGTTTACTTTAAACTACGTTTGGAGTAGTTGAAAATAAAGCACTTTTACATTAGTTGAAAACACATGCACATTACGACAATTGACTTACTCCAGTGACAACCCTATGTTAATAAAATCAGTTGGTGACAATAAAAAAGTTAGAATTTCAACTAGTTGTAGTTTTAAACTACTTTTAAATTAGTTAATTTTCCTGCAGGGTATGTACACAAAAACATAAATAAAACAAATACTATTACATCAAGGGAATGCCTATTGCAATAGTTCAAAATTGAAAAATAATTAATATTTTCTTTTTGAACCCATTAAACTGAATGTAAAAAAATTTAAATCTTAAAAATTAGCCAATAAATAAAGAAGTTTTAAACAAATAAAGTAGGTTCGGCTTATCCCTGCATGTATACTCACCTTCCTTCTGTTAACTGCTTGGGTATCGTATTTTCTTCAATGAAAAGTTACCTATGTCACTATGTTTATAAATAACAATTTATTAAAAATTACCAGTTATGTGAAAATGTTAAGAAATATTGAGCCATAAATCTATGACAACGCATTCGTGCCATAACAACACAGCAATACAGATCAATAAAACGTCCCATTGCGAAAGCAACAACAACTCATACTCTACAAACAGCACTTTCGTACCGCGCTTCATTTCATCAGGATTGGTTATGCAACAGCTAGCGAAACAAATTGTATTTTTGTATATATATATATATATATATATGTATTTCTTTTACTCTTTTATTTTTCATACACTCAAAGAAAAATGTAAGTATTAATCAAGCACGGCTAGCTTTACTTCATAGATGCGGCAACAGATGGCGCTACATTACTTGCAGTCAAAGCGTAAATAGCACATATATATTTCGAACTGAATGATTGAGTCCTTCTTGTGAACATTTTATTTTGACTTTCTTTCCTGTAACTGTTCCTGCTGTTGCTGTTACAAAGTCTTATTAATGTTAAGGGAATTCATGCCATCAATTTTTTTTTTTGTAAATATTTTCTTTCTTTCCTTTACGACGCGCTGTAAATGTATACAATTTATTTATTTTTATTCTTAGTTCGTTTGAAAAATATGAAAGCTATATGAATCAAAGCTGAAAAGTAATGAAGGATACGCTTTTGATTACCTTCTAGTTTTTCCGAAAAGAGTGAAAAAGAACAAAATAATCTGAAATGAGAGAAAATAAAACGTGCTCTTTTCATAAACTTTGTTTTTACTTGAGAGCAGCGCATATCCTGTCGTTGATGCAGTTAGTTCCTATTTCTTAAGCATTCACATGCTTGATCCTTGTATTTCTAACATTCAACATAGTGTTATTTTATATTAGTTGAATTTTGTTGCTTCTGTTTTTCTAGTTATTGTAGCTTCTACTGCTACTCGTAAAGCATTTCTTGTTGAATTTTTGTTTTTGTTGTTGTTGTTGCCATTGGTATTTATTCTCAAAACAACAACAACAACAACAACACATGAATTTAAAATTGAATTGCGATTGATTGTCTCCGGCGTTGACGACACTCACGATACTCGTAAATCATGTGAATGAAAAGCGGATTTTGTCCTGCAGGAGTTCAGAACTCGAGTGCGAGTAGCGTTGCATTTCAGCAACAACTGTCTGAACAGTCCTGGCATGCCAGGATGTTGAGATTGGCAATATTATAAGACCAAATATCCGGCTTGGTTTGCAAGGGGTGTGGTGTGGATGTGTGCTTTTGTGTGTGTTTGTGTGCTTTAAATTGTTTTATTGCAATATATATCTTGCACATTTCTTCTTATTCCTGTTTTATTTTAAGCATACACAAAGGTGAAAAAGCAGTACCATCCTCTTCTACGTTGAACGCCAATACTTGGAATTTTTCAATTTGATTTGCAGCAGATCTCATAAACTTTTTTGAGGATATGTGCTTGTAGTTCAACACAACAATAACAAAAACAACATCCAAGTCAAAAGAGATGAAAGACTTCTGGATTAACGTTTGTTGTGAAAATGTGGATTCAAGTGCGCGAATAAAATGTTTGTGAAGGAAAGCATCTTTTATAATACAGATGCAGAAATATTATTCTTGCTTTTATTGAAGAGAATTGGACCACAAGTAACAAAAAAGGATGAAACAGAATAAGCTTAATCAAAAAGTCAAAGCAAATTGAAGTGGTAGCTCATTTGAAGTTAACCCTCCGTTACTAACGCTATTCGGAGTAACGTCATTAATAACCTGGGTGTAATCCACCCATAAATTTTAATTATTAATTTGTAAAAAAGAACGCTGAAACAGTAAAACGGTTCTGCTTTTATTAATTTCGTATATTTTATTATTCTATTGAACATAAAATTCGTCCAGTTTAATTAATATTTCATTTTAACAAAAATATATCAAAATAACGTTAATTAGAGAACTAAAAAAACAAATATCATAATGGCTTGAATAATTTCAAATTCTGAGGTCAAATTATTTGCCACGTTCTTCGAGAGGGCCAATTTGAAAAGCTAAAAGATGTATAAAAAAATATCTATACATTTTTTTTTTTTGCAATGAAATTAAATATTTTAAAATAATGACCTCTAATTATTCGTTAAATAAGCGACTAGCACATAGAATAAATGTCGATCATGCAAAACTTTGTCACATAGTCAAAATGAAACAATCAAAGGAATTCTTGGTCAAAGAATTATACAATTTCACATTTGTTTTGCCAAATCGTCAAATACATTGAAGAATACGCTGAAATCAAAATTAAATAGAATTTCTATGTTTATCTATCTAGAGATGCATTTCTGTTTTTATCTGAGCAATGACATGCATTGCCATGTTGTGCATAATAAGATACACGTAAATCCCTTTAAACAAATTTCTATGTTACACTTGTTAAGCCATGTCTAACTGGACCATTACAAAAGTAATTTAATGATGCAATAATTGCATATTATGACAAAAACCCTGTTCAAATTTTTTGTCAAATGGCTAGTCAAATAAAATAGAACAATATTGAATGTTCCGTTAAAATTACAACGAGAAATTTGACCATTTCCACTGGGCTGAATCTAAATTCACAGTGTTGAGAAAGATGAGATGAAATTTTGCAAGCACAAACAAGTCCGCATTCTTAAAAAATTTTTTCTATTGATTTACATAACGTGATGAAATCGTCGAAGCTGTTTAAGTCGAGCAAAGGTTTAAATCTTTAATTTAAATTTCCTGTGTTGCTCGGGAGAGGTTTTTTATTTAAAACCTTTTTTATTTTAATTGAGAAACAAATCACACGTTTATAGTAATTAATAAAACATGATTACTAACTTGGGTATAAACCACCCGAAATTCTTGTTCCTCCATTACTATCGTGGGTGTAAAACACCCAGACACTTTTTGAAATGAGTAGTTTTTATAATTTAGTTTAAAAAAACAGTACTAAATTTTGTTTTAAAATATAGAAAAATATACAAAAAGAGATTACATTTGATATAATGTTCGCACCATTTAACTATCAATAAATTTTTCCATATTTCATAACTTATGGGTGTAATCCACCCTGCGTTAGTAACGGAGGGTTAAGTCCAGTAATATTAAATAAATATGCGAGATACATGTGTGATAGTTAACACACAATGAAACATTTATAAAATATTGCCTTTAATTTACTTAATACAATCTACCAAATATTTCTATTGAAATATTGCTACTAACTTCGCAACTAACTTGTAAAGAGCATATAAACAAGGCAGCAGGAAAAATATATGGGACGCTACGTTCAACTCATTATACCTCACATTACTTTTGCCGATGTGGCTTAAAGTCAACTTGATTCACAGTCGCAGCATTTATTTCATGTGGCATTCAACCTTCATGTGGTTTGACCATATCTCCTTAAGAAGTAAAGGTATTCTTAGATATGACCCGATGAATTACTTAAAAATACGAAACCTTTTTTTCTTACATAAGCTTGTTTATACTAAACGCCCTGAATACCTGTATGAAAAACTTCAGTAAATTTTTCTTTATGAGCGCCATTAGACTTTGTAATTTATAATCCAGCTATTTAAAACCAATTTCTTTACGAACCAGCTTCAAACGTGGAATTTAGGATTTCTTTGGGTTTTAAAATCTTTATTCTGTTATACTCATTTTCTTTCATTTCTTTCTCTGTAGATATTTTTTTATAACTTTCCTACTTAGCTTTTCTTTACTCTTTAGTTATTAACTTAATAGCAAATACCAGCTGCTTCGCCTGCGCTAAAAATATTAAATACCATGTAAAAATTTTAAATCTTAAAATGAAAGTATTTAGTTGTATTAAAATAAATTCAAAATATAAAAATTATTGTGTTTGTTTTGTTTAATTATGAAAATATGGTAAATATATTAAGAAATTCCTTTTTTTAATTTGAATAACTTATTTTAACGGTAATTGTTGTGATGACTTAAATTTAACTGGCTTTCTTTTTTTTTACTTTTAAAAAAGTCCTGCATAACAGCGTTATAAAAAACTCAAACTCAAATCAAATGAATTGTAATCAAAAATGTAATTTTGTACATATATTCTGAAAATAAATATATTCTTCTTAAATTGTTGTAGTTAATCGGCTTTCTTCAGTAATTAATTGTTGTTATTTGGCTTCGGCCAAACAACCATTCTTCTTAAATTTAAAAAAAAAACCGTTATAATGACATCAAACTTTTGGCGATATCGCAAAAACTATAAACTTTCTCAATGGATAACAATGCATTCTCTTATGGACAGTCGTTGATTAAGAAAATTAACGTTAATTTTCTTTTCGGAAATATTTTTTACGGATATTAGGTATATTTTAAAAAACCTGTTATTATGACATTAAAATTCTTGCGATATCTCAACACCATATATTTTCTCAGTATAACTCATTAGCCTCAGAATGAGAAAAAAACGATTGAAATTTCATGTTTTGATTTAGCAAGCAAACATTTCCGCCATTTTCAAATCGATTTTCATCCAATTTTCTTTGTTTGAAAGTTCAATTAAGTAAATTGGGAAAATGAGAAAAGGTTTACCGTTACCTCACCAATGCAATGTTTTATATTGTTTTCAAAAAACCTCTAAAATATCCAACTTGTACTAAACAATAGGCCAAGAGTTGCTTTTGTTGCACATATTTTTTTTAATTTTATTTTTTTTCAATTTTCATTTTCCTTATTCTTATATATAACATAATTTACCTGCAAAAATTGTTCTCTTTTGACACAAATAGTTTCTATCATTAAAAATCATGGGCCACCTACCCCCTTCTTGATTTTTTGATGAAAACTAATTTGCTTACAATGTTGTTATAGTTTTTGCAATGTGCTACAACTTAAAAACTAATTTATGTGAAAAACATTTTCAAATATAGCTTAAAAAATAATTCTGTGAAAAATATTTCAAATTCCAAAGTTTTATACATAAATCTATGTTTTAATCTATTTCCTTATCTATTTATTCATAGTTAACGTAGTTATAGTAGAATTTGTCCTAACCCAATTCAATGAATTTTTTGTGATCGTTTTGTGAATTTGTAAAAGTGTAAATTGACCTTCGAATAAAACACATGCTAGACGTTTCCGTTTGAAACATCAATGCATGACGATCAGAATTTTCTGATATATACAGCATTCTTATTGATGTATAGTATTGACTGGCAGACGTTGTCCTGCCGCAGACCACCTTACTGCTATATCCGAATTTTTATGCTGTTCGGAAAAAAAATTATATATTCGCCATTTTTAGTACAGTTGCCGATAACCAAAACCGTTTGAAGTATAACATTTTTAATTAATTCTGGGCGGTAAAGGGAGTGTGGAAAATTTTTTTCACCTAAACCATCTCATACTCGAAACAATAGAGAGCTAGAATTTCAGCTCAATTGAGCTTAATCCTAGTGTGCTTTGCTTTACTCCAAGCTTATGATTTAATTTATTTAATTTAATTATCATCTTCACATATAAGACAAAGTCTTTTAAATGCAGTATGAAATCAAAGAATAACAACAAGTTATAACGAACAAATAAATAACAACAAAAAATTTTTTATTACTTAATTTAAATTAAAAAAAAAATTGTAAGCAAGGACTAAATTTAACTTTAAATTTTAAATGCTAAATTTATCTAAATGTCCCCGAAAAGTGGACTTAACTAAAGTGGGTCATGTCAATTTTTAGTAAAGTTAGCGAAAGCAAAAAGATTAGCAAATTCTAGTCTCATACGACCAAAATCGTCTGAAATATAGCATTTTTTGCAAAAAGTGGGCATGAAAAGTAGACGTGGCAAATCTAACATAGCATATTCCGATAAAGTTGGAATAACAAATCGTTTGATACCTATATCGTGTTTATTGGTTCAGTGGTTCTTGCGTGATTGTCATACATCCAAGTTAAGCCCACTGTTAGCCACAAACCAGCCAAATAGTTAAGCCCACTGTTAGTCACAAGCCAGCCAAATATTGTTGACAGGTAGACTAAGTTGGCCTACATTTATATTCATTTCGTTCTTGTTAAGTCGCGTTTGCTTATTAATCAATATGTAATTTCAATAACAATAAGCAAACTTACTCAGCAATATTTTAATTCCAACATTTAAATAATAATTGAGCAATATTTTAATTGGAGCTTATTAAGAAATATGTCAAAATAACAATAAGCGAATATTATTAAGCTAAGTAATCAAATGTAAACTATAAATTACAGAAAATAAAATTATGTCTTCAGTTCAAGTCAAACAGAGTAATTGAGTGTTTATTTTTTTTGGTCTCTGCATAACAGTGACCATAACTTGAACAAGTCCGCAAAGACTCTAAAAAATAGTGTCGTACAGGAAATCCTAAAAGACTTAATAAAAATAACCCAAAGTAACTGGTACAAAGTCCGCAAAGACTCTGTAAAATAGTGTTGTACTAGGAAACTTAACGAAAAAGCCTACAAACCCGCCAAAGCATTCAACTGATAGTGTTGTGAAAAAGGATAATCCACCTATAAAACCTGCAGAACCAGCAAGGAAAAATATAAGGAAACATCCAAAGGAACCATCCAGAAGACTCATCCTACTCAACTCACCAAAAAACTCAACAGTGACAGCAACCGTACCGGAGTAAGCAATTAATTTATGCCAAAAGGGAAATCTACAGACTATCCGAACGAGTTATGAAGTCTGCTTTTATAATGCTGTAAGATTTTTATTTATCTTAAATTATTATAAGAACACTAAACCGTTCTTAATTAGCCATTAAACAAGACAGAATTATCCCAAAAGTTGTGAGAAATAATTTGTTTTATCTGCCTTGATAAATTTTCTAAAAAGGAAACTAATGTTAGAAAAAAAAAAGAAGAAATATTGAAGGCATTTTGTTAAATGAAAATATTTAGAAAAAATTAATCTAAAAAGATTTTTTTTTTATCTTTCTCAAATTGCCATTAAAACGAAATATAATCTGGTTTGAAAAATCATTTTAAAATAGAACATTTTTCAAAACTGAAAAAAAAAATCTTATCTTAGAAAAATAAAACAGAATATAAAAAAAATTAAAGGTAAAAATCTCTAAAAATTTAAAAGAAAAATTTATATTCCACTACAAGAGGTGAACAAATTTTATAAGTGAAAATCTTGAAACATACATAAAAAAGACTTGAAATAAAATTCAATTTTGTAACTATCTTTCTGTATAATCTTCTAATCAAAAACAAATATTATTGTAAAACAATATGGCACCTGGCGATAATAACACAACTGAGTGGTTGAAAGAAAGTATAGTTCAACTAACTGGTGCACTTAATGCCCAGATAGAACAAGTAAAAACCTTAGGCAACAGAATTCAGCAGTTAGAGGGAAGTATTCCACCACCTTATAGTGTAGAATCATCCAATAACCAAACAGAACAGATAAGGGCATTAAACAATAGAATTCAACAATTAGAAGGTAGAATTTCCCCACCTCGAACTCTCGAGAGCGATTTATCAGCCCCTAGGAATGAGCAGGAATTAAATGAAATAAAAAAACTACCAGACTGCGTTAGAGATCTCCAAGTATTTGAGGGAACCCAATCCACTATATTTCTTGGGTTCATAGCGTCGAATCTATTTTAAAAGATTACGAGGTAGTAAGACAAAAACCGATCTATAGATCAATTTTACAACACATTAGGCAAAAGATAAGAGGAGCTGCAGACAGTGCCCTCATATCTAACAACATATTTGATGACAATTGAATGAACATCAAAAAGTGTTTGTCCTTGCATTACGCTGATAAACGCGATCTGCGTACACTTGAGCATGAATTAAACCTGATGAGACAGGGCAACTATTCCATGGACGATTTTTATGCTAGTGCCAATCATCAGTTGTCTTTAATTATTAATAAAATTAAAACAGAAGACTACTCTGAAGAAACAATGAATGCACTGGTAGGAAATTACAGAAATATAGCTCTAGATATATTCATAAGAGGCTTAAGAGGGGATGTTTCAAGAATGCTCCTCATCCAAAAACCTCAAAATCTGCCAGAAGCTTATAGTTCATGCCTCGAAATACAATATTATAATTTTAGAAACCTCTCTGTTCACCCAAATAATTTTAAAAATTTCATTATAAAACATGCATAACTCGGTAATTATAATGCTTTCTGAAAAGTGAGCATAGTTATAGTTCGACCATGTCGTAATTTTGGTGTTATCATTGGTGTTATCACTGAGATCTTAAAAGAGTTTCAATATAAAAACACGCATAACTCAGAACATATCTTTCGTACCTGAAACACACTTAAAGTTTTTATTACTAATTTTATTTCTTGGTGAAATAGAAAAAAATAAATCAAACAGGAAAGTGCTGGCCTTGAAAGTGAATAACTCGGGCATGTTGCAAGGGATTGCATTTTTTTAAATTTTGACTAATTCTCCGTCCAATCGAGCTTCAATCTTTTTCATTTTTGTTTCCCTTCTCATTTTATAATTTCCAAAAACAACCTTAACTTATTTCTTTATTTCACAAAAAACTTTGGTAAAAATATTTGTTGTTGAAAAAATATTCAAAACCAAAAATGGCTTTTTTTTAATGTGGCTTTCATATGGTATGCGTAAATGTAGGGTTTATTTAAAGTTTCTATCGTAAAAATTTAAAAACGTTTTATACGATCGAAGAATCAAGCAAACTATTATATAAATTGAAGATTTTTTTTTTGTTATTTTTATTCATTTTGTTTTTTTGTAATTTTGTTTGCATAAAAATTAATGGCGTAGTGAAAGAATCATGACAATTTCTCAATTCGTTTTTGAGTTATACTCTCAAATACTGTTTAAGAGGAGTTCAGTGACAAGGCCATGTACAGAAGAATTTTATGTATAAAGATATTCCCCCGCAGGCGTTGTCCTTCCACCGCCTTACTGCCATATACGAATTTTCATGCTAATCGGAGAAAAACATTTTATATTTTCACTATTTTTAGTATAGTTGCCGAACGTAACTATATAAACTAAATTATCAAATTTTAGTCTAATACAACCAAAACCGTCCAAAATATAGCATTTTTGTTGATTTGTACGCGATGAAAGAGGGTGTGGCAAAATTTTAAACCATCTAGAACTCAAAACAAATTGAGTGTAAAAATTTGAGCTTAATTTAGTTTATACCTATCGAACTTTGCTTCACTTCATGCTTATCCCTTGAAAAGGGGGCGTGAACATAGTTCAGCCACGCCCATTTTAAGCTGTTTCTGAAAGTAGCTATACGAACTATTTAACCAAACAACCAAAACCGTCTGAAATATAGCCTTTTCATTGTGGGCGGTAAAAGTGGGTGTGGAAACCTATTTTAAGTGCAATTGCCGACAGTAAGACTACACACTAAATTGCCAAATGTTAACCTTATACGACCAAAACCGTCTAAAATATAGCACTTGAATTGATTTGTGGGCGTTTAAAGGGAGCGTGAAAACCCATTTTTAGTACAGTTTCCGACAATAAAATAAAAATAAATGACCAAGTTTTATAGCCCTATTACGGTTCACAACACAACAGTAATTGCTATCTTCAATGTGTAAATTTCTATTACGGTAGACAACAAAGCAACTGAATACATTCCACTGTTGTCTGTCAACAATGCTGTGTCTCCAATACACTTACTACGCAACACAGTAGTCGTGCTTTATTGTTTTGTTATCTGCCAAATTTTGAAGACAGCTAATTTGGTGTTGTGTTGAAGAAACGACATAGATTAAAAACGGAAATTTTATTTAAAATTGCGTTTTTCTTTATTAATTATGAAAATTTCACAGAAAATTTATAATACGTCTCCTTGTGAACAGAATTATATTGAATTTAGCAATTGAATTCGAAATTGTTTGTTTACTTTTTTATTTTGACAGTGACCAATTCACAGTTGCATCGAAACGTACTAATTAGATTAAGTTTTTATTTTGAGAGTAAGAAAATTACTGCGATGCTATCTTTTTATTATTTTGGAATATTTATGATAGAAAGAAGTGCTATTGTATTTTATTAGTTAAGAAATGCTGGGAGAGGGGTTTTAAACTAAAAACAAGATGTATTTTAAATTTGCCATAATTCTTAAATTATAGTTATGCTATTGGCATCAGAGAACTGCACAAGCCTACTTGAAGTCTATTTCAAGAACTTGGTTGAAATACAAGTTCAAGCTAGCTTGAGCTTGATAATTTTGAATCAAGTATAGCTTGTAATTGGATATAAATAAGCCCACGACAGCTTGCGACTTGCAAGTATGCTAGCTTACAAGCGAACGGCACGAAGTATCAAGTAAATGAAAGTTTAATACCTACGGCAAAAAGCTTGAAAAGCTTGAAATTGAAGGCAAGTATCGAATTGAAGCAAGTATCCAAAAAATTCAATGAGCTTGTTTAGAGAGAGCTTAAGCGTAATAGAACTTTTAAGGATTCTATGAACTACGTAGTTGGAAGTTTTAGGGGTAAATGATTTCGAAAATGATGTCAAACTTTAAAATTTAAGATGGCGGATAGAGTTGCCACCTAGATTTTTTTCATTTTTGCGAATTCTTGTAATTTTGAAATTCTGACAACGGATTTGATTTCGAATATAATGTCACAGTTTTAAAATTTAAGATGGAGGTTAGGGTTGACACCTAAATTTTTACCACAGTATTCCCACCTTATAAAATGTATTTTTAAGAGTTTTAAACATCATTTATCAGTGTTAAGGGGTTTCTGATTTCGAATCTAAGGTCAGAATTTTAAAATTCAAGATGGTGGATAGGGTTGCTGCCCTAATTTTTTGTAGTGTAATGAATTCGGGGCAGGCAAAAAAAACGGTACACCAAAAATGGGTCGTTGAATCCGAATTTATTGTCAGAATTTCCAAATTATAAAGATTTGAAATAATAGGGCTGCCACCAAATAATATGTATTTTCAAGAGTTTTAAACCTCATTTGTCAGTGTTAAGGGTTCGCTGATTTCGAATCTAAAGACAAAATTTTAAAATTCAAGATGGTGGATAGAGTTGCCACCTTAATTTTTTGTATTTTTACGAATTCGGGGCTGGCAAAACAAATGGTACACCAAAAATGGGTTGCTGAATCTGAATCCGTTGTCAGAATTTCAAAATTATAAAATTTTGAAATAATAGTGTTGCCACCTAATAATATGTCCTTTACTTGAAACTTCGTGCCGTTCGCTTGTAAGCTAGCATACTTGCAAGTCGCAAGTTGTCGTGGGCTTATTTATATTCAATTACAAGCTATACTTGATTCAAAATTATCAAGCTCAAGCTAGCTTGAACTTGTATTTCAAGCAAGTACATACTTGAAACAGACTTCAAGTAGGCTTGTGCAGTTCTCTGGTTGCTACTATAAAAAGGGTCCGTGTTCCCGCCCAAAAGGAGGGGAAACGGGATTTTTTTTCAACACCATTATAATCTTAGTAAAAAAATGCTTCCTTGTACTTAAAAACATTTTAAAATCCTGCTATTTCATTATACCAGATTTAATCCTATTTTTTAACGCCAGTTGAAATTAACGGGTTTAGATATGGGCTCACAATATTTCCTTTTCATATCGCAAAAAAATTCTTATCAAGATAGTACTTTTTGCTATTTAAAAAATACTTTTTAAAGTGTACGTTTTTACTTTTCTCCGAAGCAACCCTGGACCAGTCAAGCAACGAATTAATTCTACATACGTTCCACAATCAAACGTGACAACAACGTATTGTTGTGAACCATAATAGTTCGAAATTGTTGTGTCTTCTTGACTGTGGTGTCTACTCGTAAGAAGACACAGCAGTTTATTGCTGTGAACCGTAATAAGCCTATTAGTCTTATACGACCAAAACTGTCTCAAATATATAGTTTTTATTGATTTGTGGGCGGTGAAAGGGGGTGTGGCAAAAAAATTGTCTTTCAAACATCTTTTCCTTGTAATTAAAAACACAACAAAAAAATCCCGAAGCAAGTCGGACGCTTCGTTCTTGAGTTATGGAATTTCAAAAAAACATTTCACGACTTTGTTTTATATATATAGATAATAGCTTAAGCCCGGTGCGTTGCTGCCGCGGTCCAATTGCCAAACGTGAATAAAATGTTATCAGTAAACTTGTATTTGTAAATTGTGGTCTGAATTCCATGGCTGTGCGACCTATAACTCAAAAGCTGTTGAATTTTTCAAATTTAGGTTGTATGGGGTGCCACGCACATAAAATGTTATCAGTGAATCACCACGTGTAAATTGTGGTCGAATTCCGAGCCTGTGCGGCCTATAACTCCAAAGCTAATCGTCATCGCAAATTTGGGTTGTATGGAAGGTGATACTCCCCCTTGTTTTAAGCCCATAAAATGTTTTCAGTGAAACGGAACGCGTAAATTGTGATCGAATACCGAATTAAGAGGCTGTGCGGCTTATAACTCTAAAGCTATTCGATATCGCAAATTTGAGTTGTATGGGAGGTGCCACGCCCAACGGGGGTAGGAGGAAATATACTTTACGACCAATTCTCATACCTACTAAATAAACATACAAAATTTCATGAAAATCGGTCGAGCCGTATCGGAGGAGTTCTGCCTCAAACACCGTGACACGAGATTTTTATATATATATTAGATTAGCATCATTTTTTCTAACATCCAAATCCAATTTCTATGCAAACAAAATCTTGCTATGGATTTAGATCTTGTGAAATTACAACCAGGTCTACAATGCTGTACAAACGTATAAGAAAACTTTTTGCCTCATCTTTACATGGGGTTACTCAAGACAGTACTGTTAAGACAGTAAAAAACACGTATTAGTTGTCAAACTTTGTGTCTGTGAATGAGAGTCCAGACAGTTGGTAAAACAGTTGGCAAGACAGTAGAGAAAATAGTAAAAAATTGTTTTTTTATGAAGAAATTTTTGTTAAAACTACGAGCGCGCCAAAGTATTGCAAATTTCCAATTAATTCTATTAAATTTTATCATCTTCTGTCATTTGATATGCTAAATATCATTCTACTGTCCTAGATACTGTCCCGCCAACTGTCTACAAAAAAGTTAAGACAGTGGAGCAGACAGTAGCAGACAGCTGCAAAAAGAGAGTGTGTGTGGATACAAATTTGTGAATGTGTTGCGACTGTCTTAACAGTACTGTCTCGTGTAACCCCCGTGTTAGAGACACATTTGCCTTTCAGTAAATGCAAATTCTTCAACATGCAAACAGTTTCTAGGAGCACCTCCCCTTAATGCAAGAGAATCAAATTCAGTATACTTTTCATGTAAGAAAGTTCGCATAACTTTTAGTATTCAGTATAAATTTCAGAGTATTCAGCATAACTTTTATTTATTTATTTATGCATAAAAAAGATACGTTATCAAAACATTACAAAATACTGAATTAATATTTTGGTGGAAAATATTAATTGAATGGTGGCGAAAAAGAACGGCACATGTTAAGTCTCGATAAACGTTTTGAAACTAAAGAAAAAAGTGTTTTTGCCACTGAACACGTATCAAGGAAATCCTTTACTTTACTATCCACAATATTTCACATCTAGTAACTTTTTGAAGTGTCTGTGATTGCAATCACTTGAAGTTTAGTGTGATACACATGAATCTACCAAAAAACTTAAGACAACCAAATATAAACATGTGCAATTTTGTTCCGCCACTCCTCAAATATGTAAAGAAGATTCATTTATAATAGAATTGTTTGCGTGAAATTGTTCTGATAATTATTATCCGAGGAATTTTTTTGTTTTAATAATAACCATAGATTTTTCCATTATTTTCACACAAACATTCGTATTTAGAACTTCGCTCTGTGTCATAATCACTGCACTTTGACCCAACTTCGCCATCGATATAGACTGGTGTACCAATTATATTGTTACCGTCATAGTTGCATGTTCCATAATAATTATATTCGCTTTAGTGGATGATGTCATTAATTTATGTTTTCTTCCCAGCTATGCCAAGTATATGGAATACTTACTGACTTCCCTCCTTGGGCTTACAGACAGATACTGCACAACCGACGCGCGAAGTTCTGTCCATTACCATTACGGAATAATGACCAAAATCACTGCAAAATACATAGAAACACACACACACACAAACGATCACATGTGATGTTACAAAAAAACAGTTATAATCCGAAAGACTTACAATATACCATTCATCATTGTTGGAAAAGAAGTGGGATCTGCTACAGTTTTATATTCCTTGTACCACATACCAACAAATAATTCAGGGGTTTCCGTTAGGTTCCTGCGGCCACCAGAGAAAGCGGCTAGATTCTGACCACACATCCACATTTTTTTTGTGCTGTGGCAAGCATTGTGCTTCATATTGCATCGTTGCGCATGTACGTGCGCACTATAAGCCAACTCGTCATCCCAGACGAGCTGACGCAAGCGTGTTGCGGTTGGAAAGCTTGTTTCATTCGCGCTTATGCTTCCGCATGCTGTATTATTGCGAACTGCATTGTGTTGTTCGAGAAAAAGATTCTTCATTTTTTCCGTCATCGTAACCATCATAATCAATGTGTCTTTTATGGGCTGTACATGCAACCGATATTCTAATGATTATTGTTATCGTTTCCTTGCAAGAGCATGATTCACTTACAATCTGGTCCGGATCACATACCATATGTTTTGTACCTTTGCCACACACTCTATAGTCATCATCGTCTTGTTTGTAGCAATAATTGTAGGCTTGAGTTTGTTGCAATAAACATGCAGTTATGAGCGCTAAACAATAGAAATTCATTTGGATATTTAAACTGTTAAGTAAAAAGACTAAATGGTGAATGAAAAAAAAGTAATTTTAAATATTTTCTACATGATATTTAAATTTAAAGACAGTTTGAGCAAAGTAAAATGCGATCACTTGTAAAAACTTCTACATGAGTGAAATTAAAATTCTTTTTAGATATCTTGTATTAGTAGTGCTTATCTGCTTTTATTTCCGGCAGTAGCTCTTAAATCAGTTAATTAATTAAATAAAAAAACAACACAAACAGACACACAGAAGAGACTTTCCTACTCCCATTGCACTCAAAGCCACAGACCTTAAGGGTTTATTGGGTGTGTTTGTACAAACCTTACTGTCTTTTTACGATTGATTACAAATTTCTAAGTGGCTTACTGTAATACTTTGCCCAAACAGCTATACATTACACTATAGGAAATTTTACCGATTTGCTGGCCAAAAGTCAAAAAGTACGAATACTCTTTTCAAATTTTTTTGTTAACAATCCGATATAGAATTCATCAAAACGCGGGAAAGTGCACTTTATTGTTGTCAATATCCAATTACCGTTGGCTAATGAGCTTTGAAATTAACGGATTTCACATGTTCAAAATGTTTTGAATTCAAAGCCATCACACCAGGCGTGACAACACGTAGAATCATGTGAACCCCGCTATTATCGTTATTCGAGAAAACTGACGAAATTAAAAACACATATTTTTTAAGCCAAAGTTTAAAGTGTCATAATAGTGTACATAGTAAGTACTTAATTTTGGTTAAATTTTAAAGTAAGAACCATAATTTCAAACAGTTTTACAAATTCGACTTTTTGTGTTGAAACCTAGGACATTATTTTTTTTTTTGTCTTTTTTTAAGAAACTTTAAACTTTCCTTTAAATATAACGATGCGCTTTTGTGTACTTTCTGAGAAAATTTATGTTTTCTAAAGCAACTTTTCCATTAGACCGACCCAAAAAAAGCAAAGAGTTTTTTTTAAAGAATGTTGAAAAATAGCTTCTATGACATCTCAAAAGCACTTACTGAAGTTTTTGTCCCAAAATATTAACCCTTAGGCACTGCTAGTCTCCAATCTTCGAAAATTTTGGCCACATAAATAATGTTCTTTTTAAAAAATATATCAATATAGAATGTGATGATCGATGGCTTATCTCATGATCTATTTCTATGTTTTCGAGGTCACTGAATACGACGGAACTACTTCTGTTTTTGTCTGATCAAGGTTTCTATTAAAATTCAAGTAAAAACACTAAATTAACAAAAAAGTAATATTAACAGTAAAAGGTTGAGATTTTTTCGTCCGATTTTAGACCCATCAACAGAGATTATAATCATAAAAACCTTGTAATTTTGAAGCCTTTCTTTCTTTTTTAAGATGAAAAAGAAAAGCTCAAAAAAAGAAAGCATTGCGTATGATTGGATCAATAAGTCAAGAAAAATTTCTGAAAATTATTTCAGACTAGTTCAAAGCAGTGTTGCTGTAAAGACGTCAAACCTGTCGGACGCGAAATTTCGGTCTATGTCTTAATAATTCTTCTGAATAATAATGAAAGCCTTCAAGAATAGTCATCACAATAACAATGAAAAACTGTGGCAGCTTGAGTGTTCAAGACAAGATATTTCTAGAATTTCGAACAATGCAGTACTGTAGAACCTTCATTATTACATTAGATTGGGACAGAAATCCTTTATGTGTTTAACGTTGACCCCTGCCGCGAAGGCTTAATTCAATGGTGCTCCAAAGCTTGGGACCAATATGAAGCGTCGGCCAACGCCCCTTCGGAATTCAAAAGATCCACTAGAAAGGTTCCCCTTATTTCATACCACAGACCAACATTAATGCTGTCAGTTTGACTCTATTCATGATCGTGACCCATTCAGCCACTTAAATTTAAGCATGACTAGGTTATTTTAATAACCCTGGGTTATCTCAGTATCAATACTAATAATATAACCCTTACTTTTTTGCCGCCTCCTCGTTATCATGATCAAATGGCGTTCTTTGACACGAAAAACTAGGGGCGGCATACAAGGCCTGTCACTTATGTCATCAGGTTCCTCAATCATTAGTGGACACAAACTCAGACTATTTAGGTTTCCCCGCCGTCTGTTCTCAAATTCCAAAGCTAACAGTATATTGATCCGGTAGTTGCTTACCTTCCTAACATTTACTGTTTGAAATAACGAGATTTTAATCTACCATTATTCTCTTAGTAATTTAAGGGAGTTACCAACCCGAGTTCAACTTAAGTGTAACTCACACCTACCTTCCTGGTCTAACCACTGCCAGAGCGTATTTAATCCCGAAGGACCATGCCCAACGACAGTCAATACCTGGGCTCAAGGTTCCACCAGATAAGGCTCTTCAACATCCCGTCTTACAGACCAAAAGTTCGAAGAACAATTATATTTGAGTGTGACACCTTCAGCCACTAGAATTGTACATGACTAGGTTAAAAATAACCATTGGTTTCCCAGTAAAATACCGAGAGAACCACAATCCTAGTTATGCAAATTCGTTAACTGAATTAAGACTTAATAAAAAGCCTCTTTCGGAAAACTAGGAAGCATGAGCCGTTGTATACCAATTGGCTTATACTACGGTCGAAAGATTAAATGTTTCTTACATAAAACCTTCATTCTAAGATAAGGTCTGCTGAACAATGATAGATCAGGTCTCCTCATCATTGGTGGATGACTGTCCCCGCTCTTCAAGTTATGTTGGATTGATCGTCCATCGAAAGCATATTACAATGACGGTGTTATGATAATTTAATATCAAAACCATGCTTTCTCTAAGAATTTGGCGCCAACAACCAAGGCTCAAGGAAAACCTTTTTCTTTTACAGTTATCAGATGAACATTCAAGAGCCGCGCCTCAAGAATGAACTCATTATGAGATGAGCCGTTATGAGCCGTGCCCCATGAACTGCCCACCTAATAACAAACCCTCACCCTTCTATTCCTGGCTTGGGACAGGCAGATTCCCCTAAGGTCCTCTGGCGGGCTTATTAGATTGGGACAGACAGTTTTCAGATTGGGACTGTTGAATTTTAAATTCAACGCTAGTTAACTTTGTATTGAAAATGAGTTAATACTTCACGTTGTACGCCATTACTTCTGACCTGTCAAGAACACACCCTTATTTTATATCGTGAAAAAGGCAATGGAACGTATAAAAAATTAAAATAATGATAGTGCAAAAAAAATTATAGCGCCTGTTGCTGGCATGGTATTAAACTTTGAAATTAATAATTGGTCAACTTACTGCAATTTATTCAAAAGTTTAATATTTTTTCCTAAAAACAAACTAAATAACCTTTTCAATAATACCATATTTACGAACATATATATATCATGAGATTAATTTAAGTAATTAATTTTCATTATTTTAAATATTCATAGCTCGTAAGTAAAACTTAATTTTAAGTTATTACCTAATCTGTAAGAGCTAATAAGCCCAGTAGATTGTATAAAAATAAATAAATAAACAAATAAACATCGCATTTAAATTGACTCAGCTACGTTGTCTTCAAATTTACCCTATTTTGACATTTGCATGGCTGTGGGTCCGCAAAAAAAAATTCTTAAAATCTCAAACTCCGGATTTGGTTGTCTAAACAATAAACCAATCTAAGAACAAAATTTGTGCCAAATTGGAGATGGTAAGTGCAACTGATATTCCACTTCAATGTGAACTGAGAGAATATTTTTTGTTTTTATTTTCTTTTCATCATTTAGATCATATCTTCAAAAGAAAGAATTCAAAATGACAGGGTCTTAATGATTATCATCTCTTTTGATGGGCTAAAAAGATGGCTTTTTTGGATTGGTCAAAAAAAGTTAAATAACTTACTGTCAAGCATTGAATGTAAAAATGGAGGATTTTTTTTTGTCAGTTTAGAGTTTTTGCTTGAATTTTAATAGAAATATTGATCGGGAAAAAACCAGAAATAGTCTCACCGTTTTCAGCGACTTTGAAAACATAAAGTTAGATCATGTGATAAACAATCGATCATCATATTCTCTATTGATATATTTTGAAAAAATAACTTTATTTTTGTGATCAAATTTTAAAAAAATTGAGACTAGCAGAGCCTAAGGGGTTATATTTTGTAATGAACTCTTTTTAAAATTAAAAAAAGTTTAAACATAATTTAAAAATAGTAACATGCTTTATCGCATAGCGATAGTTTTTTGTAAATTTAAGACGTAAGCATACGATCAAACTTTGCCACTATATTGTCATACTGGAAAAGCCATCTAACTTCATATTTAAACTTTATATACCAACGCGTGGTAGCTAATGAAAGCAAATATGTCTTTAACTTCCTTTTCCCTTCTAACATTGAATGAGAAACATCAAAAATTTATTAGTGGTAACTAAAAATTTTCTTTTATGGTAACTATTATTAACTAGATTTTGATTATCTAGCTAATTTTTTAAAAAGACATTAAATGTGCAACGCAATGGGAAAAAAATCAACTTTACAAATATTTTTCCATCGCATCAATTATAAGCTAATAAATTTGATTGTAAAGAAATGTAAGGTATCGTTTTTTAAAAAAAGAACGAAATAGTAAGTGATAGTATATATAAAAAATATGACTTTTTCTTTATTTTGTTTATTTTCTATGATTTAAAAACAAATTGATAGTTTAAAAAATTCTTGAATTTAAATACAAATTCTGATTGCTGCGAAACATTAGCTGCATTCCCTTGGCACTAGATCAGATCAAATCTCAGTAAAACAACGTTAGTTCAACTTTAGATCTTAGATCTCACCATAGGAAGCCCAGATGTTGGGGATATGATTAGGGAATGGAGGGTATCAATGGAACCTTCAATGTCTGACCATAGAATAATAGAGTTTAGATTTGGGGCAAAATGTCAAGAGATAGAACCCAAAAGAAACCCAAGAAATACCAGTTGGGACACATACCGCAACACCCTGAAAGAAAACCTACAGAACGTAAAAGCTAGGAGTAGAATTAGTAACATCCTAGAACTTGAATGCTATGTAGAGAAGGTAAACAATGCAGTATATAATGCCTACGAATCGAGCTGTCCTACAGGGCACAAGGCAAGAACAAAACATACTCCTTGGTGGAGCGCTGAGCTGACCAGACTCCGGAAGAAGGTGCGATGCAGCTTTAATGCCGCAAAGCGCAACGGAGAATGGCACAACTACACGGCGACTCTGACGGAGTATAATAAAGAAATCAGGAAAGCCAAAAGACAGAGCTTTAGAACTTTCTGTGAAGACATTTCTTCCACGCCAGCAGCAGCCAGGATACACAAAGCAATGGCTAAAGGCAGAGTGGAGACAAGAATGTCATTTTTATTGCCAGACGGAAGCTATACGCTTAAAGAAGATCAACGAGCCAGTCACCTTCTAGAAACTCATTTCCCGGGCAGCACACCAGTAACTGAGTATGAGAAGGCAGACAGGTAAATTGCTCCAAATCAAGAAGAATAGAAACTCGCAACGAGCATTTGTACTAAGGCTCGTTTAGATTGGGCACTCAGAACATTTCAACCATTCAAATCAGCAGGTGTAGACGGCATCTTTCCTGCACTTCTATAAAAGGGTGCAGAAACTATATTGCCCCACCTAGTCAAAATAACTAGAAGCAGCCTTGCGCTGGGCTATATCTTAAGGAAATGGAGAAGGGCCATAGTCACCTTCATCCTAAAAGTAAGTAAAACAGACTGCACGCTACCAAAGTCGTTTAGACCCATTAGCCTTACCTCATTTGTACTTAAAACAATGGAAAAGGTAAAAGATAACTATATAAGAACTGAGATTCTGGAGAAGGCGCCAATGCACCCATTCCAACATGCGCATAGGGCAGGTAGGTCTACAGAATCTGCCCTATACCAGCTGGCTAGTAACATCCAGTCGGCTCTCAAAAACAAAGAAATCGTACTATGTGCCTTTTTAGACATAGAAGGAGCCTTTGATAATACTACTCACGAGGCTGTGAAGAAGTCTTTACATAAAAAAGGAGTAAATGATATGCTCAGCAGATGGATATGCCAAATGCTTAGCACTAGAACTGCAGAAACAAAAGTGGGTAACACCACTATAAGAATCAAAATAACAAAAGGCTGCCCACAAGGCGGAGTCCTTTCTCCACTGCTGTGGAGTCTTGTTGTGGACGAATTATTAACGATGCTAACCGAGAATGGCATAAAATGTCAGGGTTACGCAGACGACATCGCCTTAATAGCGAGAGGGAAGTTCGAGGATACACTCTGTAACCTGATACAGAGAGGACTGTCAGTAACAAAGGAGTGGTGCAACACAGTGGGATTAAGTATCAACCCAGCGAAAACCACCATAGTACCTTTTACTAACAAAAGAATCCTGCCAAACCTCCGAACAATGAGAATGGATGGCAATGAAATTCCCTTCAAAGGAGAAGTTAAGTATCTGGGAGTTAGACTAGATTCAAAGCTTCTCTGGAGAAGACATGCAGAGGTAACTATAACCAAAGCAACGCGCACACTCATGGTATGTAGGAGCCTGGCGGGGAAAAGCTGGGGTTGTAACCCAACAATTCTCCGCTGGATGTATACCATGATGGTGAGACCCATCCTCACCTATGGTGCAATAGCATGGGCTGAGAGAACCAAGCTAACCACAATGAGGAATATGCTAACAAAGGTGCAGAGACTGGCCTGTGTATGCATCACAAGGGCCATGAGAACATGCCCTACAGCAGCACTAGAAGTAATTTTGGACCTAACACCCTTACACCTTGTCATAGAGGGAGTAGCCAAGCGAACTCTGTTGTGCATTGCAAAATAGGGGACAGGTTTAAGTAAAACTATCAGCAATAGAGAGAAAGAGGATATTGCAAAGCACACTCCCTACATCGATCTACCAAGAGACGATATAGTAAAAAGGTATACCTTCGAAAAACACTTCGGAATTAAGCTTAGTACCAAGAAAGAGTGGAACAGCGAGATGATATCGCAAGTCAAGAAACCACACAACATAGCATGGTATACAGATGGGTCCAAGACATTGGAAGGTAAAGGCGCAGGGGTGTACAGACCAAGAACCAAGCACTCTGAACCTATGGGAACAACACCCAGTATCTTCCAAGCAGAAATCCTAGCACTACAGCTGTGTGCACAATTCAATCTGGACCGGAAATACAAAGGTCAGGATATAGTTGTGATGTCAGACAGCCAAGCAGCAATCAAAGCATTAGTCTCCTGTGAGATATCATCGAAAATAACATGGGAATGCCTAACAAAACTCAACGAACTGGGCAAGAATAACACTGTTACTATACTTTGGGTCCCAGGACACAAAGGTATACAGGGCAACGAAGAAGCCGATGGTCTAGCGCGACAGGGTGCAGCCACAAAATTTATAGGACCAGAACCATTCTGCGGATTGGGCACACATTCTATAAATGTGTATAAATTCTTCATAGAAGAAATAAGAAGGGAGGAGAGGCATAAACGTTCAAACCTCTGGAAAAGCCTCCCAAAGCTAAGATAATCCAAATTGCTCCTCAAAAATTTTAACACTCGGAGAGCAAAATTGTGCAAAAGCTTAGGCAAACCGAATCTAAGGATTCTAACGGGGTTCCTTACAGGACACTGTAAACTAAATTACCACCTAATGAAATTGGGCATAGAGACCGATAGTAACTGCCGTTTCTGTGAAGAAGCAGAGGAGACTCTAATACACCTTCTCACAAGATGCGACGCCGTGGCTCGCAGACGTAAGCTAGCACTAGGGAACTATGAGCTGAGTCTAGAGCAGAATTCATCCCTTGAACCTAAGAATATTCTCAAATTCATTAGAGAAATAGGGCTGGATGGAATTCTGTAATCCGCAAACCCAGCGGAGCCTTGAGAAGGAGGTACAATAGATCTAATTTAGGTCGCAGTACGCATCTCCACCATATAACATTAACATTAGTTCAACTTTATATCAATTTGTCATCACAGTCTTGAAACAGCTGTTTTAAAAACAATAACTAAAGAAAACAACAATACCAAAACGCCCATTGAGAACTATATTCGTTTTGATAAAAAAATGCTTGAAACTTGGCAGCATTTGAAGATCAGAAATAGAGCTAGAAATCGAGCTGGTTTTAATTTTTGTTTTGTGAATAAAATAGAGCCGCGCTCTAGATCAATGACCACGGGAATGCAGCTATTGAATGTTACTGTTTTTTTCAATGTATATGTAGATCTAGTTGTAGGCTAAAAAAAAATAAATTTAAAATTTTTGATATTTGGTTTTTGTTTGACTGGCCGTGACGTCTCTTTTAATGCCTCCACTTGAGATCTTGCTACCAGGCAAACAAAAAACATAGTAAGCAAAGTGCTGTTTATTTTCCGCCGCCAATTCGGTTCATCCCCTCTTACGTTGCGCAACCGATGTGATACTGCTCTTCTCTGTTCATCGTTGTAGTAGATTTGATTGGTAATTGTTGTTGTAAATGTATTTTAGTTCAGCTACAGATCTACATATACATTGACAGAAAAACAGTAAATATCCTTCATGATTTCTTTATGAAGGAACGATTTGTCATCAGATAAACTTATTGATGGTTGCTTGCTGCCATAGTAGAATTAGACAAGGTAGTGTTAGGGCTGAATGTGTTCTCTTTCTAAGTGACCATAACTGTCAAGCTCATCCATTTTGATATATTTGCCAATTCTTGCTTTCATATTGCATTCTCATTGGTTGAAGATTTTGCATGAAATGTCAACTTCGTTTTGACAGTTTCGGCCACCGGCTCTCCGCCCTAACACTACCTTGTTTAATTTTGCCTTGCTTGCTGCATTTGCTGAGCGCCTGGTAGCCAATATCCAAGAGCGTGTATTTGAGTTTCATGACCAACATAAAAACATTTGTAGTTTTATAAATGTCGCCAGCATATTCTCTGACTGGGACATGGTATAATAAGTAATAGGTAGGAGTGGTATTTCGTGTTTCGACCATCGAATGTCAAGCAAAAGAATAAAAAATAGAGAACGTGTGTCACACACATTGGCCGCATTCAGAGGAGTCACCTGTTGTGAATGGATCATTTCATTGCAAAGGTTTCTCACTCAAATTTAAATAAAAAACAGTTGCCAACTATTGTCTCCGCCCCATACAAATATTTTATATTATATAGTTTGATTCTTTCAAATACAATTTTATACGCCAACCAAAACAATAGCCACGCGTTTCAACTCGATTCTGTTGACATGAAAAAATTTATAGGCATATTAATATTGTCTGGATACCACAAATTGTCCAAGAAGATATGTATTGGTCTCTGTATGAATATGTAGGTGTTGAATTAGTATCAAAGTCTATGCCACGCCGAAGATATCGACAACATGTTTAAAGTCCAATCATTATCAAATATGCTTAAAGATGAATTTCTGCAATAGGGAGTAATACATGAGAAGATTTCGGTTGATGAATCAATGGTAAAGTACTATGGGCATCATTCTGCCAAACAATTTATCCGAGGAAAACCAGTACGATTTGGCTACAAAAATTGGGTAGCTGCAAGCTCTACGGGATACTGTTATGCTTTCGTTTTTTACTGTGGAAAGGCACTCCAAAGTTCTACTGATCCCTTAGGGTCAAGAGTAGTGAAAACACTACTGCAAAAATTGAGAACTGATCCAAAGAACCATAAGGTATTGTTTGACAATTTTTATACTAGCTACTACCTTTAAGTAGAGCTTAAGGAATTCAGATATCGTACGACCGGAACAATAAAGGAAAATTGAACTAAGATATGTCCCTTAAAAACAACAAAAGAAATGAAGAAACACAACAGAGGCTTATATGACTATGATCTGGATCAATCAATTGCAGTTTATAGAATTGCCATTCACGGAAAAAAGTGGTGGTGGGTTATAAGCCACAATGATGGCTTTGATCAGCTTTGGTTTCGGCGTACCGTTGCAAGGTATTATTTGCGATAAAACACTCTACAGAAAGCTCGGCCATCGTCTTCAATTATTCAAGGCTTGTCTCAAGACGGTGTTGGTCATTATCCTTAAAAACTTAAGAAACAATTGCGATGCGTTGTTTGTCATGCAGAATCAATCAACAAAATCCCTGTTTCGAAAATTTTCACCTATAATCGGCCAGTGCACTCAATTCAATTTTTTTCTCATCTTTTCTTATTTTCTTGCTATTTTAGTTTGTTGAAAATAGAAAAATAAACATTACATAAATAAAACACTTTTACTTTTCATTTGGCGGTTAATGAGTAAATTCATTTCTTAAAAAATTCGCTTGAAGTTCGGTCATAGTCATGCTACCAAAAATGTATTCCGATCAAACAATCATACTAACGCTTTCAGCACGTACATACGTGGTTGCACGCGAGTGTTAGCATTAGTATGACCAGCGGTTATACTTTTCTCTTTTCTAGCAACTCTTTATCGCTGCCATCGGTTAAGGCCTTCAACGAGTCAGCGAAGAATTTGGTGAATTTTTTCTTAAATTACTTAATCTATAAAATTTTTCTATATTTTCCTAAATAAAAAATATATATTTAAATAATTTAAAAAGCTATTTTTAATTTAAAAAACTATAAATTAAAATAACAAAAATAAAATATCTTGTGTAACAAGAGCATAAGTTCAAAATTTATTTTTTTGTTGTATCTCCTTCATTCGATTTAATATGCTTTCCTAAACTTGTTCGAGGCAACAACAAATGTACATAGCAAGGGAAACTGTGTGTTGGTATTGCAGTATTGATAATCTCCTCTTCCATTGTTTACATTATTTTTGCTGTTACTGTTGTAAAATACCGTTTTCTTATAAAACTCAGCAAATCACTAATAAGAAAAAAAAGATACAGCAGTTTCGACTATGTCGTAACACAAGACGTAGAATTAGATATAGTACTTAAATTAATAACACTCGAGTTATATACTTCTTATTGATACTAAAACATAGAAAAAGTTGGTATAATTTTTGAATATCATATATTAACCCTAACCCTCCTGACACGTGTACCTGGGTACCCGAAACGACTTTGAAGTCAAACAATTTTCAAGCCAAAAATGTTACAAACTAGAGGTTCCATTACATCTTATAAATAGTCGTTTTTTATCGTTTTTTTCGCATTTTTAGCATTCTAGAATTTTTGGTCGGTTGTAGAGCCCATCCAAAGTCGAATATTCCATACCCTTCTGATAAGGGCACCCAGGTGCCCGTAAATTTCTTCACACATTTTGTATGAAGAATGTGATATAAAAGTAATTTTGGGCTTCTTTTAAGTCTGTTTTTTTATTTTATTATTTATTATTAAGGATTTGAAGATGTTTTAATACAAACTTTGTAGTATTATCTGGATATATAAAAAGCTAAACACTCTCTGTAATCGCATAGCGTTAAATCTTTAATGTCTCCTTTCCAACATGGATTCCTTTCTGGAAAATCTACTGTTACTAACCTTCTCGAATTTACATCAAAAACTATAGAAAACTTTGGAAAAAGCAAGCAGACTCATGTTATTTACACGGATTTTAGCAAAGATTTTGACGTTGTAAATCACAAACTATTGATCTTAAAATTACATCTTGTTGGATTTCCTGTACCGTTGGTAAAGTGGATTGAATCTTACTTAAGCAATAGAACACAATCTGTTATTTTTAAGCTCAAGAAATCATATGAGTTTCCTTTTACTTCAGAAGTACCTCAAGGAAGTCATCTTGGGCCCCTTCTGTTTCTACTTTTTATAAACGATTTGCCATCTGTCATAATGCATTCTAGAATCTTAATGTTTGCTGACGACGTCAAACTCTTCCTTTCTTTTAAAAATGATAATGACGCTGTATTTTTGCAAGCCGACATTGATCATCTTCATAACTGGTGCAAAACGAACCGTATGAACCCCAACATGAAGAAATGCAAGCATATGTCTTTCTCGCGCAAACCACCAATTAAGTGTACCTTCAAAATTTGTGGTTATCCATTGGAGTCCTTAGATATTTTCAATGATCTTGGAGTTACAATGGATCCTAAACTACGCTTTAATATTCATGTAAATAAAATAATAAATAGAGCAAATAGTACTTTAGGATTTATTAAACGTTGGGCAAAAGAGTTTAATGATCCATTCATAACGAAAACCTTATTCACTTCCCTAGTGCGGCCTATCTTAGAATACGCTTCATTTGTTTGGTCCCCACGATACGGTTGTTACATAGACGACATTGAATCAGTGCAGAAACAATTTCTTTTGTTTTGCTTAAGCTATCTTTATTGTTATACTGATTTTCACTTACCATCTTATGAATATCGGTTACAACGCTTAAATCTTCCTTCTTTAAAAAATCAGAGAATTATGATAAAAGTTTGTTCGATTATAAAATTTTTACATGGATATGTCAACAGTCCATATTTATTGAGTAAAATATATTTTAATATTCCTCTTCGTCCTAGAAGATCTTTTGAGTTACTCCACATGAACTTTTGTAGAACTAATTATTTGCAAAATGAACCTCTTAGAAGCGCTTGCGGTGATTTTAATTTTGTATCTGATGTTATATCCTTAAGTGAATCCAAGGACTCAATCAAACATAAAATTATAGATTACCTGCAGTACCGACGTTGATTATGTAAAGTTCTTTCAAACATATATCTGATGCATCTGGTGATTTGTAAACACATTATCATTAATATAACAATCTAAATGGATACATGGACCTAAGCGTAAAATGGAAAATTTTGGGGATAAACATCTAAATAATGTGAATGGACCTAAACCTGGGATCTTCAATTTCCTCATATCTTCATGATGATTGTGACTACATTTGTCGACGGTAGCATGGTGTCTTGGTGTCTTTTTACCTCTTTAAACACTACGTTAGATCGATTTGTAATATATTAATATGAGTGGCCGATAAGACCTAGTTTGTCTTGGTGCCTGCGTTTGCAACTGGTTTACTTTATTTTATGAAAATTGGTTTGGTGAAGTTGACCCAGTTTGTCGAGTAACCACCCTGTCAAGCCAGGATCTTACCGGCTTCAGGAAGACAAAACGATATATATTATATATATACCTATTGGAGTGGTGTTTTATTGGCGAGAGACCTTGTTTGTCACACGACTCCGCCGTGTACAAAAATTGTTGCTAACTTGACCTTGTTTGTCTTGAAAACGCAACCCTGCTTTGCTATCTGATATTATCGATTTTGACTTAACTTTTTTTTTTTTTTTTGTTATTTTTTATACTATAATAAAATTATATACTTTAAGCAATTTACTAAAACTTTTCAGTTTGTTAATAATACATGATTTCAATCAAAATCATACTTTATATTTTTTAATTGTATTAAATATCTTATTTTATAATTTTAAATTTGCTATAAAACCTGTTAAGGTTTAGCAATCACGTAAATAAATAAATAAATCCTGTTCGTCTGTGATATCAATAGACTCCAAAACTAATGGGTCGTTCGAGCTGAAACTTTGGCAGTCTATTTGTTTCAAGTACGAGATGGTTTAGGAAATTTTGCCACACCCACCTTTTACTGAACCCAAATCAATAAAAATGCTATATTTCAAAAGGTTTGCGTCATATTAGACTAAAATTTGGACATTTAGTTAGGTTGGTTACTGTCGCCAATTGTATTCAAAATGGACACACAGTTATTGCATGATTTGGAATCAATAGCCACGCATACGACCCTTCGATGGCAATCGACCAGCATTCTCTCAGTTTTCTCTCATCGAGAGTTTCGTCTTTTTTTCGCATTTGGATGAATGCTAGAATAGATACAAAATGCACCCAACGTAGCCACGTCGATCATGTTGCAAAAAATGACCATCTATTTGTTTTACGTTTGGTGCTATATGTTGACAACATCTGGTCCATTACGTATAATCCGCCTTTCTATTTGCTGTATAAGACATTTATGCCCCCTTTTCCATTAACTGATGGCACACCTCGTGAGTAATTCATAATTGACAAAAAAAAAAACGTTTTCTTCTGCCTGGTTACAACAGATAAAAGTTAAATTTTTGTTAAATGCATATCGGGGTTTTCCTATATCGTCTGTGGGGTGTGGCCGACGAGTCTGATTCCTCTAACTCGTTGCTAATTGGCCAACATAACTTATGCGGAGATATTTAGATAACCATTTTGTCATGGTAAATTGTCCAGAGAACTCGATGATGGTAGATTTTTTCTGGTTATGGGGGCTTGAGTGTAGCAATATATTATGGCGCTGTGCTAGAAGATTTGCCTACAGAAACTTTCATTTCGATAAAAGATGCATTTCGTTTGCGCGACATCGAAAAAATTTTTATAAAATCAAACCAAAGGTATTCAACTTTGACATTTTTGGACATGTCTTATCTATGATTTTCAGTGTTCCCTTACAAATTACACACGAGTACCCGGAGTCAACGTATGTACATGTTATCAGGACGATTAGGGCTAATAATTACAACAGACGAACAATATAATTTTACAAGTCAGAATGTAGTACAATTTAAAATATATCATTATGGAAAAATTTTAATAAAATTGGCTGATGATAGCAGAAGTAGAAAATATATTTGTGACAGCTTATATTGTTGATATATCTTACAAAAACCATGTCGATACAGGAACTTCTCAATGTTGTTGAAGATATTTCAGATAAGAGGTTCAAGTTGTAATTTAAATTCATAAAACGTATAAACTTATCATTTTCCGGTTGTGATATATGTATCTAAGTTGAAATCTTCTATTAGAATGATCGGTATAGACTCTATACTATAGAGTCAAAACCACTCTTTGCCAATAAGGGACTAATTTTGCTTGACATATTTTTAAAAAAATATTTAGCAAGAATGATAAAGCAATGACAAAGCTTTTTCAACCAAAATAGACGAGTTGCTCCGTAACGAGTAAAACGGAAGTGTTCAGTTAAATGCATTTTAATTTTGTTTCCCAAAATGAGCAAACGTAACTTAACGAAACTAAACGAAACAGTTTGTCGAGACGTATTATTCCGTAAGTCCCGGTTTATACTCGTCAAGAATTGACGTCAATTCATGGTCATTTCCTTTTAATATCCCTCCTCTCACACGTTGATTCCACGTCTTACACAAATGCACAACTTGACTGTCAAGTCTTGATGAGTATAAACCAGGACTAAGAACCGAACTGCTAGCGGAGCAATTCGTCAACAACAGCTGTGTAGAGTGCGTTTCTATTTTATTTTCATCAATTTGTTTCTATTTCATTAATCTTTTGCATATGTTTATTGGAACGAGCGAGCGAAGTGAACGAAGCTCTCATGGAACAGCTTGTTTGAAAAATGTTAAACAGAGCATATCTCCTAAATGGGTTAACCGATTTAAAATCTTACTGTTCTACGCCTCTAAAATTATTTCCTAACAGTCCACCCTAAACAAGTGCGCGGGCGTGATTTAACTGTCAAAATCGGCTCATGCACATACATTTTGTATGAAGCCCACCGAAACACGCACCGGACTACCGCAACATGAATCGAATTTGCAATTTTGACAGTGCGTGCGGATGTGAAGTTGGCTGCATAAAACCAAAGTATTAGAACAAAGAGCAATCAGCTGCTATTAAGTAATTAATCTCTATTGCAAATGGAAGTATTTGCAATACTAATAGATTTTTACACAATACCAAAAGTTTCTTTAAGATTTTTAAACCATCAGACTGAGCTGGTTCGAGAGCAGCAGTTTTATCCGCAGCGCACTTGTTTAAGTTAAGCGTAAAATAAAATTGCTTGGCGCTTGGGTACGCAACGCAACGCGCACTTGTTTAGGGTGCATTGTAACGAAGCCAAAATTTCAAAATTCTATTTAGTTTATAAGTTAGTTGAAAAATTTGTCTATATGTTTCGTTGTTGTTATTGTTCGCTGAATTCACTTTGCTTTTATTAATTTTGTTGTGCAAACAAAACAAATGTATTTGTATTTCCTTATGTTTCGTTGTTTTTGTTAGCTGAATTCAGTTTGCCTGAAGCTACTGCTTCTTATTGCTTTTGTTTCCAGTAGTTCCGTTCTTAAAGAAATCGTAAAAGAATCAGGCGTGATTTTTCCGATTCATTGACGAAACATGCTGATTCGGCCATACATTTCATTGACAAAAGTCTCATATAAATGTTCCAAATTCGTGCAAGAACGCAATGCAGAACGTTGTACATATAAGTTTCGTAAGCGAAAAGAGAAAATATTAATGAAGTGAAGACCGAAATGTTTAGGAATCTTCGTTCATGAAAATATTGAGAAAGTTGATGAAATTTCGTTTTTGAAGTGAAAACCGAATGTTTTTAAAAAATAAAAATTAAATTGCTTTTAACCGAGACTAGTTTTCACAATTCGGTTGTGAATTTTTGTTTCAATAATTCTTAAATGTAGTAAAGAAAGCGTAAAAAACCATGTCCGAAACCGGACTCAAACCGGGGACCCCTGAGGTGATAGTCTAGCGCACTCTTCACTAGACCACAAAGGCCGACAAGAAAGTTTTGTTGCATTTTGGTTTTGTTCAACCGCGTACAAGAACACGTGTTTCTTGTAATGAACGCAACAGCGACAATCTGTGTTTCATACAAAACATAAACAAACTTTGCTATGTTCGCTCTTTTCGTCTATCAAATTAGAAATAGATTGAAGTCTGCGGCAGCAACAATTGTGGTCGTGTTCTCTCTTTGTCGTGCCGTCTTTAAAAAATACATCTTCATAAGAAAACATGCGTTCTATTTTTTGACAATTGGCGTTCGTCGCTAGTCGCAGTCAATGTGTATCGGCTATCAAGTATGTTATTGGCGAATACAAGACAGTAGGTTCCAACCGAATATTCGACTTCAGCCCTTCGGTACTTTTTAACCTTCGGCCCAAAATAACCGAATATTTTCTGAATGTTATTGCTTTTTTGTAATGCAAAAAATTTTTTATATATTTGTTTTTTATATTTTTCGATAGCTATAACTGTGTTAAATATCATTCTAAAAGGTTAAATAGAAATTCGTAATTGTTCAAAAGTTATGAGCCTCTGAGCCGACCGCGTCAAAGCAGGAAGCACACTATGTTTAAAACTTTAAAAGCATTTTCTTTAAAACTGCGTTTTCGAGCTTGCGACTTTCATAACCCAGTCAATTTTTAACGAATCATAATGTTGTTTTTTCAAAATACGAGTTATTAAATTGTCCATGGACTATAATCTCATTGATAAATTTAATATTAGAATTTTTATCAAAAAAAATGTAATGAAAACTTATTCCATAATCACATTCATTTTTAACAGGAAAATATTTTTATTTTTGTTTCAGATGAATTTTGCGAACTGTGGGAAGGTCGCTAGTTAAGTTCGTGTTTTAAGCACTGGTCCACGTCGCCCCGTGGCTTGCTGCAGTATATTAATTAAAAAATTATTGATTATAATCTGAAAATTTTATACAATCTTCTTCAAAGTATTGCAAATATACCTAAAAAGTTTAGAGTATCTATAATATTTACTTTTAAAAAAAAAGATTAATGAATATTGTATATTTTTCGGCCTGTTTAACTAGACTGGACCTTTAATGATTGTCATTTTTTGTACTAAAATTAATTAGTAACGAAAGCAAGGCCTAAATTTTATTAGTTTTTTTAATTGAAAAAAATGTTGTTGGTGTTCGGCTTCGGCCAAAAATCCACATTCGGTCGGTCACTACAAGACAGACACGCTTATGAATATTCTGCAAGTTTGGCTTAAGCAGCAAGTTTCTTTAAGAAATCACCAAAGAACAATTCTTCGATGATGCCCGAGACAGCTGGGTTGTGCAAACAAAACAAATGTATGTATCTGTCAAAAAACCGATCGACATGCAAGGATAAGTTCGCGTTTGTTTGTCGGTGTACGAATAGAAAGTGTCTATAATAGTGAAAAGTGATAGTGTTTAGAATATTCCGCATAAATTTTTAATAATTGATTTTTAATTCGGCGTTTTTGTGGCTTTTTTATAGTAAATAATTTATATATATCTATTACAAATTTATCGAACCACTCAAATTTCTATAAAAAAAAAAAATACATATACAGAGTGTCCAGTGCAAGAGTACCCAGCAAACATTTTGACAAGCGTTTTGCAAACCAAGCTTAAGAAAAGCTTGCATGAATAAGGTTATTTCAAGCTTTGTAAACCAAGGTTATGCAAAGCTTTCAAGAATAAGGCTTTCGTAAGCGTTGTAAAGATAACAACCGCCAACATTTACAAAATATTTGATATTGTATTCATAAAAAAAAAAGAAGAAGTGTTCTGCGCAGCAGCAACTAAATTTTTGACATTTATGGAACAGTGAGACACGAAGTTCCGTAGGGAACGAGATTGAGCTTCCAGAACAGGAGATTGTGTCGGACAACAACTTATTGGGACAGTGCAACTTCGTCTGGTAAATTATTTACTTTCATATGTTACATTTTTATCATTAAGCCACAAATTTTTTTACGCAAGCTTTTCAATCCTTGATCAACGACGCATTTCAAAAGCCTGTCGAAAAACTGGAGGAACGCAACAAGCCCAAAGCCCGGGAAATTACAATATTCAGGCTTACGGAGGAAATTTGAGGGCTGCGTAAAGATGTTGGCGAATTGAAGAAAGCGGTATCACATAATAACGCCACCATTGTATTGTATTGTAAATTGTATTTTTAGTAAGCGAAAGAAGTGAAAAAACGCTAATTTAATTTAATTTTACTTTCTGTCAATTCTTACTAATAAAGAAACATATAGAGCACTCAAAAAATAAATGTTTAAAACGCTTACTTATTTCATTCAAAATACGTGTTTTGTAACCGTATTTACAAAGCTTATAGAAAATGCATAAAAATTAATTAAAAAACATTTTCTTAACACATTTGCAAAACGCGTAATTACGTGTCTTAAATAACATGTTTTGCAATAGTCTTTTTTAAGGTTATAAAGATGTGTGCGTTTCGATTATAAAACGCTTACTTTGATGCATTTTATAAATGTCAGAGCAGCGTTTTATAAGCGTTTTTCTTACATTTGAACGCTTACAAAATTTAGCGTTTTACGTATATATAATTGTATATATAATTGTTTGCTGGGTACGAATATTTACGAAGGTAAAAGAGGAGGTCGAATAAAGCAAAAAAATCGTATGGTAGGGAGGGTCTATTTTCGCACCCTAAAGCGGGATCCATAGATGACCTTCCGCAAGTTTTGCTAGTTTTTTTTTATGAAGTTTTGAAATCAAGGTTGGTTAATAAAAGCGAGCGAGCGAGGCGAAAAAATAAATGACAAGAAGGGGTTGGTTGAGAAACACCAAGAATTAAATAAATTAATGAATTTGCAATAAATTTAAATACATTCAAATTTTTTTGTAATAAAAATTTTATGAGATCGGGTAAGTTTATTCATTACACACTGATCTATGTAGCCAGCTTACGCGTTTGCTAAGCAACTGCTGCTCCTAGTTAAAAATTCAACAATGCACAAATTAAAAAGTTTAATAACATTCGATTGCCAACTGAGTAGCTAACTTAGCAACTTGTTTCATTTTGGGTTAAATCCGCAAACATCCGTAACAAGTGCAGACGTTCGTTAAGTTGCTATCATCTTGTCTCGTTTATTTAGGTTGGGCCTAAACAATGACATACCATGAAACAATGATATACAGATAGCGCACAGAGAAAACAACATTTTCAAAAGTGGCAGAAACGAGCTACTTTTAAAAACGTTTAACCCAGACTTTGCACTTCTAACGTTTATTTCAATTTTAAAAACGAACATTTTAAAATAAAATAGTAAAACGTTTATTTTCATTTAAAAAACTTACATTTTCAAATGAGATTCTAAAATGTTCGTTTGATTTTTAACAATGGATATTTTAAAATGCTGTAGTAAAACGTTTATTTTCATTTTAAAAACGAAAATTTTAAATCGGGATTCTAAAATGTTCGTTTGATTTTTAATAATAAATATTCTCAAATGTAAAATGTATATTTTCATTTTAAAAACGAAAATTTTAAAATTAGATTCTAAAATGTTCGTTCGCAATAGTGCAACAATTTTTTATATTGTAACAACGAAAATGTTCATTATTTTCCATTAATTCATAAATTTACAGAAATCCGCATTTCCTCTATTAATTAAAAAAAGCTTTATTGGTTTTCAAAATTACAGTTTTACAGTTTTTAGGCAAACTGCAGAGTGATGAAATCGAGAATGAAAAATATTAAATTTTCTGAACAAATATCAAATACATAAGTCAAGGAAACATATATAACAAACAATTCGTTATTGACAAGCGTTTTGAAACAAAGTATGTGAATTTTACTATGTCATGGTAAAACGTTCGTAGTTGTTTTAAAAACGTTTCGTTTCACTTTTTTATTTAAAAATGCGCGTTTTCATTTTTGTATGGCGTAAAATGTTTCTAAAAATATCAATTTTAACCTACTATATTATAGTAAAACATTCGTAGTGGTTTTAAAAACGTTTCTTTTTACTTTTCTATTTAAAAATGTGCGTTTTCATTTTTGTATGGCGTAAAATGTTTTTAAAAATATTAATTTTGTCCTAACATATCATAGTACAATATTCGTGGTTGTTTTAAAAACGTTTCGTTTTACTTGCGTTTTTATGTGCGTTTTCATTTTTGTATGGCGTAAAATATTTTTAAAAATATTAATTTACTAAACGTTTTTAAAATGTGCGTTTTTGATTTTTTGTTTTCCCAGTGCGTATTTCGTGCGCAAAAAGTTAACTGCATTATTCTGTATCAAGAAGAAGCACTCCAACGATGGGAAAGACACGAGAAGCAATACAATTTTGTTCGGAGGAAAGTATTGCTTCTCGTGTCTTTCTCATCGTTGGTGTGCTTCTACAACAAGCGGACTTATCAGCTATAACAAGTGGTGAATACATACAAAAGAAAATGTGAAAAAGCAAAAAGTAAACACAAGCAGCTAGCAGCACAATTTCAAGCATTTAAGAAATATGCATTCATAGGTTTCTTAGAAGTTATCTAGAGGTAGAAACCTCTAAGAAGAAACCTTAAAAATGGAACCAGTTAGAAGTTTAATTTGAAAGCGAAAAATCCGTCTTTTTCAGTACCAAGAAAAGCTTTAAATAGCCCATTTTGAAATGATTCGCTCCTTGTAATCGGTAACTGGAGGATCCGATAATTTAACCGGCTGCTGTTTTTCTTCTTTGAAACCCCAAGGAATATTCAGATCGCAAAATGGACTCACATAAGTCACATCTCTAGTCAAGAACCACGCTCAAGTTTATAAATGCGATAAATACGAATATTTTTCCTGTTAATTCAATGTAGGTATGTAAGTTCACGCAGTCGGAATTTGTCATTCTGTTTTTTCTCTAAATCATTGCTAGTAATTGGCAAGGTGTTTTTATCTCAACTTTTTACAAAGAAGCTTATGAAAATTTAAAATATCTTCAAGAATCTAAAACATAATTGAAAATAGCACTGAAAGACGAAATAAAAAAAATTATGGCTATTATAATGGCTTTTATAGTTGCTATATGAGAAACACAAATCTCTCTTTACCAAAAAAATCGTCAACTTAATGCAGACCTTAACAATACAAGAAAATAAACTTCATAATCCACCCTTAATCCTTTACGTAAGTAGTGGCCAACAGAAGCAGGTGATAAAAAAAAATCCTCATATCTTTTATTCCACAAACATTATAGAAATAAATAAGAACATAAAACAAAGAAATTCTATAATCTTAGCCATTCCTTACACACCTATCTTTATCTACACCCCTCAACACTCTGGCCACTCGAAACAGTTAAGTATTCCAAATGTTGACCAAAGAAATTAACTTCGCAAAATTGCATAAACATCGAGACAAGGATCATTAATTTAGTAACAAGAACAGGAAAAAACAACGGAAGTTAAACAAGAAAAGCTCACTTTTAAATGCAGAAGGAAATATGTGTAAAAAACATCACAAAACGATACCAAGCAGAAGAGGTGGTAGCCAAAGCCTTGAACTGTAACTGAAGTAGCAGGTGGCTAGGCTGTGGGTGCACCTAAGCTGCTTAGCAGTAATAAGATTTGAGCAAGTAAACGCTGCTAAGATAATTCTTGATAGAAATATACTCCGACTTGTTCAGATGCGCCTTGGGTTAAATTTAGAGAGAAAACGAAATGGTGAATAAAAAGATGTGCCAGGAGGTAATTTCAGAAAAGCTGCAAGTAATTAATGCGAAACTTGCAAAAGATTAAACTAAAATTAAAAACCATAATTTAAAGTAATATTGAATACTTCAGACTTTAGGTAATTTCATTTTTATCTACATATGATTTTAAGGGTAATTTTTGGTGATAGCATTTCGCTATCAGAGTAGAGTTTTCAAAAAGCATTTAATTAAAGACACTTGTGAAATTAAGGATCATTTAAATAATTTTTTAAATTTGTTCTATTTTCTTTTTAAGATTAAGAAGAATAAGACTTTTAATAAGACATTTCATTAATATTATTAAAAATTATTACCTCATTACGTACCACTTTCGCTTTGTCATTTTTTTTCAATGGAAATAGTTCTCGCTCACTCAACCTACTAAAACAGTTTAACCGCAACGTCCTTTTCAACGACGTAGGCCACACGCAAGCATAGAAGTGGTATTCAATGAATGCCGTATTGGCGATGTAAACAGCGTATGTTCGGTAAGTTTACAGCAGCGTAATTTGTAATAACAAAATTGTAAGGGATTAAACATACTCAGCTAACGGCACAAAAACGTATTGCATACAGTAGGTATATTGCGTATTATGCGACCGTGGCTTTATTTTGTTTTTGACAAGCAGTAAAAAATTAAAAATGCGCTTACCATTAGTCGATATAAAATTTTTTTAAAGTTTAAAATTATTTTTTGATAGCAACTTTTTTTTAATATAATTACGCAATTTACTCGGTTTTTATTCAGGGTGGGTTCGTGGAAGCGCTTAGCGTAAACTTATAGCTCGCTCTCAGTTTATATACGTCGTTCATCGAATACCATTAGAGTTCGTAGTCCTGCTACTTAATGGTATTCATTTCATTCAAGAATATACACAAAGTTATTTCTTAAATTAAGCTTCTTAGAAACAAAAATAACTCAATGACAACTCTTACAACCAACACAAAAGCAACTTAAACATCAACATTGACAGCAAACACTATTGCTGCAGGACAAAGTGTCTCATCCCAGCTTTAGCTACTGTAACAAAAAGCAAACAAAGCTCCCACTACTATGCTTCTGTCTAAACTTTATTGTAGGAAACCGCAGCAACACTTGAAAAGTCTGACGAGGTAAATAAATACCAAGCCACTCAAAGGTTTTTCTCAACTTTTCTAAAAAGTCAACATTTTATAGGAAAACTAAGCAAATACAAGTTACCTAACCCCTTAATATTTCTAAGTGAAATTTATATGCCCTAACTTCAACGATGTGCAAATTAGGCATTTTTAGGAGAACTTTATAATTAATATATATTTTTTTACTTCTGTATAAGAAAAACCAAATAAAACTTAAGCTTAAAAGTTATGGATCTAAGCGATTAATTTGAATTATGATTTAAAATTACTGCTGGAATCATACTCGTTTTGGTTTTCTAAAAATACTAAATTTTTAACTCAAAATTAAATTCGTCAACTTCTTTGAAGGATGTTCAACACCTTTTGGTTCTGTTTAAAATTTTCTTACACACTATCATCTATAAAAATTTAAATATCTATAAAAGCTATTTATCAAGCAACGTTCACAGCTCATATACAGGGTGTCCACTGTAAGAGTACGAATATTTAAAGAGGTGGTCGAGTTAAGTAGAGGAGGGGGTCTATTGTCGCTTTCTTAGAAGTTACAGGGTTAATTGGTATTTCATTACGTTGACTCATACTTTTGTTTCTTGCAGAAAAATAAACTCACGGATAACTTTTATTAATGCACTTATTTGAAAGACAATGAAATGACCTTTCTAAAGGTGTATCAACAAACCAACCCGGCCTTTCCATTCCCAATTTCGTTGAAACTACTAAGTTTCCACATTGAGCGCAATTTTCTCTGAATTTTGCGTAAGAAATCGAAACGTTGTGTGGCATAAAATTTGTGATATATTTAATTTTCTTTCCAATAACATCAAAATCATAAATATATCTTTAAAAAAAACAAAGTTGGTTATACTAAATTTCACTAAATTGAAAACATAATGCTATGATCATCTACGTAATTGTATTTTATTAAAAAAATATGAAGAATTATAATAATTGTTCGAAGTGAAATTTTAAAAGTAAAACCAACTTTCTTATTTCAAAAGATATTTTTATGATTTTCAAATCGTTTTAAAGTAAATTTAATATACAGTAATCCCCGCTTAGTTGCACAAGCAAAAATGCTTAAACTTTCGTTCAATTAACAGGGAAACTCAATTAACAGGGAAACTCAATTAACGAAATCCCGCTCAATCAAAATGACCAGTTTCTCAATAAAAAAAAATACTCCTTAACTGCACTTTTCTTTAATTACACTGGGTTACATGTAAAATGCACCCCGGACCAAAGTAATTTTTATGGGTCAGTGATCACAACAATCAAAATTTTTTTAATTACGCTGGTTTTCGAGATATCGGTAAGAAAGCGTGTTTTAGGTAGTGGATTTACTCAAACCAAAATATCTCGTTATTGGCACATTCGAGAGTAATATTCTATATATTCTTGAAAAGGCAAAAAATTACGCATTTAGTGACATTTTCTTTCGTTTATGCCCAAATTTTTATGAGCAAATGACCGGGGAATTCAAATAAACGGGAATAACACCGTACATTTCTTATGGGAGCGTAATATTGACACAACTTTTCGATCATTTAGGCGGGAAAATCAATTAAGTGTGATGCAAATAAGCGGGGATTACAGTACCACAATTTCAATGTTAAAAAATTTTTTATTTATTACGCTAAATTCAGAGAAAATGCACTCCTTGTGGAAATTTCGTGGTTTCAACGGATTCATGTCATCTTCACACGAGCACAGCTAAAGAATGGATAAATCATGTGGTTTTGTTGATACACTTGTAAAAAGGTCATTTCATTGTCTTTCAAATGAGTCAGTAAATAAGTTTTCCGTAAGTTAATTTTTCTGCTAAAGACAATAGTGTGAATCAAAGTTATGAAATAGGAATTAACCCCGTAACTTCTAATAGACCCCCCTCTTCTCTTCTACCTCTTCTTTCACCACCGTAAATATTAGTACTCTTACACCGGACACCTTGTACAATAATACGTGAACATCAAAAGTTGTACAATTTCTTAATATTGATTTTAGAAAAAAGTTTATTAAAAATATATTATTCGAAAGGTACTGCACCATTTTGCGATGTGAGGTTTGCGATTTGATATTTGCAATTTGAGATTTGTTGTTTGTGATTTGAGATTTTCGATTAAAGATTTGCGATTTGAGATTTCAGATTTGAGATTAGAGATTTGTGATTTGCGATTTGAGACTTACGGTTTGCGATTTGAGATTTATGCCCAGCAGCGGATTTGCCAGTGGCTACCATAGAACTAATACAGAATAAATTACCAGGTAAGGAAGCATTACTTTTTTCAAAAAGTAATGCGTCTGCATATAGCAGAAGTAATGAACTCATACCTCATTACCTGTAATGTAGCATACAAGAAAAAGTAATGCAGTGATTTTTATAACTTAATACAAGTAGTATGTTACTCCATAACTTCTAGGTAATGCTGAAGGGAGGCGATCACTTACCTCCTGTCTCATTCAATGTTAAATGTAAGGCCTTTTATGCATAGTAAGGTAATATAGTCGGAAGTAGTGGTCATTACAAGGCAATTGATGCTTCATATATTCGGAATATATTCCATCCGCTACTGGGTGATTTAAATTTACGATTTGAGATTTGCGATTTGAGATTTTAGATTTGACATTTGCGATTGGAGATTTGCGATTTGCGGGTTGAGATATGCGATTTGAGACTTTCCATTTGAGGTAAGAGATTTGCGATTTGCGATCCTCGATTTTAGATTTGCGATTTGTGATTTGAGATTTGCGATTTGAGATTTGAGAATTGCGATTTGCTGTTTGAAATTTGCGATTTGTGATCTTAGATTTGAGATATGCGATTTGCTATTGAAAATTTGTGATTTGAGATTTGCAATTTGAGATTTTAGATTTGTGATTTCAGATTTGCGATTAGAGAATTGCAATTAGAAATTTGCGCTTTGTTATTTGCGATTTAATATTTACTATTTGAGATTTGTGATTTGAGATTTGCGATTTTTGATTTACGATTTGAGATTTTCTATTTGCGCTTTGAGATTTGATATTTGAGATTTGCGATTTGAGATTTGCGATTATAAACTTAAGATTTTAGATTTGCAATTTTCAATTTGAGATTTGTAATTTGCGATCTGTGATTTTAGATTTGCGATTTCAGATTTCAGATTTAAGATTTGCGATTTGAGATTTACGATATGAGAATAGCGGTTTGCGATTTGAGATTTGCGTTTTAAGATTTAAGGTTTGCGATTTGCGATTTGAAATTTGCGATTTGATATTTGCGATTTGAGATTTGCGATTGGCTATTTGAGATTTGAGATTTGCGATTTGAGATTGGAGACTTGTGAGTTACTTTTTGAAATTTGCGATTTGAAGATTGCGATTTGAGATTTGCAATTTTAGATTTGAGATTTGCGATTTGAGATACAGGGTCCGCCATCTAACGTTTTTTTTCAACTAGTGCTTATTTCGTGAATGGTAACACTTAGTTCATGTCTTATTTGACAGATAATTAGTTTTATCCTTCCGCTGAACGAATATGGTTGTGTATACGCTTGAACAACGCTGGGAAATATTGCGACCTTACTTTGAAAATCATGATGCCGATTTTGCCAAAAAAATCATATTTTCAGATGAAGCTCACTTTGATTTTGTCGGGTATGTAAACAAGCAAAATTGTCGCATTTAGGGCACAGAAAACCCGCACGCATACATTGAAAAGCCGCTGCACCCAAAACGAGTCACTGTTTGGTGCGGATTTTGGTCCAGAGGCATAATTGGACCATTTTCTTCGAAAATGAGCAAGGAGTGGCCGTTACAGTCAATGGCCATCGTTATCGGGCCATGTTGATCGAATTTTTGTTCAGAAAAATTGAAGAGGAGGATATTGGCAACATTTGGTTTCAACAGGACGGCGCTACGTGCCACACAGCCGAAGCTACACTCGATGTTTTGCGCCCTGTTTTTGAAGATCGCATTATCAGCCGCAGAGCTGATATCGTTTGGCCACCTCGGAGCTGCGATTTGACAGCATTGGACTATTATTTGTGGGGTGGCCTCAAAGATAAGTGTTACGCCGACAAGCCAGAGACAATTGATGCTTTAAAGGGACAATATTCGTGAAGCCATTGGTGAAATACAGCTGCACACAATCGATAATGTGCTTAAAAATTGGACCGATCGTGTAGGCTACTGTATGGCCAGCCGAGGCAGACATTTGAATGAAATTATTTTTCATTATTAACCGAAAGGATTGTACTTTTAAATAAAAAAATAAATTTAAGAAAATATGTAGTAGTTTTTTTTTAATAGAATTTTCAAAAAGAAAAAGTTATTTGGCGGACCCTATATGATGTGCGATTTGAGATTTGTAATTTGCGATTTGTTATTTGCGATTTGAGATTTGATATTTGGGATTTCAGATTTGCGATCTGCGATTTGAAATTTGTGATTTGAGATTTGCGATGTAAGATTTGAGATTTGCGATTTGAGATATGAGACTTGCGATGTGAGATTTGAGATTTGCGATTTGAAATTTTAGATTTGCGATGTGAAATTTGAGATTTGTGATTTTAGATTAGAGATTTGCGATTTCCGAATTCACAAAATAAAAAAGAAGTGCAAAGGCGAATACAATCCTGCTAAGCTTTATTTTAAGGAACCGATTAACTGTCTCGCAAAGCTTTGCCGTTGTCGTTTTGTTAAAAAGTTCTCCTGAATATGTTCGAAAAATTTCAAAAACAAAAAATAAATTGCAAGATATAATAATTCAATGCTAAAAAAGAAGATTTTTTAATAATTTATGAAATGCAGATCTAGAACCAAAACAATATATATATTCAACAAAAAAACAATTAAAGATCAAGTTATAAAATAAATGAAACAATTTTTTTGCTTTGTTAACAATTTCCTTAATATAAAATTCCAATTTTATTTCCATAAGATTTTTCATACGCACTTTTTATTTCTAAGCACTACAATCCAGTTTCTATTTAAGATTCAAATCTACTGTAACTTCCTAACCATCGCATTCTATAATATCATTTTAACTTTTCCGACTTGCATAGGAAAAACATTTTTACTGTGGTAAATGACTTCTTTCTTTTTTGAAAAAAAGCGATAATTTTTTAAAATATATAATTTTTTTATACTTCGATTTTAAGTCAACAAAAAAAATTAATTTCAGGATTTAAAATTTTAAATGGTATTTAATAATTTTACAGTAGGCGAAGCAGCGAGTATTTGCTGTTTCTTATAAAAGAGTCATTAGCTTTTTGGGTTAAAATCATAAAAAAAACTCATAAAATATATCCTACAATATTAGGTTTGTATGTGGCAATTTTTTTTTTTTTTTTTTTTTTTTTGTATATGACCACACCAAAATTGTATTATAATTATATATAATTGTATATAATTATAATACAAATACGAAATTAAATTTAAGGCTCAATTCGTATTAGTTTGTAATACTAATTTTATATTAAAAATAAAGTATAATATTAATCATAGTATCAAATTGAGTCCAGATCGTATAAAATATCGTTGTTATACTTGAACTGTATTAATATATAATACAAAATTTTATTGAAATACAATACAGCATGTCTTAAAAATTAAATACAGAATTCACCATAGCATCGAATGTTTTAACTGTAATAAAATTTAAAACAAAATATTTTTTTTTAAAGTTTTGTAATCAATTGCGAATAACTTAATTAAATAGTCTTTGTATTAAAAATCTTTGTAATACTTTGCTTGTATTAAAATGTATTCCAAGATTTCTAACCGTAAGGATATTCAAGAATGATGCATAAGAATGCCATCACACTTGAGTTAAAACCAAAATTTAAGTGTTTACTTACTTACTTAGTTGGCGCTACAACCGTATGTCGGTCTTGGCCTCATCTAAGAATTTTCGCCAGCCATTTCTGTCTTTCGCTTGCTGGCGCCAGTTGGAAATTCCAAGCTTCGTCAGGTTGTCCTCTACTTGGTATTTCAAACGAAGATGCGGTCGTCTTCTTCTGCGTTGACCCCCGCTGGGTACCGAATCGAATGTTTTCTTCACTGGAGAATCGTCTTTCATGCTCTGAGCATGACCAAGCCAGCGAAGCCACTCGATTTTAATGCGCTTGACGATGTTGATGTCAGCGTACAGCTCATACAGTTCATCATTCCACCGTATTTGGTACTCGCCATTGACGCAGACTGGTCCGTAGATCTTACGAAGAATCTTTCTCTTGAATGCTCCTAAAGTCTTTTCATCTGAACTGATCAGCGTCCAGGTTTGTGATGCATAAAGTAGGACGGGCATGGTGAGCAATTTATAGAACGTGATTTTCGTTCGTCGAGATAGGGCTCTGCTTCTCAATTGCCTACTGAGCCCAAAGTAACAACTTTTGGCAAGAGTTATTCCTCGAATGATCTCAATGCTCATGTCGTTGGTTGAGTTTATGCTGGATCTCAGATAGACGAAGTCCTTCACAACTTCGAAGGAGGTATTGTCAACTGTAACGTGGGTTCCAAGATGCTGGGACTATTTGTTTGTTGACAACAAGTGTTTCGTCTTATCTGCATTCACTGCCAGACCCATTCGACTTGACTCTCTTTCTAATCTGGAAAATGCTGCACTGACTTCGCGCGTATTATGACCAATGATATCGATGTCATAAGCATACACAAGCAGCATAACACTCTTGTAGAATATTGTGCCACTTCGTCTTAGATCAGCAGCTCGGGTGATCTTTTCCATAATAAGGTTAAAAAAGTCGCACGGAAACCTCGGTTGGTAACAAATGGCGGCGAGAGGTCCTTCCCGATTTTAACTGAGCTGCTGGTGTTGTCGTATTAGCTTTGCAGGAATACCAAATTCAGACATGATGGAGTACAGGTGCTTCCTTATTGGGCTGTCGAAGGCGGCTTTGTAGTCGACAAAAAGATAGTTTGCGTCGACTTGTTTTGCTTGGTTCTTCTCCAAGATTTGTCGTAGCGTGAAAATCTGGTCGATGGTGGATTTTCCAGGTCTGAAGCCACACTAATAAGGTCCGATCAGTTTGTTTACAATGGGCGTCAATCTTTCACATAAAACGCTCGACAGGACCTTATATGCGATGTTAAGAAGGCTTATCTCACGGTAATTGGCACATATAGTGGGATCGCCTTTCTTGTGGATTGAGCAGAGCGTACTGAGATTCCAATCGTTTGGAATGCATTCTTCCGACCACATTCCGCATAGAAGCTCGTGAATTTTTTAAGTAGAGCTTCGCCTCCGTTCTTAAACAGCTCAGCAGGTAAGCCATCAGCTCCCGCGGCTTTGTTATTTTTTAGCCCAGCTATAGCTGTCAGAACTTCATCATAGTCGGGCTGCGGAACCTCGACACTGTCATCCAAAATTGTGGTTTCCGGAATATCGTTTCCGTTGGCGGGATTGTTGTCATCGTCGCCATTTAGAAGCTTAGAGAATTGTTCCCTCCATAACGTCAGTGTACTCTGGACATCTGTCACTAGATTCCCGTTTTCATCCTTGCAGGAAGAGGCCCTGGTCTTAAAACCATCGGCACGCATGGAGTTGAAATGTGTGTCCACTGCGCGCATATGTCATTGATTGGAGGAGTGCTTTGAAGCATTAAATTTAGTTGTTTTGTTCTTTGAATTTTAATACAAGAGGAACTTCTAAATTTATAAGTCGGCTATGCATGAATCACACGCAAGTAATTTTTCCGAGCCAGTAGCTTTATTGTTTAAATACGTATCAAATATCCTTCTATTCGATCGGAGATTGGTTTGATAATATTAACGATTGATTAATAGTCAGAAGAGTAATATCCAGACCCAGATTAGACAGCTGTGGTTTACTTCGTTGATGAAGTGATGCAATAATGTTCACGTACTGGAATTAATAATATATTGAGGAACACCTGTCACAATATCTCGATATACGTGAACATCAATAGGTTCGTCGTTAACATTTTGATTATTTTCAAGACTGTGACAGGGTTCGCCATGAGTTTCTTCAGAAAACTTGTCAGCATACTGCTTACGTAATTTTTTACAACATGCATTACATAAACGGTCATCAATTGACAAATTGTAGCGAATTACTAAATACTTAGGCACGTTTCGTAGAAATGATTCAGCCAATAAGAAAAAGAGGCTAGATTTCACAAAGGTTTATAAATATAAGCAACTAGATTTCTGGAGCAACGTACTCTTCAAAGACGAGAGTAGGTTTAAAATCTTTCAATCGGATGGAAGGATTCGAAGTCTGGTGAAAACCCAACACGTACCTCAAAAAATAATATAATCGATACAGTGAAACATGGTGGTGGGGGAGTCATTGGTTGGGGGCTTATATTAGCGGAAAGTTTGGGGAATCTCATGTGGATCATAAATTATGTGCCTCGTATTCTGTCTAAACCACTACAATTTCCAGACTTAAACCCATCAAAAATTTGTGGGATTTAGTCGAGAGGCGTGTCGCTAAAATTAACATAACCAGCAAAGTCCAACTCTAACAAATACTCCAATAGGAATCGAAGAGTTTGGATGAAAGTGTGGCTAAAAAATTGGTTCACTCCATGCAAAATAGATTAAACGAAGTAATCAAGTAAAAAACCGTGCCAACTATATATTAATATTTTACTGAACCTAATATTTTTTTTTGCGAAAATTTAATGTGTGAATAATTTTGTCCCTTTAAAATCTGAAGATGCATATATTTAATGTTATTTTTTATTGAATGGAAAACAATTCTGTTTATTTTTTTGTTGTTTTTAAATAAACAATAAAAACATAAATTCTTCCTAGAATAAGATTTTTGAAAACATTAATCTAGTTTTAATATATACATAATTAAACGAAAAAATGGGTGCTGTGTGAATAATTTTGTCCGTCTCTGTAAATATTATGTTAGATAAAACATTACGGTAAATATTTTCAAAAATAACGTAAGCGATCTTAGGGTGATATTTCATCCATTTCTGGGTTTAAAACACTATATCTAGCTCATTTGTTTAATGAAATGTGTCGTATTTGTATAAAATGTAACTTTCTTTTAGAATATAATATCATTATTATGGTTGATAAAACAGAACGGTAAATATTTAAAAATTAACTTAAGCGACCTTCGGGTGAAATTTCACCCAGATGCGAAAAAAGGACCGAAAAGCATATTCCTCCCTGCAACAAATATATATGAGGTGAGCATAAAACTGCTTTCTACTTTTGCACTAATTGTAAATAATGAACTGCAATTCAACAAAATAAACGTATACAGTGGCTCACAACGAAAGTCGGGCAGGCATTTCTTAGCACTTTCGCATTGGTTTCAGAAATGAAAATGTAAGAAGAAACTAGGAGTACAATTTTTTTCAAAACATTCTTTGCGAAACAAAAACATAGTTAGAAAATTAGAACATAACGGTAAAACAAAATTAAACCAAACCAAGGCTTTAAAAACGAGCTCACATTGAAAGTCGGGCAGATAAGGAATTCAATGCTAAAACTAAGAATTTAATATTTTGTTGCCAATCCTTTTTCTTATATAACTTCCTGCAGCCTTTTTGAAATGGGTGCAACCAAATTTTTAAAAAATTCAGCTCCAATCTGATTCCACTCTTCACTTAGGAAAATCTTTTTTTAGGATTGAATCTTTAGTTGCCCATATCTGATACTGCACTCAGGGTTCAAGTTCATCTCATAGATGTTCTATAACATTTTAATCTGGGCCTTGTGAGGTTGTTTTATGACATTTAGGCAAATATTAAGTAAACAATTCTTTACCAAGAGCGTCGTATGTTTCAGGTCATTGGCTTGGTAAAACTAAAAATTGTCTGCAATTCCTTATTTACTCGTACTTTCTTTTACTTGCGCCATGAGAATGTCGAGGAACATGTTTTTGTCCATTCAATAAAATGAATCCTTCCAACATCAGACGCAGCCCCAAACCATGACTGATCCTCTACCATGCTTAATCGTTTTTTAGAATTTTTATTGCAAAATTCTTCACTCGGTTTTCGCTTTCCATCTGAACCATATAACTTAAATAAACTCTCATCGGTAAACAAACCCTGTACTAAAATTTTATTGTTTATAAGTGCTAAAGATTCTAATGTTTTCTGTTTTATTAACCTTGCTCCAGAATAGAAAGCCTTTGCTCATCTGCTCATGCAAGAAATTGGGGCGTTCTATTACATTTTTCTTTCTGATACAGTGCTTTTTTCGTGCTAGTCCTCAATCTAAACTGTTTTATAAAATATGATAAATTCTGCAATAAAAGAGTCAATTTTGCAAAAAAATGGAAAAAAATGTAAATGAACTATCTGGAAACACAATCAGGGGATGAGTTTGACAGATTATTCAGAGCAATTGTTTTTAAAGTTAATGCAGTGTACTTTGTGAGTACAAATGAATTCTTCTAAGCGTGCAAAACGAGATACATTGACAGATACGAAGATTGAGGCGTTGCTCTATGATGATGACAATGTGGAATTCGGCGATGGCGACGATGGTGAAGATGATGAATGGCTACCAGATGGCGAAATTGCATCGGATGCCGAGATAGAAGATTGGATGAACGAAGTGAATGAGCACAATAGCGATGAAGAGATACACGCTGCCTATTATTATGTCGATCAATTAGTGTATGATGCGCCCGATGGAACGCAGCTAGCCAAAGATTTACTTCCCACAGCACAAACATCCACAGTCACCACCACGAGTATGGAAAAAAAGCTGATAATATTGAAATGGACGAATTTATGAAATTGTTTCGGGTTGTGGTGTTCATAAGTCCAGCATGCAAATCATCGATGAGTTTTGGGCTCCATATTGGTTTCCACTCTACCATGCAGCAGTGATTTGAAATAGATTCAAAGCTATTCTTTGCACCATTCGTTTCGACTAGCGCACAACACGTGACGCTCGAAAGGCTACTGACAAAGCTGCTCCAATATCAGAAATTTGGATGCTTATGAACGACAATTTGCGTAAACAATATCGGCCATACAGCAACATAACAATCGATGAGGAACTTTACCCGTTCCGTGGCCGAGCATCATTTCGCCTATACATCCCGTCAAAGCCAGAAAAATACGGCATAAAAGTATTTTGGGCCTGCGATGCGAAAACCAGCTATCCGTTGCATGGCATATTATATTTGGATCGGCAGCCCGGTCGAAAAAATTGTTGTAAAGTTGGTGCAACCATGGAAAAATAGTGGCCGTAATATTACTACGGAAAATTTCTTCACTTCATTGCAATTTGCCAATGCGTTAAAGGAGATGAATCTTAGTTAAGTAGGCACGGTGCGGAACAATAAGCGCTTTATACCAAAAGAGTTGCAATTTGATAAGTCCTTGCCTCTAAGTGATTCGAAGTTTGCATTATGATCCAGTCACAAACAAACCAGAAATAATTCTCGACTACAATCGTACAAAGGTGGTGTTGATATGATGGACCAATTGCTCGGAGCATATACATGCAATAGGAAGACGCATCGTTGGCCATTGGCCTTACTTTGCAATATGTTGGATTTAATGGCGTTGGCTGGGCATATCATTTATCGGGAGAAAAATCCAAAGAGTCGTATTAATATCAGCCGCCGTACTTATCTTAATGGACTTGCTCGTGAATTGGCCACTAAAGCCATCAAACGTCGAACATTAAACCATCTTGTCTTACAGCATTATCACTTGCATACGTACTGCCATGGAAGCTATCTTAAATATTCGTTTGACTCCATTCTTAGCACCTGAGCCACAAATTGAGCATCCCGATGAAACTGGGAAACAAGGAATAAAAATAAAAAACACTTAAAATGTGTCTTTTCTTATAAAATGACGTTTGTTCATTAATAAAAGACCACAAAAATCTTATAAAAATATAATTCTTATATATGCTTCATACATTTTTACATAGTCACCCAGGTGACTACATCGGCCGAAATAAGAATAAAAAGTTTCAGCATGTATCAGTTGACAAAGACAAAAATTGAAAAAGTTTAATTTATGTTTTTTGTACTAAAAATTCATTACTTTAAGATGTCACAGAAGATGGGTTCATATAATTGGTTGAAAACATTTTTTTTTGTAAGAAAAAGGTGAAATAGTCACCGGTGACTCGTCGGCCGAACTAGGGTTAACAATTTCTTAAAAATTTTAAAAATTGATTTTTTAATAACGGTTTGAAATAATAGTCTGGAAAATTGTTGCGTGAGCTGCCTTCAATACGTACTAAAACATAAAAAAATTAGCGAAATCAAAGAAGGTCGGGTTAAAAGCTCGGTGATTTGGCACATATATAAAATTATGTTTAATTTGAACTTCAGATTTTACATGTTCAACTATTAGTCGATTTCGGGATTTATTGCACGCATTTGTGCAAGGAGGAGAAAATTTGCTCTGTTTGGTCATTAGTAGCTGGTATTGATCCACTTAATTGAAAAATTCTTGATAAATTTGGAAGATTAAATAAAACAATTTCGTGTGAACTTATAAACAAACTTTCCTTTGCGGAACGGATTTGATATGGTATTGGTCTCTTAGACCGACAAATGTGCATTTTTTGCCTGAGAAACCAGTGCTCGAGCACAGAAAGGTTAAGGAAGTATTATTTCTTAGAAATAAATTTTAGAGAAAATATATTAAAATAGATTTTTCTTGAATACGGGACATTTGGCGTCCCGAATATGCTCTCTGCGGAGAATTGACAGAATTCCGGGACTTTAAGCAAAATCCGAGACAGTTGGGAAGCCTATTTACTACTGAGATTCTGTGAGACCAACGAAATCTTTTAAATTTAAAATAGATTCGGGCCTAAGACCAATTCCCGTGGGACCAATTAAGTAACAATCTTATCTAGGTTGCGGAACATATGTATATTCAAATTAGGAGAATAGTTAATTAATTTCAGAGCTGGGCCATAAGAATTACATGTGTAATTGATTGCGGTAAGAATTACGATTATTTTAATCCCAATTTCAAAATTTTTAAAATAAGAATTGCGGCAAATCGTTCTTCGAACGATTTTAGATTACGATTGCAGAAATAGTAATTTTGAAAGAATCGAAATTACGATAACTGCAATCGTAATTTAAGTTCATTCGATGAAGAATTTCGTTAATTGTAATATTGTGCTTTTTTGATAAGGATTATAGTAATTTTAATTCAGTAATTTAATATGTTGTTTCATATAGAAAAAAAAATCTACAAAACAGTAAAATGTTTTTTCTTTGAAATACACTTTAAAAAATAAAGAACATAAATTTCACTAATAGCTAATAAAAGCAATTCATGTAATTGATTACTGTAATCCTTATAAAACACGAGATTATGAATTTAGATTACGATTGCAGTAATCGCAATTTCAAGTTATTTGAAATTACGATTATTCGAAATTACGATTGTTGTAATCGTAATATAAAATGAACTATTTTGATGAACTATTTTGATGAACGATTTCCTTAATTGTAATTGCATTTTTTTTAAGATTACTGCAATCGTACTCGTGTGGTAATCGTAATTCTTATCACCCAGCTCTGATTAATTGTGATCTAATAAACTGTAACATGAATTTAATTAACTTTAAGATAAAGTAAGATTTAAAGAAGGCAACAACAACAACAACTTTGTATAGAGTCAATCACTTAGCTGACTAGACACAGTCTGTTTCGGAAATGGCTGCATTTCCTCTTCAGAACTCTTCGAGTGATCACACATGTTTGAACACATTCTTCAGAACATTACGTTCAAATCGGCCACTTAATCATATGACATTTAAAGCAGTAAGCTATATAACCCTAGTTCGGCCGACGAGTCACCGGTGTGAATATTTCATCTTTTTCACACAAAAAATATGTTTTCAACCAATTAGGTTAACCCATCTTCCGTGACATCTTAAAGTAATGAATTTTAAGAACAAAAAACATAAATTAATATTTTTCAATTTTTGTCTTTGTCAACTGTTACATGCTGAAACTTTTTATTCTTGTTTCGGCCGATGCAGACCTGGGTCACTATGTAAAAATGTATGAAGCATATATAAGAATTATATTTTTATAAGATTTTTGTGGTCTGTTATTGATGTAGTAACGTCATTTTATAAGAAAAGACACATTTTTAGTTTTTTTGTTTTTATTCCTTGCATTGAATACATTTGATTATGGTTTGAATGTCCTCCTGGCACACTGGCTGTTTGCAAACTTGATACATTTTGCGCGGATTCCGCTGTTTTTTGTTTGCATGCTGGCAAACATGGCACTTGCCTTTGATTGGCATGCGGCCAGTTTCATCGGGACGCCCAATTTGTGGCTCAGGTGCTTAGGATGGAGTCAAACGAATATTTAAGATAGCTTCCATGACAGTACGTACGTGATAATGCTGTAAGACAAGATGGTTTAATGTTCGACGTTTGATGGCTTTAGTGGCCAATTCACGAGCAAGTCTATTTAGATAAGTACGGCGGCGGATATTTATACGACTCGTTGGATTTTTCTCCCGATAAATGATATGCCCTGCCAACGCCATTAAATCCAACATATTGCAAAGTAAGGCCAATGGCCAACGATGCGTTCGTCTTCCGCTTGCATGTATATGCTCCGAGCAATTGGTCCATCGTATCAACACCACTTTTTGTACGATTGTAGTCGAGAATTATTTCTGGTTTGTTTGTGACTGGATCAATTGCTGCAAGGTTGAGAGCAGAAAAACATTTTGGTTGGCTTTAGGCTTATAACTCAGAAGCACAGTATCGTCGCAGAATGCAAATTTCGAATCACCCAGAGGCAAGTACTTATCAAATTGCAACTCTTTTGGTATAAAACGCTTATTTTTCCGCACCGTAGCTACTAAACTAAGATTCATCTCCTTTAACGTTTTGGCAAGTTTTTTTTCACTATTTTTTCAGCTAAGTTATAAGCTCTTGCCTGACCGGGTTGCCGACCCAAACATAATATGCCATGCAACGGATAGCTGGTTTTCGCATAGCAGGCCCAAAACATTTTTATACCGTATTTTGCTGACGGGATGTATTGGCGAAACGATACTCGGCCACGGAACGGATAAAGTTACTTATCGATTGTTATGTTGCTGTATGGCTGATATTGTTTTCGATATTGGAGCAGCTTTGTCAGTAGCCTTTCGAGCGTCACGTGTTGTGTGCTAGTCGAAACGAATGGTGCTAAGAATAGCTTTGAGTCAATTTGGACTCATTGCTGCACGGTAGAGTGGAAACGAATATGGAGCCCAAAACTCATCGATGATTTCCATGCTGGACTTATGAACACCACAACCCAAAACAATTTCATAAAATGCGTCCATTTCAATATTATCAGTTTTTTCCCATACTCGTGGTGGTGACTGGAGATGTTTTTTGTTCCAGTATTGGCCCAGCTGGTCGCCTTTTCTATTTGTGTGGCGCACTAGTATATCTTTCATCATATTGGAGAATAACAAATTGAAGCGGCTTAAAAGTTCTTTGCAAGAAGGTCCACCTGAAACAAGATGACGGAATTAAATGAGTAGAACCATTTAAAAGTGAATGAAAAAACTAGAGCGGTAAACTTAAACTCGGATCTTAATTAGCTAACCTTCTTGTCTAAGAATGTTGTGGGCACGAGTTTGTGCTGTGGGAAGTGAATATTTGATCCACTGCGTTCCATAGAGAGCATCATACACCTATTGATCGACATAATCATGGGCTGCGTTTTTCTCTTCAACGCTTTTGTGCTCATTCACTTCGTCCATCCAATCATCTATCTCGGCATCCGATGCAATTTTGCCCTCTGGTAGCCATTCATCATCTTCACCATCGTTGCCATCGCCGGATTCCACATCGTCATCATCATAGAGCAGCGCCTCAATAGAATATGTCAATATGTCTCGTTTTGCACGCTTAGAAGTATTCATTTTTACTCACTAAGTACACTGAATTAATTTAAACACAATTTCTCTGAATAAAAACTGTCAAACTCATCACCTGATTGTACTGCTAGACAGTCAATTTACATTTTTTCCATTTTTTTTTTTTGCAAAATTGACTCTTTTAATGCAGAATTTATCATATTTTATAAAAAAGTCACCGGGGTGAATGGGTCGGCATTTAAAGGGCTATAAATATCGTCGGCCGAACAAGGGTTAAAAATCACAGCCATTAACTCTATCAAGGTTTCCATCTGTTCTATTTAGTTGCTTCTTATTTATTTCAATATTCATTGGTGTTCGACAATTTGTCGACATGCACCATAGAATTGAAACGAGTTTTTGATTCGCTAGAAACTAGTGTTTTTAAATAAAAGGTTAGTTTTCACTACCAAATGTTCAATTACTCATTACTTTGACCGAAATCGATCAATTATTAGATTATTTAATTAACTTAACATTAATTAAACTTATTTGGCCATGCTCCGAAATAGAAAGTTAGTTAATTAATTGTAAACAGCTAAGTGATTGACTCTATACAGAGTTATTGTTGTTGTTGTTGCCTTCTTAAAATCTTACTTGATCTAAATAAAACTCACAATTAAATTCATGTAATTAGGAGAATATTTTGGCAAAATACAATTGCGTCAATTTTTAAAATACGTCAATCACTATGAGCTGAGACAGTTAAAATTGCGCATTTAATTTTATTCTGGCAACTCTGCAGCCAATAGCAAACAGTTTGTACAGGAACCAATACTATAGCAGTCAGCATAGTTTCCAACCTTTAAACTTGCAAGCTCTTGTACTAAAACCTAATATGTATGTTTAAAAATGTATTTTATTACGGGGCATGGAAAAAATGTTATGAAGCTTTTTATTAAAGGTTGTAAAACAAGGCTAACGATACTATGTTCTAAAAATATAAAATCCTTTTGAACTTTTATTATCAAAGCATACGCCATGTTCTTATGGTATTCAGTAGGAAATTTAGAAAAGGCTTTTTTAAAAGCTTTTTTAGAAGCATTAGCAATTAAAAAGTAAGTCATAGTAACTTGATGGTATATGCTACATTCAACGCCGTTGATATGGGGGGTTCAACGGTTAAAACCCTTCCCTTAGCAATCAAGAATATTTATATATATTAAAAAAAAGCGATATAAATACATTGATTTCATGTTGTAAAAAAAATGTTAAAAATTCAAATTTCAAAAAATTACAACCCAATGTTGTTGAAATGTTTTCTGATACAACACTTTAAACTTAAACAAAAATTTTGGGATTATGTTAAATAACTTGGTCGTTATGAAATTTTTTACTAGAAGTTTTTACTAGATTTTGTATACATATATAAAATGTACAAAATGTATAAAATATACATTTATACAAAAAAAAAAAATCGCTAAAAATCCGAAAACGCAAATTTTAAAAAAAAAAGAAACCGTCTGACTATGACATAATCTTAAGCTATTTTGTAATAAAAATTAAAAAAACTAAAATTCGGATACAAAAGTTACAGCTGTTAAAACTTGACTTTTTTCAAAAATGCTCAAAGTGCCTGTTTTGAACACAACAAAAAATTATAAAAAAATCGATTAAACTATGTTTCTCAATTAAAATGACTTCACTTAATATATAAAAATTATCTGATTTTAGTTATAAAAAATTTTGGAATGCCAGGGTCTGGTTTTCAAACCCTGGTTTTAGGATAAAAATATTAAAAATACCCCAAAAATCAACAATTTTAATTTTCACTACTGCAACATGTGAATTCTCTTTCTTCTCCATTTCATCAAGCACAAGATATCTAAAATCGGATGAGAAAACAAGTCACGCCGCCATATTGAAATTTAAAAGGTTAAAGAAAAGTTGTTTAGCTTGTGGTGAATTTGATTTTTTTTCTTTAACTTTTTGATTAGTAAAAAATTTTTAAAGACTAAATGCCTTATTCATAAACATTTTAAGATCGAGTCTAAATTTAGTCTATGATATACTAGAAAGCAAATTCTACAGAAAAAATGTCAAAATAGCTCACACTAAATTAAGACTGGACCTTAGAGTGTTTTTGAATAAGGCCATAAATTATTTAACGCAATCGCAAAATTTTTTGTTAATGTTTCAACAACATTGAATTGCAATTTCTTCAAATTTGAACTTTTAAGATTTTTTTATTACAATAAGAAAAAAAGGAAAATTTTTCAAATAGTGAAATATCAACGCTAGGGGCGGATTTAGGGAGGGGCCAAAAGGGGCTGCAGCCCTCGCAGGCACTTTTGTCAAAATGTCTAATATGATTTTTTGAATGCATTTTTTGAACCAGGAATAAAATTTGCATTTTCTTTAAATTTTCTTCATTATTATATATGTTTCTTTTTGCTTGCGTCTTTTATAGCAAAAGGATTCAATATTAAAAAAAATTGGTTTGACCTCTATGGGCACGAAAATCATACTCCATCGCGTGAATGTTTCGTGATAAAAATCAAAAATCCGAAACGCGACGTGAAGCTGCTGCTTTATTAAATCTATAGTAATAAAACTAATTTTCTGTGTGTTTATTTGTTTGTTTGGCCTGTATACAAATCTAAACGGTTTAATAGATTTCGCTCAAACAAAGTGTATCCTAACTTAAAATGTTACATTCTTAGTTTTTGCCACGCCCCCTCCGAAATTTTTAAACTAACGGTAATTTTGTTGTTATAAAACTTTTTACCATAAGAGATTATTGTGTATTTTTAAATTTTTTTTGTTATTTTGACATCAAAAACACTCACATATATTCAAAATTGTAGAAATTTTCAGTACAATGACTTTTTCATAAAACATCGTTACCTAAGAATGAGAAAATATGACATGAAAATCAAAATTTGGTCCATTAATATATTTTATTCAATTTTTTTTTGTTCAAAAGATCAATAAAATCACGTCACAAAAAAAGGTTGAACTTTACCCATAAGTAAGTGTATATATGTTTTATGATTTTGTCAGAAAATGTCTAAAATATTGACTTTTTACTCAAAAAATGATTCAAAAATGGTTTTTGTTGTAAAAATTAAATCAATTAAAAACTGCACATCTGGCTTCTTTTCATATGACATAGCATTTATTTGTAAAAATTCTTCCAGCTAAGCGCAAAAATTATTTTACTGTTTTTGTCATCAAAACAACAAGGTGATTTATTTTTTTGCGCGAAGTTTATTTTTTCCAAAATGTTATTTTTATATTTTTTACAAAAAAGTCAAGTCTCAAAAATAAATAATTTTTTAAAAATATTACCCCAATCTCTCTTTCCAATCAAAAGTTATGACTAAAAACCAATTTTTTCATACAAGCTATATTAAAATTCTCTATACTAAATATCTTCTTTACATAAGTACGTCTGTATTTTTGCCACCCCACCCCCTCCTGTTAAATGTGTTTTATGGTGATGGTATCATTTCTTCTGACTACACTTTCAGCGTTGTCACTCTGTTCTCTATCAATGTTACTTTAGTATTTGTAAAGGGTGGTTAAATTTTAAAGGCCGATGTTGATTTTGAATAAAACACAAATTATTTAGGAAATTATTGTCATTTTTTTTTATTATGATAATATTGATACGGTTCATTATGTATAGGATAAAATATCGGCCAAATGGCCTCCGCAACCTCGGCGGCACATCTCCATCCGATGGTTCAAATTTCGATGTCGCTGAGGCAGAATTGAGGTTCTATGCCGTTAATGAGCCGAATTATCTCATCCTTTAGCTCTTGAATTGTTGCTGGCTTATCGACGTACACCTTTTCTTTCAAATAACCTCAAAGAAAGAAGTCCAACGGTGTCAAATTACATGATCTTGGCGGCCAATTGACATCGCCACCACGTGCGATAACACGGCCATTGAATTTGTCGCGCAAAAGAGCCATTGTTTCATTAGCTGTGTAGCAAGTGGCACCGTCCTGTTGAAACCACATATCGTCCACACCCATATCTTCCAATTCGGGCCATAAAAAGTTCATTATAATCTCACGATAGCGAATACCATTCACAGTTACTGCCTGACCGGCCTCATTTTGGAAAAGATACGGCCCGATGATGCCGCCAGCCCATAAACCGCACCAAACACTCACTCTTTGTGGGTGCATTGGTTTTTCGACAATCACTCTTGGATTATCATTGACCTTATCGTTCACCTTACACCTTTCTGCTAATTTACATTACGAAACGACTGAACAATATTTCGCATAAAAAAGAATTTTTAAGATTTAAGAAATTACATCAACTATCAGACTCAGTTTCTTTAATTTTTTATTTTAGACACAAACCAATTGTTATTTTCCAACTGGAAAAACTACCAGTAAAATTTAGGAAGATTTTTGTCCATTTTCCTTTTTTTTTTACAAATTTGATTTCCATAAGCGAAGGCAAGTAAAATTTTTACCAGTAACCAGTAAATTCAGTTTAAAACTAAAAAACTGTTTTTGATTGTGAAAAAACAGTGATAAAATTATTCCTTCGTTAAAAAAGCACGATAGATATTTTAACTAATATTTTTATAGTGGTCTCAAACTAAAATTCAACATGTTTTTACAAAATTCCAAAATTTAAAAAAAACATTTAATCGGGAAGTGTATATTAAAATGTTTATATAATAAAATTGCATATATCTGTGTCAACAAGGAATAACGACTAAACTCAAATTATCATAAAAAACGATATTTTTATTGTACTAACTCCTACCTTTATTCTAAAATATATGAAACATTACAAACGGTAATAGGTGCAGAATTAAGTGGTTATCTATTCTGTGCAAAAAATTGTTTCCTGCATTCTATCAAAGATTGGCAATGAAGAAAATACCATATTGCTTTTTTACGATATTTTGAGTTTAGTCGTTATTCCTTGTCGACACAGATATCTATATAAATAAAAATCAAATGTCGTTCGTTGGTAATTGCATCAGTTGAGAACGGCTGAACCGATTTGGATAATTTTTTTTTTAAATGTTCGTAATAGTCCAACTTAGGTTTTTACGGAAAGAAAAATTGACCACGCCCACTTTGCGCCCACTTTTTTGATTTATCTAAAATCGGAAAACGGCTGGACCGATTTGGATAATTTTTTTTTAATGTTCATAGTAATCCAATTTAAGTTTTGTCGGAAAGAAAAATTGACCACGCCCACTTTTGCGCCCACTTTTTTCAATTTATCTAAAATCGGAAAACGGCTGGACCGATTTGGATAATTTTTTTTTTCAAATGTTCGTAGTAATCCAATTTAAGTGTTTACTGAAAGAAAAATTGACCACGCCCACTTTTGCGCCCACTGTTTTGATATCTATATATATATAATTAAGTGGCAAAACTTCCTGTGCGCATACTCCTCCTAGACGGCTTGCCCGATTTCAATGAAATTTTCAGGGGTGATTGGGGTCTGTGTGGAGGGTGCACATAAGAAATTGCATGTGTGTATCTTTGCAGGTTTTGTACCACACCGCCTTTTGTCGCCCACAAATCAATAAAAATGCTGTATTTAAGACGGTTTTGGTCGTATGAAATTAAAATTTGGTAAATAAGTTCGTATGATAACTATAATTAACTTTGAAAAAATGGGCGTGGTCACAATTCATCTACGCCTACTTTAAAGAAAATATCAAAATACTTCGAAACCATTGGTCCGATTGAGCTCAAATTTTGTAAGTACGCTTTGCTTTGAGTACGAGATGGTTTAAGGGGCAATGCCACACCCCCTTTTACCTCCCACATATAAATAAAAAAATTGTTGTTATCGAATAGCTTTAGTTAGAGTTATGGGTCGCACAGCTTAGAAATTCGGTATTCGACCACAATTTAGACGTACCGTTTCTGTGATGAAATTTTATGGGAGTGGACAAGGGGGAGGGGCACCTCCGATACAACCCAAATTTGTGATATCGAATAGCTTTGAAGTTATAGGAATTCATCTTTGGAATTCAGTTTTTGACCTCAATTTACACATGCAGCCAAATTTGCGATATCGTATTGCTTTGAAGTTATAGGTTGACAGCGTAAGAATTCGGTATTCGACCTAAATTTATACATGCATTTTCAATACTTACATTTTGTCGTCGTAGGGCAAAGGGAAGTGGCACTTCCCATACAACCCAACTTTGTGCTATCAAATAGTTTTAGAGTTATAAGTCGTACAACGCCGAAATTCAGTATTCGCCCTCAATATACACATGTATGTAGTTTCATTGATTCAATCTATGTTCATTGGTAAGAGGGGCGTGGCACCTCCCATTTAACGTAAATTTGCGATATTGAATATCAGCGTCAGAATTCAGTATTCGGCCCCAATTTATACATGCAGTTTCATTAATTACATTTTATGGGCGTACGACAAGGGGGCGTGAACACTCCTATTTAACCCAAATTAGAGATATCAAATAGCATTGGGGTTATAGGTCTCACAGCTTTGGAATTCAGTATTGGACCTCAATGTACACATGCAGTTTCATTGATTACATTTTATGAGCGTTGATCAAGGGGGAGTGGCACCTCCCATACAACGAAAATTTGTGATATCTAATAGCTTTGTAGTTCAAGGTCGCACAGCGTCGGAACTCAGTATTCGACCAAAATTTACGCTTGCAGATTTACTGATAAAATTTTTTAGAGTTTGTCGGGGGGGCGTGACACCTCCAATTTAACCCAAATTTGCGATATCGAATAGATTTGGAGTTATAGGTAACTCAGCCTCAAAATTCAGTATTCGACCTCAATGTACTCATGCAGTATCATTGCTAAAATTTTATGGGCGTAGGGAAAAGGAGAGTGGCACCTCCCATACAATCAAAATTTGTGCTATCGAATAGTTTTGGAGTTATATGTCGCACAGTTTTGGAATTCGGTATTCGACCTCCATGTAGACATCCAGTTTAATTGATTACATTCTATTAGCGGTGATGAAGAGAGAGTGGCACTTCCTATACAACCCAAATTTGTTATATCGAATAGCTTTGTGGATATAGGTCCCACAGTCTCAGAATTCAGTATTTGACCTCAATTTAGACATGCTGTTTAACTGATAACATTTTATGGGCGTTTGAATAGGGAGAGTGGCAACAACGCGCCGGGTTTCAGCTAGTATTTAATAAAACTTCAAAACGCTTTCATGATAGTTTTCTGGAACCGAATTTTGAATCGCTTCAATGCAACCAGCCAATATTTGCAAAAAGTAGATACTGATTTGATAGCTGTTAATGATATGTTAGCTTCTCTTATCGAATTCGTAACAGATTTGCGAAGTGAATTTTCAAGGTTTGAGAATAGTGCTAAGAACCTGCGTCGATTTGTTTGCCAAGACTATGAGAGAAAAATAACTAGAAAAAAAAGCAACAAAGAACCCGAAACAATCAATTTGACTGGTTCTGATAGATTCAAAAACGGAACTTTCTTTGTTTTAGTTGATAAGTTAGCAATTGAATTGAGAAAAGGAAGTGAAGCATATGGAGACATAACAAAACTACTTAGATTCTTATGCAAACTAATGGATATTGAAATCGAAGAATTAGAAGCGAGAGTAAAATCCCTTGTTGAAGTATATCCAAATGATTTTCAAATGAAATTACTCTGCGAATTACATCAATTCATTCCGCTTGTGAAACTTCAACATTAAAAAGTTTTGCGATCTCTTTTGGTAGATATCAATCTATTAATAATAGAAATAATACACTAGTTCCAATAAAAATACTTAATTAGATTGCGGTCTCAGACATGATCGACATTTTTCTAAATGTTTAAATATATAGCCTACCGATTGCTTGTAACAATACCGATAGCAAATTTCGAAAATGAAAGGTCATTTTCAGTATTAAAAAGAATAAAAAATGTACACCGATCTTCTATGTTAGATGAACGTTTGTTGTCAATAACGCAACTATGTATTAACAATGATTTGTTGCAAACAATTAAAATTGACTAGTTGATAAAAAGTTGCGATATATTTTTTTCCTCTAAGAGCTATAGTTTTTTTTTTAAACTGAAAATTAAAAAGATGAGATAATTTGTCAAAACTATTTTTATTGAAAAAGAGAATGATCTAAGTGACTTATGTGAAGACAAGTCGTTTTGTTAAATTGAAATGTAGAAAAATGCTCGAACGAAGTTAGTTTGGCAAAAAACATTTAAGTTTTATTAAATAGTTGTAATTAATTTTTTCAATACAATAGGCGAATAATAATGAAAAATGTTATTAATTTTTTATAACTAGAAACATTTAGTTAAGTTAAACTAAAATATATAAAATTACTTTAAAATAAAAAAGTAATATAAACTAATTATAAGTAGCGAACAATAAAAAAAAAATCGCGTTTTTTGTTTGTTGATATAGCCAATGGTGACGTTTAAAGGCCCAACCAAAATAGACGTTTTGCTCCGTAACGAGTAAAAACGTAAGTGTTCGGTTAAATGCATATTAATGTTGTTACCCAAAATGAGCAAACGTAACTGAACGAAACTAAACGAAACAGTTTGACAAGACGTATTATTCCGTAAGAACCGAACTGCTAGCGTAGCAACTCGCCAACAGCAAGCAGCTGTGCAGAGAGCGTTTTTATTTTATATTCATCAATTTGTTTCAATTTCGCCATTATTTCACTCATTTTTCACAAATCTTTATTAAAAATTCCAAAATGCACAATATAAATAAATAAATAATACTCGATTGCCTACTGATCAGCTGTTTCAGACGAGTTGAGCAAATCGTTTCATTTTGGATTAAATCCGTAAACATCCGTAACGAGTGCAGACGTTCGTCAAAATGCTATCGTCTCGTTTCGTCTATTTTGGTTGGGCCTTAACTTTTGCGCCGACTAATTGTGGAGTTGGCCCTTTTGGACGACGACGATTAATGTCCAGCTCCTTAAAAGCCTCTTTTGGGTGTAGCGATGTTTTGTACTGTAAAAATCCAGGCTTTATTTTCTCATATCGCATCCAACTAACCTGTTTCCACTCAAACTTTTTACCTGAATAAGTTTGATACAGTATTTAATAAATACCTGAAATGTTGTGTGACCTCCTTGTGTATTTGTCTTTCATCAAAGCACTAAAATCGAAGAAAGCGTCTTGGTTTAATTCGTGAAATATGTATTGGTTATTTGTAGCCGATATTAGATTTGCCCAGTCGTGTGTGTGGTTTATTGTAATAGATGAGTTTTTTTTTTCTTCTTTTTTTCAATTTGCGCATGTACTGTATCACATTCAAGATGCGTGTGACCCACAACTAGAAATGTATGGTCAATCACTTTAATGCTTGTGTGATCTTCCAAGACTTTCTGAAACATTGCACTAGGTAAATGCAACAAGCATTTAAAAAGACAAGACCCAATGTCGCTTGCTCCATGCTTTGCAATAGTTTCATTCCACAAGTAACATTGAGCCTTTTTCATCGCACCATCATGCATCGTTAAATTAAACGTTCATAGTGGTCGCTTATAGAAAAACATGGATGCACGCAAATATGGAGTTGGCAAACACTGTTGCAAATCAAAAGAAAACATTTTTACATTTGAATTACTTAAAGCAAGTTCTTTGTCATTTTTCTTGCACTCATAAGCAAAATCTGCGTCGTCGTAGTGTTGTTTTTGTTGACACTTTAGCTGAATCTTCTCTTCTTCATCAGATGTATTTGCAGTTTTTGATTTTAGTGTTTCGCACATATTACAAAGATCCAGCTGCAATTTTTTAAATATAATATTCATAGGACGAAAAATTTCTTGATATTTCGATTCCGACACGGGATCAGAATATTTTTGCGTATACAACCGATATAAGGTTGCCAGATTCAGACCACGCTGAAAATACAATCGAAAATACATGACGACGACTATAGTGGCATTCGTACTTGGGAATAGAGCTGATGTGCTCTATTACTTCATTTTATGTATGAATTGGTAACTTGTGTGCTGGCTCGTGTTGGCCACGTCCATCAACCCACCAGTAATATTTGGTTTATTTTATGTCTATTGATGGTTTTGATGCTCGAATCCGTTTCTCCAAATATTTTTAAAAAACACGTTTTGCACACGCAGCTTCTTTATCCATAGGGCACTTCACGATCTTGTTGCATCGGTGCAAAGGCAAAATAAACAGCTTTTACAAAAACAAAAAGCATTGAAGAGCTTTTGCTACATATGCTTTTTGTTTTTGTAAAAGCTGTTTATTGTACATTTGCAACGATGCAACAAGATCATGAATTGCCCTCATGTATTTCGAAGAAGTATAAATAAACATATAAGGGCAGTTCACGATCTTGTTGCATCGTTGCAAATGCAAAATAAACAGCTTTTACAAAAACAAAAACCATTGAAAAGCTTTTGCAACATATGCTTTTTGTTTTTGTAAAAGGTGTTTATTTTGCATTTGCAACGATGCAACAATATCGTGAACTGCCCCATTTTCGATTTCGAGCATTTGAAGCTTTGACAAGAGTCTCGGATCTCTTATTTTGAATGTAATTATTTGAAATGTAATGACGTCACTTATTATGATCGCCCAAATTCCAATATTGTTTGAATATGACTTCTTGCTGCTTATAATTAATTTTTTTGTGACACATTTGCATGCACTGCCTTATTGCCTCAAACTTCTTGGCAGAGACTTTTTTATTCTTATAAGAATAGTATTCTTTCCCCAAATTCTTGTTTAATTTTTTCGATGCCTTTGAAGCTGTTGCCTGTTGCAAGTCTGTCTCGGTATTTGTAGATTGCGATACAGCAGTCATATCTCCAATTCTGCATCTGTGAGAATTGGAGATGTGTCTGAATCTGAATCTTTCGATGGAATGTAATCCGAATCATCGAAATCGTTTTCATGAAAAACGTCTTTATCATTCTTGAAAATGTCCATGCTGTTACTCACACAGATAGCCTTGTTGTTCTTGTGATAGCGCAATGGAATTATATAGACTTTTTTGTATATAATTTTATTTTTTATTAGCACGACTGTATTTAATAACTAATATTCACAAACTGAAATAATTATAAACTATTTTTGATATATTATTTTTTGATTACTTAAATCTAAAAATTGTTTAAAAGTTAAAGTGGTAATAACAAAGTGTTTTTATATGAAGATGAAAATGTGATTTAGGACATGAATGAGAATGGAAATGGGTGTAAATGAGAGTATGTATGAAATCATGTATGAGAATGCTACAATCTCGATACTTATTTTGCTTTCTTGCTGTTGCAATAGTGTAACATATCATCACTAACACTGACATCAAGAGGTATGATTATTTCTTATGGAAGTGTTGTTAAACCGATCCATCGATATGAGAGAAATTTTGGGAACTCCATGGTTTCCAACTTTCATTTGTGAAATTTCCATCGTTGGCAACATATCTTTCAGCCGAAGATTTTTCTATTCAATGTTTTTTGGCCGTTAACAAAAGAGCATTTACGACTCCTTTTTTCATTTTTTTGTCTATGGCGGCTAGTTTTTTTACCTCGCTTCATTTGAACGAATTTTGATTAACTGGCTTAAATTCTACTTCAGCAGCAAAACAGCTTCTTTTTTTATTTTATTTCTTCATTTCTTTTTACAAAAAACACTTGTGTTAAGATAAGATTAACTTTTTTAAAAATTTAGTTTTTAAAAAAGAACTTCTTCCGACACAGGACGTTTTGTCGCAATGAACGCATGCGATGAACTGATTTAAAACTCAACTTCTCTCAGAAAAGGAGTGAATTTTTCAAAATATGCTTTTGACAAAACGACTTCTTTTGAAAAAGGCGTTTTGTCAAAAGAGAATTATTGAAAATGTGCTTGCACTAAATGGAGATATGTTATTTTGTCATATGATTGTTAAATGGCAGTTTCAAAATTTTTTAAATTGTCTGATAGAAGTTGTTTTGTCAAATTGGAACTGAAAAAAACCTGAAAGGGGTCGTTTTGCCAATTGCGTATTTTTTCTTCTAAAATTCGTAGAAATGCGGCGATAAGACCAAAAGAAGCGCTTTAAATCTATATCTATACTATTATATAAAAGGAGACTCACGAAATTGATCCAGAATAAGCTCGGTAACCACTGAACCGATTTTGATTATTCTTTTTTATTCGATTTCTATGATAATATAGATTGTTATAGCTTACCAAGTTTTTCGAAAAATGTATTCTTCACTTATTGCAAAATCACGCATTTTATTTGATGCCTACATTCAACCAGCAGCACAGTCCCAGAGGGCAAAAGCAGGTCTTTGAAGCGCTTCTAGCAGGCCATCATATGGATTTCTTAGCCCTTTCGTACTCGTTTCCAAGCCCATAAGCTTTTTTATATGAAAGAAGAAAATTTTCTAGGCCTTCCGCTCTCGCGACTCTAAAGAAGCCTGCCAGAAGCCCTTCTTTAGAATGTACATTAGAAAGAAAAGCAATATAAATATCAACTTGAAATAAAAAAACTTTTGACAAATTCCAGATTTACCCACTCGTCCACCTCAGTTGTTAACAAACTTCAGCTTATTTTGGATCATTATAAAGGAAAGTAAGTTTTCGGGAGCGCGGGTTCGCAACCCAGCTCGACCCAAAAAAAAATTTTTTTTTGTATTTTTTTTAAATCTACATTTTTTTACAAATTTTTCTGTCCATTTAAAAATTTTTTTGGATTTTTTTTGTAAATTTCTTCATACAAAAATAATAGAAAATTCTTAGAATTTTTCCATGTAAAAGTTTTCATATAATGTGATATGCAATGTGCTAGATTTCGGAGACCTGGGTTCGCGTCCCAACTCGGACAAAAAAAAATAATTTTTTTTGTTTTTTCTTTAAGATTTTATTTTTTTTGAATTGATCTAATCATTTATAATTTTTAAAAAAAATTTTAAAAATTTTTTTTATATAAAATAACAAGAAAAGACTCCAAACCTTCAAAATGTAGGCCTTACAGAAGCACTCATCAATGCAGCGATCACGGAAGGTATATTGACGCCAATAAGAGCACTACTAGCATGCATTCTTTTGCATATCGCTAGCTAAAATGCCCACTGGGATATAACAGCAAACAAAGCTTTCCTCTCTTTATCGAGAGAGCTTCTCTCAATATAACACGACACACGCTCAAAAATCTTGGACTAAATTCTAATACATCCTGCATTGTATATATGACGACACCGAAACTGTATTAAAATTTAATACACTACATATATTACAATTGATTTTTATTCTCTCATGGGACTTAATTTTAATACATGCTTGTATTAAAATATTTTTGACAAAAAAAAATTAACGAAACATGTGGGATTCGAACCCAGTACGTTTAGGTTATAAGTTTTTGGCTCTACCAACTGCTCTATGAAGCCACATGTATAAAGAAATGATAAACATGCATAAGAGCCGAACCAAGCCGAACGCTGTTTTTAAAGACTAATCCAACCTGTATTAAAAATTATTCCAGGCTTTATTAAAAAATGTCTAGTATTTTGAAGAGTTTGAATTCTAATAGAAAAAGTATTAAAAAATGCATGATTCCAACGATTGGATTAAAATTAATTCCAAGATTTCTGAGCGTGCAGCCATACTGTGTAGTTAAGCTGAATTCACTGATAACCTTCAGCAAGTTTTTGTGTGATTTAAAGTAATGTTAATCAAGTTGAGAGCGTGCAGAAATTTTTCTCTCTGAACGAAAACTTCATATGAAAAAAACTTTCAAAACATGCTGAAGGTGATTAGTGAATCCAGCATTACTTTCAGGGAGATTCTTGCTTTCATACAGTGTTAATTAATTTTCTTTGTTAATGTTTTGAGGGGAGTTGCCAGAATTTAGTTATCAGCATTAATTATGTTTTGCAGCCTTGCCAGCCAGCTTTTCCACACTTGAGATTGTTTTAGTCTATCTATACGAATATATAAAAGCATTGTGACACTGCACGGATGTTTGACAATCACGCAAGAACCACTGAACAGATTAACATGATATAGGTATCAAACGAGATGGTTTAAGTGAAAAAATTTAGCCACACCCCCATTACCGCCCAGAATTAAACGAAAATGGTATATTTCGCACGGTTTTGGTCGTATTAGACTAAAATTTGATAATTTAGTTCATACGGCTTCTTTCGGCAACTGTACTAAAAATGGCGAATATATAAATTTTTTTTTTGAACAGCGTGAAAATTCGTATATAGCAGTAAGGTGGTCTGCGGCAATACAACGTCTGCCGGGCAATACTATACATCAATAAGAATGCTGTATATATCAGAAAATTCTGATCGTCATGCATTGATGACCCAAACGGAAACGTCTAGCATGTGTTTTGTTCGAAGGTCAATTTACACTTTTACAAATTCACAAAACGATCATAAAAATTTCATTGTATTGGGTCAGGACAAAGTCTACTATAACTATAACGTTAACTATGAATATATAGATAAGGAAAAAGATTAAAACATAGATTTATGTATATAACTTTAGAATAGTTTGAAATATTTGAAATATTTTTCACAGAACTATTTTTTAAGCTTTATTTGAAAACGTTTTCCACATAAATAAGTTTTTAAGCTGTAGAACATTGCAAAAACAATAACAAAAGCATTTTAGGCAAATTATTTTTCATTAAAAATTCATAGAGGGGATAGGTGGCCAATGATTTTTAATGATAGACACTGTTAGTGTCAAAAAAGATTAATTTTTGCAGATAAATTATGTTATATGAAAGAATAAGAAAAATGAAAATTAAAAAAATTAAAATTAAAAATAAATATGTACAACAAAAGTAACTCTTGGCCTATTTTTGAGTACAAGTTGGATATTTAGAGGTTCTTTGAAAACAACATAAAACATTGCATTGGTGAGGTAACGGTAAACCTTTTCTCATTTTCCCAATTTAGTTAATTGAACTTTCAAGCAAAGAAAATTTGATGAAAATCGATTTGAAAATGGTGGAAATGTTTGCTTGCTAAGTCAAAACATGAAATTTCAATCGTTTTTTATCATTCTGAGGCTTAAGAAAATGAGTTATACTGAGAAAATTTATAGTTTTGAGATATCGCAATGATTATAATGTCATAATAACAGGTTTTTTAAAACATGCCTTTTATCCTTACAAAATATTTCCGAAAAGAAAATATTTTAATTTTTACCGTTAATTTTATTAATAAACGACTGTCCATACAAAAATGCATTGTTGTGCATTGAGAAAGTATAGAGTTTGAGATATCGCCATAGTTGGATGTCATTATAACGGTCTTTTTTTAAATTTAAGAATATATTTATTTTCAGAATATATGTAAAAAAAAAAAACAAAAAAAAAGGAAGCCAGATAAATTTATGTCATCATAACATTTAAAGTTTAAATAAAATATTCAAATTAAATAAAGTAATTTTTTAATATTTATAACATTTTTACATAATCAAACAAAACAAACACAATAATTTTTATATATAGAATTTGATTCAATATAAATAAATACTTAAATTTTGAGATTTAAAATTTTTACATGGTATTTGATATTTTTATCGCAGGCGAAGCAGCGGGTATTTGCTAGTTTTTATATATACTACAAAAAAATTGGAAAATTGTCTTATCTCGAGAGAAGTCGTTTTGTCTAATGTCCACAGAAATGTTAAAAACATTTGCTGCTGAAGTTTGTTGCTGTCGCGTTTATTCATATTAAGTAGCTCAACATATCTATACAACGACAGAATGGAGACATGTCGCTCGTCGCTTGTTGTGCTGAATGTGTTCAGGACTTTGTAGCTATAAACAGAATTTATAATATTAACTTAATTGATTTTTCTATGTCTAAAAATGCCTTTAAAACTAACTATTACTCTATTGTTAAACAGTTTATAATTTTGTTCTTTCCGTAAACGGAAATAAATAAATAAATAAATAGACAAATTGTACTTTTATGAATTGAAATTATCGAATTTTTAAGAAGCATTTTTCCCAGACACATACACGCACATTTCCGTATTTATTTATTTCTCCCTTTTTCTGGAATAATATCTTAGCGAAAAGTAAATAAAAACTCTAAATTTAATAATTTTGGAATTAGGGTTTATTTATTCAAATTTTTCACATTTTCACAATTTCCATTGTAAGAACATTGCACAATTATATTTTCAAGTATGTGCAATGAAAAAACATAGTACTTTTCAATAAAAAAAAATTAAAGGAATTTGAAATTTTTTGTTCGGACGTTACGACTATGATATGGTACACTATGAAAAATAAATGAACAATACAAAATGCATACAGATTATTAGATAGTCATTAGATAGAGAAAAAGTTATATGATAAAATTATCGCAGCGCTTCTTTTTTGCGGCAAAGTTATCAATAACTTCGTTAATATTTATTTTAATGTCTCTATGTATATGCAATAATGCGAGTCCATTCAATCGTTCTTGTTGCATAGTTGAATGTTACCATATTTTTAATCGTCGCAGTGTAGAAAAACTTCGCTCAGCTGTTGCTACACTGATAGAAAGCGTGGTAAAGAAAGCAAACGTTTTAGAAATTAGTTTAAAAATGTTATTATCACAAAGAGTAAAAACGGTGTTGATATCATTAACCTTAGTTTCGCTCGCCCATTTACACTGCCAAATTTGAAGTTCATGAAATAATTGAATTGGAATGATTTCCTTAATACCGTCACAAAATGGAATTATTATCTTAGAAATGTTAACACTCAAATTGTTTAGCTTTTCATTGTTGTGTTTATCAATTTTGTTTAGCAGGATTTTAGATGTAGGTGACGTTTTTATGAAGCGACCATTTTGCTTGTTGAACAACATGATCTTTAATCATCTGAAAAAAACAGACTATATGTTTAAGACAGTCTTATCTGTTCTATAAAGAAAAATTTTAAGCAAACACTTACGTCGAGGCAGTGACTTCACCCTTTTTTTAAAAAATGAGACTGAAAATAAAGTTACAGCTCGTTATGTAGGCAAATTTACAGCCATTTTTTAAACAATCAACTTTAAAGACGCGTTATTTTCTTACAAATAAAAATTTTTAAAAAAACTCGAAGTCACTACGAGTAAGTGTTTACTTTACAAGTATACATATTTTGTTTTTTCAGATGATTTCTGATGTCATCTACGTATACTGCTACTAATGTCAGCTTGTCGCCTCTTTTAATGTACACGCAGATATCGCTGCTACAACGTGTAAAGCCCATGCTCAATAAAACTTTGTGCAATTTTCTTTTCGGACTGACACACATAAACATTTTTTCTATACTTCCGTTAAGATATGCTGCTGTGACGTCAAGCTGGTGTACCAAAAGTTCATACTCGGCAGCTATGGCTATCAATAAACGAATAGTAGAGTATCGGGCTACCAGAGAAAAAGTTTCGGTGTAGTCTAGGCGCTGCCGCTGGCTGCAGCCCTTGGACACTAGTCGTTATTTGTAGCGTGTTATTTTTCCATCTCTATCATGTTTTATATTAAACACCCATTTGCATTTTATAGCGCGACGATTTTTAGGTAAATCAACCAGCTTCCAGTTTTTGTTGTACTCTTGTTGCATTGCGCTCTTCCATTCTCTGTGCTTATTCGACAGTTGTAGGATTATGGGATATATCGTTGTTTTGAATTACCATACAATTTAATGCATTTCTCTGCGGTTTTTCAGAAGATTTCTCAGACTTATTTGTTCTTAATAAACGGTGCTTACCACTTGATTCCCATTTTGATCAAAACATTGCTGATAAGGCGAAGCGATGGAATCGAAATGTGGCGAATCATTTCTTTTAAAATCTCGTTGCACTATCTATCAATTTCCACTTTGAATTAATGTAATGTTGCTGGTTTTGGCAGATAAGCTTTATCTCTGATGAGTCCCAACAAAACAAAAAAAAAAAAAAAAAAAAATAGATGCGCCGCTGGACACACGAGAGAAGCGAAGGTTTTTCGCAGCTTAATAAGTTCGATAATTTAATGGTGTTTTTAATAAAAAAATTTTAAATGAAAAAATTTTAAGTACCATCATGTTAGCTAAAAACATTAATATTCCCACCAGTAAATATTGTCAAATATATTGTCGAGTTGTGTAAATATTGGATCGCTTTTCATTCGAAAATTGTATTTATCAAAATGGCAATGTTTTTATATATCAAAAGTAAAGACTTTCTGACGTTATTTTCACTTCTGCAGCCGTTTTAGCAGGTGTCGAGCTACAGTGCTTCGTCTATATTCATTCTTATTTATCTCGAAACTACTTCGGCATGGTGTTGTAGAAAAAACAAAAACTATTCCCCCAGACAAAATTTTCGACAGGAAAATGGCATTATACCAGCATAATTGTGGGAGAGATCTGGCAGTATGCTGAAATGTGCAGCAAGTAGCAGCACGAAGGCATGGAAAAGTCAGTAGAAGGCAGTGTGTCGAAGTTAAGCATTGTATAAGCCGGCAACTGATATGTTCAAGCAGCTCAAACATTTTTGTTTTTTTAGCAGCAGCATTCCTACGCACTATAATTCGCAGGCATATGAACTCTGTTCAATGAAACGATTATTTTGGCATTGAACTGAAATATTTGGGGAGGCTTCAAAGTTTTATTTTCTACGGAACAAATTGCTTTCGCCAAAACATTGTATTGGCATCCAGTTAAAATGGTCAAGCAGCTTGAAAATGTTGCTTTATAGACAATAGAACTATCTCGCCTTATACTGGAAGACGCTATTATTCTGTCTAACTCTTCTGAGCTCTAACTTTTTCCTGCCTTTATTTTGAAATTTTTGAAAATCTTTTCACATTTAACATGTGAACTTGCCAGCTTCAATTAATTTTTTTTGCTGAAAGTTTGCAGAAATAAACGTTATTTAAAAATGTATAAAATTTATAATGGTAAAGGTTTTCAATCATATTTTGTGGAACACTAAGAATTATATTTGGTGGAACACAAAACATAAGAAATATCAATTACATGTACTGCAAAATTAATTTTTTAATACATTGAGGTGAAATTAACTGTATTTCAGAAGATCTAATATACAAATGTGGTGCTCTGTTACATCACCACATAGAGTAAATCTCTACATCCTATTTTACCTTTTGTTACATTAAAACTTACCTGTTCGTTACATTGATAGTTACCTTTAGTTACATTAATACTTACCTCTCCTGACGTTGATTTTTATCTTAACTTACAGTTCACTTACCTTGATTTATCATTAATAACGTATTACATCATTTTAGCAATTATTGAAAATACTAACACTTGTCTATAAAACACTTGTTATAAAAAAAACATTTTGAATTGTATTCAGTTATTATATTTTCAGAACTTTTCATTTTGAAAAATGAAAAATGAAATGAAAAAGCAGCAGCAGCAACTGCTTATGCACTAAGAACAGCAGCCACAGATAAATCAGCAGCAGGCACAACATTATCCGCCAACGCCACCTTAAGTTCCTCCTCAGTCGTCACTACCGCCGGTGCTAAAACAGCTACAACCACAGCGCTCCAACAACTAACAACAAAAACAGCAGCAGACAAGGTCACTGCTAGAAAATAACAACAACAACAACAAAAAGAGCAACAACAACAATAACAGCAGCTATAACAACAACAACAACGAAAAGAGCAACAACAACAACGTTTATAACAACAACAACAACAAAGAGAGCAACAACATTAATAACAGCAGCTATAACAACAACAACAACGAAAAGAGCAACAACAACAAAAACGTCGGCAGCAACAACAACAACGTCGGCAGCAACAACAATTTTTTTTTATGAAGCTTTATATTTTGTAAAAATCTATGTTTATATTTTTTTGACATTTATAAAATTTTTTTCAGGTTGCGTATCATTTCAGATTACCACGAGGCTCACAACGTAGCTTCTAAAACGGATTTTAGACGATAGGGTCGTAAGAAACCTATCGTCTCACTTTCGTAGGCACTACACTACACTAGGGACATAGGTACACTAAAAAAAGGGAAGAGTTAGAATTTTCAAACTAAAAAAAAAAAAAAAATATAATAGTAGAAGAAAATCTAGAGGGAAGAATGCTACGAACACCCCCACACACACCCCTTACTCCACACACCGGAGAGGGAGATAACACACCATTTATAGACTTTGATACTAACCCTCTCACACCGCCAACACAAATACACACGGTTGCGGTAAAATTACCTGCATTCTGGACGAGTTGTCCAGACGCTTGGTTCGCACATGCGGAAATACAATTCCAAGCGAAAGGAATCACAGTTGACAAGACTAAATACGAATACCTGGTAACATCGTTACCACAAGAAGTCATAGTCACTGTGCTAGACTTTATCCAAAAACCGCCAACACAAAACACATACGAAGGGCTTAAAAAGACATTGCTCGATAGATTTTCACTGAGCGAAAACAAGCGATTAGATAAAATCCTTTCGGATTCTGAGATGGGTGACCAAAGGCCATCTCAATTCTATCGGTCACTTCTTCTACTAGCTGGATCAACAGTTAGCGGCGATTTAATTTACAAATTATGGTTACGCAGGTTGCCAAAAAGTTTAAATATCGCCTTGGCCGGGTCCGGACACAGAGAACTAGAGGTACTCTTAAAACTAGCAGACGATTTATGGGAAATCATGACTGGTAGTGAAATTTATACCATGTCTAAAAAGCCAGCTTCCGGCTCAGAAGAAGTAATGGCGATTACCCAACGTTTCGCGGAGACAACGTCCAAAATTTTAGAAAAATTTAATAAGTTGACACTGGAGGTACAAGAACTGAGAAGTGAACGTTCTCGATCACAAAGCTCAAACTTCCAAAGGTACCCCACGTCGTTCATCTAGAAGAGAAGTGTCACAACAAAGACCGGCCAACTGGGTTTGTAGGTACCACTACAAATTTGGCAGAGTGGCCAGACGATGCGAACAACCATGCGCGTATGTTCAAACGGCATCCACACCAAAGCACAATACACCAAACACATTAAACTAAGAAACACCATCATTGCAACGGCTAATGATGGGAGTTCTATAACACTAACACGCCGTTTATTCATATTTGACAATTTAACTTAAATTTCTTAATTGACAGTGGCGCTGAAGTTTCCGTATTGCCATCTCCAAATTCAAAATTTATAAAAAATCTGATTTGGCACTCCAAGCTGCTAAAGGCACAGCAATATCGACTTACGGAAAAAAATTGTTAAACGTAAATTTAAAACTCAGACGAGAATTCCCTTTCACTTTCATATTAGCAGATATTACAAGACCTATCATTGGCGCAGACTTTCTTACCAAATATGGACTTCTAATAGATCTAAAACACAGAAAACTCATTGACCCCCTTACAAAATTATCCGTCCACGCAATTTCGAGATATTCCGAAACACAATTGCCAAAACTATTTACATTCGACGATAAATACACACAGTTACTCAAACAATTCCTTTCACTCTTCACAGAACCAGATTGCACTGCACCAATCAAACACAAAACAGTACACCACATAGTTACAGAAGGACAATTACCATTCACACGACCACGACGTTTAGACCTATCAAAATTGAAAATCGCAAAACAAGAATTCGACTTTCTAGTCAAGTCAGGAATTTGTAGACCGTCCGACTCGAAAACCTCTTCTCCACTACACCTTGTAGCCAAACGCGAACCAAATGACTGGAGACCATGTGGCGACTACAGACGACTGAACGCTATTACTGTACCGGACCGTTACCCTTTACCACATATACAGGGTTGCCAACATTCGAAGCGCCCATTTTATTTTTAAATAAATCAAAGAAACCACAATTTTTTGTCTGTTCGTCATGAATATCATTTAATTGGGTTCGAGTAGATTTGCTTACATTATTTCTTGAATATGATATCTCGTAAATGGTCGCCATTGGCCTCTACGACATATTGTGCCCGTTTTGCAGCATTTTCCATGGTTTTCTTCAACATTTCGATGGCGGTTATTTCTTGACGGATGTTGGTTTTCAGCTCTTCTAGGGTCTTTGGCTTCTTGACGTAAACCTTTGATTTCAAATAACCCCACAAAAAGAAGTCTGGAGGCGTTAAATCTGGTGATCTTGGCGGCCAATCGAAATCACCATTTTTTGACATCAAACGGCCAGGGAACAATTGCTTCAAAAAATCGATTGTAGTGCGGCTTGTGTGTGGTGGCGCGCCGTCTTGTTGAAGCCAGTAGTGCCTGATATGCTTTCGACGAACGATTGGCATGAAAAAATTGTTTATCATATCGCGATAACGCTCCTGATTGACAGTAACTCTGTGGCCATTATCATCTTCGAAAAAGAACGGCCCAATGAGCATTTTAGCACAAACGCCGCACCAAACAGTGACTTTTGCATCGTGAAGGGGACCTCTTGAATCTCTTGTGGATTTTCAGTGGCATAAATACGGCAATTTTGTTTGTTTACCGTTTTCTTGGAAGGCGCACTTTTCACTTTATTTATTTTTTTGAAAGCACGTTGAGTTTTCACTATTGACTTGTTTTGTTGAATGTAAATTTCAACAATTTTAGAGAGTTTGCGTGGCGTGTACTGTTCCATTGTAAACATTTGCTTGGAATGACGCTTCAAACGCGGTATGTCATTAGTCGATTTGGCATCACTGCGGAAAGTTACAGTGTTGCCAGATGGTCGCTTCGAATATTGGCAACCCTGTACACGACTTTTCCATCAACTTACACAACACAAACTTTTATTCAAAAATTGACCTGGTCAGAGCCTATCACCAGATACCGATGGCTCCTAGCGACATCCACAAAACAGCCATAACAACACCTTTCGGAATGTTCGAATTTCTCCGAATGCCTTTCGGCTTGAGAAATTCAGCACAGACATTCCAAAGATTTATACACGAAGTCTTACAGGGACTAGATTTCATTTTTGTTTATTTAGACGACATACTATAGCTAGCGAGACTGAGACATAACACATAAAACACTTAACACAAGTTTTCCAAAGACTTTCAGAATACGGCTTAAACATTAAACCTAACAAATGCACTTTCGGAGCATCAGACATAAACTTCCTCAGTTATAACATTTCTAAACAAGGTATCCGACCTACAGAAGAACGTACACAGTGCATACGAGACTACCCACAACCCACCACAGTCAAACAAATGCAAAAATTCATAGGCATGACAAATTACTACCACCGTTGTATCCCAAAACTCGCACACATGCTAGGCCCAATTTATGAAATGGTCACCGTAGCATCAAAAACAAAAAACAAACGGTTGCACTGGACAGAGAACACACTACAGGCATTTACAACAATCAAAGATAGTTTTGCAAAGGAAACACTACTCAATCACATCAGTAGTAATGCAAAATTATCGATTGCCGTAGACGCATCAAACACAGCCATTGGTGGCGTTTTACAACAACAGAATAACGGTACACTAGAACCATTAGCCTTTTTCTCAAAAAAGTTATCAAAGTCAGAAACGAAATACAGTACATTCGACAGAGAATTACTAGCCATATACTTAAACATCAAACTCTTTAGACACTACCTAGAAGGAAACAATTTTACGGTATACGCAGATCACAAACCACTGATTAACGGTATACATTCACAAACAGAACGCAGCCCCAGACAAACAAGACACTTAGAATACATTGCACAATTCACACATGACATTAAACACATTAAAGGTTCAGAAAACACTATAGCAGATGCACTTTCACGAGCTGAAATAGAAGCTTTTTCCTGCACAGACATCAACTTAAGAACACTACACAAAGAATAGAATATAGACACAGAATTGCAAGATATACTAAATAGCTACAGATACAAGCTACTCATACCGGTACTCAACATTAAAATTTGGTGCGAACAGGAAAATTCTTTAACACGACCTTACATACCACAGACTTTACGAAAACAAGTATTCGAACAACTACACAACATAGCACATCCTGGTACACGAGCTTCACGGCGATTACTTACACAAAGATATTTCTGGCCGAATATGAATACACACGTTAACAAATGTGCACAAGAATGCGTTAGATGTCAACGCTCAAAAATACACAAGCACACGAAGACAACACTACACAAAATCAGCATACCACACGGCCGTTTCGAACATATCCACGTTGATATAGTCGGTCCTTTGCCAATTTCAAAAGGGTATAGATACCTACTTACCGTAGTCGACAGGAACACTCGTTGGCCAGAAGCATATCCGCTGAAAGACACAAACACCGACACGATAGTCGACACTCTTCAAAGAGAGTATATTTCACGTTTTGGAGTTCCATTGAAGGTTACCTCTGATCGAGGAGCACAATTCACTTCCGCGACCTTTAACACATTTCTTAAAAATCTCGGTTGCCAACATATAACTACTTCGGCTTACCACCCACAAGCCAACGGCATGGTAGAGCGTTTTCACCGCCAGTTGAAGGTTTCCCTTATCGCAACAAACAACCAGACAAATTGGTTCATAGAGTTGCCACTAGTTCTTCTGGGCCTTAGATCCTCAGTCAAAGAAGACATCAAAGCGTCGCCAGCTGAGATGGTCTTTGGCCAGCCGCTCAGATTACCGAAACAAATAGTAATTCGCAACAATGAAACTTTAAACCCTTCAATTGCTTCGAAAAATCAAACAAGTAGTCGAAAACACACAATCACACATTTCACACCATAACACAAAATTCCAACAACACGTTCCTAAGGAACTCAACACTTGTAAATTTGTCTTCGTTAGAAACGACACCATACACAGCAAGCTCAAGGAACCCTATGATGGACCTTTCGAAGTAATCAACCGAAACCCAAAATACTTCACAATACTCAAAAATAACACACATACTACAGTTAGTTTAGACCGTTTAAAACCAGCATCAATTAATACAGACGCAACAACTACAACACAATCTAAAAGAATGGTACATTTTAACTTACTCAGAAATACAACAAGATTTATTTGAGGAGGGGGAATAATGTGGTGCTCTGTTACATCACCACATAGAGTAAATCTCTACATCCTATTTTACCTTTTGTTACATTAATACTTACCTGTTCGTTACATTGATAGTTACGTTTAGTTACATTAATACTTACCTCTCCTGACGTTGATTTTTATCTTAACTTACAGTTCACTTACCTTGATTTATCATTAATAACGTATTACATAATTTTAGCAATTATTGAAAATACTAACACTTGTCTATAAAACACTTGTTATAAAAAAAAACATTTTGAATTGTATTCAGTTATTATATTATCAGAAATTTTCATTTTGAAAATTTCAGTAGTAAAAAATTGTTCAAAGAAAATAGTAACGAAAAATTTTTCAAATAAAAATATTTTAAAATAAGAAGTCACAAAATAAAATAAAAATTGTTTGAATAAAATATATAAAAAAAAGTATTTCATTGCGCACATTCGCACCAAACAAATATACCGTTGGGTTTGAATAATTTTTAGTGCATTTGCTAATTACTACATAAAAATCTAGTTAATAGTATAAGTTAAATAGAGTGCTGCTCCGTCAGAATACCACACGAATGATTAATTCTTGGAGTCATTCATGAATCCATTTTCGCATTGATTGCGATACAGTTTACCATCGTTAATGTCTTCTAGCCTGTTAACATTGTCTTTTTTCTGCTAAAATGGTAGGCACTTGTTTGCAGAAATCTGGGCGAGAAATATTGCTTGCAGCTGCACCCTTATTTAAAAGGTGAACAGATATCCGAATCCGTCTGTGCTATTATATTCCTTCCATTTCCTTTTACTGATCTGTTACAGTTGTTGCAGTGCGCCGTACACTCAATAGCGGAATTTATTTTTATGAAATGTTTCTTAAAGACATAAGTGAAGGTGGGCGTTTTAGGGCATATGGAATCAATCAATTCCAACAAACTGCTTAGTGCTCAATGTCGTAAAGCATATGCTTGAATTGAGGTGAAGGCTTCTGATGTTGATACCGGAGATCTTAGAATAAATCGATCTTTTCCAGCAATCAGATCTTCCCTATCCTCGTCTGATGCACAATTTTTTGGTTCTGGGAAGGAGAAGTGACTAGCGAATTCATCATCTTAAAGAAAAACTTTAACTGATTATACGGTACAAACATATCTCTACAACAGTGGATTCCCTTCTTTGTTTGAGTTTGCTTGCACCTGATATACTAAAGATAAACTTTTAAAAAAAAAAAAATTAGAAATTTACATTTGAAAAATCTCACTCAAAATTGTATGTCACAACATCAAAGCCGTTCAAAATTTATGTGAAACGAAAAAAATCGTCGAAGGCATGGACCAAAAACTATTAGTTAAATAAAATAAAGTCAACATATATAAAAGATTTTTATTTGAAATTATATATATATATGAAACAGAGAAACCAATATTTTGCTATTCAATGGCATGTTAATGCCACATCCAATTGCCTGCCACTACCTGCATGTATTCTGCTCGGTACACTCCCTGCCCACTGGCATCCACTGAACGCCACTTGCATGCTCTCTTATACATTTTTGAGCCTCTGTTATTCAGTCTGCTGTTCTATACAATAGCAGTCAACTGGCTGGTTTTGATACAATTCCCGCCCTGCCCTGCCAAAATTGGGCCTAAATAATTTCTTTTTTATTCCAATAAACAGACTAGCTGTCAGCCGTTTTAAGTTCATTTTCCAGATAAGAACTTTGTCTGAGGTTAGTGAAATCATCTGCAATTAAATATTCTATTCATATCATCTGTGGCTTTCCCTGCAACTAGACACAAAGTTTTATTTCAGAAACATTGTATATTTTAAATTTAATGACCGGCAGAAAACAAGCTGTTTTAAGAACTTAAATTTCAAAAGCACGTCATTCTGTCAATTTTCAATATTTTTTTTTCTAGTTCTAGCCATAACTGCAATCATAGTGATAAATAATATTCTTGGTTTTTATTTTTCAGTTAAATACCGCCCATGCTCCTTTTCCTTGAGAGCGCCTTATTGAGTGCCATTTTGAACAAGATCAACAGTTTTTTATTTAAAAAAAAATATTTTTTTATGATGAATGAGTGTTACAATGTACCTTAAAAATTTAAATATCGTTTTTTAATATTTTAAATTTTTAAAAAATCCTAAAATTACCTTAAATTTTCGAGCGCCTTGCCTTAAGTGCCTATGACCATTCATGTCTGAATTCACAGTTAAAATCTACACCTAAAACAATTGGCATCTTGTGATCATTTTCAACCCGTTCAATGAAACCTTGCTACTTTTGTTGTTTGGATAGCTGAATGCACAATGGGTCTGTTCGGGAATGCATCATGATGAAACTGCTTTTCAGCATAAACAAAATGTTCGAAAAAGGCCCACTTTGCAGCACTGCAAACGTCAAACATTCTAAAATGTAATTTTATCAAGCGTAACTCATCATTCGGATCAAAAAAATTCACTCTGCAATTTGGACGCTTAAAAAATGCCAGTTGTGCGCATACTGCCAATTTTGATGCATTTCCGGACAGATCCAATGCTTTTGATCGATTATTGTGATCTGCTGCATCATAGCTTCACGCATTCACAATAGAATACGTAGGATATCTGATGCACAATCCTTTTAATATATTCCTGTCATCTACTGCAAAAAAACTTCAATTAATACTTAGTATTAATTAACCGTAACACCAATTAATACTTAGTATTAATTAACCGTAATGTTTAGATTAGATGGTAGCGTGCTGGGCTATCAGTCGAAAGGGTGCGGGTTCGATTCTCGTTGCTTTCATAGAAATATTTTTAATTTTATATTCTCTCGTTATAATTGGCGCAAGCAAAAAACAGCAACAATTCTAAGAAAAGGTTTATAGAAAAAAGTGTCGTTTTTGAGATTTCACTCAAACAAATCACATAACGAGAGGCGTAAAAAGCTTTTCTTCAAAAATCCATTGGCACTATCATAAAAACGACGAAAACCACTCTCTTGAAATTAATAAAATATTCGAAGAAAAACGGCATCACGAGTACATCTATTCCTATTTTCCAATTTTTTTAAAGATGATTTTTATGTACAGGATCAACAATATAATGTATGCTCTAGTAATTTCGAAATCAGCCAATAGAGTTGCCAAATAAGATTTAGTTTGCGAAATAGATGGCAATAACTTTTATGTTGTATGAACACAACCCTAGCTGAAGAACTTGCAAGTGTGCATGCTTAGCGAAAAACACACATCGAAGAAATCCTCTTTTTTTATTTGAACTAGAAAAAAGTAATTTCCGTTAATACACATCAATTTTCAAAATAATATATGCTTGTGCTCTCACGCATATTTCCTGAAATAATCTGTAATATTTTAAGCAAGAACAAACTTTGTGTTAAAATTCCTTCTGCCGCTTTGAAAGAAAAAAAAAACCAAGTAAACTTTATCCATCATAATAACATAATCAAAATCTTTCCGTGGCTGCAGCAAATGGATTAAGAAAGTAAAACAAATTTGGAAGCGCGTTACCTTCACTCCTGAAATACTTTCAATATAACCCATAAATGGAACAACAAAAAACTAAAAATACTAAAAGGACATCAGGTGACGACCGCATGAAAGGCACATATAAAAAAAATGTATAAAAAATACCAGCTATTTCCATCGCTGGCTGTCACGACCAGCACCAAAAAGCGATAAGTTGGATTTTTAAATTTATTGCTTTTTTTTCTTTTACTACATAGTAATAATTTTTGTTTTATTTTTTACTACTAGCTACTTGTGCAATTTAAAGATGTTGATGAAGATGGATTACTGACATTTTATGAGCGTCACTAAAACTCTTTTAAGATTTTAGTGCAGTCATATGCGAACGACTTCCGCTCTTAAAAGATGCGACGAAAAATATGACGGAAGTACCGGGAAATTTTTAAATATTGATTGAGTGGTGTTTTAAAGACCAAACCGCAAAGTATCGACATAAAGTTATGCCGTAACAAAAAACTGAACAGCTTAAAAATTAATTGCAAAGCTTAGAATTTAGCTAGCTAAATAAAAAATATGTCTTAATTATTGTCAGTGTTCTAATTTATCAAACGAAGTTATAATACATAATATCATGGGCGCCCGCAGGATTTGTTCTAGGGGGAAAAGGCATAAAGGAGTCTAGAATGCGCATAAAGAAAATTTTAACTATATAATTCTATTGTCTGAGATTTTTGGTACCAGTTTTGGTAACATGATACGCTCACTAATAAAAATCATGATACGAGAAGTATCAAGCCCGAAACATTTAATTTTATTTTTTTTATGTAAAGGTCTCTGACCACTTACGGCACGTAACGAAACGACTGTAAAACGGCTTCGAAAAGGCAACGTAATGTTTAATATACACTTAACGAAACGGCAACAAAAATTTTAATTAAACAAAACCATAAGCGCAGAATTTTCTAACACACAATTAGATTTAAGGAAGTATTGAAAGGCCGTTTTTGGGCCCTTTTTGAAAAAGTTCTCATTTGAAAACGCAAGGAGTTATTTAAATTCTGTTTTTTACTGTATTAAGAACATATTTAATTTAATAAAAAAATTTTTTCCTTTGTACGAGGGCTGTTCAAAAAGTGGTCGGCCTTCAAAGTTGGTCGTCGAAAAAAAGGTATGCTGCTTGCGGCCCGGATAACTTGACTTCGGACCACCTGAAATGGAAAAGTATACGGTTTTAGATTCAGTACAGATGCAGTTCTTGTCCCTACCCAAATCATAATTTTGCGACTATTTTTTAAAAAATGGCGGTCATTGAAAAATGAAAAACTTATTTTGGGTCTTTTTTTTTTGTAGTTTAGTGTAAAAAAAATAGTAAAAAATTGTTTAAAATTGTGATTGAAGTAGAAGTGGGCCACAAGCTCAAAAAAAGTGGTTTCGAGATAAACGCGTTTAAGTTTAAAGTTATTTTTTCGATGCAAAAAATTGAAGTGAAAAATTTAAGCATTCAGTTTAAGAAATTTGGTTGCATCGATTGCACTTGGTTTCATCAAAAACGGTTGAGTACAACCGGAGAAAAGTAACTTCAAACTTAAAAAACGTGATTTTGATAAAACTCAAAGAAAATTTTAGGCAATAAACATTTTTTTTTGTGAAATACTTACATATATCAGTCTGCAATGCCAGTCCCATAAAGAACTCCTTCCTCTTTTTCAAAAAATGAGGACTCAGCGGCTCTTTGTGGTCTTCGGGCAGTTCTACCTTCTTTTGATGCGGCCAGAGCTTTGGCTTCGGACCTTTTCAAACGTTCTTCGTTCCGAGACATGGCGAAATCATATGTGTCGTTGCCAATCGGGATGCCCATTAGGTTCATTATTTGAAGTATTGGCAAAAAACCGTCGTTAAATATGACAGTTGCAATATAATTGGCAATCTCAATAGTGCGTGCGCTGGTGAGCATATGATTCGGTGCGAATGACCACAGCACTGCATTGAAAGATTCGTTGCTGTTTTGAGTTTCGGAGCCAAGGCATCTGTTCAACAAATCATCGGCTGACAGTGCTTCGTAAATAGGTTCGATTGCTTCCTGGACTCTCTGATTTAGTGGTGCATACGTAAGCTTGAAGCTGTCGATTGTCCCTTCTGCTACCGCTTTTTGCCAGGCGCACCAGCTCGACGCACCGGTCGGACAGTTTTGGTGCTGTGGGGCTTCATCAGTCGAGATTTTCTGCAAAAACGTTGCCTAAACAGCCTGCTTCATGTCAGCAACCGACTCTGGATGACGACGCATAGCGAGGCCATAGTATGTTGTTAGTTCAGAGATTACTTTATCTGTGAGTTTGCCTGTACCCTTGCCGCCAATGCTTCTGTTCTCTTTTTTGGCCTTGCGGAGTCTGGTGCCCATTCTTTTTTAGCCATCGTACGGATCGTCGTCTATAATAGCTTTGAATGTTTTTGAGTCGCCATCGCCGATATACTTGCAATGTTTTACGCCATGCTTTTGGACTGATATGGCGAGCATTTCCTTTATCGCATCCACCTCCATCTTCCCAGAGCTTCCTTGATGGTTAGTACGGCATTCCTCTTCGTGGTCTTCAATCCAAATTTCATATGCCAGTGGGTCTTCTTCTTTCTTAGCTTCCCAATACTTGCAACTGTTGCATACGCTGAACTTTACAACAGAGTCGGCTATTTTTTACTGTATTTGCCGATCAACGTTGTAGCGCCGTATAGTAAAGAAAAGCCACGTTTTTTTCAAGTGCCATCACCTTATACGGTAAACATATCGGCTGTGACCATGGCATCTTTCTCTTTTTTTTTTTTTTTTTTTTTTTAGACTGAACCAACGCTCAGGGGATGCACCCTATAAATGTGTAAGCATTGTGTTGATTCGGAAGATGGGTGATAGTTAGTTGGAGGGTGGATAGATGGAGTAGTGTCGGTGAAGATTTGTTTTGAATTTGCACACCTCAAAACTGCCGGGAAACATGCTCGCAGGGAGACTATTCCACAACTTAACCGCGCGACTAAAGAACGAATTATCGCGGTAATGCGAGGTTCTATTAGGCATCGATGCAATGGTAAAGGGGTGGGCTTGGACAGCTGCCCGAGTGGACCTGGGAAACACACGAGCTGGTGTCGTCAGGCCATGTATCTCCCTTGAACACTTCCCATGGTAATACTTATACAGAAGGCTTAGGCAACCTACATTACGTCGATGCTCAAGAGAGTTGAGAGAGGATGAAATACTTTCATCTCCTATCAAATATATCGCACGACGTTGAATTCGGTCCAGAAGCTCCAAATAAGATCTTGAAGCCCCTGCCCAAATGTGCGAATTGTACTCCATTTTCGGCCTAATATATGAGGTGTAGATCATGCGAAGATCAGCTGAAGTGAAATATTTTTTGCACCGTTTTAGAAAACCTAGGCACTTGCCCGCTTCTTTCGACACATCGAAAATATGATCATTCCAACGAAGATCAGATTGGATCGATATGCCCAGAACGTCAGGAGCGGCTGATTCCACAAGATCCACACCATTCATACTGAGAGGAGCTAAAGGGCAATTCACTCGCTTGTGGGTTAACAGACAACACTGGGTCTTGCTTGCATTGAACTCTACTCTATTAGCAAGACCCCACTCGGAGATTTTTTGTAGATCATTTAGAGTGTGTCATTCATATTTTGCCTTTTTCTCTCAATCTCCATAGAGCTTGGGCGTTTTTTAAATGAATATGAATGACAAATGCTGCTGTCGTCCGCAAACGAATGTATTGGGTTATGCGTCAACGACAGAAGGTCGTTGATAAAAACCAGAAACAAGGTGGGCGATAGAACTGAACCCTGCGGTACTCCTGCGTTGATGGCGTGCTTCTTGGACGAAATACCGTCAACTACGACTCGAATCGTTCTGTCCTTGAGAAAACACGTGATCCATCGAGCAAAATCACCACCAAAACCATATGCAGCAAGTTTTGACACGAGCACTTTATGCCACACTCGGTCGAACGCTTTTGAAATATCCAGAGCAACAACCCTGCTCTCGCCGAAAAAGTGAACGCATTTATTCCATTCTTCGGTTAAGAACGCCATAAGATCACCAGTAGAGCGAGCCCTACGGAAACCATATTGACGGTCACTGAACAGTTGGTTGTGCTCCAGATAGTTCATAACGTTGAAGTTTATTACGCTCTCCATAACTTTGGAAAGCGTAGAGCATATTGCAATGGGTCGGTAGTTTGCAGGGTTCGTGGCATCACCCTTTTTAGGTACCGGTTGAACATTTGCCACCTTCCAACAAGATGGAAATATTCCTGTTCTGTAGGAGATGTTGAAAAGGTTGCGCAAAGGCCGAGCCAGCGAAGAAGCACACATTTTAAGCACAATTGGCGGTATGCCATCAGGACCAGAGGCTTTGTTTACGTTGAGATATGAAAGGACCCTTTTAACTGCTCTCGTTCGAAAGTATATCTCCTGCATTGCAGAAGATCCATTCTCAACAAAGCGCAGTGGCTGATTGCTATCCGAGAGAGTGGAATTTTGTGCAAACAATCTAGCCAATAGGTTCGCTTTATCAGCCGAGTCAGTGAAGATTTGGTCATCTTTTAAAAGAGCTGGAATCGATGACGATGTCTGGTTCTTAACTCTTTTAACAAATGACCAAAAATTTTTGCTCCCTTTGGGGCAGAGAAGAACCTGTTCTCGAATGCGAGCTTCGTGCAGAAACTTTTCGCGATTTAAAATTGCATTACAGCGATTCCTTGCCTCGATGCGAAGTCTTTTAGTATCAGTATTCTTGTTAGAACGCCAATTCTGAAAGGCTTCCTCTTTGGACCTGACTGCAATCCTGCAAGTCTCATTAAACCATGAGTGGTATTTTGGTTTAATGCTTCTCATCTTATTGGGAATGAAAGACCGCATACCCAATAAAATAATTTCTTGTATCATGACAGCCGCGGCATTCACATTTCTATCAGCGAAACATAATTTCCAATTGAAGTTGCGATAAAAATTATTTAACGCAGTCCAATTTGCCCTTCCATAAAACCATGCAGTCCTCTTCGGGGCTTTAGGCGTAGAGGTGCAGAGGTTAGAATATGGAAAAACAGCGGAGATGGTACAATGGTCCGAGTTATCAAGAGGTGCGTTGACACTCACATCATATTTTTCATGATGTGAAGTCAGAAAAAGGTCAAGGGTATTATGGCTATGCATATCACTTTGAGGAAAAAAAGTGGGTTCCTTCACTAGTTGAATCAATTGGTTCGATTCAGCAAATAGCTCAACATATTGCCCAACAGGTGTCAATGGGCCCGAGTGACGTAACCAAGCCGGGTTGTGGACATTGAAATCGCCTGCTACAACGATCTCACTGTCAGGAAACAACCCGAAAATATGCGTAATCGAATCAGAGAGAGAGTCCAGTTTGTTAAAAGTGGGCTCTCTCCCTAGATTCGGGCTTCTATAAATAAAACAAAAATGCAGCATGTGAGAGCGAAGCCTGAACCTAACCCACATTGAGCTAAACTCTGGATCGGTCACGTTCAGACTCCTCCCAAACTGGTATGCTACATCCGTTCTTATAAAAAGGGCGATGCCTCTATGCAAAGAAAACAATGGCAGTAAGCGGTACCCAGGTATATGAAAATCCAGTGGATCTGCATCCTCGGCCACCTGGGTCTCGCCTAGTGCCATTATTTGAGGCCTATGTAGAGTACAATGAACATATACCGAGAAAAAATTCGCCCTCAGTCCACGAACATTGCAAAAATCTATGCGAAAATTACCCGACATTTCCGCACCATGCAAATATCAAACAAATAAGGGCATATAAGATAATTAGTTACGGCTGCAGGAGAATTGCACAATATGAGCAATACAAAAGTACTGAAGCAAGTGTTATGTCTTTACTTCAGCACAATTTAGCCCACTGTGCACGTAACTAATGGGAGCGGATAGTGGAGAAAACGGACCGAAAAAACAACAACAATAACTTACACAGCGAGGAGCATAGAAAAGCCCCTCGCGTGGTCAGCAAAAAAACTCAAACGCTGTCTAGCGATGTTGATGCTGCAGCTGGCGGCTCTCCGCAAAACAGGTTTTGCTAGTGAGTTGCTGTTGATGTGGTTGCTGGAGTCACGGTGTTGTTGTTTGCGGCTTTTGAAAGAGTGTATCCATAGATCGCGCTTGCAGCTGTATGAAAGTTATCCAGGGCAGTTTAGTATAACGAGTTACCCACACCTCTGCCGATATCCATGAGGCCACAAAACGTGTTGCCTAAAAGCCTAATGGCAAAAATCAAGCGCCGGTACATCAAATATGATTTGCCAACCAAAGACGACGTGAACACCAATTTTGAAGCCAATTTTATACGGCGATGCTTTTTTAACCTCGATTTTTTCTTCATATTTGGCACATATCACTAGATCGCCGAGAAAACTGTATAAAACTCCAAAATGCAATTCTCCGTTTTATTGTCAATGCTTATGTCTTCGTTTTCATTATTTTTAAATTTTTTTGCCGATGTACTTGTGAATTCGCTGTCCTCATCTCTTTCGTGTTGGTTACCAAGAAACTGGCGTTCCAAGGGACGATTTTTTCGATTGCTACCGGTGTTTCTTTTATTTTTATTTCTTTTATCCATTTCTATCCATTGTCTTTTGCACAAACAAAAATTTTTATCAAAACTTTACTTTTCAAAACTGTATGCGTGCGAGTTACGTCAATTGCGCAACCAACCCCACCAAACACTTTATTTACATACAAAATATAAGAAACATTACACTTAACAAAATCTTAGCTGACATTTTTTTAATTTCACAAAACTAACCCAAATCTTATAACACTTCCTTAAACACAATACTAACCCAAATCTCGTAACACCTTATAAATTTTACACAACATTTCCACATTGTAACATGATCCGATGAATTGTGACATATACCCAAAAACTGCATGCCGACAATCCATCGAACTCAAGTTGCACAACATTTAAACACTTTCCAAATCTAGAGCGATAATTCATCGAACTCAGATTTCACAACATTTTAACGACCTAAAATTAATATGCCAAAGAACCTCACTGCATAGCAAGCAGAATGGGGAAAGCAAGAAATTGTAAACAAACATATACAAACTAAGTGCATATGCACATATAAATATATAAAAAGTGGAATGTATGAAAAATGAAATTGTAAAGTTACAAGCATTTTGGTAGATTTAAGAAAAGTCAGTCTTTAAGCGATATTTAATAAAAGCAGTTCTAAAAAACTCGAAAATAAAAGTTGTCGTTTTTATTTCCTAAGAAAGAACTTGCGCGCACGCATCTAGTTTATAACTCAATTCAAAGTGAACTAAAAGCTGCCAACATTCGAATACCTAAGCTCTAAAATGTGTATTCATTTATTTTTAAAATACTTATACAAACAAGTTATTACCTACTAAAGAACGCGTTGAACGAAAGTCGGTGGTTGCTTCAAACCGTTGCATTAAAAAAATAGCCAAATTAAACAAATCGCATTTTGGCGAAAGCATTGCTGGACAAAAAAAGCTATAACTCCTAAAATATTTAGAATTTAAAAAAACCCTTTAGGACGATATTCTCATATCCAAGCTATAAAAATATGCAAAAAAAAAATCGAAAAAAATTTTAGCCAACCAGGAATACTCGCTTAATAGTTTTGCTATTAGATGTCGAAAACTAATAAAATCATAGATTTTGGATTAATCTTATACTTTAAAAACGACCTATCGATGTCGAATCTTTTACTTTGCACAATAAACTGTTGGAATCCATTGTAATTTTTGTAAACAAAACTAACGACAAACCGGTCCGAACAGTCGTTGCCGTTTCGTCGTCGCTTAGTGAGCATGAGTACATAAGAACACATGGTAGTTATATTTTGTAGTTTCGTGTCGTTTCGTTACGTGCCGCTAGTGGGCAGAGACCTTAATACATATAAATAATTTTTACTATTGAGCATTTGTTAATATTGAGCCCCAAGTTTTCAAAAAACACAATATTTTTTTGTTGGAAAACTGAAAAAAAAACAAACCAGATTTTTAAACCGTTTTCGAATTTTGGAGGCCTATAACTCCCAAGCCAAATGCGAGCGGCCTGAAATTTTTCAGATTTGGATTTAGGAGGTCAAAATTCATTTAATCCGCAAAAATTAAAAGTTAGATATATATCTATACTATTATATAAAAATGAAACTTTTAAAAAGTTAGCATATTTGTGGCTGCCGGTCAACTCAAGAACGGATTTATGTGAAATTTTTCGAATCAGAATTGATCATAGAAGGTTCATGTATACTCAACATTTTTATATAAATAAAGCTGACTTTTTGAAATTCTTGGAAATTCAGGTGCGATAAAAGATATGTGCAAAAAAAAGATTATTTTAGTTTAATGTGTACTGGAAAAATGTAGTAAGTTTTTGAATCCGAGTCAACGCGAACACACATCATACTTTTTTTCAATCGTTGCAAGCCCAATGATTTATGCGACACGAGTTACTTAGGTGTGAGTTGGATTTACACTTTATTTTTGGTATTCGTTGTATTCTTTATTAAAAATTGTTGCCAGTGCTATGGTCCTGCCTTAACCAATGCAAGTTTATTAAAATCTTCTTCTCAAATTCCCACAATATTGTTAATTGTAGGTTATATTAAGAATAGATAGTCAGAATCCTAGGACCAAGACGAATACCGAAAAAGTATCCAATGCTAACCTTTCCTAGACAATCAAGCGAAGTTTTTGGTTAAACAATTATTTTAGTGCCATATGAGTTCTATGAATGGTTTTAAAACCTGGACCTCTTCCTGCAAGGATGAAAACGGGAATCTAGTGACAGATGTCCAGAGTACACTGACGTTATGGAGGGAACACTTCTCTAAGCTTCTAAATGGCGACGCTGACAACAATCCCGCCAATAGATATGACATTCCGGAAACCCCATTTTTGGATGACAGCGTTGAAGTTCCGCTGCCCAACTATGATGAAGTTCTGACAGCTATAGCTCGGCTTAAAAATAACAAAGCCGCGGGAACTGATGGCTTACCTGCTGAGCTGTTTAAGAACGGAGGCTAAGCTCTACTTAAATGCATTCACGAGCTTCTACGTAGAATATGGTCGGAAGAATGCATTCCGAACGATTGGAATCTCAGTGTGCTCTGCCCAATCCACAAGAAAGGCGATCTCACTATCTGTGCCAATTACCGTGGGATAAGTCTTCTTAATATCGCATATAAGGTTCTGTCGAGCGTTTTATATGAAAGATTGAAGCCCATTGTAAACGAACTGATCGGACCTTATCAGCGTGGCTTCAGACCTGGAAAGTCCACCATCGACCAGATTTTCACGCTACGATAAATCTTGGAGAAGACTCAAGAAAAACTATTCGTCCATGCATGCTTATGCTGATGACGTTCAGATTTACTTGTCTGGTAGAACAAACCTCATGGAAGATTTAGTATGCAAACTGAATGAAGATCTTGACAGTATAAACCAATGGGCTATGAAAAATAGTCTTCACCTTAATGTACTTAAGTCGTATGTGTTGCCTGTCTCTAATGAAAAAATAAGCCCTGACTCCATTCCAGACGTTATATTGGGTGATAAAATCATAAAAATAGTTAATAGTGTTGTAAGTCTTGGATTTAATATCAATGCCTCCCTTACTTGCACAGATCATATCAACAGTGTAGTCCGCAAAATCTATTACATCTTGCGTAACCTTAGGATGTCGTCTGAGTATACACCTATTGATCTAAGACGTAAACTTGTAATTCAGCTCATTGTCCCCGTCATAACATATTCTGAACTTGTATACAGCAAGTTAGACTCGCGGTCTCAACTTAAATTGCAGATCGCGTTTAATCATGCCACTCTTTATGTCAACGGCTTGCGTAAATTTGATCATTTAGCTCAATTAAAAAACTGTATACTTGGGTGCGATATCATAAGCTACTCTTATGCCAGGAATTGCATATTTTTACACAAACTCATACACCACAAAACTCCTTTCTACTTATTTGAAAAACTGCACTTTAGTCGGTCAGTTAGAAGCCAAGTGCTAATTATACCTAGTTTTAACTTTCTAAACTCCACAAGACTGTTCTTTATTAATGCCGCTAGATTATGGAATTCATTGCCTAGTAGCTTAAAATCCATAGCGTCAAAAACATCCTTCAAACATGCTATTTTGAAGCACATCACATAATACTTAACAAAATATCAGATCTTTAGCTCTATATGACTTTCTCTCTCTCTCTCTCTCTCTCTCTTTCTTGTTTGCTCTTTCTTAATTTAAGTTTTATCTGTCTTATGAAGTTACATTTATTTAACATAAAAATTTGTTGATAATACTTTTAATTGTATAACAATAAATTTAAATTACCTTAGATTTAAGTTTAAATGTTTTATAATAAGTTCAATTCAAATTATGTCTTTGAGCTCTGTACTATAAAAGAACCTAGTTCTTAATGTACTAATATAAATAAATAATAATACTAATACTATAAAAAAAAAAAAACTAGTCGACATCCACCATATTTTTTTCGACTACAAAGCCGCCTTCGACAGCCCAATAAGGAAACACCTGAACTCCACCATGTCTGAATTTGGTATTCCTACAAAACTAATTCGACTTTGCAGGATGACACTGAGCAACACCAGCAGCGCAGTTAAAATCGGGAAGTACCTCTCCCCACCATTTGTTACCAAACGAGGTTTTAAACAAGGTCATTCCTTATCGTGCGACTTTTTTAAGCTAATGATGGAAAAGATCATCCGAGCTGCTGATCAAAGACGTGGTAGCACAATATTCTACAAGAGTGTTATGCTGCTTGCGTATGCTGATGACATCGATATCATTGGCCATAATACGCACGAAGTCAGTGCAGCATTTTCCAGATTAGAAAAAGAGTCAAGTCGAATGGGTCTGGCAGTGAATGCAGATAAGACAAAATACTTGGTGTCAACAAACAAACAGTCTCCGCGTCTTGGAACCCACGTTACAGTTGACAATACCTCCTTCGAGGTTGTGAAGGACTTCGTTTATCTGGGATCCAGCATAAACTGAACCAACGACATCAGCATTGAGATCAAACGAAGAATAACTCTTGCCAACAGGTGTTACTTTGGGCTCAGTAGGCAATTGAGAAGCAGAGCTTTTTCTCGACGAACGAAAATCACGCTCTATTCATAGCTCATCATGCCCGTCCTACTTTATGCATCACAAACCTGGACGTTGAGCAGTTCAGATGAAAAGACTTTAGGAGCATTCGAGAGAAAGATTCTTAGTAAGATCTACGGACCAATCTGCGTCAATGGCGAGTGCCGAATACGGTGGAATGATGAACTGTACGCTGACATCGACATAGTCAAGCGCATTAAAATCGAGTGGCTTCGCTGGCTCGGTCATGTTCAGCGCATGAAAGACGATGCTCCAGTGAAGAAAACATTCGATTCGGTACCCAGCGGCGCTAAACGCAGAAGAGGACGGCGGCATCTTCGTTGGAAAGACCAAGTAGAGGACAACCTGACGAAGCTTGAAATTTCCAACTGGCGCCAGCAAGCGGAAGACAGAAATGGCTGGCCCAAATTCTTAGATGAGGCCAAGACCTACATGCGGTTGTAGCGCCAACTAAGTTAGTAAGTAAGTAATTTTTGTTTTTGACTTTCTTCTATACGTTTCTATATGTTTCAAACTTTGGAAGATTTTTTTCAGCATTTTCAAGAAGTCCAAATTTTAATTTGTTTTTTCAACTTTGAAACTACTTTGAGAATAAACCATTTGAGGTTTTTTAATGGAATTTTTTTTTATAAAATTTATGTGTTTAATATGTATTCTTTTTATATATTCGCCATATTATATGTTCTTTGAGTATTTTACAATAAATTATAACCTAAAACCTTTTTTTGCACTATTTTTCAACTTTCGGTAAACTTTTTAGTTAAGGAACCCGAAGGAGTCCAGAATGACATACATCACAGTGTGGCCTGGTGTATTGGCTTTTATGGCAAATAAGTTTATCTTCCCGGAAGTTCGCGATGTAGAACAAAGTACTAAATTTTATAAAAAACTCATTGAATTTTTAGAATTCAGCACATATGAAGACTTTACCACAAATCTGTTCGAGTTTACCGCTTTGCAGAAATAAAATTAAAGAAATACACATTTAAGAAACATATTTTTGCATAATTTTTTTTAATTTATATTGGTTTTACTCTATTCTATATAAACTTGCTTCACTTATTTTGACTGGTGTAATATGTATTTTCCAGACAAGCCGAAAGTATGCAATGGAATTTGTAAAGTTGCTAGACAAAAACAACAATATGGTAAAATATAGTTGGTCATGCTTAATGCTACCAACTCATTTTATTAAAAAATAAGTATATTTGCTACTGGGAACACTGAAAAGTAAGTATTTGTAAGTATAATTTTTAAAAATAAGTATAAGTAAGTATATCACCTTAGAAAAAAATTGTAATATTTTCTTGATATTATTTATTAATATAAGAACCAATAGAACCCACAATATTCCGTAAGTGTTATCACGCCCTCCTTTTGTTCTTCTCGAAAAGTTTTGTGTAGGCAATCTAACTAAAACCGAAATTCTTCAGATAAAAAAAAATTAATTTTATATATTTGCAGTTCATATACCCAGTGAACCAAAACTATCATTCACAAAAAATTCATTTTCGACACTCATAAATGAACCCTTTTGGACTTATTCGCCGGACTAAAATGCCTTTCAAAAGCAAACCTTTTTTTCTTCAGAAGTGAGTTAATAAAAGGATCATCAAAGTTATTTTTCGGTACTCATACATTAACAATTTTTAACATTAACTCATTCACCGGACTGAATTGCCTCTCAAAAACGAACCTTTTTTTCGAAAATGAGTTAAAAAACTAACTATAAAAATGCACTTTTTAATAATTAACATTTTGCTATGGAATTAATTTTCACAAATCTAATCTTCTCTAGCAAGAACATTGATCATGCAAATTAAAAAAAAAAACAAAAATTTACAAAAAAAAAATTTCTTTCCGAAAACGTACTCAAAACTATCACTTTACGCAAAACAATCGCATATGGTTCGGTGGGTATGTTTCATATATATAAAATAGTTTTAAAACAAACAAAAGCATAACAAAAAGTTAAAAGTAATACGTACTTTCAAAGTAGTGAAATAAAAATAAAATAAAAAAATCAGATTCAAATGAATTAGGCTGGGTCTATTTGCAAGCCTATGTTGCCTGAGCAATTTTCGAATTGGACATGAAAAGTTATTAAAAAAAGGGGCGATAGAGGTGCACTTAACCCTATCACATTTTCAATTTTGTGAATTTTTTCTTTAGGAATTTTTTTTGCAAAAATTTTTGTATATAAACGTGCAAAGCTAGATCAAAACAGACACCACAAATGAAATCCTCGTACCCGACTCAACCTAAAACCGGTCTCACATTGATACGTTTTAATACAAAAATTTATCGTTCTTTGGTTTTTAGATCCCCCTAGATGGAGCTGTGGTCGATTTTTAAAAAAATTGTATTAATAAACCGATACATAATAACATAATAACCGGATAAAAATCGACCACAGCGCAACCTAGGGGGATCTAAAAAAAGAAAAAATTTACGGGTCACAAACACATTTGAATATAAGGTGGAAAGCTCTTGTGGTTCAGCCGTGATGGTCAAGAACCTTGAATTTAGTGAATTTTTTTTCTTTAGGAATTTTTTACGATAAATTTTTGTTTAAAAACGTATAAATGTGAGACCGGTTTTTGGTTGAGTCGGGTATGAGAATTTCATTTCTGGCATCAGTATTGTTCTTTCTGTGCACGTTTATATACAAACATTTTTGGAAAAAAATTCCTAAAGAAAAAATTCTCAAAATTGAAGATGGGATAGGGTAAATTGCACCCCTATGGCCCCTCATTTTTTTATAATTTTTCATGCCTGATCCGAAAATCGCCCAGGCAACATCAATTTTTTTTACCTCCATACAAATCAACCCAGCCTAATTTGTATACAGAGATGAAAGCAATGCTATCATTATTCGCCCTTAGCTACATTAACTAGTTTGTTTTCTTTTTGCTTGGAATCGTATTTGTCTTGGCTGGAAATGTTCTTTAATATGTCCAGTCTTGTCTTTAAAAATTTGTAAAATTCGATACAGCTGTATTCAATATTATTTTTTACAAATAAAATTAACTTCAGTGTCTGTATTTTTAACGCTGTTGACTCCAATTTCCAAACTTTTTATGCTTTTGCAAGCAAAAGTTCAACCAGAGCTGAAAAGTAAGCATGAATAAGTATAAATCTTAAAAGTAAGTGTAGCAATATGTAAATAGTATGTAAATAGTAGTGTATAAGTGTATCAATATGTAAATGTTAGTTTTAAGCATATTTATTTGACCACATATGGTCACCTTATACTACAATGTTACTTAAGACTAAGATGGTCACCCTAAAATAAAAGAGAAGGGTAGAATAAAGTAATCAGCAAGTAGAGAAGACGTGTTTTTTAATTGTTCGTGTTTAATTGCTAAAATATCAGAAGTGGGATGTGCCCAAATAAATTTTTTTTCCGCCTAAATAAATAAAACAATGTCAATTGACACTACTATATTAAAAAAAAAAAAACTTGTGAAAAAGTTACTTACACTACAAAAAGAAAGAACAGTGAAACAAAAAGTTAAAACAGTTAAAACGATAGCGAAAAGTGAAAAAAAAAAAAAACTAGCGAAAAAAGAAGCTACTTAAACTACAGAAAGAAAAAACAGTGAAACAAAAAGTAACCGCTAAATAACTGTACGATGGAAGTCGACGGCAATTTATTTACAGCAGCGCAGCTGCGTGAGTGGCTTCGTTGTTTGGGTTTACCTACAGCAGGAACGAAGAGTGCGTTGTTGCTACGCTTAAATGACTTGCCAGTAGAGCAGCGGGGTGGATGCCCAAGCAGCGAAGGGGTAGACGACGTTGACAAAGGAAAAAATGCAGTGCAAAGTGAAGCCATAAGTGATGATGAATGCCTAGAAGGTGCGGTAGGTGGAAACGAAACAAATGAAAATCAATTCGAACATAATGATGGAAGCGAAGAAGAAAGCGATAAGGATAGAAACAAAAATGAGTGCCAAGACAATAATAACAAAAGCAACAATTTTCAAATAATGAGTGTCAAACGAGTGGAAGCGGCAAACAATGATAGAACAAAGGAAAATGATAGAATGAGTCAGATTGAGAAAGATCGAAATTTAAATGAAAAAGAAATAAATTTGTTACGACGAGAAAAAGAATTGATGATTAAGGAAATACAAATTTTGAAGAAAGAGTTACAAATGAAAGAACAACAAGAGAAAAGACCGATTGCGAGTTTGGAAGATGTTGCTAATTCAAAACATTCGCTCGGGTTTTTTAGTGACATGTTGCCTGATTTTGATGACGGAGTTTCGTTTGACGTTTGGATAGAACAACTTAAAAATGTTGCTAATGTTTATGCACTCGATGAAAACATGCTGCGAACGCTGATAATCAAAAAACTCAAGGGAAAAGCTCAGAGGTGGTTATATTCAAAACCAAATTTCTTGACAGAAACAGTAGACACTCTAATTAACCAAATGCGAGAGATATTTGGATCAAAAGATAGCAAAATTGCATTCCGTCGTAAGTTTGAGGCTCGCCAGTGGCAAAATAACGAAAATTTTGCTGAATATTACAATGAAAAAATCATTCTTGCAAATAAAGTGCATGTTGAAGACGAGGAAATCATTGATTACTTGATTGAAGGAATTCCAGATGATCAACTACGTACGCAGGCCAGAATACAGTGCTTTGGAAGTGCAGGGCAGTTGTTGCAAGCCTTTGCAAACATTTCTTTAAAAAAACGATTGAAAATGGAGCAGTTCAATATCGATTCAGTTGCAGATACGACAAGGAAGCAGGTAGCAAAGATGAGATGCTTCAATTGTAACTCTTTCGGACATCTTGCTGTTGAGTGCAGAAAGCCTAAGAGGGAGTATGGTGCTTGCTACGTCTGTGGAAGTGTGGAGCATCGAGCTGCAGTTTGTCCGAAACGGAAAGGTTCAGTCAATTTGCTAGAAGACAATGAGTATGTGGTATATTTAGATTATTATATAGATGATAAGGTTAACAATATTTTACGGTTACAGAGTCTAATTGATACGGGAAGCCCAATCAGTTTTATAAAAAGATCCTGCCTCAGTCGTCAAGCTAAGTTAAAGGAAATTTCTGATGTTAATATGTTTTTTTGTGGAATTAATAATAGTAAACTTGAAATTTTTGGTTCTATTTTATGCTATGTAAATTTTAAAAAAAGAAGAATTACACTGAATTTAATGGTTGTTGCTGATGTTTCTATGAGTTTTGATGTCGTCTTAGGCAGAGATTTTTTAAGGGCGAGTAAATTTAAAATTGTTTCTGATCTTAATGAGGAAATAGATTTTGTTAAAAAAATTTATGAAAATATGAGCGAAAATGATGTTGAAAAATCTAATGAAAATAATGAAAGCCTGATTAAAATTGTAAGCAAGAAGAGTGAAAAACTGAGTGACAATGATATGAAAAATCTTGATAAGAATTTCGATGCAAATGAAACTTTTAAAGAAATCATTGATCACGACAACAATTTGAATTTTAAAAAAGCCTGTAATGTTAAAATTGATGTAATTGAAAATGAAAATGAAGAAAAAAATAGTTCAGAAAAAGAATGTTTAGCTAAAAATTTTGAAAATAAAGATAGGGATGAAAATTTTGAGAAAATGCTTTTACTGATTAATCATGATGAACCCAATGAACCAGATTTAAATATTTGTAAAAAAGTGGGCTTTGCAACTAAAAGTAAGTTATGTAAAATTTTTGAAACGTGTTATCTGAAACCTGAACGCCCTGAAGAACCATCTATTAAAAGTCAAATGAAATTGGTAATAGAAAATGGAAAACCTTTTAGTTGCAATCCAAGGCGATTATCGTATGTGGAAAAAACAGAATTGCAAAAATTGTTGGATGAATATTTAGACAAAGGTATTATACGAGTAAGCGAATCAGAGTTTGTTTCGCCAATTGTGCTAGTTAGAAAAAAAACAGGTGATCTTAGAATGTGTATAGATTTTAGAACTTTGAATAAAATTACTGCAAAAGAGCATTATCCGATTCCTCTTATTGATGATTTGCTAGACAGGCTTGCGAACAAAAAGATTTTTACAAAGCTAGATTTAAAAAATGGGTTCTTCCATGTTTTTATGCACCCAGAATCAGTAAAATATACATCATTTACGACTCCCTTAGGACAATTTGAGTTTTTAAAAATGCCGTTTGGTTTAAAAAATGCGCCGTCGGTATTTCAAAGGTTTATAAACAAAGTATTTATTGACATGGTAAAACAAGATAAGGTAATAATTTATTTAGATGATATTATGATAGCCTCAACGAATATAGAAGAACATTTGGAAATTCTTAGTGAAGTTTTCGAACGACTGGTAAAAAATAAACTTGAGCTTAGGTTAGACAAATGTGAGTTTTTACAGTCAAAAGTGAAGTATCTTGGGTATACTATAACAGGAGAGGGTATACAGGCGGACGAAACTGGTCTACAAGCGATAAAAAATTTTCCGATTCCAGACAGACCTCACGCAGTTCAAAGTTTTTTAGGCTTGTGTTCGTATTTCCGTAGATTTGTAGAAAATTTTTCTGTGATAGCTAAACCTTTATATAATTTAGTTAAAAAAGAAAGCAAATTTTGTTTTGGTCCAGTTGAACTGGAAACTTTTGAAACTTTAAAACACAAATTGATAGAAGCTCCCATACTAGCATTGTATGATCCAAATGATATTACAGAGTTGCATTGTGATGCAAGTTCGATAGGTTTTGGAGCAATATTATTACAGAAAAAGAAAGATAAAAAGTGGCATCCATGTTTTTATTATTCTAAATGTACTTCGGAGGCTGAGTCAAAATACCATAGCTTCGAGCTAGAGACACTGGCTATTGTGTATGCGTTGCAACGTTTTCGAGTTTACCTTCAAGGAAAAAAATTCAAAATAGTTACGGATTGTAATTCATTAACGTTGACTCTAAGTAAAAAGGAATTAAATCCAAGGATAGCGAGGTGGGCATTAGAGTTGCAGAATTATGACTATGAATTAGAACATCGAGCAGGCAAAAGGATGCAACATGTCGATGCATTGAGTCGGAGTACCAATATTTTAGTTTTGGAAGCTAATACTTTTGAGGAAAATTTAATTATTTGCCAAAATAAAGATAAAAATTTGGACGAAATAAAAAAAAAATTGGAAATAACTGAAGATAGTCTTTATGAAATGCGTAATGGTATTCTGTATAGAAAGAGTGAAAAAGGTCTGGTTCGGTTTTGTGTGCCTGAAGACATGGAAGATCATATAATGTATAAATACCATGATGAAATGGGTCATATGGGTATAGATAAAACAATGGATTTGATATTAAAAAGCTATTGGTTCCCTAAAATGAGAGAGAAATTAGGAAATCACATCAAAAATTGTTTAAAATGTATAATATTTTCTTCCAAAAATGGCAAAGCTGAGGGGCTTCTTCACAATATTCCAAAACAAAAGGTCCCGTTTGAAGTTTTACATATAGATCATTTTGGGCCAGTAGATAACTCTCGATCGAAAAAACATATTTTCCTAATTATTGACGCATGCACTAAATTTGTAAGATTGTACCCCACTAAAACGACAAACACAAGAGAGGTAGTTCAAGCTCTTGAAGATTATTTTAGAGCATATAGTCGTCCAAAGTGTATAGTGTCGGATAGAGGAAGCTGTTTTACGTCAAATGAGTTTAAGGAATTTCTAGAAAGGTTTAATGTACAACATATAAAGATAGCAACAGCTTCTCCACAAGCTAATGGCCAAGCAGAAAGAGTAAATAGAAGTTTAGGACCAATGATAGCAAAGTTAGTCAAACCGAAAGAGGGCATTTATTGGGACACAGTTATAGAAAAAGTAGAATTTTGCCTAAATAATACAGTCCATAGAACGATAGGTGAATACCCGAGTGTTATGCTTTTTGGAATACAACAAAGAGGCACAGTAATAGATTCATTAAAGGAAAGTTTGATTGAAGTTCAACAAGGGTCAGTGAAAAGAAATTTGGAAGTGGTGAGGGAAGAAGCAGGTTTAAAACAGTCGAAACTTCAGGAATACAATAAAAAGTACGTAGATAAAAAACGTCGGGAACCAATAAAATATGTCGAAGGAGATTATATTGTGATAACCAATTTTGATTCGCATACTGGTGTGACAAAAAAATTAATTCCTAAATTTAAAGGACCGTATAAAGTTAGTAAAATTTTGCGCAACGATCGATATTTAATTGAAGATGTGGAAGGCTTCCAACAGTCGCGAACACCTTACAAAGGTGTATGGGAAGCAGATAATTTAAAGCCGTGGTTTAAAGGACGTAAGGTGTCAGATAACTCAGTTTAATTTATGAAAGATCAGGAGATCTCATGGTCAGGACGGCCGAATTGTAGCAATATGTAAATAGTATGTAAATAGTAGTGTATAAGTGTATCAATATGTAAATGTTAGTTTTAAGCATATTTATTTGACCACATATGGTCACCTTATACTACAATGTTACTTAAGACTAAGATGGTCACCCTAAAATAAAAGAGAAGGGTAGAATAAAGTAATCAGCAAGTAGAGAAGACGTGTTTTTTAATTGTTCGTGTTTAATTGCTAAATAAGTATACTTATAAGCATGGAAATTTAATAAGTATATGAAGCTGAAAATAAGTATGATACTTACAAAGTAAGTATAGTTGGTAACATTAGTCATGCTATATTTTGATTCAATCTGCATGTTTAACGTATTGCAAAAACTTTTTTTAAACTAAAGGGTCCGCCATCTAACTTTTTTTTCAACTAGTGCTTATTTCGTCAATGGTAACATTTAGCTCATTTTTGATTTGACAGATAATTAGTTTTATCTTTCCGCTGAACGAATATGGTTGTGTAAACGTTTGAACAACGCTGGGAAATATTGCGACATTACTTTGAAAATCATGGTAATGTTGCAGAATGTGTGCGAAAATTGCGTATGGATTTTGGAAGAAGAGAAGCACCGTCAGCTCCGTATGTTCATTATCTTGTGAAAAAAGTGAAAGAAACCTCATCGATAAACCAAAGCGTGAAAAGCCAAAAGCAGTGCCTACACCCGAGAATATTGCTGCTGTGGCAGAAAGTGTGCGTGAAGCGCCATCAACATCAATTCACCGTCGTTCTCAACAATTGAACATTTCGGAGACATCATTGAGACGAATTTTGCATAAAGACCATGGTATGACGCCATACAAAGTCCAATTGGTTCAGGAGTTGAAGCCAACTGACCATCCAATGCGTTTTCGCTTCGCTAAGTGGGCCTGCGATCGACTTACAGAAGATGTCGATTTTGCCAAAAAAATCATCTTTTCAGATGAAGCTCATTTTGATCTTGGCGGGTATGTAAACAAGCAAAATTGTCGCATTTGGGCACAGAAAACCCGCACGCATACATTGAAAAGCCGCTGCACCCAAAACGAGTCGCTGTTTGGTGCGGATTTTGGTCCAGAGGCATAATTGGACCATTTTCTTCGAAAATGAGCAAGAAGTGGCCGTTACAGTCAATGGCGATCGTTATCGGGCCATGTTGAATGAATTTTTGTTCACAAAAATTGAAGAGGAGGATATTGGCAACATTTGGTTTCAACAGAACGGCGCTACGTGCCACACAGCCGAAGCTACACTCGATGTTTTGCGCCCTGTTTTTGAAGATCGCATTATCAGCCGCAGAGCTGATGTCGTTTGGCCACCTCGGAGCTGCGATTTGACAGCGTTGGACTATTATTTGTGGGGTGACCTCAAAGATAAGTGTTACGCCGACAAGCCAGAGACAATTGACGCTTTAAATGATAATATTCGTGAAGCCATTGGTGAAATACAGCTGCACACAATCGATAATGTGCTTAAAAATTGGACCGATCGTGTAGGCTACTGCATGGCCAGCCGAGGCAGCCATTTGAATGAAATTATTTTCCATTATTAACCATGATTGTACTTTCAAATAAAAAAATAAATTTGAGAAAATATCTAGTATATCTACCATGATGATCAAATCGTCTGCACTATGTAGTTTTTCTTTTTCGTAAATGTTTAGTAAATGTTTCATAGACATTTTTGTTTTAGTAAAAATGGAAGGCATTGGCAAAAGATAATGAAAAATGGTTAATGCAAGGAACGGAAAATATTTTGAATTTGTTTTAAGTTACTAAATTACAGTTACTTAACTACCTAATTACTTAACTACCCAATTAAATTGCAATGGAAAAATGTGTCGCTTGCTAGATGTCGCGTGCTAGATTATACTTAAGCTTAAATACAAGTATGGTAACCATTTCAACATGACATCTATCATTAGAAGGATACATTAATCCATTTAAGTTTAAAGTTAATTGCTTTGAAATTTGATGTTATATTTCGCAGATTTCTGAATTTTTCTAGACACAGTTGAAAACCAGTTCCATTTTTTGTCGCGTGCTAGATCGCATGTTTATTGCTAATATATTGAAAACATAAAATCTTGGGAACCTACATTTTATACAAAACATATTACTACGAAAATGATATCGAAAAATAAAAACAAAAAAAAATTGTTTCTTAATATTTTTTATATTTTTGCACCTCGAAGTGTAATGGTTTCCTGCTTGAAACAGTATTCACTTTTATTGGTGTTGGTTTGCGGTTATAAGCAAAGGACACCGGACTGTATTTTAGACCCAAGCATGACTCAAAATTCAACAAAACCATTCAAGACTCTTTTCGCGATCCATAGTGGCATAGCGGGTGCACGTACTGGCAAAGCCTATGACTCGTCGGCGTTGGGGGTGAGTTTTTGCTATCCTACTATGGAAGTCTTGAAACAAAGAACTACGTGCAAGCGGAAATTTTACTAAATACATAGAATTGAAAAAAAATAATTTAAAGTAAAGAAACAATAATTAAAATGAACTGGAACTAGTTGAAACTAAAGCAAAATTTAAAATTCCCATCTTAACCCATCTTAACTGTTTTGGAATCAGATGTTATGATTCCTGGTTTACCCGCCCAGCCATGGTTTTCAATCTGTTAATCATAATTTTTTTTTATTGAAAACCCCACTAATAATAACGATGCCCAGCGTTAGGTCATGTAAAACAAATTTGCACCATCATACTCATTTCTACACCTATCTAAATCAATATGCTATTAAAAAACTTTTTTTTTGTGTTGATAACTAAAGTGCAAGATTATTGTTTTATTCACATTAATTTTAAATTATTAATTTTAAAGCAGAATTTAATTTAGTTTAATATATAGTTTTTTTTTCCAATAGAAATTATATTTAAGAATATATTTTCTTCTAAATTTCAATAAGAATTTATTTTTATAAAGAATTTATAATACCAATGTATTATAAATTATTAATTATTAAATTAATAATTAAAAATTATTTCTACATTTTATTTAGTTTACACAATGGTTACAGTTGATTGTAAATAAACAGTGTGTTAGAAAAAAAAAATCTATCAGAAGGGACAACATGAATATAGTGAAGTAGAAAAGTCAACGACCTTTGTCCGCTTTACATATGAAAGGAACACATGAGATTTGAAATCAAGATAATTTACGAAGAATTTGTGCTGTTTATATGGTCTTTCTTTTTTTCTTTTTTTTGTCATAATGAAAACAAAGCTATGTATATCTATTTCACTTTTGCTCAATTTAGTAACAGGTGATCAGTCAAACTGAAACATAATTGAGCATAAGTATTGAGTGTAATTGTATAGAATGCAGTAAAAATGGAACACTTTTATATTAATACGATATGAGCGCAATACTTGAAAGACCATTATTAAGTAGTTCCTTGAGAATGGGTGAAATAACTATATTAATGCATTAATTTCTTTATATATTCGTTTCGTTTTTTTTTTTTGAAAAGGTAAATAATTTAGCAGCAAGCTTTTATTTCCTGCTAGCTGGTATTTTATTGTTATTGCTGTATTTTATCATAAGCTACCATTAATGCAATGAAGTATAAATATCGTAAATTTTTCTTCTTCTTCGTTTTTTTTATTTTTTTTTATTTGCCGATTAATGAAGCATTATGATTAAAAATAACCTTTAATATCAACTACTAGATATGATAGATATGATAGATTAAGTTGTTACATTAAATATACTAATTAACTTTATAATTACATATATAATTTAAATAAAATATCAAAAAGAAAAGACACTTACTTAGACATCCGAGCTGCAGGCCTGAGTCGATGCTGAGTGAAGAGCTGAATTTGGGGCTAAAGATAATGTATTAAATTATATATTTAGCTTAATCTTACGCAAAAGCGGCTTGACTTTTCGGTATTTTGTTTGTTTGTGTTTTTTTTTTTAATTTCTATATATTTTTCTGAAATTACACTTTATCTTTAATGATAATGCTTGATTATTACATTTGGTTAATTTCTTTTTGGTGTTTTTTTTTTTCTTTTCTTTCTTTTTAGTCACTATTTTGAGTATGAAACTTTAGATTTTCGGATCTAAACTCTTTTGGTTACTGAGTTTTCCGTTTAACCAGAACTTAATTAATCACATTTAACTCAAGCAAATTTCTATAAGAATAAACATTTATTTATTTATTTTTTTTTATTTTAACGAGCTTATTTTAACGAGCTTATTTTAACACATCCGTTCATTATTATTTCTGCGCGTGGACTATTTTGTGCATCTAATTTTATTTTCTCTAATTTTTTTTTTCTTTGGTTACTTATATTTGGTCACTTATACACATTCATTTGTCCACTTGCACTATTAGTAGTCACAACTGGAATATGCTGACAAAAGATGATCAGGAGCCCAGCACAACTATTAACCTCCTACTCCTTGCTAATATATTTCCCAAGTTAAGCTTTAATAATCTGTCCAGTTCAAATCGATGCAAGATAATGAATTTCTGTGGCCCTGTGGCTGACAAAATAAATAAGCCAATAATAAGGTCCTGATCCCCTACAAAATATTATGTGTTAGAACAAATTCTAGCAAAATTGATTTTTTTTTATTGGTTAAAATTAAAATTTACCTTAATAAAGTAAGGGGATCGTAGCCAGCTACACCAATTTTTAGGGTTTTTCTTGATTTCTGATGTCCTTAAAATTTTGGTTTCTTTCTTTAAAAGAATTCCGAAATATAACTTGGTATTAAACAGGAATTTAAAAAAAATTGTCTTTACGCTTTGGAGTGTCGATCAAAATGGCCGAGAAATTTCATAATTTATATGAGTAAACCTGCTTCATTGCTATTTGGTTTGATCCTCGTGTATTTTGGGACATATGAAGGTGTTTTCGAACTATTTATTGGGTTTAAGCAAAAGGCTAGAGGAGGATCACTATAACAGGTTGTTTTATGATCAAACATTGGAGACTTCAAATGAAACTATTATAAACCTTTATAAATGAAGTAAAACATTCAAATATAAAAAGTGACCAGATTGTCAAAACAATAAAAAAAAATTGTAAATTTATTTTTCTTTTTAGCAAGAAATTTCAAGGTATATAAAATAAATATTCAAAGAAATTTCATATCCATTACAGAAGGAGTACGAATGTAGCGTGCTTAACCGTGGACATGCCCATATATTATTTAAAGATTAATATATAAAACAATTAAGACTATATATATATATATTAAGGTTATTATTATATATATATTACAGACACTTTTAGGCATTTAAATGTTCTTATATTCTTTTAGAAATAGAATGTTTGGGCAATGGCGTTCGCTGGATTTGTTCTAGGGGGAGAGAAAAGATATAAAGGAGTCTAGACTGCACATAAAGAAACTTTAACCTATATAATACTATTTTCTGAGATTTTTGATACTAATTTTGTGAACATGATACACCGGTGGACACACGCTTGTACACATAAGATTATTATATATATTTGACAGAAGGGTAAAAATCTTTCTCGTATCATTCTCGAAACATTTTCAAATTTAATTTTTTTTCATGTAATTTCAAAAAATTTTTTCTCAACAATTTGTTATGCTTCTATTGATGTTTTTGTCTAGCAACTTAAGGGGGTCTTCTCATTGAGCAACTTTTTTTTCGACTTTTTTTTTGCATTTATTTATAGCTTGGGTAGTTGTGAATATGCCCGTAAAAGGATTTTTAGAAATTCGGAATACTTTAGAAGATACAGCCTTTTTTGTGAAGCAAGGTCTTCGTCAAAATGAGCTATTTTTTTCGACTCATTTTCGAACGAAGCGGCATAAAGTAACCACCGAATTCCGTTGAAAATGTTTATTGTTAGGTAAAAACGTGTTTGCACACATATTCATACAAACATACGAATACACATTTCTGCTTATTTTAGGGGTTGAAGCATTTTTTGAGTGCAGGTGTTCAACTGAAAGCATCATTTAGTTCAGTTTGTATCGAGTTGAGCAACAGACGCGTGCGCTTCAGTGAACGGAAAAATAAATTTTTCATAAATTTATTGTGATTTTTGTAAAATGGATCGGAAAAGTAATAAAAAAAAACGCCCAAGTGAGCGTCAGAATCGTGCTAAAAAACGCGGGTTTAGTGGAAATCAGCATCTTAGACCAGAGGATTCTGAATATACCAGTACATCGGCCAAGAAATTCAAGAATAACGAAGACGACGAAGTATCAATCAAAAACAATTTGAAGTATTGCATTCTCGAGTTCTGTTCTGTGTTTACCACGTTGTCAGCGTTGGTAATTTGTGCCTCATGCAAGCAAAAAATTGAGTTCTCAGAAGCCTCACCAAATGGAGTTGGATTTAAAATCGCTTTGAACTGCGCCTGCCCACGCACAACATATATTCCTTCGTCACCTATGATCGGAAAATCATATGAAATTAATCGACGCTTGGTTGTTGCCATGCGGCTTTTAGGGATTGGGCCAAAAGGTATAACCATGTTTTGTGGCCTCATGGACCTCGGAAGAAAAAGAGGCTATGATCGAAGCGAATCCAGAGTGCGATCCCACTTTATTTACTGTGTCGGGGGATGGGACTTGGAAGAAGCGTGGCTTTGCTTCCCTTTATGGTGTTACATCTTTGATTGCCAAGCATACCAAAAAAATTGTTGACACTGTCGTAAAATCTCGCCAGGTCGTTTGAAACACACGGCATAAAATATGTAAAGTATATCGGCGATGGTGATTCGCAGACCTTCAAAGGTGTATTAGATGTCGACCCCTATGACGGTGACCCTATTGTGGAAAAGAAAGAATGCATTGGGCATGTGCAGAAGCGAATGGGCACGCGACTTCGAAAAATAAAAAAAGAAAATAAGGGCATTGGAGGCAAAGGTGCGGGCAAGCTCACCGACAAATTAATATCCGAGTTGACCACATATTATGGCCTTGCGATCCGCCGTCATCCTGACTCCGTGGAGGATATGAAAAAGGAAATTTGGGCCACTTTTTACCATAAGTGCTCCACCGATGATAAACCGCAACACCAAAATTGCCCCACCGGTGCGTCAAGCTGGTGCGCATGGCAGAAAGCAGGTGCTGAAGGTACGTTAGATAGCTTTCACCACACGTATGCACCTCTCGACAAGAAGGTGATGGAGGTAATAAAACCAGCTTACGAAGCGCTGTCGGCAGATAATTTGCTTGAAAGATGCCTTGGATCTGAAACTCAGAATTCCAATGAGTCCTACAATTCTGTTCTTTGGTCACTTTCGCCCAAACACATCAACTCAGGCGCACGCACCATCGAAGTGGCCAATTTCATTGCAACGTGCCCCTTCAACGACGGTTTTATACCCATACTTAAAATTATGGGTTTGATGGGTATTGCGATTGGCAAAAACGCATACGAATACGCACTATCTCGCAATGAAGACAGATTGAACCGATCAGAGACTCGAGCTGCGGCATCATCAAAAGCTGGCAGAACGGCTCGCAGAGCAGAGAGGGCAGCAGAAAGCAGTTTCTACGAAAAAGAGGAAGGTGGCCTGTATGGAGCTGGCATCGCCGACTAATATTTGTAAGTAAAAAATATCTGAAATATTTAGATTTTCTTTCAAAGGCCCTTTTTTGACTACCTGGCCAGTTTTCTTCACATCTACTGAACCAATTTTGATGAAATAAAGCTTTAATGACGCAGAATTACCTCCTTTTGTTAATTGCGTACTTTAATTTGTCACTTTTTCTTTTTTTGCCAAAAAAATAACTTTGATACCAGCAGAACTGCTTTTCTTGAAAAAAAAAATTTTTGGGTTTTTTTGAAACCCTCGTATTTTGACCTATGAGTTAAGTTTTCTCCGGTTCTACCAGACCGATTTTGATGATACAAAGTGAATTCGACGGAGAATTGTCAGCTCTTTAAAACTGCATTTAAACATTTTTGATTTTTTTTTTTCCCAAAAAAATTACTTCAAACTTTAAACGCGTTTATCTCGAACCCACGTTTTTCGAACTGGCGGCCATGATATCTCCAGTTCAACTGAACCGATTTTCATGAAACAAAGTGGAATCGACGCAGAATTGTCACCATTCTCGGGTCAACCTCGACCATAATTTTAAAAAATTGTTTACTATTTTTTTTTACACTAAACTAAAAAAAAAACCCGAAATTGAAATTTTTTTTTTGAATGGCCGCCATTTTGTCAAAAAAAATCACAAAATTAAGTTTGAGGTTCACCCGAGAATTACATCTATACTGATTATAACCCCGTTTTTTTTTCATTTCAGACGCTCCGGAGACCCGGAATCGTGGCCGCCGTGACGACACCTTTTTTTTCACCACCAACTTTGAAGTCTCATAACTTTTTGAACAGCCCACGTATCGAGGCAAAAAAAAATTTTTTATTTACTTTGAACCTTTTGTAATACAATAAATAAAAAAAGTTTTCAATTATTCTTTGCGTTTTCAAATAAGATTTTTTTTAAAAAGGGTCCAAAAAACGGATTTTGAATGAGAAGACCGCCTTAACAAATTTCATTGCATACTTTTCGGCTTGTCTAAGAAATACATATTGCACCAGTCAAAATAAGTGAAGCACAAAAATAAATGTGTATTTCTTTAATTTTGTTTCTACGAAGCGGTAAACTTTGCCAGAACTTGAACAGATTTGTGGATTCTCAGTAATTTGGTAAATTAAATAATGTGATGTCTCCTTTAGCCTTAAATAAAAATGCATTAATTACTATTTAGCCCCAAAGTTTTCCTCTTTTCAAAGAAGAATACAAAAAAATCTCAATATTTATTTTTTAAAAATGAATAAATCCAGCCAGATTTTCAGACCAGTTTTTCCAGTTTTGGAAGTCTACCTCATAAACCAATTGCGAGTCGCCTGAAATTTATCAGATTTGGATTTAGGAGGTAAAAATTCATATAATCCGCAAAAATTAAGAATAATAGTTGTCGCTATTCTTGAAATGTTCCCCACATGGACATTTATTTATTTATTTATTTACTTGATTGCTAAACCTTAACAGGTTTTATAGCAAATTTAAAATTATAAAATAAGGTATTTAATACAATTCAAAAATATAAAGTATGATTTTGAATGAAATAATGTATTATTAACAAACTAAAAAGTTTTAGTAAATTGCTTAAAGTATATAATTTTATTAAAGTATAAAAAATAATAGAAAAAAAGTTAAGTCAAAATCGATAAAATCAGACAGCATAGCAGGGTTGCGTTTTCAAGACAAACAAGGTCAAGTTAGCAACAATTTTTGTATACGGCGGATTCGTGTGACAAACAAGGTCTCATACCCATTAAAACACCACTCCAATAGGTATATATATAATATATATCGTTCTGTCTCCCTGAAGCCGGTGAAATCCTGGCTTGACAGGGTGGTTACTCGACAAACTAGGTCAACTTCACCAAACCAATTTTCATAAAATAAAGAAAACCAGTTGCGAACGCAGGCACCAAGACAAACTAGGTCTTATCGGCCACTCATATTAATATATTACAAATCGATCTAACGTAGTGTTTCAAGAGGTAAAAAGACACCAAGACACCACGGTACCGTCAACAAATGTTGTCACAACCATCTTGAAGATATGAGGCAATTGAAGATCCCAGGTTTAGGTCCATTCAGATTATTTAGATATATTATACACCAAAATTTTCCATTTTACGCTTAGGTCCATTTAGATTGTTATATTAATGTGTTTACAAATCACCAGATGCATCAGATATATGTTTGAAAGAACTTTACATAATCAACGATGGTACTGCAGGTAATCTATAATTTTATGTTTGATTGAGTCCATGGATTCACTTAAGGATATAAAATCAGATACAAAATTAAAATCACCGCAAGCGCTTCTAAGAGGTTCCTTTTGCAAATAATTAGTTCTACAAAAGTTCATGTGGAGTAACTCAAAAGATCTTCTAGGACGAAGAGGCATATTAAAATATATTTTACTCAATAAATATGGACTGTTGACATATCCATGTAAAAGTTTTGTAATCCAACAAGCATTTATCATAATTCTCCGACTTTTTAAAGAAGGAAGATTTAAGAGTTGTAACCGATATTCATAAGATGGTAAGTGAAAATCAGTATTACAATAAAGATAGCTTAAGCAAAACAAAAGAAATTGTTTCTGCACTGATTCAATGTCGTCTATGTAACAACCGTATCGTGGGGACCAAACAACTGAAGCGTATTCTAAGATAGGCCGCACTAGGGAAGTGAATAAGGTTTTCGTTATGAATGGATCATTAAACTCTTTTGCCCAACGTTTAATAAATCCTAAAGTACTATTTGCTTTATTTATTATTCTTTTTACATAAATATTAAAGCGTAGCTTAGGATCCATTGTAACTCCAAGATCATTGAAAATAGCTAAGGACTCCAATGGATAACCACAAATTTTGAAGGTACATTTAATTGGTGGATTGCGCGAGAAAGACATATGCTTGCATTTCTTCATGTTGAGGTTCATACGGTTCGTTTTGCACCAGTTATGAAGATGATCAATGTCGGCTTGCAAAAATATAGCGTCATTATCATTTTTAAAAGAAAGGAAGAGTTTGACGTCGTCAGCAAACATTAAGATGCTGGAATGCATTATGACAGATGGCAAATCGTTTATAAAAAGTAGAAACAGAAGAGGCCCAAGATGATTTCCTTGAGGTACTCCTGAAGTAACAGGAAACTCGTGTGATTTCTTGAGCTTAAAAAGAACAGATTGTGTTCTATTGCTTAAGTAAGATTCAATCCACTTTACCAACGGTATAGGAAATCCAACAAGATGTAATTTTAAGATCAGTAGTTTGTGATTTACAACGTCAAAAGCTTTGCTAAAATCCGTGTAAATGACATCAGTCTGCATGCCTTTTCCAAAGTTTTCTATAGTTTTTGATGTAAATTCGAGAAGGTTAGTAACAGTGGATTTTCCAGAAAGGAATCCATGTTGGAAAGGAGACATTAAAGATTTAACGCTATGCGATAGTCGTGATGTAACAATTGCCTCTAAAAGTTTAGGCAAAGCGCTCAATTTTGCGATGCCACGGTAGTTATCAATTAAAGACCTATTTCCGGATTTATGCAGCGGAATGATAAATGAATGCTTCCAGGCTGCAGGAAAATAGCAGGATTTTAATGATGAAGTAAATAGTAAAGAGATTGGAGTTACTAATTCTTCACAGCAGTATTTTAATATACACGAAGGTATGTTATCAGGACCACTTTTATATGATGTTTTAATATTTTTTAAAAATGATAAGACTGTGTTTGTGTCAATTATTGGGAAATATATATCCCCAGATTGAATATTGAAAGGATAACTTAAATAATCATAGGACGATGATGAATAAGTCGACTTGAAAAAGTCAGCAAAAAGATTGCAAATACTATTATCATTATCAGACTCAACCGAATTATACTTCATAAAAGAAGGATAGGAATCAATCTTGCGTTTTGTGTTAACAAAGTTCCAGAAGGATTTAGCATCAGATTTGATGTTTAATTTTACTTTTGTTAAGTAGGTATTATAGGATTGTTTGCATAACTGTTGATAACTGTATTTAATCGAGGTATAGCATCCAAAATCACATATGTTATGTGTTTTTTGATATTTTTTATAGTATTTAGATTTCAAATTCCTCACTTTTCTTAATTCATTTGTATACCATACCGGACCCGATGTCAAGGAGGCTTTCCTTTGCGGAACAGCTTTAAGAAAACAATCATTGAGCGTTCTATTAAACGCATATACCGCATCATCAAGACTCTGAGAAGATAAACTATTTGTATTAATATTTAGAATAGAATTCCAGTTTATATTAGACAAGTTATTCTTCAAAATCACGTAGTTTGTTTTTTTAAAGTTAAACTCAATAGGTGGTTGAGAATCAGAATACTGCGCAGATGGTTTTGGAAAATTTAAAATAATTTCTAATGTGGATGATGAGAATCTTCGGGTGTAACCAGAGGATCTGATTTAGACACAGAAGCGATATTGCTGTCATCAAAAAACACCAGATCAAGCAAAGGATTATTTTTGTTAAAAATGCAGTTAAGTTGGAATAGCCCTTGGATTGAGAGCTCGTTTAAAAAGTAATTATCGGATGAACTTTCAGACGAAGGTAAAAATATTTCAGGAATTTCAGAACAGCAGTTCCAAGAAACGTTTGGCAGGTTAAAATCTCCAGTTATTAAAATATGATCATTTGATTGCAGTTTTGAGCAAACTTTACTAATAGAAGCCAAATGTTTGCTATAAACTTCTAAGGTAGAAAGGGGAGGAATATATGAGCATGTAATAAAAAGGCTCAAGGAACCAAACTTAACATGAATACAACAGAATTCAATGTCCAAGGATTCTGGAATTAATAACTCTTCAGAGAAATGTGTCGCTTTGACTGCAATCAACACACCCCCACCTTTAGAGCAAATACCAGGAATGGAGTTTCTATCTTTGCGGTATATGTTAAATTTGTTGCACAGAATTTCAGTATTTAGAGTGTTAGGTTTCAGCCAAGTCTCACTAAAAGCTATTATATTAAAGTGAAGGTTGTGACTCAAAATTAATAAATTATTTAGTTTTGTGTTAATGCCACGAACGTTTTGGTAAAGGATAAGGAACTGAAAGCAACAATCTAGTTTTTTTGATTCTTGTTAAAAACCGAAAAAGTAGCCAAGGAAGTTGTAGGCCGAGGTCTAGAAATAAATTCATGCACCATCGTATTGTCAGGCCAAAACTTTTGATCCAATACCTTGTGAAAAAGATCACCAGGCAAAGATATTTTAAAAGAGGACGTAATTCGCTCGTATGAAAAATTGAATTTGTAAACAGAGATATTTTTATTTACAACATTCAGCTTAGAGTTAATATAGAATAACACGTCTTCACCGGATGTATCAGCTGCAAAACGAGAAACAAATATAGATTTTGCAGGCTCAATAATCACAAGTTCTTTATGAACAGGGGCTTTGATACTGCTGTTCGATACTTGTTTCGGTATCGCTCCTGTAGAAACCGGATTAATCTGAGAAGGTGCAGGGACCACATTTGAGGAAATACAAGTTTCAGCGTAAGTTTTTTTTGTGGCAGAAACGCGAGGAGAATCAGCATTTTCCTCTATGATTGGTATTGCTTCAACAGAAAGAGAATGGGTGACGGCATGGCTATATCAGTAGTTTTAGCTGAACTACGAAGATTTTTGTTTGAACGTTTACGTTTTGGAGAATTGTAAGCTTCCTCCATAATTTTAAACTTTTTAAACAAATCTTCGTATTCACTCAGTCTATCTTGTGCTACCTTTAGATCCTTAGCCACCTCCAAAAAACCTTTCCGAGATTGTCTAATAAGTTTAAAGATCTCAACGTTTGTAAACCTGCAATCTTCACATGACCAACGAAGTCCCTTACTTTCGTTGAGTGCATCGAAGATCCTCGCAGTCAACGTTGCACACTTGATGTGAAAAAATGAATCACACAACCAGCAAGTAACCAGCCGGTCTGATTCACCCTTTACAGCGCAGTTTCGGAAATTGCAGATCATTTTCAGTTTAATAGTAAGTTTTGCAATATAGATGAAAGTAAAAGGAGAAAAATGAACTTAAATGCTTTTAGTGAAAAACAGTTTATTTTGTTTAAAGACACTGTACTGTAGAAACTTTGCAGCCCTGATTTTATAGAACCAACGAATTGAAAAGTTTTATAAGCACTAGAGTTTTTGCAGTAGCGTGAAAACAGCTGTAAAAGTAAATACAATAATTTGCTCTATAGAAACCTGTTTGCGCTAAAAACAAAACAGGAAGAAGGAAAGAAGCAAATTATAAACAAATATACATATATATATATATTTATTTATATTGAAAATTAAATTAAATATCAAGTATTTTAAAAGGATGTAATCCACGTTATCACGTTTCCAGATGTATGAGCACGCCGATCAAAGCTGTTAATTTCTATTTATTTATATTAATTTTGAACTTTTGGTTAAAGATATCTTTAAAAGTAAGAGCTCGCAAAAACACGTCTAAACGGTAAGAAGATAACGAATGAGATTACATCAACTGACTTATTTATTTTTTCAACATGCATAAATTCTAGCAGCATGCAAGTTACTAAAATCGAGTTGGAAAACATACCTATTTTATAAATTATTTAAAATATTTATTTTTTTTTAATTCATAACGTATGAATAAATATACAAGGAGATACATGTATAGATGGGTTTTGGGCTTCATTCATTTTCTAAGCATATTCCAGAACCTCCCATGCAAGGCTTGATTATAAATCCTGGATGTAATATAGACACGTGACGCGAAAAAATCCAGAAAATTCTTAAAATGGGTGGACGCCTGTTAAAAAACGTGAATACGAAGAAGTATAAAATCGAGTTTACTATTTTAATTTTAGGCATACAAAAACTTTTGACCGTAAGATATTCGTATGCAAAAGCGTTGTCTTAACGGGAATTTGCTATCAGATTTTTTAAAAATTAGTGCTTGATCTAAAATTAGCCTACTTTATTCAGAATTTCCTAAATTTTTTTTCGCTTTTGAATTAGAAGCTTTGCCTAGATCACTGCAATCTTCTCAAATTTAAATGCTGCAAGATTGTTAGCAATTTTATTAAAATAACAAAAAATTAAAAAACTATCCAAATTGGATCATCTTTATAACAAAAAAAAAAGCTTTTTTTTAAGCCGTCTTATGGGAAAACATTTAGTTTTTAAATTTATTTACTTTGTTTACTTCTTGTGTTTTATTACTTTAAAACATAAATTTACTTATCGCCCAAGTTCATATGCGTTATTGGCTTAAATGCACCTTACCATCTGCTCCGAAGAATGATCTTCCATTACATTCGTGGTATTTACTAATAGCTTCATACTATTTAGTATTAGTTGAGTTTACAAAATTTACAACCGAAATATTTCAGCCTGGTTTGTTGAACAATTACCGAATACAAGGAAATGTACGATTGCAAGGTGGCCGTAGTCTACTGAAAGAGTACGTGACCCGTAAGCTTAAAGGTGGTTTAAACCCCAGGTCAGATAGAATGTTTTGTTTTTCGTTATTAGTTAATGTAACAATTGTATTCGTACAATATACATTTGTTTTTGTACGAATACGAATAAAATATTTGTAATATGTATCAAACTACACCCAATCTACGAATCCTATTAGTGACTGAAAACTAAGTTTTTATAAGTTAATATTTACACACAAAATTGTTTGAGTGTAAGAATACGTATTGAAATGTTCCTGTAAGGCAAGGGTAAATGAAATGGTATTGTAACTTATTACTGCGACGTGTACAACACACTTTTGAAAAATGCATGCATGGTTTAGCTCAGTTTTATTTATAAATATACCTTAAAAAAAGTATTTTTGAGTTCTCTTCAATTATATTTATATATATGTATAATGAAAACATCGTCATATAAAATCAAAAAAGCCGTAATTTACATTACTTTTTTATTGATGCACCTTATCAATATACATTTTCCTGCTAAATTTTACACTCCTACAACTAAAAACGACGTTTTTATTAAAAAAGGTCTTGAATCCCTAAGTTTGAGCCCAACTTACAATTACAATTACAATTTAGAAAGTTTTTTGACTCCCGTAAAATTTTTTAATTGTAGCTTACGGCTTATTGATTTAGTATGAAGACATATACAAAATTGTCACTGCCTAGGGGTGGGGGATGCTTGCCACTTTCCCGTGCGGACGCCCATGTGTGTGGGTGATTGTTTTTTTTAGAAGTTAAGAACAATGTAGTCTAACGATATAAGTGTAGGGAAATTAAAAACTGTTAGTGGCAAGTAAGAAGCGAGTAACTTTATAAAAGTAAAAGTTAAAATAAATTTAATTTGAACTGAAATGAGTAATTATATTGTTAATATAAAAGATCTTTGTAGTATTTTTTAAACTCTTCAAAAGTAACCAAGATCGAGTGGACAATTTAAATATAGTGTTCGAAAAAGTTTGCAAAAAGTTAAATGTTGATGTTGACAGTGTCAAGAACTTGTTGCGTGCAAGTTGCTTAATCTGAAAGTTCCGGTACACAGGCTAGCAATTTAAGTTGGACTTGCGTTGTCCAAGTGTGGAAAAGGCCTTACTGTTACGAATATTTAAATAGACACTGTAAGTTTATTTTTACTATTTCCGAAATATTGTTTAGTTTGTTGTCATAGCGTCGTAGCCATAGACATAGTGTGAACACATTTTGAATGAGTCGATGTTCCACCCAGTGCTAATATAGCACATTAATATCCATGTATGTATGTGTGTCAATCGGTAGTTTTTTCCTTGTCTTTTTTTATCCTAATGTCTTTCTCCATCACTGCTAATGCGTTTATTGGATGTGTTTCTATATTGATAGTATTTTGAAAATTATCACCTTGGGACACATTCGAATAGCTTTCAGAATGCAGCAGAAAGCAATCAGCAATCAGAAGTCAACAATCAGTTTTGTCCTTTAGTAATAAAGAGCGATGTAAATATTATTTTTTTTTTCGATTGAATTGAATTGCCTCCATGTAAAAATGTGTAAGCATTCCAATACACTACACAACATATTCAGTATAACTTTATTGAATTAAATTTTCTTTAATCTACGTAAAAAGAGTTCGAAAATATGTGTGTAAGTTTTAAAATTATATAAATATCAATAAATTTTATCACAGTGGACAGCCAGAAAGACTATTGTTTTATTAAAAAGTAAAAACAAGCGTTTTTACCCTGCTGTTAAAAACCTAATTTGGAGGGTCAACTGGAAGATACTAAATTTTGAACATGACGTTGCTTGAATAAAAACTGGCATGCTTTTTCAGTGCGAGATTGAAGCAAGCTTTTATTGAATTTGCAAAAACTGGAGGTTATGGTTTGCGGGAGCATGTGCAATGACGCTGCCCAGTAGTATATTTTATCGATATCTTAAAAAAAAATGGAAATATATCCAATTACAACTACAACATATGCTGTCGATTTAAGCCAAATCAATGTTAGAAAAAAAAAGGAAAATTTTTCTTAGAACCTTAATAAATGTGCGAATTGTATTTTTATTTAGATGTTTTTTTTTTGTGCTGTTTGCAATAACAATAAATAATGTACAACTAATATAACAAGGACGAAAACAGCCAAAAATATTCTTGTTTCATGGATTCTAGAACAATGCTTTACAACAGCGGTCAGTGGCTTTTTTGTTTGTTTTTTGCAACAGCTTTTTGACCTTTAGTAGTTTGCTATAATTTTTTTTATTTTGTTATTGTACTAAGTTTTTTGGTTGCTTCAAATTGTTGGGTTTATTTACCCTTCGACGTTCATGTTTGTTGTATATTTGAATGTTTGGGATGTCGTTGGTCTTGGCCAATAAAAATAGTATGCTTATGGCTTAAAAAATTTTAGTGCTAAAAGAAAACAGCTGTCATGCAAGGGCCATTCTTTAAACATTTTTAAATTTCTAAGGAGCTAGCAGCTATTGATTATAAGTTTAATATTAAACTAAATAGAAACATTCTCAAAAATATGATGGGAAAACTTTTTTTAAAATATTTCTTAAACTCATAATTTTTTAAATGCGGTTGTTAATGAACTCTTGTCGGAAAACTTTTGCATTAATCATAAAACAAGAATTTTATTTAACTTACAATGACACACACACTAACATGCATACATTTGCATAAAGATATGTTACACTGCACAGCGGAAATTCGTTTGCTTGTAGATTCTGCTAGCATATCTTTGCCATAAACCGCTTGCTTTGGAAGCTGCAACCGCATCCGGATCTACATCCTGGTGCTACATCATTTATCATTGTGTTGGCAAAAATAAAAACGAGAATTCATGCATACTCAAAAAAAAAAGAAGCTGATTGTTGAGGAACAAAAATGAACAAACACACATGCACAGTAGTAAACTCTAACGTGTGTTCACAACCAACTGACAAACTCACACAAAAGCAAACTCGTTTATGCAAAACAGCTGAAAGTTAGCGTTTTTTAACGTTTTATTTGAATTGCAAATTCTGTTTTGTTATTTTTTTTTTTGCTACAAAAATAATAAGTGCTTTGTTTTCTAAACATACACACACACACGCACACTATCATGCACAGTAACACACACAGCAATGCCAACATTCACGCACACTTGTAAAGAAATTATATTATTTTCACATTAAATAAGTGGCTTCATCTACAAAAGTTAAGTTTTGCATTGAAGTTCATTTTCTAGCACCCACCCACTTCGTACAGTCACGAACAAAGAGGGCACGAACGTGCTTATTCCAAAGTAGCAACATTGTTAAACATTTCTTTGCATTTTAATATTATTAAAATATAAGTTTAATTTACTTTTTCCTCGTTGATTGTTATTTTTGTTGTTGTCAATTTCAGAGAACTCATGACCGGTTTGAGGCACATAATGTTTTTTTCTACAGAATTGTGACTTTAATTGAAAGATTAGAAAGTCTAAAATTCAAATTAATTTTTTTATTTCAAAGCAATAATATAAAAATTTAATTCATTTTTATTTCTTACTAGCTGAACCCGGTGTGCTTCGCTAACCCCCTCGTTATAAAATAAAATTAAAAGTATTTATATATTTACAAAAATATATTTATTTAATTTTAATTTAATTATTGCAATGCTTCTCCCCTTTTTTTGTTGTAAACCAATGAGAATACAGCACTGAACCGCATGTAATTTGCTTCATGCTCCCCCTTTTTATTTTTAGACCAATCAAAAAGCAGCAATTACACAATCAGCTGTTTCGCAGTCAGTTGTGGGAGAATGAGAATGGGGCTACCCCACTCTCTATTTTAATTAACACATATTACAAAATCAGCTGTTTTGCAGACAGTTTTTTTCCTAAAAAGGGGCGTGGTACCACCCACTTTTTTCCTGGTACGTATTCCCAATTATGCCAATACCATATGTGCCAAATATCATCGACGTAGGTTAAAAAATGTCCAAAATATGGCGATTTAAATTTTTGGGTAATATGGGCGGTGCCACGCCCCGTTGTCCAATAAAAACTTCGTATAGCCTATTATTCCTTCCAGAGTCATAGTAACATGCTGTGAAAGTTTCAGGAAGATCGGTCAAAGGGTTTGGCCTCCTATAAAGCACAAACAAACTAACAGACAGACCGACATTCATTTTTATATATATAGATTGAAAGCAGATTAATTATAATTAAAGTAAAATGGGGCGAAAAAGGGAGATTTGGTAATAGAAAAATCTATGGCTACCTTACCTATAGATAAAAAGTGTATAAAACTTTAGGTAAATACATATTACAAAAAAAGTATTTTGTATAGCAAACATTGTTAGTGGTATAAGTAAGTATCTGAATTAAAAAAGGGGCGGTGAAGTGGGCGCATACAGAAAGACGCTGCAGTCAGCTACAACGCGAACCGTGCGAGAAAAATATCGTGAAAAGAGGAAGGAAGAGAGACGCCTTTTCAGACGCAAAAAAAGGGAGCAAGAAAAGCGTGAGCGTGAAGAAATTGAGGTGTACAAAGGCAAGAAGGATGCACGAAAATTTTACCAACAGGTTAAGCGTCTAACCCAAGGTTTCAAGCCCGGAGCATCCACTTGTAGAGATGGGAATGGAAATCTGGTTACAGATACGCAGTGCGCACTGAGATTGTGGAGACAGCATTTTTCCAATCTGCTTACGGGCGATGATCCCACCAACTCCGCCCATGGAGAATGCAGTTCGCCACAACCAATCGACGATGACGAAGTAGAAGTTCTACCACCTAGCCATGACGAGGTTCGAGTTGCTATCCAGCGGCTCAAAAACAACAAAGCAGCGGGTGCTGACGGCCTGCCAGCTGAACTGTTTAAAGCCGGCGGCGATGAGTTGATAGGGTGCATGCATCAACTCATCAGCAAAATATGGCTAGCGGAATGCATGCCCGACGATTGGAATCTCAGCGTGCTTTGTCCCTTACTTAAGAAAGGAGACCCGACAATTTGCGCCAACTACCGAGGTATCAGTCTTATTTCCATCGCATATAAGGTCCTCTCGAGCGTACTATGTGAAAGACTTAAGCCGTATACAAAAACACTGATTGGACCTTATCAGTGTGGCTTTCGACCTGGTAAATCCACCATAGACCAGATTTTTACACTGCGCCAAATCCTGGAGAAAACCCACGAAAAGCAAATCGACACGCATCATCTCTTTGTCGATTATAAAGCTGCGTTCGATAGCCCGAGGCGGGATTGCCTATACGCAACAATGTCTGAGTTCGGTATACCTGCAAAGTTGATAAGACTCTGCAGGATGACGTTGAGCAATACTTGCAGCTCCGTCAAGGTAGGAAATGACCTCTCCGAAACCTTCCATACTGAACGAGGTTTCAGACAAGGCGACCCGCTATCTTGCGATCTCTTCAACATCATCATGGAAGGGATCCTACGAAAGGCCGGTGTGCATCGCAATGGCACCATTTTTTACAAAGGTGTTCAGCTCCTTGCGTATGCTGATGATATTGATATCATCGGTAGAACCAAGAGAGATGTCACTGCTGCTTTCACCGCTATCGAAAAAGAATCAGCCAAGGTGGGTTTGACGGTAAACGAGGGTAAAACGAAGTATATGCTGCCTGCTGGCAGGGGAGCGGGGCGGCTAGGCTCTCACGTTTCAACAGGCAACTATAACTTTGAAGTGGTCAAGGAATTTACCTACCTTGGCACCGCCATTAACAGCAATAATGATGTCAGCCTGGAGATAAAGCGAAGAATAACAATTGCTAATAGGTGCTACTACGGGCTTAGTAAGCAATTACGTTGCAGAGCCCTCTCTCGATCGACAAAACTGACACTCTACAAGACGCTCATTATACCTGTGCTTCTTTATGGCGCTGAGGCATGGGTTGTCTCGCAAGCAGACGCAGCCGCTCTTGGGGTGTTTGAGAGAAAAGTTCTTCGCAAAATCTTCGGTCCTATTCGAGTTGGCGACGACTATCGCATACGAATGAACCACGAGCTGTATGAGCTATACGACGACATTGAAGTAGTTCAGCGTATCGCAATCCAGCGATTACGCTGGCTAGGTCATGTCCATCGTATGAATGACGATGCTCCAGCGAAAAAGGTGTTCGAGGCGAAGGCCGAAGGCCGACGACGAAGAGGGAGACCATGCCTCCGATGGATTGACCAGGTCGAGGAAGCCCTAACCGCGCTTGGCGAAACCAATTGGAGAAGGCGCGCGCGAAGCAGAGGCGCCTGGCGAGAGCTGATGAGATCGGCCGAAACCCGACGACGGGTTGCTATGGCCACCTAAGTAAGTAAGTAAGTGAAGTGGGCGTGGTTCATAGTAATATGGCAACGTTAACAGTATTAAGAGCAATATACTACCAAATAAAAAATAATCCGTTGGAAGGAATAAATTTGTACAGAGAACAAAAGGTTTAAAACTTAAATTTTGGCGTGAAAAGGGGCGTGAAAGGGGGCGTTGCGTAAGAAATGTTTATTTTTACCTCGCCTGGAGTATAATGTGTATACAATTTGAAGTAAATCTGTTAAAAACTATATGGGAGCAATTACATAATTATAAAAAAGTGGGCGTAAAAGTGGGCGTGGTCGGAAAAAAGTATCCTATTAATCATGCCAGAGTCCCAGTTAAATGCTGTGAAAATTTCAGGAAGATCGGTACAGAGGTTTGGTGTCCTATAAGGTACAAACAAACAAATAAACAAACACACATTCCATTTTATATACATAGATTTGAAAATTTCATCATGCTACAGCAGCGTTTTTATCAAATAATAACATCAATATCAATGCAAAGTTAGACTTCATGCAGGCCCGTAGCCTAGTTGATCCCGTTTTGATGTACTTGGTAAATGGCGAATCTGCCGAATTCTTTGAATAAAACTGGAAGCATCATTACTTTGAGGTTGTTTTTTACGTTTAGTGATCTGTTTTTCGTTTTAATTTATGAGAAAAATGTACAAATAATTGACAAAAATTAAAAATTCAATTTTTTTTTCTAATATATGCAATATTCTAATTAATTTCTTTCTAAATCTACCTTTATGAAGTTCAAATGTATTAATATGATAGTAAACAATGTAATAAACATAAAAAAATCACAAAACACAAATGGTTGTTAATTTCTTTTAGCTTTTTTACAATTAAAAATATATGTGTATGCGCATACAATGGGACCGATTAGATGTATTTCTCGAGGAACCGATGGAGTTAAGGAAGTTTTTTTTTAATTTTTTAGGGTCAAATTTTTATCTTTTTAAGTTAAGTTTTTTAAGTATTTTGTTATAGTTTTACAGTGAGTGCAAGAGAGGTTTATATTTTTTATATTTTATATTTTGTACAGCTAGTTAAAAAAGATTTTTATTTAAGTAAAAGATTTTTTTATTTAGTATTACGTTTCAGTATTTCTAAAGAGTTATTATGTGTTTAACGCATTGGGTCTTACCAATAGTCGATTTTATACCTACTTTTAATTTAGTGTGAGCTTTTCTGACAATATTTCTATAGAATTTGTTGTCAAAAAGCTTGAACTGAGTTTAGAGCAGGCATTAAAATGGCTGTTGGTAAGGCCCATTGTGCTATTTTGTACAGATTGGAATATTTTGGAATTTTTTAGACTGGCATCGCAGTCTATCAGTTATTTTATTTTTGCTTTTGCTTTGACTGTTGCTGTTTGATTTTTCTCAAGCACAAGCGTAAGCAGAAGTATGTTTTGAAATTATGGAAACAGTGATTGATTTAAAAAGCAATAATTTAAGGACTTCTGCTACTTTGACTGAATCACTGTCCAAAGCAACATTTGGAAAAAATTAATTTTCAAGATTTTCGATGAAAGAAACTGTTTATTTAATTATGTATCAAAATTAAACAATTTTTGCAACTAAATGATACGTCATATGAAAGAGTGTGGAAAAGGAAAATTTAAACAAAAAATATTAACAACAAAAACAACTTTTGGCCTATTTTTTGAGATAAAATGTAATTTTTTAGAGATTTTTTGAAAACAATATAGGACATTGAATTGGTAAAATAACAGAAATTTTTTTTTATTTCTCCAACGTCATTTAAGTTAACTTTCATACAAAGTAAATTCATTAGAAAATTACTGAGATATTTGTTTGCAAATTCAGAGCTTAATATTTTTTATCGTTTTTTCTCATTCTGAGGCGATGACACCTTTCTTCAAGGAAATGCGTTGTACTGAGAAGATCAACAGTTTTCGAGATATCACAAAAAAGTTGATGCCATAATAACGTGAATTTTTTTGAACATACTATCCGTGAAAAATATTATCAAAAAAAGCTTTTGTATACCGTTATTTTTCGCAACCACCACCGGCAGTTCACAAAAAAAAAATACGTTGTACTGAGAAAAGCTACAGTCTTCGAGATAACGTCAAAAGTTTGATGTACAAATTGTTTAAGATTTACAATTTGTAAGAAATTTCACCATCAAAATATATATTTACACATGTTACATACAAAAATGCTAATTGTAGGGCATTCGTAAGAGATAGCGAAAAATGTTTTTTGTACATTGTGTTAATGTCGAAAATTTCCTCTTACACCATGTTCTTCCATTTTTTATAGTTTAGGTTTTACTTAAAAAGTATTCTTTAAACGCTAATATTTCAGGTCAAAGGTCATAAAAATATTCAGTGAACTCCTTCTCACTACTCTAATATCCTTAAAAAAATTATCAAAATCGGTTTATAAAATATATAAATACCGAAATGGCTTAAAACACAGATTGGTGTATATAACTATAAAGTGTTTTGAAATATTTGAAAATTTTTTGCTTACAGAAATTATTTTTCGAGCTGCAGAACTTTGTAAAAAATATAAAAACTTACTTACTTACTTACTTAATTGGCGCTACAACCGTATGTCGGTCTTGGCCTCATCTAAGAATTTGCGCCAGCCATTTCTGTCTTTCGCTTGCTGGCGCCAGTTGGAAATTCCAAGCTTCGTCAGGTTGTCCTCTACTTGGTCTTTCCAACGAAGATGCGGTCGTCCTCTTCTGCGTTGACCGCCGCTGGGTACCGAATCGAATGTTTTCTTCACTGGAGCATCGTCTTTCATGCGCTGAACATGACCAAGCCAGCGAAGCCGCTCGATTTTAATGCGCTTGACTATGTCGATGTCAGCGTACAGCTCATACAGTTCATCATTCCACCGTATTCGGTACTCGCCATTGACGCAGATTGGTCCGTAGATCTTACGAAGAATCTTTCTCTCGAATGCTCCTAAAGTCTTTTCATCTAAACTGCTCAGCGTCCAGGTTTGTGATGCGTAAAGTAGGACGGGCATGATGAGCGATTTATAGAGCGTGATTTTCGTTCGTCGAGAGAGGGCTCTGCTTCTCAATTGCCTACTGAGCCCAAAGTAACACCTGTTGGCAAGAGTTATTCTTCGTTTGATCTCAATGCTGATGTCGTTGGTAGAATTAATGCTGGATCCCAGATAAACGAAGTTCTTCACAACCTCGAAGGAGGTATTGTCAACGGTAACTCGGGTTCCAAGACGCTGGGACTGTTTGTTTGTTGACACTAAGTATTTCGTCTTGTCTGCATTCACTGCCAGACCCATTCGACTTGACTCTCTTTCTAATCTGGAAAATGCTGCACTGACTTCGCGCGTATTATGGCCAATGATATCGATGTCATCAGCATACGCAAGCAGCATAACACTCTTGTAGAATATTGTGCCACTACGTCTCAGATCAGCAGCTCGGATGATCTTTTCCATCATTAGGTTGAAAAAGTCGCACGATAAGGAATCACCTTGTCTGAAACCTCGTTTGGTAATAAATGGTGGGGAGAGGTCCTTCCCGATTTTAACTGCGCTGCTGGTGTTGCTCAGTGTCATCCTGCAAAGTCGTATTAGTTTTGCAGGAATACCAAATTCAGACATGGTGGAGTACAGGTGCTTCCTTATTGGGCTGTCGAAGGCGGCTTTGTAGTCGACAAAAAGATGGTGGGTGTCGACTTGTTTTTCTTGAGTCTTCTCCAAGATTTGTCATAGCGTGAAAATCTGGTCGATGGTGGACTTTCCAGGTCTGAAGCCACACTGATAAGGTCCGATCAGTTCGTTTACAATGGGCTTCAATCTTTCACATAAAACGCTCGACAGGACCTTATATGCGATATTAAGAAGGCTTATCCCACGGTAATTGGCACAGATAGTGGGATCGCCTTTCTTGTGGATTGGGCAGAGCACACTGAGATTCCAATCGTTCGGAATGCATTCTTCCGACCATATTCTGCATAGAAGCTCGTGAATGCATTTAAGTAGAGCTTCGCCTCCGTTCTTAAACAGCTCAGCAGGTAAGCCATCAGCTCCCGCGGCTTTGTTATTTTTAAGCCGAGCTATAGCTGTCAGAACTTCATCATAGTCGGGCAGCGGAACCTCGACGCTGTCATCCGCAATTGGGGTTTCCGGAATATCATCTCTATTGGCGGGATTGTTGTCAGCGTCGCCATTTAGAAGTTTAGAGAAGTGTTCCCTCCATAACGTCAGTGTACTCTGGACATCTGTCACTAGATTCCCGTTTTCATCCTTGCAGGAAGAGGCCCCGGTTTTAAAACCATCGGCAAGGCGTCTTATTTTTTCGAAAAATTTTCGGGCCTCATTCCTGTCACCATACATCTCAATCTTCTCCTGCTCGCGCTTTTCTGCCTCTCTTTTTTTCCGCCTGAAAATATGTCTCTCTTCCCTCCTCTTTTCTTTGTATCGCTCCTTAGCAGCGCGCGTTACAACCGACTGCAGGGTGGCTTTGTAGGCGGCGTCTTTCTCTGCAGTGGCGTCGCGACACTCCTGGTCGTACCACTGGTTTCGGCTAGGGCGTTGGTAGCCAATCACCTCTTCAGCAGCCGCACGCATGGAGTTGGAAATGTGAGTCCACTGCGCGCATATATCATCGATTGGAGGAGTGCTTTGAAGCAGGAGTGAGAGTCGAGTGGCGAAAGCATCGGCTGTCTGTTTTGATTGCAGCTTATCGACGTCTAGCTTTCTCTGTGTAGGGTTGCGTGTATTCTTAGCTGCGCATAGACGTGTACGGATCTTGGCTGCAACAAGATAGTGATCCGAGTCAATGTTTGCACCACGGATCGTGCGTACATCCAATACACTGGAAGAGTGCCTTCCGTCGATCAAAACGTGATTAATTTGATTTTTTGTTTTTTGATCAGGGGACATCCAGGTGGCTTTATGAATATTGAGATGCTTGAATCTAGTGCTACTTACGACCATGTTTCGTGCTGCGGCGAAGTCAATCAGCCTCATTCCGTTATCGGAGGTGTTGTCGTGGAGGCTGAACTTTCCGACTGTTGGACCAAAAATATTTTCCTTGCCCACCTTAGCGTTGAAGTCACCAAGCACGATTTTTACGTCGTGACGGGGGCAGCGCTCGTAAGCATTTTCAAAGCGCTCGTAGAAAATTTCCTTGATCTCATCGTCCTTGTCTTCTGTCGGAGCGTGCGCACATATTAGGCTTATATTGAAAAATCTAACCTTGATGCGGATTATGGCAAGCCGTTATATAAAAACTACATTTTGAAAAATTTAATTTTCATCAAAAAAATCATTTTTCGATTTTCGATGATAGAAACTGTTTATTGAATTATGTGTCAAAATGAAGCAATTTCTTCAAATAAATGGTATGTCATATGAAAGAGTGTGAAAAAAGAAAATTTATTAAAGAAAAAAAAATTACAGCAAAAAAACATATGGCCTATTTTTTTGAGCAAAAACTGAATATTTTAGATGTTAATTTAAAACAATATAAACCATTGAATTTGTGAGATAACGGTACATTTTTCTTATTTCTTTAAAGTCATATAACTGATCTTGTAGACAAAGAAAATTTTATGAAAAAGGATTGCAAAATGGCTGAGATATTTGCTTGCAAAATCAAAACTTGAAATTTCAATAGTTTTTTTCTCATTCTGAGGCGATGACCTTGCTTCAAGAAAATACATTGTACTGAGAAAATCTACATTCTTTGAGACATCTGAATAATTTTGATGTCATCATAACGGGAATTTTTTTACATGCTATCCGTGAAATATATTACCAAAAAAGCTTTTGTATACCGTTATATTTCTGAACCATCGACTTTTCATACAAAAATACATTGTACTGAAAACATCTATTGTTTTATTATTATTATATGTCAAAATAACAGACATTTTTTAAAATTTACTATTTGTTAGAAATTTCACCATAACAATATATATTCACACTTGTTATATAATGTGAATCCTTATTGTAGGGTATCCGTAAGAGATGGCGCAAAATATTGCAAATAATTTTTGCACACCTTATCAATGTCGAAAATTTCCTCTTATTCTTCCATCTGTTACAGCTTAGCTTTTATTCAATAAATGCTCTTCTTACGCTCATATTTCAGGTCAAATGTCACCGATCTAAAATGTAATCATACTGTGCAGCCAGATCTTTCATTTGATACCTCATTCACCATTCCACCTCTTCCTAGCTGTGAGACTCCTTATTAAAAATAATACAAATTTCCAACGTTAATATTTCGGGTCAGAGGTCATAAATTTAAAATCTAAAATGATTCTGCACATAAAGGGCGCAGTACCTTTCGAATGATATTAGTTTCATTGCCCTTATTCTAAAATTAATATCGAAAAAGTGTACGACAACCTTTGATGTTTGCCTATTAATATATAAGATTAAGGACTGCGAACGAAAAAAATTTCCACAACATGTTTCTCGGTAACTTTTTCAAAAATAATTCAAATTCAAAAATTTAAACGTACTTTAAGTTTATTTTTTTTTTTTATTTTTAAGTTATTTTAGTAATGGCAAGCGAGATCGAAGAACGAAAAAAAAAATTATTACAGTTTTTCAAGACTATCCTAATTGGACTTATAGTTTCTAGAGTTACTAAAAAAATTTGAAAAAGACTTGAACTGTACTCATGCGACAGGTTCTTTCAGAAAAATGTGCTTAGCAATCAGGAAACAGCAAAATTGTTGGCCTTTGTAGTCTAGTGTAGAGTGCGCTATACTATCAACCCAGAGGTCCCTGATTCGATTCCGGGATCGGGCTTGGTTATTTTCCACTTTCTTTGTTATTTCCTGCATTTAAGAATTACGGAAAAACTAAATATTCACAAATAAATTGTGGAAAATGTGGAGTTAGAGGACAGGAACAACTAAGGGCTGAAAATGCTTGTCGAGGTTAAGGTATAACACTAGCCTCGGATAAAAGCAAATTGTCTTTCACGGTTTTTTCACTTAATTAATAATTCACGTATGGTTTCCAATTAATTCCTCTAAATAATCTATCCCTTTCCTTTCAGGTCAAAAACCAAACCTTGTTTGTATAAGGCACATACCTTGGTTCTTTGTTCTTTTAAAAATATGGCGCTTTGTTTGAAAAGAAACCATATTTTTCAACAAGAAAAGTGGCCCAAAAAATAAATTGCTTCGAGAATTATGTACGCAAAGTCAAAAAAGAAGCTGGGTTGAAAACTTTGAAGGTGCAAAAAGTTCCAGACAGGAATGCCAAGAAGAACAAAGAGGCTAAGCAACGTGCCGAAATATAAACAAAAACATATCTTCGAATAATTTTCCTGCTACGTCATGGATAATGAAACTTAAGTGATAGCGGACTTTTCGCAACTCCCGGGTTAGGAATTCTACACTGCAAATACTCAAGAAAATATAGACAATAAATTTAAGTTCAAGAAGCAGTCAAAATTTCCAAGAAATTTTTTTGTTTGGTAAGCTATCTGCAGTTGTGGAAAAAGAAGCCAGTCTTTTGTTTCTCAGTCTATAATTAACACCGATTTGTGCTTAAAAGAATACTTGCAGAAGAGAATGAATCAACACAAAATCTTCACGTTCTTTTGATCAGACCTGCCATTACAGCAAATTGGTCTTAGAGTGCTTTGAGAAGAACAGCCGGCGTTTGTTGCCTCGCGAGGCAAATGCACCCAATTTCCCGGAGCTCAGATCAATTGCGAGGTATTGTTATTTATGCAAATGGGAAATCAAGACTACAAATAAAGTAGCCAGTGATGTCCAAGATTTCAAGAAAAAGTCGTAAGGTATCACAATTTCATAAAATCTATGATGGAAGGGGTACCACAAAAACTTAAAAAAATGTTCAATGAGCGTAATAAAATGTTCTAACTATACAGTAAAAAATTGTTCTAAAATACCTGTTAAATAATGCTTTTTATTAAAATCGAAACAATGTTTCGGCAGATATCTCAATTTTCATGATGGATAAATTTTTCGTGCGCAGTTCTTATAACAAAAAAAAAATTATGAAGTTTACTTTATCAAAAAGTTTTTCAACATCTAACATTTTTTCGTTAACATAACATAATTTTCGACACTTCTAATACACGATCGAGTTTGGGTTCGCAATATATAAATAATCTAGAATTTTCATAGGACTTTCTGTTGTATCCCCTCTGAGAGGATACGCGTTGGTCCTACAGTCGCCGAGTGATGTCCTACCTACGATTTGTTTGCCGGCGCTTAAGAGCGCCACTGGCAACTACTCAAAAAAAATACCTCTTTCGCCGTCACCCTTAGGTGCATTCAGGCGTAGAGGTTTTTATTTATACTCACTTGTGGGGGTGTCCTTCGAATGGAAAATCTGGCCTTCTTCAGTAAAAACGACTGCGAGTGTTTTGGTTTTTCATATCAATCTCTTTTATTTTAGCGGGGACCAGATATTTATAACATATTTTTCACTAATGTTGCTCCATACATTAGCTGCAGATTAAAAAAAAATCACATTTAATAAGCCGTCAGAAAGCTATTTCCGAACAAAATAAGTTTATTTTTACCAATAAGGTTCATAAATAAATTAAAGAAAAATACAGTGCTCTAGCCGCATTTTCAAGGTTGATTTTAGGAATTTTTATTTATAACAAAATAGATTACAATAATTTCAGTTTTTAATGTTATTATTGACATCTATAACTGTACAAATCTTAATTTTTTTTTTATGATATTATTTTAAATTCTTACGGCCGTATTCATTTCATTTGTTATGCACTCGTTAAAAACTGTTTTAGTTAGAACACAAACTATCCCTTAAAATGCTGTTTATGCATAAACGTATTTTAAGAGCATTTAAGGCAATATGGGAATTTTTTAAAAACAGTAAGCAACACTTCATCAGCTGACAGCTTAACGAAAGAACTTGACGAAAAACAGACTTTTTGTCGCCAAAAAATGCCCTGTTACGGTGGCGGTCATAGGCTCATCATGGTCATGCATTGTTGTTGTTTCAATGTATATTAACAATTTGAGAGCGAGAGCAAGAGAGTAAATTTTCACCACCACGGTCACCAAATGATTTGACAAAAATATGAAATCATGGGATCAAACCAGTGTTGCGTTGTGAACTTATTCACAATACTTGTGTTTATGCACGAAAATAGTACACTTTTAGTATAAAATGTATGAAAGCAGTAATGAAACCTGCTTATTAGCAACACGTCGGTTGTAAAAATACTAAAAGTAGCAAAAAGTGTACTGGTGCTTAGGCATCATATGACCACCAGCATAGCATACTTTCGTCACACAGCTCATCAAACGAAAAAAGAGAGTAAAAAGTGTCATGAGGGATCATATGACGACCACCGTAACAACACCCATAGCTGATTTTGACAAGTTATGTTAGGCATTAAAAAAGCAAAAAAAGTGAAGTGAAAAGTAAACAAAAATATAAAAGCAATGGACATGTTCAATATTTTGATTATCTGCACTTTAGTGGAAGAAGAGGATCCTTTTCCAAAGCGCCAAGAAATGTATAGAGCAAGGATCAACCCCTTTGAACAAAACAACGACGAGGAACGAGTAGGAACGATGTTCAGAATGATTTTAACGATCGTTAAAATACTCTTAGAACGTTGATGATAATATACGTTTATGCATAACAAAATGTTTTTCACTGTATAACTATCGCTAAAACAGGTTTATGAATACGGGGGTTAGCGTCCAAAGTGGATACAAAAAAAAAAAGAGTGTGTGTTGCTGGGTAATAACGGAAGGTATTTGAAATAAAAAATTTAAATAGATAATTGAGTTGAAGACTTGTTTGTCACTCCAACAGGTAGAAACAAGTAGATAAAAACATTTTTATTAGAATTAACAAAATAACCGACTTCAAAATAGAAATTTCTGAAAGTTTGATTTTTTTTTTTAAATTGGGGTAAAAATATAAAAAAAATTATTAAAAATTATCAATTCTACTATCTGCAAGGCCAGGTTAGACTCCATATAATAACGTTAGCATAAACTAAAGTAAATCAAATTAAAACAACAACAAGAAAAGTTAGAAAAACTGAGAAATGGAAACAGAAATCTCATCGCCTCTGTTGATGTATTGCGCTAAGATGCGCTTGCACGAGGCAACACGGCCCGGGATCGATTTCCGACGGCATCACAAAGATTTCTGATGAAGTCTTTAGCAGGGCCGAAATTGCAATAAAATCAGCTAGTGATGTTTTTCTTTTCATATTCAAAATGTTTTTGTTGTTTCTTTGGAAAAAATTCGTTAGAGCAATTAATTGTTCTAACCTGACCTAAAGCTCAATAAACGATTTTAAACAGTGACATTTGCAAACCCGCCGACGACCGCCGTTGGACGCAGACGCCAAGTCAAAAACCAAGTCTCGGAAGAAGTCTATCAAAGGTCAGCGCCCGTCCAGACAAGAAGTGGCAGAAAAAGCACCCCACCAACACGGTATTTGTTTGTATCGCGCCTTAAGCGCTAGGGGGGGAGTATTGTGGCGGAACCTTCAGTTCTAACCCCCACCTATAGTTTGCTCTTCAAGCAGGTGGCGACGCTTGGTCGCAACATTAAACCACTGTTTATGTTAGCTCAAGTAATCATCCACTCTTTGTTCACAGCAACTTAGTTTGTCACACAAGTGCCAAGCTAAGCAAATTCTTCAAGTGGCTGAACGATCACTTGATATGTTTATTCGAAGCCACCCATGATGGCTCGGTGACACACCGACGTTCCGTCCGTTCGACACATACGTGAGATTCGCGATCGTCACTCCGACTCAGAGCTATGCTATGACGAATAGTATAGCGTTGAGCAGGTCGCGTTTGTTGTACAACAACAAGCATTGGTTTAAGTTTCCAAGCGCTAGCTGCCTGTGTGTTGGCTTTGTCACTAGCGCTGGTGACGAAGCGAGGGGCTATAAATTTAAGGTTTCTCACGCTGGAGAATAATTAACATTATGAACAAAGCGTGGATAGTGGTTATCGCTATGTGGTGCGCTGCAGCGCTGTTTTTTATGCTGCAGCGTTTGTACAATATGTTGTGGTGGCATGGGCTATGGTCCATGCTACCATAGAAAATAAAGTGCAGTTGATAAAGACCGCGAAACCGGAACGTTCGGCCAATTAATAAGCTTATTTAAATAGTGATAAACGTTGTCAAATTTAGATTCAAATTGTAAATAAATCTGTAAATATTTGTACCAAACAAATCGTTTTACTTTTAACTTCAATAAAGCTTTTAGTAGTAACATCCTACATATCAAACAACTAGAATTTGTATTTAAAATCAAGAATGATTTAAACTATCAAACATATAGAATTTGTATTTAAATCATAGAAAATCAACATCATAAATAACAAGGTCATATAGAAAACCTTATTCTTTATATTTTTATTCCTCTTAAAATATGAATTCTTCAAAATATTATAAGTTTTCTTAATAAAACTTTGAATAAAATTTAATACATTTTGGAATACTTTAAAAATGCCGCGTTCGGTTTTATTCGGTTCTTATGTATGTTATCCATTTCTTAACAATTTAAACATTTTATTATCTTTATGTAAGTACTCATTCAAAGTTCACAGTTCATTGAAATTATATTTCCCTCTTCATCACTCTTTTGAAAGTGCTGTTAGAGTGTTTGAAAACCCCGGATATAAATAAATTAAACGGATATAAATAAATAAATTGTGTTTTTTATAGAGTAATACAACTTTTACTTGGCATCACTGCTTTTTTGACCAATATTTAACAGCTGATAGTTGCGTTTTGTTTAGTTTGCTTTGAGATTTTGTTATGCATTGACTTACACCAGAGCAACGCGTGCAAATTGTAAAAATTTTTAATCAAAATAATGGTTCTGTTCGTCAAACTTATCGTGCACTTCTTCCATTTAATGGCGTACATAATCGTCCTTCAGAGCTGCTTATTGTAAGAACAATAGATCGTTTTCGGACCACATTTATTGTTGCTGATAATGTGCATCGGCAAATGGGCTCAAGCACAAATTGATATTGATTTTGAATTTCCATGGAAAATTTTATTTTCCAATGAAGCCCATTTTTGGTTGAAAGGGTACTTAAATAAACAGAATTGTCGTATGCCACACAGCGGGCACTACAATTGATTTACTCAAGGAAACTTTTGACGAAAAAATAATTTCACGAAATGGCCCAATTAATTGGCCCACAAGATCATGTGATTTAATCCCATTGGATTATTTTCTTTGGGGTTATGTAAAGTCACTTGTCTACGTTGAGAAACCACAAACAATTGAACACCTGGAAATCAACATTCGAAGAGTTATCGGCGAGATACGGCCGCAAATGCTGCGAAAAGTTTGTGAAAATTGGTGTTCCAGATTGCGCCTTGTATGCGCCAGCCGTGGTAGTCGCATGGCCAAAATCATTTTTAGGCATTGATGGCATCAAATTTTCTATCCAATAAAGCTCACTTTATTGATATTAAAAATATATTACTGTACTTTATTAGAATTTTAACTTGTATCACTCTATAAAAAACACCCTATAATTTCCGTTATTATAATTAAATATTGTTACAGATAATTAAACCCCACATCGATTGGATTTCTAAATAAAACGCAAAGTTTTAAATATGTTTTTGTCTTCAATATATATTGCAACCGCCACTTCAATAATTCTTTTGTCAAAATTGTTTGAAAAGAAATAAAAGGTTAATATTGTCTGTATCTACACTATCTATTAAACTTACTTAAAGATTTTCATTGTAACTTAAATTTTTGTAAGCCAACTGTTAAAACTTTTTATTTTTCATCAAAGATCTAATCGCAAGCGTGGGCTCAGTCTGCAAAAAATAAATACATTAGATTCTCCCAAAATAAATTTCTTCTTATTGATATGAAACACGTGCAGACAGATTTAATGGCCTAATTTTATGAGAAATAAATGAGAAAAATATGTGTAAGCAACAAAAGTAATCCTAAATACTTTCTCAGTAGGTTGTCTATCTACAGTTATTGTTTTTCTTATTTTTTTTTTTTTTATTTTGGAACTTCATAAATCATTGCTATTTGTAGAGCAAACGAGTTGAAAAAGCTGCTCTTCATCAAGGATATAGAACCGCTTCTATGCTATTCCTTTAAAGCAAACTGTTTAGTTTGGTAATATTTCAACGAAAATGGAATTTTATGCATATTGTAAAGATACAAGATAATGAAGTAACAAAATTAATAAACAAATTCCTACAACAAATGACACCAAAAACATAATAGAAACGAAAACGAAAAAAACCAATACAAATAATAGAGTTGAAATCGAATGGTGGAAAAAATTAAGTGGTAGAACAACACAAACGGAAAATACAAATTAAAAGGGGAGGATATAATGCTCAATGGCTGCAGTAAAGTGTGGGAGTAAAAGCCAATAAATACAGACACATAGAAAAACTATGCACAAAAATCAATACAGCAAAAACGCAAAACAAAACAACAAAGTAAACCATTATTTTTATGATATTGTTATGGGGCAAATATAAAGAAGAAAAAACTACGGCTACACTTCATTAAGAAAAGATATAGAAAAACACTTATGGGTTTTTCTATGGGTTAAACAAATTAAATTTTAACTTACCTCTACTAAACTTGCAAATATTTAATGAGCTTCAAGGGTCCCTTTAAATGTTATTTAAATCCAATCATTTTAAAGTGTTTATTAGTGTAAGTAAGAATTTTTAAAATAATCTACGATTCCTTTAACCAAAAATTCTTTGATGTCACCGATAAGGACAAGATACGGTGTTACACTGAAAATGCTTTTGGCAAAAGACAATTGATATTTACATTTTTTTATATTCCAACGGAAATACAGGGAGAAAAAACCAACAGATATTAGAAGTTGGTATTTACCGTTTTTGAACAGGCAGATCATGTGGATTATGCTCATCAGCACCCTCTAGCGAAGGGTGGTTGTAGGGTATATGCAATAGCTAAATAGGTCTGTGCCTTGGCTAAATAGGTTTGTGTATTGGTTAAATAGGATTATCAATGCGCTATGTGTGATGCGGTGAACTATTGGGGTTGGGTCCTGGCTAAATAGGGTTGACTGCACCTCTAGGTGTGGTGTGGTCAACTACTAGGGCTGATCATAAATAAAAAAATTATTGATTTTTAATTCCTTACACAAGTAATAACAATAGAGTTCAGATACTGCAGCTTTTTCGCACTTTCTCCATTAGATCATCTTAAGAACCAGCCCAAATAACATTAAAATATCTCAATTATATCGGTAAGAGTGGTCCAAAACAATCTACAGTGAGAAAAATTTCCCACCATAATATGGGTTGGGCTCAGTGACAACAGAAGACATAACAACTAATCATGCGTTTACATAGATCTAATCATACATTAGTTTTCAATCTACTTTTGAGTTGATTTTTCGATAAGTAACCATCAAAAAAGCTACAGTTGTTAACAAAGGTACTAGGGCGGGTTGATTTGTATGGATGAAAAAAAATGAAAATCGTATAGCAAAAACGTAATCTACATAAAATTCTAAGAAAATTCTCCGAAGAAACCATAGGTCTAAAATCAAACCCTTATCCGCGCCTCTCGACTTGAAATTTTTTTTTCCTCTTCTTTCGCTAAAAATTTTTTTTAAAAAATATAGCTATTATGTTTTATTATATTATAGTTTATGCAATACAGGTTTTGTTTTGAGACTAATCAAAATATTCAATTATCAAAAAAGCAGTTGAACCCCAATTTGCATCTCCTCTCATTTGCGTTCTATATGAAAAATAGTTAGAACACGTTTTACCTAAACTGCGTTTTGCAAAAAACAAAGAATAATTTAAAAAATTTTTTTTTGGAATAAAATATGCAAAAAATACTTCTTAAAACTGGAAAAAGGCATGCCCTCTAATCCAGTTTATTTTATCTATAGAAATATAGATCAAATAGTAGTAACTATAGAAAGTCGTGCCAAAGTACCTAGAATGGAGAGTAAAAACGACTTAACAAAATTAACATATAACCAATAAGTAAAGTATTCTTTGTATTCTATAATTGCTTCTTTGTATGTATTAAAGACCTTATTTCTTTTAATGAGACAAAATTTGTTTATGGTAAAAAAATTACTGAAAAATTACTGAAAGATTATTTGAGTGAAAACAATTCTTTTGTTTGTTTTTATTTGCATTATAAAATAAGACTTGTTTATCTATGTTCCTTATTAAAATATTAAATATAAAATTATAAACAAACTTTTTTACTTGGGTGAATATTTTTTTAATGTAAAAAATTTTGAGTGTAGAAAAGCGGGCATATAAATTTTCAAGTCGAGAGGCGCGGACTAGGATTTTATTTTAGATACATGGTTTCTTCGGAGAATTTTCTTAGAATTTTATGTAGTTTATGCTTTTGCTATACGATTTACAAATAAAAAAATCAACCCGCCCTAAAAGGTACTCATGCGATTTAAACGAGCAGTAGCCATATAATTTATTCTACTAAAAGGCAAGCAAATTAAATTGTTAGCGTTTCTACTGCTTCTGCGGTTAGTGTTAAAATTTATCAGAGTTAGGAGTTCTGGTGAATCGAATACACCAGATCCTCATAAGGAGGAAGGTTTAAAGTGTCAATTCCACTTAAGCCCCTTAGAGTAAGCCTAACAAAACGTTTTTGAATTCTTTCTATTCGTTCAACATGTACATTGTAATTTGAGGACCAAATTTGACTTGCATACTCTAAGTTCGATCGCACAAATGCATAATACAGCATTGTAGTTGTAACCATACCATTAAATTCTTTGGCCCCGCGTTTTATAACCCGTGCATAAAAGATGCTTTTTTACAAATGTAATCAATATGAACGTTAAACGATAGCTTTGAATCCATGCATACACGACTAAAAGCAGTATCTTTTATCTTATAATCAAAAATTAAATTATTCCTTTTTCGCGAAAGGTCATAGTTTGGCATTTATCTGGATTTAAAAACATATTACTTTTAGAACACCAAACTTCAAAGGATTTCAAATCAGATTGAAGTAGAACTGAATTGTCTTTAGCATCTATTATTCTGTATATTTTCATATCATCTGCAGAGATAAGTGGATGAGGGTTACATCATTAATGGATAAAATTAACAGAAGTGGACCAAGGTGGCTACCTTGAGGAACACCTGGGCTCTAATCTCGTAACTTTTAAAACGACTATCGTTTGAACGATACTTTCCAACGATATCGTTTTTAGTTTGCTTTATATAAGTCCATCGCTATCGTCTCGTCTATCGTTGAGTTTTTTACAATTTGAAAGCCTCTGCAAAACATCTTTTCAGTGCCAAAAGTGACATTTACTTTTATGTTTAATTTATTTGCTTTAAACGTGAAAATTTAAGGAAAAATGTAAGAATATTTAGTTATTTTGATGATAATGTTTTGAAAATATATTATTTGGCAGCGGCACCTAAGTAAATGGAAATGTTGCTTCACTTTATTGATGAACATCCACAGCTGGGCCACAATTTAGTCGCAAAGACAGTGCAGGAACGAAATTCCATCAATTTGTTAAGGACCACTTTAACAAACAAGCGCCCAAAACATTTCAAAACTATTTTTATTATTATTTCCAACCAGAACAATAGCCAAACGATACCAAATTAGCTATCGTGTCAAGCAATCGTTTCTACGATACCATTTGACAGTTGTTTGTCATACATGAAGCAAGCAAAACGTTATCGTTTAGACGATACATAAAATTAAAGGTTACGTGATGTTAAAGTATCGTTCAAACGATATCATCAAACGATTCTCGTTATACGTGATGAGAGCCCTGATTCAGTAATAAATTCAGCAGACAATACACCTCGAAATCGTATTTGATAAGATCGCTCTGTCAGATAGGTTTGAATCCAGCTTACAAAAAATTGTGGAAAACCCATTAACTTTAGTTTAAATACAGTTAAGTTGTGTGGCAGTTTATCAAATGCTTTACTAAAATCCGTGTAAATACAGTCGGCCTGGTTACCTAAATAAAATGAATTTAAGCAAAACTTTGTAAAATCGAGGAGATTAGACACAGTGGATCTGCCAGTAACAAATCCATGCTAACGAGTTGTTATGACCTTCCTATCCGGCCTGTAGTTGTTTATATGGTGCTTACAACCTTTTTTATAAATAGGACTTATCAAAGATTTTTTCCAAAAAAAGTGGAAAACTACTTTCGCTAATTTATTTATTTAATAACATGGACAGTAGTTGGCTTATAACGGAAACGCATCGTGTTAACACTGCGGCAGGAATTCCGTCAGGTCCAGCATTAAAATCCTCATCGATTGATCCTATATACATTAAAATATCCACTGAAGTAAGGAATAAAGGATCCAACGAAACCCTGGGTGTAGAATTCATATATTCAAAGTATTCTTCATCAGGATTAAAAGAGTCTGAACAAAATGATTCTTTAAACAGATTGGCGAATAGACCACAAATTACGACGGGGTCGTTAGTAAATCCGTCAGAAGTTTTAAATGATGAAGGGAATCCATCAGATTTTTTTTGGTGTTTATGAAATCCCAGAATTTCCTTGGATCAGACAATATTCTCAGCTTAATACTGTCTAAATAACTTTGATATAAGGTAGCTGAGCATTTTTCAAAATCCAGAAACAAACTCTTGCAGATTTCTAGGTCATTCAAGTCTAAGCTATAGACATATTTTTTCCATGCCCTATTCCTGCTGCTACGAAGAATCTTTAACTCCTTTGTGTACCAGGAGTAAGCACAATTTTTCGGCTATATGGCACGGACAGAGAATATATAGCAAAGATTTCCATATAAAAAAAATTAATTGAATCATCAAGAGTGTTATTATTAACAAATTCTAAAATAACATGAAGTTTACTTTGAAGTAAATGATTCAACTTCAAAAAGTCAGCTTTTTTAAAATTGAATTCATAAACTTTATCTATTGAGTTAGACTCTACTATATTTTCTCTGTCAGACTTGTACCATATGTTCAGTGTTGGATGGTATTCATCAACAGTAGTCAAAGCATGAGGGACCCTCTTAACAACCCCATTGTTACTGTCTGTAGTTAAGACCAGGTCAAGAAGTTTTTCATGACTATTTTAAATACATCTCACTTGTTGTAAGTCAGAACATATATTATCAACAAATATATGCTCTTGGCGTGTCTTCAAATTAGATGGACAAAAATATGTATCATCGTCAGAAGATTCCCATTTCAAGTCAGGCAGATTAAAATCATATAACAATAAAATGTCGTCATTATTATTGAGTCTTTATTGAGTCTATGGACAAAAATCCTTACAGACTAGAATACATATTAATTTTATATAATAGAATATAAATTAAAGATTAAACAAATATTTAAGAACACTTTGAGCATAATTAAAGTGCCCAGTACCACTTAACAAATAAGCTTAAAATAAATTTATAACAAAATTTTTAAAGCAAGTCTTAGACAGAGAAAAGTCAAAAACATATTTTAACGATAACTCATTATATAAACTCAAAGCTCTCGTAATAGGTTCATTAAGAGCATAATTTGTACGATGGTGTTTTATAAAAAATAGTTTAAAACACCGCAAATGCCTTATAGGAATGTTAAACTCAATTAATTGTAGTAAAAAAGGATCATCAATATTACCTGATATAATGTCGTATATTAATAACAAGGAATTTATTTTTCTCCTCGTCTGAAGAGGCTTTAGGCCCATTAACAAACATCGAGCAGTATAAGAAGGTAAGTTTTCAGAAAAACGCGAAGGCTGTAACATGTATTTTGTGGCTATCTTCTGAACTTTTTCTAATCTCAACGAATGGATTGCAAACGATGGATTCCAAATAAACGCAGCGTAATCCAACCGAGAACGAACCAATGAATTGTAAAGAGCTTTTAAAGTATAAGGGTCTTGAAACTCTGCACTATTTCTCCGAAGAAAGGCTAGAAGAGAATAAACTTTAGGCACTATTCAATGCAGATGTTCTACAAACGTGAACTTCGTGTCAAAAATTACTCCCAAATCACGAATATTAACAACTTTTTTAAGTGGTAGATGTGACATATAATAGGTTGTACAAATAAAATTAGAAGATTTGCTAAACGAAGCATTCAAACATTTACTAATATTCAATGGCAACCCATTACGAGTACTCCACTCCGAAACATTATTGAGGTCAGATTGCAACAACTCAGCATCCACCAAGCTATTCACCCTACTAAAAAACTTTAAGTCATCAGCATCAAAAAGAAATTTCAAATTACAAAAACCTTTGCATATATCGTTTATAAATAATACAAAAAACAGAGGCCCAAGAATACTTCCCTGAGGAACTCCAGAGGTAACTCTATAGCAATAAGAGTGAATATCATTAATCGCTACATAGCACACTCTACCACTTAAATATGACTTAATCCAATTAAGAAAATCCGAATGGCATCCCATTTTGCAAAGTTTGGCAATCAAAAAATTATGAGATACTTTATAAAATGCCTTCGAGAAATCGGTATACAAGGCATCAACTTGGTAGCCGGATTCAAAGGCAGAGATACAAAAGTTAGAAAAGAGAGCAAGATTAGTCACAGTTGACCTGCCGTCAATTATGCGTCAATTATACGTCAATTATGCTTATAATGTAATCTATGCAACCCGCAAGGCTTGCATAAACTTCAACACTGCTATTAAGGCGGATTCACTGACCACCTTCAGCAAGTTTTGCAAGATTTTTTTATATGAAGTTTTGAAAATTTTTGTGCTATATCTCTCTCCACACTCAATGAGAGAGTAAGGCCTTTTCCACACTTGATCAACGCAATACCAACGAAACATCAACGCAACAGCGAAAAAGTTGAAAAGCAATGCAACTATAAACCGAATGCTTTCAGACTTGCTTCAAAAGTCATGCAACATATATTTATTATTTAATATTTAACACTTGCTCATTCATCCTGCAAACTATTTATTTTTCTTTAAGATTCTAATAATGAAAAAAAGAACTAATTAATTAACTTATTCACCTTGATTAATACTGCACTATAAACAATTCACAAAACAAACAAACTGATGCAACAAGTCGCCGATGAAAATTGCGGAAAGCCGCGTTGCGTTGAACTGGTTGAGAACGTGTCGAGAACTTGTTGCGTGCAAGTTGCTTAATCTGAAGGTTCCGGTATAAATACACAGGCTAGCAACTTGAGTTGGAGTTGCGTTGACCAAGTATGGAAAAGGCCTAACAAAAACTTACTGCACTCTCTTTGACTTGATTAACTTAATATCATTTTTCTTGCTGAATATTTTTGAGTATTGTTGCCAGAATGGAGTTACTTGAGTTGAAGTTGGCATTTTTTATTATTGAAGCTTCAAAATAAAGAAGCATTGAGTCTGGCAATATTGAATATGACAAAGAAAAGCAGAAAACTTGCTGAAAGTTTTACATGTCAGTGAATCGACCTGGGGCACATTCCCACATAGAGAGCAAGAAAGCTGTCACAAAAAACTTGGTGAAGGTGGTCAGTGAATCCGCCCTTAGGAGGAACGTATGCTTTAATAAGATATACATTAGAATTGCAATGTACAACCTTAACGCATGTAAGTTTGATATTAGCAGAGCAGGGAATAACAATAATGGAACTAACGAAGAAGTTCCTTACAGATAATAAGACACCTCTACCAACAGCAGAAGTATTGTCAGCGTGTCTATCCCTTCTATAAACTTCAAAACTGTTATCAAACAATACTAAGTCAGTAATGCTTCCGTTAAACCAAGTTTTAGTCAATGCGATAATATCCTCAGAGAAATTCTGAGACATTAAAATAATGTCTCGCGTCTTAGAGCGTAATGGCCCATTTCCAATAACGCGTGAGATGCGTTTCGTAAATTGACGCAAATATTCAATACATGAAGACATACCTAACTGGTTCCAACGAACAGCATGCGTTTGCACGCAGCGTAAAATATTCGAAAAATTTAATATTTCATGCGCGTGAAGCTTTGACAGCGAAACAGCTGTTCAATTTTACAAAGGAAAAATTAAAAAAGGTTAGTAGAATTTGAGAGAAACTAAAAAATTTATTACAGGCATTTAAGACGTGCTCCACACTCACGACACATCTGCAGCGGCATGCCGGAGTGCCTGACTATATGGGCGAGGAGTCCAAAAATGCATTTAAGAACAGTCGGTGGTGCAAATGGTCACTGGCATATAAGACGTGCTCCACACTCACAACATATCTGCAGCGGTATGCCGGAGTGCCTGACTATATGGGCGAGTCCAAAAATGCATATAAGAACAGGCGGTGGTGCAAATGGTCACAGGCATTTAAGACGCACTCCACACTCAAGAATATCAACAGAGCTGCGCAGTTTTTGTATTTTAACTTAGCACCAATTCAAAATAAAACACACTGATGCTTTGTAAAAATGCATTTTCGAACTCGCCCTATCAGGACCAATAGTATGCAGGAAGACAAAACACAAGGCATCAGTGTATTTTATTTTGAATAAACTTGCAAAACTTTTACACATTAAGGGCCGTTTTCTCAATGTCCGGTTAGCAAAGCTCTTAACCGGGAGTTAGCTAACCGTACGATAACTAAAACAGCAGTTTCGTTTTCACCAAGTGTCGGTTAAGTAACTGTCGGTTAAGTCATTAATTGTGAATTTTTTTCATTGTGAATACGCTAAACTGCATATCAGCTGTTTACGCTTGTTTGTTATTTTATTTGTTATGTGAAAGTTGTAAATATCTAACAAGGATTAATTAATAAATAATTTAAAAACGCAACAGAGTGCCGAACTTCAGTGCATATGAAGAAAGTGCATTACTCTTCCACGGAATCACGCCTATGCGCATATGTCCTTTTTATATTTTGGATCGAATTCAAGTTAGAAAAAACCGAAATCCTCGAAATTCTATCCATTTTTAATTATAAAATATATAATTATTTTTTACACTACGCAGCTGTTCTTCCGATTAGTAACTAACCGGAACCTCAACTTGCTGTTAACTTAACCGGCACTTAAGACCTAACCGAACATTGAGAAAATGCTTTTTTGCTAACCGCCAGTTAAAGTTCCGATTAGTGCTTAACCGGACATTGAGAAAACGGCCCTAAAATTATGCTTCGCTAAGCAGAAGACCGGCAACCATATGTTCACGCACACGCTCCATTGGAAATTGCTTTTTTTCCGCACCTTCCGCAGCGTAAAACGGAACGCATCTCACGCGTTATTGGAAATGGGCCTTAATGCCCTTACATTTTGATAATAAAGGGACAGCCAATTCAGTTTATTTGGGATTGAAGAGCGGCTTGAGTCGTCCCTCTAGGCATATTCTTAGGCTGAAACTCTAACAAATATATTATCACTCCACAAATTAGAGTTTAGAACAGTTGCAAACTCTTCAGCTGGAACTGTGAGAATAAAGGAAGCGTGGGAAGGTTTAATATCTATATTTTGCACGAACAAAATGTATTTTGACTGAACAAGTTATTATCTATATATATAAAATGGAATGTGTGTTTGTTTATTTGTTTGTTTGTACCTTATAGGAGACCAAACCTCTGGACCGATCTTCCTGAAATTTTCACAACATTTAACTGGGACTCTGGCATGATTAATAGGGTACTTTTTTCGACCACACCCACTTTTACGCCCACTTTTTTAAAATTATGTAATTGCTCCCATATAGTTTTTAACAGATTTACTTCAAATTGTATACACATTATACTCCAGGCGAGGTAGAAATAAACATTTCTTACGCCACGCCCCCTTTCACACCCCTTTTCACGCCAAATTTAAGTTTTAAACTTTTTGTTCTCTGTACAAATTTGTCCCTTCCAACGGATTATTTTTTATTTGGTAGTATATTGCTCTTAATACTGTTAACGTCACCATATTACTATGAACCACGCCCACTTCACCGCCCCCTTTTTTAATTCAGATACTTACTTATACCACTAACAATGTTTGCTATACAAAATACTTTTTTGTAATATGTATTTACCTAAAGTTTTATATACTTTTTATCTACAGGTAAGGTAGCCATAGATTTTTTTTATTACCAAATCCCCCTTTTTCGCCCCATTTTACTTTAATTATAATTAATTTGCTTTCAATATGGTATGTATTTGGTGTCTTTAAAAAGTGTTGATGCACAAAAACATTCTGAAATATTTTTTTTATTATTATTTTTTTTTTTTAATTATTATCAACACAATTAAATTTGAATATTAATATTGCACTACTTTTCCTTCAAGTGTAACATGAGGTGCGATTGCCAACGCGTGTTATAACGCTTACCATATTATTGACATACTTACAATTAAAATTATGTATATGGCAATTCATTACACTAATTAAGAACGCTTCTGATTGGCTGCCGTAAGAATAAATACTATTTCACCAAACGGGAGCTATGTTTGCAGCCATTAAAGCTGAAACTTTCACAGCATGTTACTATGACTCTGGAAGGAATAATAGGCTTTATGAAGTTTTTATTGGACAAAGGGGCGTGGCACCGTCCATATAACCCAAAAATTTAAATCGCCATATTTGGGGCATTTTTTGACCTACGTCGATGATATTTGGTACATATGGTATTGGCATAATTAGGAATACGTACCAGGAGAAAATTGGGTGGGACCACGCCTCTTTTCAGGAAAATTAAAATCGCAATATAGTCTTAACTACTGGACCGATCTTCATTAAATTTTCACAATAGGATATTCTTACGAAATAATAAATTCTTAACTATATAAAGTTGTGAGTGGACAAAGGGGCATGGCCTCGCCCATGTAACCCAAAATTTAAAATCCTCATATCTTGGGCATTTTTTGACCAACGGCGGCAGTATTTGCTATATATGGTATTGGCATGAATAGAAATACGTACCAAAAGAAAAGTGGGCGGAGCACGCCCCTTTGTTTGCGATATATTGGAGGCTGGACCTGTTAACCGATCTTAAATTTTCACAGCGTGCAGCTTTTACTCAGGAATACTTATTACATGATAATATTTTTCGACCATGTACACTTCTGCGCCTACTTTTTTACTACGTTTATTAACGGCTTTACTTAAAATTTAAAATACATATTAATTAAAAGAGTGGGGTAGCCCCATTCTCTTTCTCCCACAACTGTCTGCGAAACAGCTGATTTTGTGATATGTGTTAATTAAAATAGAGAGTGGAGTAACCCCATTCTCATTCTCCCACAACTGACTGCGAAACAGCTGATTGCGTAATTGCTGCTTTTTGATTGGTCTAAAAATAAAAAGGGGGAGCATGAAGCAAATTACATGCGGTTCAGTGCTGAATTCTTATCGGCTTACAACAAAAAAAGGGGAGAAGCATTGCAATAATGAAATTAAAATTAAATAAATATATTTTTGTAAATATATAAATACTTTTAATTTTATTTTATAAAGAGGGGGTAGCGAAGCACACCGGGTTCAGCTAGTGTTTGATAAAGGTCAATACATTTTCAACAGTTGTGTCGGGCTGAAGACGTGAAATAAATAAATTTTACCTCCTCGACACTGCCCTTAAGCTTGATAGATTTCAAGGCTCAATAGGAGTCAAAACTGAACTATTAGTCAAAAAAGGAATGTTAGAAGGTGACGAGAAAGTAACTGGAGTGTTCCTGTTCAAAAGCGGTGCTGAGGGCTGCTTGGCCTGAGAAGTAGATCCAGATGATTGTCTCTTCTTATTATATTTTTTTTCTTTCTTTTTGAGATAATGTGGTCTTCTTCTGATGAAAGAATTGTTTGTGTCCCGGAAGAAACAGTCTGTGTTAAAGTAAGCGTTATATTTTCCGAATTGGAATTTTTATCATAGACGCTGGTACTGGGTGCGGCCCTAACTTCACTAAAAAATGTTACAATTTCTCGAAAATTGTTGTTCTTCAAATTATAATTTTAATTTCATTTGTTAGAGGCGTATATTCAATTAAACAATCAAGGATTACCAAACAGTAGGCCGTTTTTTTATCTAGAATCGGTTTCTTTGCTTCGGTGTAAAATTCAATTCGTACATCAATAGGTCCAGTTTTAATTGCTTTATTTTGATGTGTTACATCAACATCAATAAGCGTTGCAATAGCCTTATACCTGTGACACATTGGCAGACTTAAACTTGTTTAAGTAGCTTTTCTAGTTTAATATTCTGCTAAACTATGTTAAGAATTCGTTAAGTCAAAACTAGTTTCCAAAAGTCTTTTATCGCAGCTTTTTTACGACAACGAGTTTTAACAGCTGATTTTGGCATTCTTCTTTCTACACTTTCGTTGAGAACTACTGTGCTCTCACTCAAGCACACACGCTGAAATTTTACGATTATAGTGTTGTTCGCTCACCCATTGCTTCTATATTTTTCGTTCTTTTTTTAAACTAGTGAATAAAAATATTGAGTGTGTCATCCCCAATGGTTATATTTTAAACTACAAAAGATAATCAAGATCACCTATGCCAATGTGTCAAAGCTATTACATTCAGTAACATCTAGCAACGGTTGAGGATCCCACATGGAATAGCTTTTTTTAAATTTTGCATAGCTACATATCATATAGGAAAGCATAATGTTTCATTTCAAAGCGCGTATTTAGATCATTTTAGGGATATGAATCCGAGTTAAAATGAACTTTAAACTCTTTAATCTTCTCATCTTGTAAGAAAATGATAAGAAATCTAGGTCTCTCATTTTGCTGACTCTGTTTAACATTACATATAACCTTTGTACTTTTACTTTCTGAAATCATAGGATTTACATGACAGTCCCAACTTCAAAAAGCCATTAAAATAAGTTTTGCATTGTTAATTAGCATGTATATTTCCAATTTTGCAAAGGCCAATAGTTTTATGTGAGGCATTTTCCATGTTATACAAAAAATTGTAAATTTTAATTGCTCTGCTGCATTAGTAGAATGAAATGATCTATCATTAGACGAAAAAAGTTAGTATATAAGCTCATGCTTTGAATTTAATTTTATTTTAGCGTAATCATCAGTAAAACCCACCAATATTTTTAACTGCAGGTATACAGCAACAAAAGAAATTTTTTTACAAAGTAAGACTTTCATCGGAGTACCAACCAGCGTTTTTTAATGCATCGCTATCAGCTTTCTTTAAAGATACACAATTTTTCATGGTAGATGAAATTCCAAGATTGCGATTCCGAATTGAATCAAAAATATATGAAACAAAGTTTATTTTAAATTTCATTCCCGTTGCTGCCACATCATGTCTCATTCAAGCTTTATTATAAAGCCATGAATGCAAACCATACTCTCACTTGGTTAGACAAAAAGATCTGCATTTCGAATTGGTATACGAATCTCATCATTATTATTGAAAGTTAAATATAACCTTTTTTTTAAATAATGTTTTTATTATTCTTGCTGTTCAAATAGTGGTCAGGGGTACTAAATAATAACATATTTATTTTATTTTTAAATAAAAAAAAAATTAAAAAAAGCAAGCATAAGTAAAACAAGAGCAAACTCTTTTATAGTACAATATACAGTAAAAATAATACAAAAGTTTAGAAACAAAAACTAACCTAATAAAATTAATACAATATTTTAATTAAAAGGTTTTCTTAAAGAGTAAATAAAAAAAAAGTATAGCAGTGAGGGGACTGCCGACCGAAGCGAAAACCTATATATAAAATATTAGTATTCCCTGGAATACGTTGTCCTGCCACGGACCGCCTTACTGCTATATAAGAACTTTCATTCTAATAGGAGGTTTCAGACTATCCTACATGTAGGATGAATTTGACAGGTCGGACGGACGCTACATGTAGGATGTAGGATGTAGGACGCTACATGTAGGATGAAAATTAAAAAGTTCTAAAAGTTCCGCTATGATCTTGTTCTTCTCTGTGCATCCTTGTTTGAAGATTTCCTTAGTAATTGTTGTTGGTGCAGTTAGCTGGAAATTTTTTGTAGACGTTGTGAATTCTCATTGTGTAGCTACAGTCAGCATATGAAATAAGAACCATTTTTGTGAAGAGCTTATAGCAATTTATTACATTTTTTATATATTACTGAAACTATTTCTGTTAAGCAAAAGTGTTAACATATCAAAAATACATATAATTAAAGTAATGTATTTAAGTTTTTTTATTATTGAATTAATATAAAAAATTAAAGCTTATTTATATCTATAAATAATTCTTATTATGATATAATTATGTATATCATAACACTAACGCAATATACATGTACACTATATCTATATTGCGTTGTGTATTAAAAACATAATATACTAATATTAAGAAATATCTAGCATATAAATTATATTTAATACAGATAAGAAATTGATGCTAAATAGTTAAAAAAATAGAATGCTTAGGATAAGCAGACTTCTTATCCTAATAAGTAATTATCCAATTACTACTGAAAATGTTAATTTATTTTGCAGGTTTATTACGTAATTGTTATTAAATAAATATACATAAATACTCTTTAAATTTCCTCAATGAGCTAAATTGTTCATTTATATGAACTATATACATTTGGGCGGGTCGATTTAATAATCGTCCTTTGCTCAATGAAAATCGTATTTAAGGGATCAAAATAAAAAATTTTGCCCGAGGAACTATACCTCTAAAACGAATTCTAATGCCCCAACTTTTCCGTAGGGTCAAATTTTGAAAAATCCCTCTTTGACCCATTTAGAGTGCCCCAATCTAGTCCAAATAAATGACCGACCCCCACAAACTTTAGAGGGCTGATCAACCCATGCCAGTGGCACACCCCCTGGAACCCCCTGGGGTTCCCCATACAAACAAAGTTCCCAATACAAACTAATGTTTGTATGGCGAACCCCGAGGGGGGTTCGAGGGGGTGTGCCACTGGCATGGGTGGATCGGCCCTACAAAGTTAGTGGGGGTCGGTCATACATTCGGACTCGATTGGGGCACTCTGAATGGGTCAAAGAGGGATTTTTCAAAATTTGACCCTACGGAAAAGTTGGGGCATTAGAATTTGTTTTAGAGGTATAGTTTCTCGGGCAAAGTTTCTTATTTTGATCCTTAGAATACGATTTTCACTGAGCAATGGGCGATTTTTTTTTCCTCCCCACAAATCGACCCGGCCTAATATACATATATACATATATATATATGTATTTCCGATACGGTAACACTTTTACTGAAAACAAATAGTCTTACCAATATTATATATAATCTTTAATTCATATGTATAAACTTTTTTCTAAAATAGTTCGATGTCATATGCTGACTGTAGCTACAAATAAACATCTACAAAAAATTAAAGCTTACTGTACAACAATAAGTACTTAGCAAAATAACAACAACAACAACGCATACATTGCAAACATTGCTTGCTATGTTTTCTGTTTGCCTGGTAGCAAAATTTCAAGTAGTGGAATGGCAAAATTAGACAAAGCAGTGTTAGGGTGGAGAGCCGGTGACCGAAACTTTCAAAACGAAGTTGACATTTCATAAAAAATCTGCAACCAATGAGAATTCAATATAAAGCAAAAATTTGCCAAAATACCAAAATGGCTGAGTTTGACAGTTATGGTCACTAAGAAAGAGAACACATTCAGCCCTAGCACTACCTTGTCTAGTTGTACTGAGTGGTGGCATTAAAAAGGACTTCACGACCAGTCAAACAAAAATCAAATATCAAATATCAAAAATTTTAAATTTATTTTATTTCAACCTACATATATATTGAAAAAACAGTATCATTCAATGTTTCGCAGCGCCTGGTAGTCAAAATCCAAGAGCGTCATTTAAAAACCTACGCGCTGTCTGTATTGATAACGAGAGTTACTCGCAAAATGACGATGACGATGACGCAAACCAAAGATTTACCCTCTACCAAAATCGTTCAACGCGCCTTAAGAAGTGTTCACTTCAAAAAATAACGAAAGTGCTTGAGTTAGTGCCAACATCCTCCAAGTGCCACCAGCAGCAGCACAAGGAAGTGCAGCGCAAATTTCTTGCTAGCCAACATCCTCCAAGTTCCATCACCAGCAGCATAAGCAAATGAAGCGTGAATTCTCCGCTTTCAATGTATTTATTTCACGACGGAGTATAATGGCAGAAATTTGACTCTGCGCTTGAGACATGCTGAAATGGTGTTTCTGAAATATTGGAGAGTTGGCCAGTCAATTGAATTGTGCTGCACTTGCTGGTGCTGCTCGTGGCGACTCTCGGAGAACGTTGGCAAGCAAAAGAAACAGGAAATTTGTTATTTTTTAAGTTTTTTAAGCTTAGCTATATTAAAAGTTTACGAAATAAGTTGCAAGTACAAGCACTCGAATTAAATGTGTCGCAAATTGAATAAAATGCTAATTAAATAAAATATTTGTGCTAAAACAGGACCGAAATGTGAAACGTCAAAATTTGTAATTGTCAAAACTTCATCGTCCATTTGGCACAGCAAAAAAGACAAATTTATTAATTTGGCGGTGATTAAGAACAAGAGTGACGATCAGGGTTGATTTTTTTATGCACATATACATGTTAACATTTTTTGAGATTATGTTTTCTAAGTTTTCTATCTTGTTATCTTTGCTGTCAGTATTGAGAGTAACGAGAGTTACTCGGAAAAAGACGATGACGCAAACCAAAGATCTACCAAAATCGTTCAACGCGCCTAAAGAAGTTTTCACTTCAAAAAAACAAAACATCGGCCCAGCCTATTGTTCATATCTCTGCAGAATGCACTCCAAAGGGATATAATAAAAAATTATTTTTATTTCTGATGGAAAAATATTGCTAAAACCTTAAATAAGTGAATATATATAACATTTAAAAATAAATGAAGCTATTGATAGAAGTAAGACTTAAAGTTATAAATAACTCTTATCTTAAAACTTTATGCTTAAAAAGTAACGGTAATCTTTTATTATATATAAGACTAATTAATATATTTTCAAGACTCTTATTCTGAAGAAATTTTGGAAAGAATTTATAAAATTTCCAAGATACAAGAGATCCAGAGAGAACTGCATACAGTGATGTCACTTTAGAATTTTTTTATAGGTTCTGATTGAGCTTAAAACTAGAATAATGATTTAGAAAATTTTCTCCATGCATAAAATTTCATTTAAGCCTCGACAATAAATACATATTTTCACTTTCGATAAGTTTTATTGCAACAAACCCAAATAATGCTAAAAACAGTTATTTATTTACATTACGTAAATACGTACGGGACTGGTCACCTTAAACCACACGCTCTTTATAGATACAGCTTATTTTTTTTTTTTTAAGTTCAAATTTTACTTAAGTTAAAAAAATATATTTTACTTTACTGGAGAATTGAAATTTCTGCAACAAGCAAAGTTGCAAAGGCCTGTGTAAAGAACAAGAGTGTTTGAGTGGTACAGCATGATCAAAGCGAAGCGAAAAAGTATTGACAATGGACCTTATCAAACACGACTTAAAATTTAACAAACGGCGAATAAGCAACACTTCAACCAATTCAAAAAATTGGTGCTCGAAAATAGCCGGTTAACATTTAAAGATACTCTTAACATTTCGATTGGGCTCATTCAAATCATTTCAAAAGAACATTTGGGTCTCAAAAGAGTTTCGTGATTTTTGTTTAAAAATTCCTCAATTTTTTCACACACTGCATTCGTTCTTCGCGTTTTTTCAAAAATTGCAAAACTCATCTAACGGAATAAAATTAAGTCATTTTAAGCCATTTTATATTTATTTCAAGCAATATATAAGGTTTTCACTTAATTTTTGTTTCATACTACGAATTTACTTTCCACCGCCACCACCGCCACCACCTCCACCACCTAAAGCTCTTGGCACTTCCTCTCGCATTGGTTCAGGATTGGCTGTTAAATAAAAAAAAATAACATTAGAAATAAATGAACCATTTAATTTTTAATAACAAAAATTGTTGAATATTACTTACCCAGAGCCAAGGCGATCAACGCCAAAAAGAAACCCAAATAAGCAAACAATTTCATTCTGTGATATGCTTTTTAAGACAAACTAAAAACGAATACCGCTGATTGCATCGATCCCGCTATTTATACTGCATTTTCGTACTGCAACACTTAACTTCAAATAGACGTGCTTGTTTACATTTAATGCGTTGTTTCAGATTATTCTGATTTATTATGCAATCGGTCTGATAAAGAAATGCAAAATAATAACAGCTTCACTTGCATCTCTTATCAATAAGAATTTTTCATTAGAATTCAATTTTTGAAATTCCCCGGAACTGCAGTTTGGAATATAATAAAATATAATGACTTCAACAAAAAATTCTCAAATAAAAGAGGTTACTAGTTCACATATTTAATATGTTTGCAATAATTACAATAATAGTCAGAGTACGCCATAATTACAATATTTGGAACCTTACAGAACACAATTGTTTTGGTAAAGCTTACTATTGACAAAATGGCACTTAACTATGGCAAAATAATAAGTTTTTGTAGTGTTTTTTAATCATTACTATTTAATCACTACTTACCTTAGGCTGCACAATGCTATAAATAACAGATTTTGCTGTTATTCAAAAACACTTTGTAAATATTATTATAAAGTTCACAACAAAATGAATTTAAAACAATCACTTGGTTTTCTTCTAATCGTGTTGCTTTTTGTTTTTAAAGGTATGTTCTTTAATGGTCACATTAGAAATTTGATAAAAATTAATGTTTTAGGTTCTTTATCTGTATCTGCTACACCCGAAAGAGGTGCTCCTGGTCGAAGCGGTGGTTGGGGTTGGGGCAACTCTGGTTCTCGTGGAAACGATGGATCTGATGAATCTAATAGCAATGACGATTAATGTGTAAAATATGATCGATGCTGAAAAAATACGAATATTCGAAGCCAAAAACTAAAACATACGAAAAAGAGAGCATTTAAACTAAAATTATCAACTTTTTATTTAAGTTTTAAACTAAATCGTTTTACTTACAAAAAATATTATGTCGAAGCTAAATATGCTATTTTTCTATTCCTATTCCTAGTTGTAAGGAAAACGAATTTTAAAGCAAAAATAAATACATTTTTTTTAATAAAACAAGACTTTCAATATAAAAACCAAACTTTGTTTAATCAAATCGGTACAAAAAAGGATGTACATAAATTTTCTTAAATTCGGATGCCGTTCATCGGGTCGAAGCAAAATTAATCAAAATCGATTGAAATAAGGCGATTTTCTTTTCCTACTTCTTGACGATAGTCAAAATAATAATAGTATAGTTTCGCCGTTTTTTTTCCTGGTCTCAAAAATTTGCAAATTATGTACATTATTATTTAATAATAATAGAACAAAAAAATAGAAGAAAATTTCTTTTGGTTCTAGCTGAGCTCGAACTCATAAAAGTTTAATAGTAGCAACGCAACAGTTCATCACTGGACCACTCCAATTTTTTGCAAACCTGCCGACAAAAACCATGTGAATTAATAAACCAAAATTTGGTCTGATACTATCAAAAACTTCTAATACAAAGCGCTTTTATTGTTTTGTGGGATTAATTTGTGGGCGTGGCAAAATCATAAATCTTCAGTGTCCATCACTTGATTTTATAAAAAGCTTCAACGTGAACCGGCCACAAATGTCAAAAAACTACTTTTTATTTTATTCAGAGTCTGATGTAGGCTTTGAGTTACTCTGTTGACCCGTTTGTACATCTGTTATGATTATTTTGATTTATGGCAAAATGGAACAGACGGATGACTACCAACACTTAATTTGATGTCTACTACTCTGACTGCTCAACATAAAAATCTGAATATGTTACCAAATTTTTTTGGTGAGAAATAGTTTTGAAGTTTAATTTCTGGTCGCTTTTTGCTACTCCGCTCTGAAAACGATGTTTGGCAGTAGTATTTTCGTATTTACCTTATATTTTAAAACTATTTGGCTCAAGAAATCTCTGATTTAGAAAATTTTTAAATGACATTTGCCATAAGTATTTTCGCATTTGGAAAATATTTTAAAGGTGTTTAGTACAAATTATAAGATATAGAGAATTTTCTGAATAATGTTTGGCACAATTATTATCACATTTCACAAATTTTTAGAGGATGTTTGACGTAATTATGTTCATCGTAAGAAATTGTTTTATTGATACTGAATACAAATATTACATACATGAAAAATGTTTGAAAAATTTTATAGTATAAATAATTTTGTAGTAAAGAATGTTGGACATATAATAAATCCATAAGATGTATTTGGATTTATTAGAAATAGCTTTATTTAAAAATGTTTGGCACAAGTAATTTGTAAGTATTCTACACATATATTCGTCTTTAAGGCTATTATACTTGATGCAAACATCTTTCTTTTTTTTATTCCTTATATATCTTTCTATACATGTATTAATACCACTTTAAAGTTTAATTTGCGGTTTCTTTTTGTACCCTTAGTTGCACCCTTTGCACGAAAGATGATATCATTAGGGATGGCCAAAACCGGTCGGTGTTTAAGAGTGATCGGGTTTTTTTTTTTTAAAAACCGGTATTTTTCGGTGTTTTTTTAGAAGGAAAAATACCGTAACACCGGTAAAGAATGTCAAAAACCGACAACGAGAATTTTTCAACCTGCAGCTGTGACAAAAAGACGGCGTTGGTAAATGAACATTGAAAACTTGCATAAATAAAACAAAACAAGAAATTTTAAAAGTAAATGAAGAGTGAAGTGTGGCGATATTTTAAAAAAGTGGAGAATGGTTTGGCGGAGTGTAACCTCTGCATAAAAAGATTGAAAATAGGAAATGGCTCTTTAAACTTGCGCCAACATCTATAAAACAGACAATCAGTAAAGTTGCAAAAAAAAATTTCTTATAAACCGGTGTTTTACTTCGGTTTTTAGTTTTGGTGGAAAACCGAAATTTACAAAACCGGTTATCCGAAAAGGAGATTTTTTTAAAAAAGTGGCCATCATAGGATAAAAAAAATGTTGCCACCTTTGAAAAAAATAATAAGCTAGATAAAATATAAAATGTGGCTAGATATGCTATAATTTCACCTTGAAAAAGTAGCTAGAAATAGCTAAAAACTAATTTTTTAGTTTGCATTATTAAAATTTTGTAAACTCAGTGTTTTGATTTTTAGAATCAGCGTTAGGCTAAATAAGTAATTTCATATTTATGTTTTTAATAGGCTATTTTGCTTTTCGTTTATTTATAATTTGTTTTTTAGCTTTCTCGTTTACTTTCTCGTACGGATATTTAATATGACTTGCACTTTTGCTAGAAAAACATCATAAAATACACAAAAAAAAAGTTGTGTCATACGGGCATTACATTTTAATTTGTTTTTTTTTTTTTCACTGTGTTTTATAATGGCGTTTATCTTAGTCATGAAATCAGCATGGTAGAAAATGCAAAAAGCCTTCATTGCATCAGCCACCATAGGTCTTAACCCGTCGTCAATGCACATGGGTGTATTACACCCGAGCTATTTTTATTTGTACGATGAATTTGTTTTATCTCTTATTTAAATAACAAAAAAAAAAATATGTATAAGGAACAGAATATGCCTTTTTTTCAAATTAATATGTTATTGACTTGATAAAAACATTAAAAAATTTTTCTTTTATATAGATATAGTTTTAATATTTTTTATTTATTTTTCCTCGGGTGTGACACACCCAGTTCATTGGCGGTGTGATAAAAAATATGTTCACTGATGGTGGACATATTTTCCATTCCTTTCTTTAATTTTGTGAATTGGTTTTCTTTTTAAAACCTAGTACTCTGTTCGTTTGCGTGAAATGTCGCTGGCAACATCTTTTTATTTATTGCTTGAAATTTCTGACTTAAAGTTTGTTGCGAGGAATTCCTATGGCAACGTTTCTCAGAGAGACTGAGAGAATATGTTGGGAGATTTCATATGATCCCTCTCTTTTCACTTCAAAATAAATAGGCAGCACAATTAAATTGTGGTAAAAAAATGTTGCTCAGGAACATGTTGCAATAATTTCACGTAGCGGAACAGAATACTGCTCTGCCACTCTGCCACTTTTTATATGGAAATTTGAGTGGAATTTCACATGAAACTGAACAGAGTACTATGCTTAAGTTGCAAATCTTTATTTGAAATTTTATGTTAAATCTATTTATCTTATATCTTACTTACATACTTACTTAGTTGGCGCTACAACCGTATGTCGGTCTTGACCTTATCTAAGAATTTGCGCCAGCCATTTCTGTCTTTCGCTTGCTGGCGCCAGTTGGAAATTCCAAGCTTCGTCAGGTTGTCCTCTACTTGGTCTTTCCAACGAAGATGCCGTCGTCTTCTTCTGCGTTGACCACCGCTGGGTACCGAATCGAATGTTTTCTTCACTGGAGCATCGTCTTTCATGCGCTGAACATGACCAAGCCAGCGAAGCCGCTCGATTTTAATGCGCTTGACTATGTCGATGTCAGCGTACAGCTCATACAGTTCATCATTCCACCATATTCGGTACTCACCATTGACGCAGATCTTATATATTATATATATTATCTTATATCTTATAGGGTAAAAAATTGGAGAGTTTGTAAGGAACACTTTTCTCAGAAGATAGATATATTTTTTTTATGTTGATGACTTTGACACGAGATCGTGCGAATTTTGCAATCTTAAACAAGTCAACTGGGATCTTTATATAAATACATTAAAAAAGATCTCTCAAGTAGACCACCTTATCGTCCTTCCATTAAAGAATCCTTAGAAAACTGAGTTGATAGTCTCACTAACTTGCTTCAGAGATATGTAACGCTTCAATTCAGGAATATCTATAACCATCTATGAACAGATCTCTAAAAATACTCTCACAAACAAAGCTCGAATAGGCAATCAGTAGCTGCAAACCATTTAAGTCATCAGGACCAGAAGTTATAGCTCCCATTGAATTCCAAAAGTCGTATGGCATCATTAAGGAGCGACTTTTGTTGATCTACCAAAGCTGCTTTGACCTAAACTACATTCCCAAGCGTTGACGTAATGTGAAATTTATCTTTATACCTAAAGCAGGCAAAAGCTCACACGTAAACCCAAAAGACCTTCGGCCAATTAGTCTCTCATCTTTTCTTCTAAAAATCCTCGAGAGATAACTTGACATTCACTTGAGATTCATGATAAAAAAAGAAGCCATTATCTATAGCACAACATGCTTACACTAAATGCAAGTCCATGGAAACAACTCTCTATTCCATAGTTTCTATCATTAAAAAATCCCTCCATCAGAAGAAATATACAATGATAGTTTTTATTGATATAGAAGGAGTATTTAATAACGTCGAGGGAAAAGCTATCACTAATGCTCTGACGGAGTTTGGGGTGGATGCCGCACTGATAGCACTAATAAATCAAAGACTAGTTGGCATGATTATAAGTGCAAAATTTGGAACGGCAATCACGTTAAGATCTGTACCAAGGTTAACCCCTCAGGGAGGGGTTATTTCGCCTCTACTTTGGAATTTAGCAGTAAATAAACTCTTAGTCAAACTGGAACTATTGTAACCTCTGGAAAATACATATCTACTCTTCGAGACATTATGCAAACCTGCCTAAATACTCTAGTCAACTGGGTTTTCAGCTGTGGACTCAGAGTTAATTCTAATAAAACTGAGTTAGTGGTTTTTAAAAGGAAACACAATTTACCTCTAATTAGTAATGCTAAACTGGGAAATAGACTGGGATAGCTTCTTAGATCAAGCAAAATACCTAAGCCTTATACTGGATAGGAAACTAAACTGGAAGTGCAATCAGCCGCTAATGCAGCTATCCACCTTGATGCCACCTCCCAGCGGAAAGAAGGTACGCTAGGGCACTCTTGCATGGTGAGCCAGGTCTATTGACTACATCACACAAGACATGAAGTTCGATATATCCATTCCCTCTCGAGATGATTGGGAAATAGGAAACCTTTAACCTAAAAATGCCATTGAGATCTTCACCGATGGATCAAAATTAGATGGATAAGTAGGTGAAGGAGGCTACTCTGAAACATTAAACATCAATATAGCCTTCAGGCTCCCTGGCTATTGCAGCTTATTTCAAACTGAAGTCGCTGCTATTCATGAAGCGGTAACTTGGCTCCAGATGAATGAGATATTTTCTATAGATATATGCATACTATCTGATAGTCAAGCCACTTTGAAAGCCTTAGAAACTGTTGAAATAACATCTAACTGTTGAAATTACACCAGTTCTAAACTGCCGCAAATCTCTAAATGACGTGGCAAAGCAGCTCAGGATCTTTCTATTATGAATTTCCGGACATAAACATTTTCTAGGAAACTGCAAAGCAGATGAACTTGCACGCACAGGCACTACCAGACAATTATCAACATATAAGTATTGACTCGGTATTCCTCTTACCACTTGCAAACTGCTTACACATTAGTTATCCTGTAATAAGACCAACAAGAGATGGTTAATGGGAAACAATTGCAACATAAGGCGGCAAATATGGCCCAAACTTGCAAAGTGTTAAAAAGAACTCATTTCCCTTAGAAGAGACTTAGTTTTTCGCACATTTGGGCAGGGGCTTCAAGATCTTATTTGGAGCTTCTGGACCGAATTCAACGTCGTGCGATATATTTGATAGGGGATGAAAGTATTTCATCTTCTCTCAACTCTCTTGGGCATCGACGTAATGTAGGTTGCCTTAGCCTTCTGTATAGGTATTACCATGGGAAGTGTTCAAAGGAGATACATGGCCTGACGCCACTAGCTCGTGTGTTTCCCAGATCCACTCGGGCAGCTGTCCAAGCCCACCCCTTTACCATAGCATCGATGCCTAATAGAACGTCGCATTACCGTGAAAATTCGTTCTTTGGTCGCACGGTTAAGTTGTGGAATAGTCTTCCTGCGAGTGTGTTTCCCGGCAGTTTTGAGCTGTGCAAATTTAAAACTAACCTTCACCGATACCACTCCAACTATCCACCCTCCGACTAACTATCACCCATCTTCCGAATCAACACAATGCTTATACATTTATAGGCGGCATCACCTAAGCGTTGGTTCAGTCTAAAAAAAAAAATTAAAAATATAAGTATAAGGTTGGGGTCTTTACAAGGCACTGCCTGATCGGCAGACATGCTCATAGGTTGGGCATCCCCCACAACGACTTTTGCAGAAGCTGTAGAGATGAAGAAGGAGAAGAATAAGAATCTACAGTACATTTATGTAATCTGCTCTTGCCCAGCGCTGGCTCAAAAATAACTGGTTTTTCAAGGACCTTGAAGAACTCTCGGAATTATCGGTATACCTAATCCTAAGCTTTGTGAATAGCTTAAGCTGGTTTAAATAGAGAATGGAAATCAACCCAGTGGTACCACAATGGGCCATATTGGTCTTTGTGTGTCTCAATTGAAGCAGCCACTTTTACCTAACCTAACCTAACCTAACCTATCCGTTAAATCTTAACAGTAAAGTTATATTTTTAAAGAGAAAATAATTTACCACAATATTGGTCACTAGTAAGGTATGCTGAATATTTCGGTACACAACAAATATTATATTAACCCTTATTCTAGTTGTCGTCGTCGATTGTGTAGCGTCACTTTGAGTCAACGTAGAAATTAAAATATTGTTTAATTTGTATCAGCTAACACTTTTGCTTTTTGCCGATGAACGGCATTACGTGACTACGACAACAATTTATAAATAAAAGTATCTTTGGAATAGTTATCGAAAACGAAAACGACGATTTCACTTTAACACTAGTCAACTTCACTTTGTGACGATGTTGACAACTAGAATAGGGGTGATTATTGCCAGTGACAGTGTATTACGATTAAAATAATGTGCCTCTTAAAAAATTAAAAAGGGACATTTTTTAATTGGGCTGAAGCAATGCATTCAAAACCATTTCTAAAAGTTTTTTAATAAATAACAAAATTCAAAACAGATTAAAAAAATTTAGCGAAATTTAGCTAGAAACAGCTTGGTTATTTTTAGCTATAACTGAAAAGAAAATAATTGCCTATGTTGAAAAAAGCAAAAATCCCAGATAAGCTTAAGTTTTCCACTGATTCACCACAAACAAATAAAGAAAAAAAGTTGCGATAAATATTCGCGGAAATTTCTTCAAATGCCTTATCAATTACATCTCTTTCACAACTTTTTAAATTTTTTTTCATGCTGATACATACGATTTCATTGCCGCACAAGGACCAAAAAAGTCAACAACGAACTCTCCGATATCCTCCACCCCTCAACATTTACATTTTTGTATCACTTACTTTCTAGTTGAAATAAAGTAAAAAAAAGTTTTACAAAAAAAAAAAAAATTCAATTCAAAAGCACGCAAAGCCAATGGATTAAAAGCTCATTAGTGTTAAAACCAGCGTAATGGCGAAAGCTTTAGAAACCAAATGGATTGTCCTTGGTGAGCAAGTGCTTAAACCAATGCAATCAAATCCACTCAGTATGAAACGAACGAACGGTGACCCAGCAGCACCATTCACTCACCCCGCCCCGATAGAATAGAAAATAATTTTCTTAAAAAATTCCAAGAAACAAAGCCTTAAAATTATATTAAATTAATTTGAACTTATGCGGTCGACTATTATGTATAACAACAAATCGCAAAAGATAAACCCAACAGTGATAACTGTGCACAGAAGCAGAAAAATTCAGACAAAAATAAAACCACACGAAGACTAAGGCGGACACATAGAAAAAAACCATTCGTTGAAAGCAGAAGAATTATGAGGCATCCCAGCCCAGAACGGGGTTTAATTTTAATGTCATCATTTGTTGCAGCTGACTTTTCTGTAAATTCGATTGGTTGCTTTTGACCAAGGACAAGGTCACGAAGCGCACTCCAACAACGAACTGTCAGGGCGATATTAAGATTTTAAATGTTGGACGCGAATCACGCGTAATGAAACACATTTACGATTTTTTAAATTAGTTTCTTATTCTTGAATACAGCTTAAGCTGTTGGCGGGTGGTCACAAGAATGCTCCTCGACGAAGGACTCTGATCGGAGTTAGCGGTTTAAATTGGCTGCTGCCCGATGAACGGCATTACTTAAAATGTCGTTTTACTTTTTACTGTTCTCGAACTTTCAAGATTTAACGTTGAAACTTTTTACTCACCATTTGGCTGTTTATGTTGTTTTTGTGCGGTTGCTCAAACAGCACAGCAAACAAATTAATGCTTCAATTAAAAATATTAAAACGTCAGAGTGACAGCATCTGACATCAACTGTCGAAAACAGTTAAACAGTTTATGTAGCGACTGTTAAAATGGTAAAGTTTTCGTTTAAGTTTCAGGGGACTTTTATATCAATTTCTTTGAGATTTTAAATGTTACTTTTTATTTTTGCAATGCTTTAAAATTTAATGGCACACTTTACCCCTTAAAGTTTGTGATGAGGTAGATTTGAAAAAAGCGTTTTAAAAATGCAAGCCATTGTGACTGAAGATATTCAGAGTTAATTAGTTTTAAGAACGTTTTCACTCTGCTTTTACTTGGAACAAAGTTCTTAAAACACATCACAAAAGACATTACCAAATTGCTTTTATCTTTGCTATCAATACCATATGGCGGCATAAAAATGTGGCGGCCGTAGCCTAGTGGGTAGAGTGCGTAGCCCCTAAGCTAAAGAACCGCGGTAGCCCGGGTTCAAATCCAGTTCAGACAGAAAGTTTTTTCAATTGAATTAATTATTCTGTTCGGTCGTCACCTCTCTGCAGACAAACAATGACAAACCTCAGAGAGTAAAAATTGCCATGTAAAGCTTCTTGAGAACATAAGCCATTCGGAGTCGGCATTAAGCACGTAGGTTCAGTTCTCGGTCATTTGTGATCAAACATTTGTGATCAAAAATTTGATCAAACATTGTGATCAAACATTTGATCAAACATTGTGATCAAACATTGTGATCAAACATAACACGCACAACACAATTGATCCATAGATGCTAGGTCAAAGTCCTTCCAAGGGCTGAAATGACCAGTTTATTATTTTTATTTTTAGAAAACGTAATAGGGGTATATTAAATTTGTCACTGCATTTGTAACGCCGATAAAAAGGCGTGGCTTGTATAGTAATGTATATATATATATCCTTGCTTGGAATCACCATCGATTATTCTGTCCCGACTCATCGATTAATTATAATCCCTTCCATAGCATTTCTTGGATAGCAGTTATATCAGCTTTGTGTCTTTCAGTCAGTTGGATAGAGGCACCTTCCCAACTAAAGGTTCGGTCGTTCCAGGTGCAAATCCGTAAATCGATATCAGTTTTTCGTTTGCGGAAGTCATCATCAGAGTTACGGATCAGTTTTCTTCTATTCTTTTGTGTTTTCATTGAAATGGGTTTTTACGGGTGGGATTTAAACCCGACGCATAACCTATTTTAAGCTAAGGAGGGCCCGCTGCTCAGATTAGCCGCCAAACTAACGGTTGTCAGTTTTGACGTTGCCCAGGATACACCACGTAGAGGTTTGAGTCGATTTGAGGCGATTTCACAAGGATTATGCTGGCCTAGCCAGGTTGAGACAGTCAGACATGTTACCCTATAGAGGTTCGCCTCCGGTTTCCCATAGAAAAGAATATTTATAATATATATATATATATATATATAATAGCGCTAAACTAGTAAGGCGTTCTGAAAGGAACATAACTGAAAGGAATTTTGAAGGACGAGTCGACGTAATTGAAAATATTTTTTTGTATTAAATGAACTGCAACCAAAAATTTAGGGCTCGTATCTACGTACATTTATTGGTTTGCTTGACTCGAAGTGTCACCGATAGAATTTGAGGTAAAAAAATCTGGTAAGCAATTGACGATAATCACATAGAGCTCAAGAAATTGTGCAACTAACAAATGTGCCAATGAAATGCCTTTTTACTTTAAGTTAATTAATGAATTAACAAACAAGATAGCAACTCTCATTACACCGTACCACAATTATCGGAAAAAAATTTCACACATGAAGTAAACAGTATACACGTGAAATAAAAGGCAAAGGATAGTAAAACTGAGTTCTCAATTATTCTCATGAACGTCAGGAAGCAAGTAACAAGACATGTATTTGTCTTAAAAGAAAATCTATTTAAATACTTAAAACTACCCAAACATAACAAGATAGGTATCAAATGAAAGAGAACACTCGCTTTTTAAAAAAACAAAATTTGAAAAGCATTCTTGGTTTGATATTAAGAGTTATATTTATTTAAGATAGTTAAATTAAACTAATTTACATGTTTGGTATGGATGCAACTACGTATTTTTTTATAAAAGAGATTGTCTTTTTTCATATAATACCCACATGTCATGTTTGAAAGGTTTAAAGTGTTTAAATAAATTTGTTTAAACAAATACGCCTTGTAACTTTAAAAAACGCAGTTTTTTCATCCTTTGTCTCTAGGGTGTTATCATTTTAATTTTACTGCCTTGTACAGAATAATTTTGTTCAATTTATATATTGCTAGGGTATTCACAAGGTGTGATATCATGTCATAATGGCATATTGTCCTAAGATTTTACACTAGTTAAAACATTTTATTGTTGCCCTCCATATAAAAGTGTACTAATATGTATAACTTCTAGTTTTATGCGCTATGCGCAATCTTTATTAACTTTTTAAACTCAAAAACTTATGCGCTATGCGCAAACTTATATTTCTAATCCACTTGATCAACTAACTCTAAACTAAATCCTACCCTAGCTTATATTTGGCACTTATTGTTCCCATCCTGCTCCTTCCTGTTGTTGCACCTTCAGCTTGGTTTGGTAGTTGTTGTTATTGTAGTTTTTGTTGCTTCTTTAGTTTGGTTTGGTAAGTGTTGCTATTGTTGTTGTTGTTGCTTCAGCTTGGTTACCGCAGTTACTGTTGGTCATCCCACGCAAAGTCATGCGGCTGACAAATCAATCCATTATAACATAGGGTTGCTGGCTACTTTATTACAGCTGGCCTGACAGAATATTCGGTTATTAGCACGTAGAGTTTCTAGTTACTTTAGATGTTCCAAAGAAGTCAAATTATGATCTGCGATGATGTGTGAACTTTATATTGCAGTTGGCCTGTTAGAATATTTATCAATAATCACGTAGAGCTTTTAGTTACTTTGGGTGTTCCAAGAAGTGGAATGATGATCTGCGTTGATAATGTGTGAACTTTATATTGCAGCTAGACTACCAAAATATTTAGCTATTATCACGTAGAGTTCCTTGCTGCTTTGGATGTTCCAAAGAAGTGAAATGATGATCTGCGATGATGATGTGTAAGCTTAATGTTGCAGCTGGGACCTCTCAGATTCGTTGTTATAATAAAGCCCTTACCACTAATCTAATTTTTATGTTCTCATAAACAAATATGCAGACTTATAAAATACCTGCAACACAATTTAAGCCAAATTTAAATTGTTCTCATAAAAATTGCATTTCCGTTCACACAGACAAAATTCTCTGGAAACGAAAATGCAATAAATAAATTTAATTAATAAAAATGAAACCTTGCACTTCCGGCAAAGTTAAATAAGTTCTTAAGAAATGTTTTCGCCAATTATTGGCTAATTGCATTTCCGTTCACACAGACAAAATTATCTGGAAACGAAAATGCAACAAATAAATTTAAATCAATATAAAAATGAAACGTTGCACTTAAAATACTTCTGAAGAAATATTTTCAACAATTATTGGCTAATAATTCTAAAGAATTATTAACCAATACAAATAAACACCCTATCGATGAAAATTGCAAGACTAGCAATTAAGTTAATATAAATACCACCCAAAAATATTTTTAAGACCAGTTAGTAATTTACCTTCGAAAGATCGAAGACCAAAATAATTAATTCAATAAAGGTTTAATTTAAAAGAAATAAAAATTTGTTTTTTTTTATTTTTTTTAAAATCGAAACTAAAACTGGCGCAGTCGGCAGGATATTCGCGTGTATCCTTTTTTTAAGTAAAGAAAAAATATATATTCGTTTTTACGATTAAACGTGAGTGTCCTTTCTTTTGCATAAAAGATTGTGCAAAAGTGAACTAAAATAGCATAAAAGATTATGCAAAAAATTAACTAAACTGCATTAAAGATTATGCAAAAAGTGAACTAAAATAGCATAAAAGATTATGCAAAAAATTAACTAAACTGCATTAAAGATTATGCAAAAAGTGAACTAAAACGGCATAAAAGATTATGCAAGAAGTGAACTAAATGAAAATAGCGAAAATTATTTAAAATTGCAAAAACCAGAAAGACAATAAAACAAAATCCGTTTTAATTTATATATGGACAAATTGTGGACAATTTTTTTTTTCCAAATAAAGTTTTTAAAAAAAAAAATTTTAACATTAAGTGGAAAACTTTTTCAATTTAAACAACACAAAACTAAGAAATTTTTGTGATGCCAAAACCAAAAAAATCCTATAAAAACATATGAAGAACTCGAATTAGAAGGATTTGAAGAAAAAGAACCAAACACTGCCGCCAAAATAAAGTGCATGAAAATAATTTGGAAAACAATTAACAAGACAGGAACTCCAACAGAAGCAGATTACGATAACGATTTACTACTCATAAGCGAAACGATCGCACTTATTGAAAAATTCGCACACTAATGCTACCAGAAGACATCACCAAGCACTCCAAAAGTTACCTGCCCATATCATCATTCACCGCACTACCACTAAGAGACGGAGCCAGACCAATAGAACTACACATTTCCCAAAGCACCTTAGAGGACCCCAACTTCGAAGAATATAGAAAGGAGGCCCAGTACAGACTTTACTATTACAAGCACTTACTAAAGGATAAAACCAGTAAATAATTTTCATTTTTGTACTTATTTGTATTTATTTAACCTAAAATTTAGTACAGTAAGAACAATAGTAATCTTTAAGCGTACAACAATTTAAAAACATAATTAACCAAAAATATATATAAGTATTTTCCTTGAATTAAAAGTAAAGAAGAAATATACTTATAATAAAATGGCAGTAAACCAAGTAACTTTCAATCCAATTAAATATTTAGGTAGCCTACCAGAATTTCATGGAGATCCAAGAGATCTTCCAAACTTTATAAACCTTATAGAAAGAGTGCACCCAGTACTGACAACTTTCGACGAACTTGGACAGGGAATATTTTCTGACTTAATAAAAAGCAAACTCAAAGGAAAAGCGAGGGAAATCATCGAAATCAATTGCCAAGCCGTATCTTGGCAAGAAATCAAACAGGTCCTTCAAAATAATTTCGGGGATAGATTAAGTATAGATGAATTATTTGACGAGTTGAGAGCTACAATTTTTAAAACAAATAGTGTAGAATTCTTTAATGAAATAAAAAGCAAACTTAGAAGGCTAAACAATAAAACCCAATTCATCCTTGGAGCAGAAGGTGGATCAAAAACCGTTGCTCAGAACAATATACGAACCGCATTAAATATTTTTAAGGCCAAAATTCCAGAACCCATGAAGACAATCCTGGCCTGTAGAAACCCAGATTCATTAGAAAAAGCGATGAACATAATTTTCGAATCAGGATATGCTTACAACAACCCACAAAATGTCCAACCACGTAGACGAGATTTTCAACAAACTGGACAAAATAGACAATATTTACCATCAAATAGACAGAACGTCCCTCATCAAAACAGACAACACTTTCAAACAAACAGACAAAACTACTCTCAAGAAAACATATCACAGAACAGGATAAATCCCCAACAAAATAGAAACCAAAACTTCACACAACAAAACACATCACATTCCTTCCAGAATAGGATAAATCCCCAACAGAATAGAAATCAAAGCTTAACACAACAAAACACACAATATTCTTTCCAGAATAGACCAAATTTTCAACCGCATAGAAACCATACTCAAAATCTTCAATTCCCTCTCGCAGAACCAATGGAAATCGGTAAACTAGAGGTAGAACAAAATTTTCATTTACCAGCCTCCGGAACGAACTACATATAAACATCGTAACAAAGCTAGGAACCCTTAAGTTCATAATAGATAGTGGAGCAACCCATTCCATCATTAATCCTGGAATTTGCCATCCCAAATGGTATTTACCACCGAAACAAGTAAACATCAAAACACTTCAAAATACGATCAGTACCACAAGAAAAGTAAGAATCCCATTATTCTCTGAACTTGGTGACCCTAATGAGGAAGCTGAATTCATAGTTTGTAAATTTCACGATATATACGACGGCATAATAGGTAACGATATTCTTAAGAGAACCGAAGCCATAATTGATTACAAAAAGAACCAAATAGAAATTAACAACAAAAAAATTCCTATTATATTTGGCCAAACCATGAGCATCCCAGTAAGCCAAAAGGAAGGTCTTACATACGTTAAACAAACTACAGTAAACAACATTACAATCGAAGAAGGAATCTACGAAACAAATAATTACAAAATAGAAATACCAGTATACGAAAAATTAGTACTGAGAGAAAACAATCAAATAGAACCCATAGAAACTACGATTATTAATAATGAAAACTTCAACATTATAGAAGAAACTGTAAGTAAACCTATCCATGAACAAATTCGAATGGACCATCTAAACTTAGAAGAAAAACGAAATCTAATAAAAATCATTAATCAATATTCGGATACATTTTATAAGGAAAATAATCCCCTCTCATTTACAAACGAAGTAAAACATAATATTCGTACAATAAATGACATCCCAATACATGTTAAGTCATACAGATACCCATTCATACATAAAACCGAAATAAATAAGCAAATTCAAGAAATGTTAGATAATAAAATAATTAGACATAGTAACTCCCCATATTCTGCACCAGTATGGATCGTCCCTAAGAAGGCAGACGCTAGTGGTAAGGAAAAATGGAGACTAGTTATAGATTACCGTAAGTTGAATGAAGTAACGATAGACGATCGTTATCCCATTCCAAATATAGATGAAATTCTTGACAAATTAGTAAGATGTCAATACTTTACGACCCTCGATTTAGCCAAAGGATTCCATCAAATTGAAATCAGTGAAAATGATATTCAGAAAACTGCATTTAGTGTAGAAAACGGCCATTATGAATTTCTCAGAATGCCTTTCGGACTGAAGACAGCCCCGGCAACTTTCCAGAGATTGATGAATAATGTCCTAAAAGAACATATAAATAAGATATGTTTGGTATACTTAGATGATGTAATCATCTTCTCAACTTCATTACAAGAACATCTTATTGCAATCAATAAAGTTCTATACACTTTAAGGGAAGCAAACCTCAAAATACAGTTAGACAAATCAGAATTCCTAAAGAAAGAAACCGACTTTCTCGGGCATATTGTAACACCAAATGGTATCAAACCAAACCCTAAGAAAATTGAATGTGTGCAAAAATTTCCTATTCCGAAAACAAATAAGCAAATTAAACAGTTTTTAGGTCTAACGGGCTACTACCGCAAATTCATTAAAGATTACTCTTTAATTGCTAAACCCATGACTAAATATTTGAAAAAAGACGCCAAAATAGACATAAAAAATCAAGATTATATAAACAGCTTTGAGACTCTTAAAACAATTTTAACAAACGACCCTATTCTACGATACCCTGATTTTAATAAAAATTTTACCCTCACAACCGATGCAAGCAACTTCGCTCTTGGAGCAATCCTCTCCCAAGAAAACCATCCGATCTGTTTCGCTAGTAGAACACTCAACGAACATGAGATAAACTACAGCACTATAGAAAAAGAATTGCTAGCAATAATTTGGGCAACAAAATATTTCCGACCATACCTTTTTGGTCGTAAATTCACAATCGAAACTGATCACAAGCCCCTTACATGGCTTTTTTCTATCAAGGAACCAAATTCGAAATTAGTAAGATGGAGGTTAAAATTATCTGAATTTGATTATGAAATAAAATACAAGAAAGGAACGCAGAACAGTAATGCAGACGCGCTATCTAGAATCGAACCCGAATCTATCAACATAAATACACTAGAAGCCAGTCTTACAACAATAAAAGAAACTTCATCCCCAATAAACCTATTTAAAAATCAATTGGTGATAAATAAATCCTCATCAGGATCGTTAAAAATAAAGAATATAAATATATTTAATAATAAGAGAAAAATTATATATACTAAGGATTTAGATAGAGAAACAACAATAACACTTCTGAAAAACCACTTTAACCCTTAAGGACTAAATGCCATATTGATAGACGATGAATTTTACCAAATTTTCCAAACAGTCCACAACGAACTATTTCCCACACTTAGGACGATTAGATGTAAGAAAATACTTAGAGACATGACAGATGAAGAACAACTTGCTAGATTGATTGAAGAAGAACATAAAAGAAATAACCACAGGGGAATAGATCAAGTTTACAAGGAATTAATAAATGAAATTTATCACCCTAACTTAAAGACACGAATCACTATGTTCATAAATAACTGCGAAATATGCAATATTGAGAAATACAATAGAAAACCATTAAAAATTCCTCTTAAAATTACCGAAACTCCTTACAAGCCAAACGAAATAATTCATATAGATGTTTTCTATACTCTCGAGAAACAAATGTTTCTCACATTCATCGATAAATTTACAAAACATGCCCAAGCATATAAAATCTCACATAGATCTTGGACAGAATTCAAATCAAAAATACTGCAATATATTAGTACCCAAGGAAAAATGACAAAAATAGTAGCAGACAACGAGCTAGGATTTAAAGCCATTCCAATTAGGGAATTTTTAGACAATGAAGGAATCCAAATACACTTTACATCAAATAGTAACCATACTTCTAACGCAGACATTGAAAGACTACATAACACTATTAACGAACACATTAGATTACTAAAACATGACGATAGAAATAAGACAGATACAGTAGAAGAAAAAATACTTCGTATCATAAGTTTCTATAACAATTCCATTCATAGCACAACTAACCTAAGACCAATCGACTTCATTAATGGAAAAATTACATTAGACAAATATCCCGAAATAGCAAGTAAGATTCAACAAAAAAAAGAACATATAATAGAAAAACTTAATAAAGACAGAGTAGATCAAGTTATAGAACCTGGTCCGAATTTCATTAAAGAAATAAGAGGTGGAAAAAACCACTCGAAGTACAGGAAGGTCGTTGCAGATAAAATAGATACTGACCATGTCATTGATAACAAAACAGGCCTCAAATATTATACTTCTCATGTAAAACCTAAGAAAAAATTTCAAGACAATGCAAACCCTACAATAAAAGCCAAAACTTAATTTTTTTTACAGATCCAAAATGACATCATACCAAACGACATTAGTGTTATGCACCATATTATTCTTTGTAGAAGGACAACAAATAGACATACAAGACTTAACGAACAATAATGGCTATGTAACCATAAAGACAAGCGAACAAAAAATGATAGAACAATTTAGAAAAGTATTACATTTAGTCAACATGACGAAATATGAAGAAACCACTGATATGATAAGCAAAAATTTAGACACACTAAGAACATCCTCACGAAATGCACGAACAACATTAGAAACAATTATGAAAAAGTTTTTACTATTAAAAGAAAAAATACGTGGACTAATACCACACTCGAAACAAAAACGGGGGCTGATAAATTTGGTTGGAAAAGGATTAAAGTATATAGCTGGAACAATGGACTCGGACGACGAAATAAAAATTAACAAGTTATTAACCGATCTTAAAGAATATAGCGGAAATCTCAATTCAAGAACTGACAAAAATGTACTTATTAATAAATCACTTTCCTCCCAAATTCACAATATAACAAATCACATAAATTCACAACAAAAAGTCATAGAAAATTCCTTAAACAACATGAAGAACTTTATCCCTAAGAAAATAGCTAGCCTAGAAGACGAAATCGAATTTCTACAATTTATATACCGAATAGACAACGACATATCTTTATTACAGGATCACATTGAAGACATCGGACATATAATATTCTCGGGGAAATTAGACGTTATACCTTCAACCATTTTTACCGAAACCGAATTAAACTTAATAAACGACATCGACAGCTTCGTGCACACTAAAATAGCTATTGTATTTAAGGATAATATAATTATTATCGTACTTAAATTTCCAATATACTCAAAAGAAAGTTACTCAGAAATAGTTATTGAACCAATCCCTAACCCTAACAATAAATCCCTGTACTTAACAGATAATAAGATCCTACTAGATGAAAACAATAAAGCATTTAGAATTAATCCAGAAAATAATTTAAGGAAAAATCTTATAAAATTAAACGACAAATGTATTGAAGACATAATTAACATCAAAGAAGCTAATTGTAAGTTGGAATATTTTAACGAAACCGAAGTAAAAGAAATAACAACGGGCATTTTGATTTTTAAAAATTTTTATTTAGAAATAAAACATAACTGCAATAATATACCAATTAAACCAAAAGGAAACTTTGCTATAAGATTTGAAAATTGTGAGATCAATGCTCAAAACGAAACATTTTTTAATTTTAATATAAAAACATACGATAAGTTTATAATGCCCCATTATATGACAAAAATAAAAGAAAGAAATGTAACTTTTGAACAGATAAAATTAGAAACGTTATTTTTAAAACAGCTTAACTATGAAAACGATTTGAACATAATGTCTACGACTAATAAGAAACACACCATTGTTAACATAAGCACGAATGTAATTATATTTTTATCGATTATTTTAACTACGATTTTATTAACAAAATATTTTAAGAGAACGTCAACCTTGCAAATTTCGTCGGAGCCTCAATCTAACGGTGGGGGTGTTATAATAAAGCCCTTACCACTAATCTAATTTTTATGTTCTCATAAACAAATATGCAGACTTATAAAATACCTGCAACACAATTTAAGCCAAATTTAAATTGTTCTCATAAAAATTGCATTTCCTTTCACACAGACAAAATTCTCAGGAAACGAAAATGCAATAAATAAATTTAATTAATAAAAATGAAACCTTGCACTTCCGGCAAAGTTAAATAAGTTCTTAAGAAATGTTTTCGCCATTTATTGGCTAATTGCATTTCCGTTCACACAGACAAAATTATCTGGAAACGAAAATGCAACAAATAAATTTAAATCAATATAAAAATGAAACGTTGCACTTAAAATACTTCTGAAGAAATATTTTCAACAATTATTGGCTAATAATTCTAAAGAATTATTAACCAATACAAATAAACACCCTATCGATGAAAATTGCAAGACTAGCAATTAAGTTAATATAAATACCACCCAAAAATATTTTTAAGACCAGTTAGTAATTTACCTTCGAAAGATCGAAGACCAAAATAATTAATTCAATAAAGGTTTAGTTTAAAAGAAATAAAAATTTGTTTTTTTTTATTTTTTTTAAAATCGAAACTAAAACTATTCGTCAGAATTATGTTGAGAATGGGTGTTATGTGTTAACTTATATTACATCTCTGAAAGCTATGTTTATTGAAGTGCCGTAATCAAACAGCTGTTTCATATTTGCATTTATTTATCTTGTAAATTTTAGTTGTAAAATTTTAGGATTAACTAATCTATATATATAAAAATGGATGTATGTATGTAGGTATGTGGGTATGTGGGTGGGTATGTGGCTATATCACGTATAGACTCCAAAACCGCTGAACCGATCTTTATGAAATTTTCAGGGAAAATAAAGCCACATCTTGAGAGTGTTCTTGTGAGGTTTCGTAACGATTGGAGAAGGGGGCGTGGTACCTCCCATACAAGCTAAATTTGCTCCATCGATCACAAACAAAAAAAAAAAAAAATATCTCACGGTTTCAATCGTAAAAAACTAAGATTTGGTGATTTTGTTCAGATGGTTACTGTCGGTAACTGTACAAAAAATGGGCGTGGTCTTTATATAAATACGCCCACTTTTTCGAAATCATGGCAATTCCGGAGTTCTGCACATTTTTACAGTGAAACTTGCTGTTTAGGTGCTCCAAGAGATGAACACAATTTATAAATGTTTTCACGCCCACTTTTAACGCCCACAAATCAATATCTATATATATATAAAGCAAAACGATGTGTGTCTGGCTGTGTGATGTCTATAGACTCCAAAACTACTGAACCGATTGACCTGAAATTTTGGCAGTCGATTTGTTTCAGGTACGAGATGGTTGAGGAAAAAAATTTGCCACACCCCCCTTTTACCGCCCCCAAATCAATAAAAATGTTATATTTCAGTCGGCTTGGGTCGTATATGGCTAAAATTTTTTAATTTAGTATGTACGGTTACTGTCGACAACTGTCCTTAAAATGGGTTTCCACGCCCCCTTTTACCGCCCACAAATAAATGAAAATGGTTTATTTCAGACGGTTTTGGTCGTATAAGACTTAAATTTGGTACTTTGGTTTGTGAAGTTACTGACAGTAACTGTACGAAAAATTGGTTTCCACGCCCCCTTTTGCGCCCACAAATCAGTGAAAATGCTATATTTCATGCAGTTTTGGCCGTATGAGACTAACATGTGATACTTAAGTTTGTATGGTTACTTTCGGAAATTGTACTAAAAAAAGGCGTCATCGCTATATAGCCACACCCACTTTTTAAGAAACCATCAAAATTGACTACTGGGTCGATTGAGCTAAAATGTTGGCTTAGTTTGTACGGTAACTGTTAGCAACTGTACTAAAAATTGGTCTCCACGCCCCCCTTTTACCACCCACAAACCAATGAAAACGTTTTATTTCAACGGTTTGGGTCGTATTAGACAAAAATTTTGTAATTCAGTACATATGGTTACTCTCGGCAAGTGCACTTAAAATAGGCCTGCCCTAATTTAGTTAAACTCACTTTTCGGGGAGTTAGCGTCCAGTGAAGTAAAGTGCGCCAGGCTTAACCTAAATTGAGCTGAAATTTGGGCAGTCGATTTGTTTCGATTACGAGATGGCTCAAGGGAAATATTTTACCGCACCCCTTTTTACCGCTTTCGAAACAACAAAAAAGCTATATTTCGCACGGTTTTGATCGTATTAGACTAAAATGTGGTTATTTAGTGTACATGGCTACTTTCGGCAGCTATACTGAAAATGGTGAATATATTTGATATTTATTGACATTTTCTTGTATGGCAGTAAGGCGGTCTGTGGCAGAACAACGTTTGCCGAGGAGATAGATTGTTCCTGTGAGGTTTGGTAACGTTCGGACGAGGGGGCGTGGTTCCTCCCATACAAGCCAAATTTGCGCTATCAACCACAAACCAAATAAGGGATATATATCAGACGGTTTCGATCGTAAAAACTAAGATATTATCATTTTGTTCAGATGGTAACTGTCAGTAACTGTACAAAAATCACTTTTTCGTCACAATATATATACGCCCACTTTTTCGAAATCATGGCAATTCCGGAGTTCTACTCATTTTTTTACTGAAACTTGCTGTGTACGTGCTCCACGAGGCAGTCACGATACATAAATGTTTTCACGCCCACTTTTAGCACCCACAAATCAATATCTGTACATATAAAAATGAATCGTGATTTGTTCGGATGCTTAAAACTTGAAAACGACTAGACCAAATAGGATACTTCCTTCTACTGGTTTGTTCGTAACTGCTACGCAAAGGTTTAGGAAAAAAGTAATGCCACACCCCTTTTATCGCCCACAAATCAATAAAATGCTATATTTAAGAAGGTTTTGGTCGTATTAAATTAAAATTTGGTAAATAAGTTCTTATGATGACTGTCACTAACTTTAATAAAAACGGGCGTTGTCACACTTCATCTACGCCTACTTTTGGAAATAACACAATACTCCGAAACTATTGGTCCGATTGAGCTCATATTTTGTAAGTGGCTTTGCTTTGAGTACGAGATGGTTTAAGAAGAAATGCCACACCTTCTTTTACCTCCCATTAATATAAAAACAATTTGTGTTATCGAATAGCGTTATGGGTTGCACAGCTTAGAAATTCGGTATTCGACCACCGTTTCAGTGATGAAATTTTATGGGAGTTGGACAAGGGGGAGGGGCATCTCTCATACAACCCAAATTGGTGATATCGAATAGCTTTGAATTTTTAGGAATTCAGCTTTGGAATTCAGTTTTTGACCTCAATTTACACATGCAGTTTCAATGATTTTTTTTATGGGCGTTGGACAGGGAGGCCTGACATCTCCCTTACATCCCAAATTTGCAATATCGAATTGCTTTGAAGTTATAGGTTGTCAGCGTAAGAAATCGGTATTCGACCTAAATTTATACATGCACTTTCATTTCTTACATTTTATGGGCGTAGGGAAAAGGGGAGTGACACTTCCCATACAACCCAACTTTGTGCTATCAAATAGCTTTGGAGTTATAGGTCGCACAGCATCGGAATTCAGTATTTGACCAAAATTTACGCATGCAGATTTACTGATAAAATTTTTAGAGTTTGTCGGGGGGCGTGGCACCTCCAACTTAACCCAAATTTGCGATATCGAATAGCTTTGGAGTTATAGGTCAGCCTCGGAATTCAGTATTCGACCTCAATTTAAACATGCAGTTTCATTGGTAAAATTTTATGGGCGTAGGGAAAAGGGGAGTGGCACCTCCCATACAACCCAAATTTGTGTTATCGAATATATTTGGAGTTATATGTCGCACAGTTTTGGTATTCGGTATTCGACCTCCATGTACACATGCAGTTTAATTGATTACATTCTATGAGGGGTGATCAAGAGGGCGTGGCACTTCCTATACAACCCAAAATTGTTATATCGAATAGCTTTGTGGATATAGGTCGCACAGTCTCGGAATTCAGTATTTGACCTCAATTTAGACATGCTGTTTAACTGATAACATTTTATGGGCGTTTGAATAGGGAGAGTGGCAGCAACGCGCCGGGTTTCAGCTAGTTATTTTATATTTAACTAAATATTTGCCAACCAAAAAAAGCATACAAACTTTTCAAATTATGTTTCTTGTTTTGCAAAATTAAAAAATTTTGAAAAATATCTGTGCTCTTATTCAGTATAAAAAATATTCTGAATTACTAGGGGGGGGGGGGTGGTTTGAACACCATGAACCCTCCCCATATCTACGGCGTTGCCTCCCATACAAAGTGAGTTCAACAAAACGATAAAATCTCATTCAATTCCGCAAAAATGAATCTAATGACTAGTCAGTATAAAAATAGGAAAAATCGAATGAAAACCACGGCTACCTCCCATACAAAGTGACTTTATAAAATCAGTAATATCCCCTTCAATTCCACAAAAATTACTACAATGACTTAAAATTTTTCAAATTGGTTAAAACCGTAACTAACACCTCGAAGTTTTAAATTTAAAAAATAGACTGAAAATTCCGCCCACCTTTCATACAAAATGACGTAATCATAATAGAAAAACCTTTATAAATTCCAAAAAATTAATCTTTGAACTTAATGTTGTACACAAAAGCTTTAATAAATAACAAGGACTGTAAGTTTCAAATGTGATATATTTAGATAAAAACCGCGACCAATAAAAGTGACGTCATCAAAATAATAAACCATTCAAGACTTCAAATAATTTAGAAAATTTTAATGAGGGTCTTTTAAATTCGGTTCAGTCGAAGATAATTCTTTACTAGTTTTTTTATTAATTTATGTTCAGGATTAAGTCCTAGCTGAAGTTTAAGTCTACGTCTAAGTTTATGTTTAAATGTAAGTTTAAGTATAAGTATAAGTATTAAGTTAAAGTTTAAGTTAGAGTTAGAGTTAGAGTTAAATTTAAAGTTAAAGTTAAAGTTAAAGTTAAAGTTAAAGTTAAAGTTAAAGTTAAAGTTAAAGTTAAAGTTAAAGTTAAAGTTAAAGTTAAAGTTAAAGTTAAAGTTAAAGTTAAAGTTAAAGTTAAAGTTAAAGTTAAAGTTAAAGTTAAAGTTAAAGTTAAAGTTAAAGTTAAAGTTAAAGTTAAAGTTAAAGTTAAAGTTAAAGTTAAAGTTAAAGTTAAAGTTAAAGTTAAAGTTAAAGTTAAAGTTAAAGTTAAAGTTAAAGTTAAAGTTAAAGTTAAAGTTAAAGTTAAAGTTAAAGTTAAAGTTAAAGTTAAAGTTAAAGTTAAAGTTAAAGTTAAAGTTAAAGTTAAAAATGAAGTTAAATTTAAATTTAAAATTTAAGTTTAAGTTAAAGTAAAAGTTCAAAACAACTTAAGGCCATCTGAAATTCATACACGAAAAAACTTTAATCTATATAAATTTCATATCAACTTAAATGGTTTTGTCTATGAATTTTAGATAGACTTAAGTTGTTTTATCAAAAGTCCACAGATATAAGCCCCGAGTTCTTAGAGACTACAGATATATGTACCACATGCAATTTTCAATAATTCTCTCATACCAATTATGTAAAAACATTTATGAGTCAACAAAGTAAAAAATAAATTTTCCGGATGGGGTCTTCCGGATTTGGTCAATACTGACAGTAAAAAAAATTAAAAATAATTTTTTAGATCACTTTTGTATAGAAATATGCCAACGATGATGACAATTCCACAAAAAAAAAATTAAAACTTTCAGCTGTTTGTTTGTCATCCTTAAAGGGTTAAGTTTAACTTTATTTGTAAATATCACTTACATGATTAAAGAGTAAAAACAAAGTTATCAAAAAACTACTAAAATATTTTATATATATTATAATATTTTATAATATATATAAAAATATATATAATATTTTTTTGGCCAAATTAATAGACCATTATTATATAAATAATATATCATTGTGCCATCCATGAATTATAGAGAATCCTTCATAAAAAATGAAAAACAAATCTATACCATCTGCCCTTGAGAAAACTTCATAATTTTGACGAGACAGTTTTTCGGATACAGTTTCGATGATAATATCAACGTATTTATTTATATATCAACGTTTAGTTCCATCCAAATTACTACTGCCCTTTTGAAATTATCCTTAATCCATTGAATTAAGCATCTGTCCGTTTGTTTTTTTTTAATTTTAATGCTAAGTTTAGAAGTCTACTTTTTGAAATTTTTAAAACTTCTTTTTTACTTCTAAGTGAGGTATGTGTCATGTTTACTAATGCAAAATTCCGGCTAAATTTAAGCAACAACTTCAATATTTTTATGATTGTTGTAATTCGCCGAATCCCCTGTGTGTTTTTTTAACAATTTTAACTTGTGCGCGATCGCCAAAATACTTGTTGTTGTTTTCATGTTTTTTCCTTTGTCGGTAATTTCGTATCGTTGCTGTGGCACTGTGGCGTTGTACTACTATTTTAGGCATATCTGGTATATAGCATGTGTGGCAATGCAAAATTCGGCTGAATTTAAGTCGACGAAAAAACTAATGGTAAATTTGATTTCCAGAGCTGCGAACGAAAAGTTTTCTGTCGACGTTCTCATTGGGAAAGTTAAGTTCGAAGCATAACGTTTTGAACAGTGAGTGAATTACTCATATACTATACGGATATCTGGTTTATATAGATATACATTGAAATCTCTCTTGAGCGGACACCGAAGGGACCATTGAAATGTGTCCATACAAGGGGGCTGTCCGGCCAAGAGAAAACTACAAATTTGAATCAACGAAAATTTGTCTAAGTTTAGGTCCTCTGTTTCTAAGTGACCATAACTGTCAAACTCAGCCATTTTGGTATTTTTGCCAATTTTTACTTTCATATTGCATTCTCATTGGTTGCAGATTTTGTATGAAATATCAACTACGTTTTGACAGTTTTGGTCATCGGCTTTCCGCCCAACCACTACCTTGTCTAATTTTACTTTTGCCAATATTCTCATATCACATTTTTACTCTCAGTTCGAGCTTACCAGAAGTTACACAAATCGTACACAGTACGGAAACACACCTATTATTAGGTTTTATTTCAATTTCCTTGCTAAAATTTGGCTAAAATATGGAGTTTCTTGAGTTGAAATTGGTATATGTTATTTTTTGAAGCTTCAAAATAAAGAATTATTGCGTCTGGAAATATTAAATATGACATAGAAAAACAGAAAACTTGCTGCAAGTTAACATGTCAGTGAATCGACCAGCGGAATTTTCTCACAGAGAGAGCAAGAAAGCTATCACAAAAAACATGCTGAAGGTGGTCAGTGAATCCGATGTAATGGCATAGATTACAAGCTGTTGATCAAAATGGTTTGAACACCATACGTACGCACCACAAACATTGCAGGAATTAGTATTGTCAACTCTCCGTAGCAGAAGCGTAAATTGTAGAAAAAACGTTATATTGAAAAAATTTGGTGAGAGAAAAAATATTTAACTATGTTATGTGATGTAGTAAATATGATAAATCGTGCCTTGTTATTAAAGCGAACAAATTAAAAGAGTCTTGGCGAGCTTATTTGTAAATTATGACATGAAGAAATTAAAAAAATAAGCTAAATGTCAATCCAAGAGAATTTTTTTTTGTCAAGCGGGTGTCCGCGTCCGCTCATGAGAAGCTTCCGTTTAAGGGAAAGCGACTGCAATGCTTTCAGTTTATCAGACATGCTCGCCTCCATACCTGCTTATATCTTCTTTCTATAGGCATGTCCTAGGACGGCATGTCTGCTATATAAACTTCCGTAGCAGCAATGCAGCATGCATCTTTCTCATGGTATGAATTAAGACTTAAAAGCGTGAGATGAATGCAGCACTAATGTCGTGAGAAGCATGCAGCATTGCTGCTGCGGCAGTTCTGGAGGCTCCTGACCTTCCGAGGTATGTTGGTGTCAGATATTTAGCAGGGCTTCTTTTTCAACTGGAATATATGTAAAGAGTTATATTCAACAAATAAACTATGTTGTGTTCCTGACTTCGGCACGAACCAAACTAACAACCATAACAACAACATAAGCAGCTGCTGTTTCATTTTAAACCTGATTTTTCTCATACAAAAATTTTAATTTTTTCTAAGATTTTGCTGCTTTGTGACTTTATTAAAGAAGTGGCAAAACCAAATGTCTTATATTCGTTTCATTCTCTTCTTGACTGATATTTAAGCATATAAAGGGTGTTTTTTATAGAGTGATACAAGTTTAAATCATAATTAAACATAGTAATATATTTTTAATATCAATGAATTGAGCTTTATTATATAGAACTTTTTATGATATTAAGGTTTAAATATGATTTTGGCCATGTAGCCGCTACGGCTGGCGCGTACAAGGCACAATCTGGAACACCAATTTTCACAAACTTTTCGCAGCAGTTGCGGCCGTATCTCGCCGATAACTCTTCGAATGTTAATTTCCAGGTGTTCAATTGTTTGTGGTTTATCGACGTAGAAAAGTGACTTTACATAACCTCAAAGAAAATAATCCAATGAGGTTAAATCACAAGATCTTGTGGGCCAATTAATTGGGCCATTTCGTGAAATTATTTTTTCGTCAAAAGTTTCCTAGAGTAAATCAATTGCAGCGCCCGCTGTGTGGCATGTGGCTCCGTCCTGTTGGAACCACATATCAGCAAGATTAATGCCAACTAATTGAGGTACGAAAAAACTTCGAATCATGTTCCTATACCGTTCAATGCTGTACCGTTCAATGCTTTCCTGTACAGTGGCTACAGATTCTTCTGTGCGCACTGTTCGGCGTCTCACGGGATGCACATAAGCAGTAACAGTAAATGCGGTCCGAAAACGATATATTGTTCTTCGAATTAGCAGCTCTGAAGGACGATTTTGCACGCTATAAAATGGACGAAGTGTACGATAAGTTTGACGAACAGAACCATTATTTTGATTAAAAATTTCCACTATTTGCACGCGTTGCTCTGGTGTAAGTCCATCCGTAATGAAATTACAAAGCAAATCAAACAAAAAACAACTATCAACTTTTAAATGGGTGGTCAGGTCAAATAAAGCAGTGATGCTATCTTAAAGTTGTATTACTCTATAAAAAACACCCTTTATTTTATATTTGCATGATACAGAATTTAAAGCTGTAGGTATTTCTTTATTTTATTTATTATTTATTATTATTTTATTATTATTATTAAACATAAAGATTTTACATAAAGCAATGGATACAATAGATGTAATATTTAGTACTACATTCTGTTGTACAAAAATGCACAAGTAGCGAATGCAGTTATACTAAGCATGATAACACAGTATTTAAATGTAATGAAATATACCCCAAAGTGTCCACAAAAAACGTAAGACCATGCTTTAAGATGAAATTAAACGTAAAAACGTTAAAATAATAGACTTTTCTGGACACGTTTTCATCTTGAGGTCTGAAAACACGATGATGTTCTTGACTTTTTTTATCATAGAAAGAAGTAAATGAACACATTGAGTTTTTAAACAGTTATTTATTAGCGGGGTTCAGTTGGTCCTACATGTTGTCATGCATTGTAGGACAAGCCTCGTATTTGACTGTTCAAACGCTCGATACAGCCGACTATTTCAAATTCAAGGCCATCACATCAGGCGCGACAACATGTAGGATCATGTGAGCCCCGCTATTGATTCTTAAAGTGTAGGAAAATTTTTTTTGCATAAAAGTGGAATGTGAAGTATCAATATGCCGTCAAACGTCACGTTGAAAGAAAAGGTACCCAAACGGTCTCCATTCCCTATCACGTTTATGTCATCTGATATAAAAACTCTCTCTCTCTTTAAAGTTCTCTAAAAAAAACCAGCCATTATTATTTAAATTAAGGTTTGGGATCCAATAAATTTAATCTACTTTTAAATAAAAAAAACACGTCAATCCATAGGGTAGTTCTTGAGATATCGTGGAGACCAGTTTGTAAAATATGATTTTTCAGAAAACGCGTTTTAAGTTTTGGTTAACGATTATTTAGAGTGCGTTTATTAAAATATGGGTTCCTTTCGTAAGCGATAACTTTTTTATGCAACCGTTATTGGGCAAACCGCTTTGGGAACATATGCTATACATCATAAGATTTCGAAAAATAAACAAAAATTGTGTACCACAAAACATGAGAACCTGCCCTTAAAGCAATTAAAGGAATCATATGGTACATCCAATAAGAGAAACTGCAACAATCTGCTGAACTGAGTTTTTGTGAATTATACATATTTAGCTAAACTTGATACCGAAGCCATTCAAATATGCTTTCAAACATGCATTCAAATGTGTCTCTTTTGTGAGCTTTAATCGGATTACCCACACATTAGCAAAAGAAGCCCTGAGTAGAAGGATTAAATCGTATATATTAAGGCGATTGGGTATAGTTTGAGGCAGCTGAAGTACATCGGAAGCGGTTGAACAAGCTGCAATCACATACTTTGTGCTTGCCACTTACACATCTTGTCACGTACCACATTTACACCAATTACATCTATTAAAACAAAAACAATGAATTGTTTTAATTACGCAGGAAAGGACGAATTTGAATGCAATCAAAAATGCAATTTTGGCACTGTAGCTACTTTAATGAGTATGCTGTTGTAAGTATGTTTGTGTGTGTGTACTATATCATCTTAGAATTGTTGTATTGGTGCTGATAGCAAGCTAAGCTTATATCTTACTGTGGGTTTAGACCGCCTGAACGAACGAAAAATTTATCGCGTACAATTTATTGCAATAAATTCTTCGTTCGGAGTACTGTTTAAACCGCACGAACATCAATCGCGAACAAACATTGGCCGCCATCTTGTACGATCAGGCGGTGCAAACAGCAATTTGTGTTTTTGGCCGAACATCAATAAATGCAGGGTTGGTTACTCCTTATTTTTATATTTGTACTAAAACTTTTACTCCGTTTCTCAACAACAAATGTTTTTCCACTCCATAACAATATATTACTCGTATTAGTTATTATAAAAAGACGTGTGTTTAACTTAAGGGCCTATTTAAGTTTTTCAACGAATAAAAATTAAATGTTCTCACATTTTTCGTTTGTCAATAAATTTCGTAAATTTTCAAAGTCATTTAAATAAAAATTGCTATCAAATTCTATGCACTCGTTAAGCAAACACAATTGGTACTTTTAGTCGTTCGATTTTTATTTTAGAGAAATACTTTTTATGTTATAACTTTAAGGAATCGCTTTTAGTCACAAATCGATTTTTCAACTATCATTTTAGTAGTAACAAAATGCGGATATTTTTCTAAAATCTTCGATTAAAAACTCAAAAAGTTTCAGCAGAACCTAAAATATTTTTTCATTTTATTTGAACAAGCTCTTTTGTTGATTCCTGCTTTATTAAATAATATTTGCTATCCATAAACTTAAAAATTTACATTAAAAGTTATATAGTTATTATTAAAAAAAATAACCTCAAATAAACAGTCGCTTTAAAATTAAACTTTAAATATAGGGATTTTTGGCTTAAAAAACTTTAATTGGGCCCTTTACACAACACAATTATATTGCAGCGAAAGTTAACAGAACACTTTAAAAAACATAAATTACTACATATTTTAGTACTTTTCATAAATTTTTCTCTTAAGCTACTCCTCTTTGCTACTTTTCTGTTTTTAAACACAGCGCAACACCGGATTCGCCAAAAAAGATCGAAGCTTGTTCAAAGATTCCTTCGTTCGCCCTAATTTACTGTTTACACCGGGCAAAAATCGTTCGCGATAAATTTATAGCGAACACTGTTCGTTCGGGCAAAGTGTTTAAACCGAGCAAGCGAACGAGGTTTCTTTCGTTCGTTCAGGCGGTCTAAACGCACAGTTAGGTTGCAAAAAGAGTGAACGGCGATTCAGACAGGCAGGCAGACAGGCACAGGCAGTAACTTGCAAAGAAACGAAAGAGAAATAAAGCCAAGATGACTTTTATCTCGCTTGTTCACGCTTGCCTGCGTCTATCTGCCTGCCTGTCTGAATCGGCATTCACTCTGTCCGCAACCTTAGACTTGTTCAATAGATCATTGCTTTTTTAGAAATATGACGCAAAATGTTTTACTTATCTGAGAAACTGTCAATCACTGTGTTGCTGTCGCTGCCATAACTCTTAAAAATGTAACTTTTAAATAAATAATTTTGGGCTTAGTGTAACTCCAGATCGAGATACGTACTCAGTGAGTGATGACAAGCAGTTGATGTTCCGTACTCGCGTAATTCCTCAGATTACGAACATATTTTTTTTAATCTTTCTTTGTTTTTTGCACTCAGTAAACAAATTTTGATGAGACAGACAGACAGATAGTCCTGTTTTTGACACATAACAAGAGGGTATTATATTAATTTTAATAAATTCTGCATGCGTAGTAATTGTTTTTGTTTTGTTTTTTGTCTTTTTTTTTACTGACTGATATGCTGGCGGTTTGTCATCGATCTCCAGCTGTGGGAGCTGAAAATTAATTAAAGTGCGGCTTGTGCAGTGGCATTCTGAACTGAAGTGTGTGTGTGTTTTAATATTTCAATGTAGTGGAGTATTGTTGAGTTTGTTCTTGTTGTTATTAAACGTTGTTTTTGAGTTACTGTAATTAAGAAAAAGTTTTTTATTACAATAAGTGATGTTATCCACAGCAAACCACTCATAAAAGTTGTTGGTACTAATTTTGGCGCATGTAGAGCAGATAAAGTTTAGGTTGAGTAAGTTTGAGGCATCGAATAAATTTTATGCTACATGCAGATATTTAACCCAAGCTAATTTATCTTGGCAAAAAAAAAAATCGATACACTGCAATGCATATAAAAAAAAAAATAGTTAGCCATGTTTACTTCATGTGTGACAAATCTGGCTCAGCTGTGCCTAAATATTTTTTATATCCACTTTTCATCACAGACTCTTCTTCTTCGTCAAAACAATTCATTCAAATTTCGAACCTTTTTGAGTTCAAGCCAGATTTTCTGCCTTCTTATCTTTATGCAACATCGAATTTTTTCATGACACATTGTTGACACAAACACACACAAGTTATATCAACATCGATATATGTATTGCTAAATGTATATAAATATGTAAGGACATATGTTTATATATGTTGCTGTTTTTCCTTTATTCGCTCGATAACTCGAAGTACATTCAACATTGTCCTTTTTATGGCCACTCCACAAAAAACTCAAAGTCAATGATCATCTGTGATGCTTGCATACTTTTAAATAAAAGCTTATGTGTGAGTATGTGCCATGCCCGTAGGAAGGATTTTACATGGAGGGGTTTTGATTAAAGAAGTGTATTGATACCAATATAATATTTTAAGTAGGAATATTGGACTTTTTCACTCCAGATAAATTACATTGTGATTATTCTTGAATGTGACTTACCTTTTTAATTTTTATTAGAGAAATGTTGTAAGCATGCCTATTTATAATTTTTTATCTAGTAAATTGTCTGAAAAAGTCATCTTTTTTACCCATTATATCCTGTAAATGTATTCAAATTGAGAATAATACCAGACGGATACCCAATTACTGTCGCTTTTTTAACTTTATTCCTGAATGGATACCTAAAAAATGTCTCAACTAATACTACGTAAATATTTACCATTTAAGGATTTAACGGATTAACTCAAACATTTTTTTTATGGGTTTTAAGAACGTATTTAATTTTTTGTTAAATTAGTAAAGGATAACTTGAATAAAGATCAGGAAAAATATTTTTTCTGAGATTAAAATAATGTATCCTTAAACTTTTTCGGCTTGAAAAATAAAATGTAAATGTATTCATTCCAAAAAAGGCAAATAGTTAAAATAAGCCATTTTATTTTGAATTCAATTTCCTTTAACCCATTTTCTACCGCGCTGCAAAAAAATTTTTTGATATAAAGTATATTTCTAGAATAATTAGGGTCCCCTGATTCAAAATCCGCCATCTAAAAATTTCAAAATCCATCCAAATTTTTTGTTATGTCAAAAAAATAAAATGTCCGATTAATCGAACTTTGGCGCTTATCCTATTTCTATTTTCGTGTTAACACGATAGAAATGGGTGAGACGCTGTCCTTTGCTAGTAAAATTTGACATAGCGTATTTTTATGGGATTTTATGATAAGAGAAAACGTTCGATTAATCGAACACTTACTTTGACTCATACCGGTGTCAGCCAGGCGTTGCCAGGTCATGATTTTTTTATTTCAAAAAATAGCTTTGTCTTTTGGCTAAAAGACTTCATCATTACTTTTTTTTTAACTATACATATATATTTCATATTATTTACTAGAAAGGTTTATTGGCTAGGTATTTTTCAACCACAGCCCTCACCCCCTTGAAATTACGGGGGTGACGGTGAATCCTATTTTCGAATAGCCAATGATACAAAGTAATATATGATGTCAACGATTTTTCTGATATAATTTACTTTCGTAGTTAAAAAATTATTGAAAATGGACAAATTATATGTTCGATTAATCGAACACTGGTAGAAAGTGGGTTAATGTTAATGTTAATGTTAATGAGGTAGAGGAAAGATGTCAGAGAATTTATTTTTTGTCCAATTAAATATTATATATATTAAAACGCAAAAAAAATATTGGTACCATTTTAACTATGTTAACGTCAACATATTCACATGAATCTTATATCGATGGAAAAGTATTTTCAAGTAGATTTGCAGAATATAATTTTTATTCGAATATGTTTGAACTGTAGTCCTACGTTGGTGTAGAAAACTAAATTTTTTGTTTAATTTTTAAATATTTCCGAAGCCGTTTAGTTTTGGGATCCAAGCTTATATGACTTTTATTTTATGCTAAGTATGAACCAAAATAATGTACTTTAAGTATCTCAATTATAATGTTTTTTCAAATATTTAAAAACTTAAATTACTCATGTTAGTGTTAACAGGATTCTTTCTTCTTCTTTGTGTTTTCTTTTTCTTTACTGCAAGTTGGAATATCTCAAAAACGGCGTAATACAAGCCTTCCAGACCAAATAAAAAAGCGAGGCAGATGCTTCTTTTGCGTTGAAGAAAAAAAACCAGAAGGCAAAATACAATCATGAGTTGGCCTGCTGCCTCTGCCAAAAAAACTATTTGTAAAGCATATCACAATCGAAATATTTGCACGGATTGCATTGCAAATAAATACATTTTTTTTATTTCATGTATTTTGTTCATTTCAAAATCAACACAAAGCATATGGATGTTGTTAACTATTCCTTTAAGAAATACCCAAAACACTTACGTTTGAGTATTTGTAAGGTACTACTTTTTATTTTTAGAAAATGAGGTCTTATTTACGAAACTCATTAGTGTATAATTACTTAAAAACTACCTAGACATATAAAGCATATTTAAAAAACTCATTAGTGTCTAGACAAACCAAACATAGTTATAAAACTCATTACTGTTGAAAACTACCTAGACATAAAAACTCTTTAGTATATAATATTTGACTACACTCTCTTATCGCCCCGTTTCCTGATTACCAGCGTGTTTGTTTAGAATCACTTACTATCGCTAAGGGTTCTAAGCAAGCGCACACATAGATAGAAAACTATTTAACACATGTTCAAATCTGAACAGATGTAGTAATCTACACCTCAACGTGAAATGGACAATTATAAGTATATTTAACAAACACCAGCAGCCGTAGCCTGCTGGTAGAGTGCGTGGCCCGTAAGCTAAATAAACCCGGTTCAAGCCCCTGCTCAGACAGAATGTTTTTTGAATTGAATTAATTTTTCTGTTTGGCCGCCCCCTCTCTGCAGACAATGGAAAAATTGCCACGTAAAGTTTCTGGAGAACATTCGGAATTGGCATAAAACACGTAGGTCCAGTTCTCGATCATTTGTGTTCAAACACGCACAACACAATTGATCAATAGAAGCTAGGTCAAAGAACTTCAATGGGCTGAAATGGCCAGTTTTATTTTTTATTTAACAACCGATAAAAAGGTGTTTACGAAAAACATTATATAGTGGATAGAAAAACTATTGAATATCAATAAGAAATAATTCAATTTTTTGAAGAGAAACTTCTTTAGTATTTTTGTGATTTGAAACTTCATGAAACGAAAAGTGACAGTAAAATTAGACAAACATATACATTTGTAGAATTTAGCATATACGCAAACCAATTGCAAAGACATTTTGAACATTGCAGTAGCTGTTGAACTGTCAGATTAACCCTCACTTTGGCACTATTTACATTTGTAAATATCCCAATTTTAAATTTGCCGTAACTCATTTCTATTATATTCGATTTTGATATGGCTTCGACTCAGTGACTATTTATTTGGTTTCTTTCTGAAAATATTAAAAGTTGTTGCTAATTTAAAAATTTTCTAATACTTTTTGAAAATTTTTGATTTTTACTCCTAACTTTGGCACATACATACATATTCACATATGTATTTACATATGTACATATTTTTTATTTCAAATGCTTTGATAGTGTTTTAATGCTTTTTTATATTGTATTTAATATTTAAGAAATTATAGGGAAAAATTCATGACATTTTTCTTGTTCATTCATATTTATTGGAAAAACTATACATTGGAAGAAGTATAAATGAAAGGATAGGTTAGGTTAGGTAAATAGGGTTGTGCACCATTACGGGCTATTCCGCGGGGGCCTTTAAATCCATTGCGAATCCCTTTTTATTTTCATCGTAGTCCATAATAAACATAATTATTTCGATTTTTCCTCAAACCAGCCTGTGCTTTTTATGAACCTCCAGATGTATAGCAGTGGTGTGTTCGCTAAATCTTCCAGGTCTTTGAAAAATCTGTTCCCCATATTCTGGAATCCATTGGAGTCGACGATTCTGTAGACTTGGACATTCGCATAGAAGGTGAGTTGTTGTTTCTGTTTCTTCCTGATCCTTGCGGCTCCGATAAAAATCTGGGGCTATTATGTTCATTCTATTGACCATTACTCCCACAAGAGTCCGAATTTCTCATTTGGCCAAAAGCAGAAGGCTTTTGGTTTTCTTTTCATTTAGCTCCGACCAGAGCCTTCGAGACATGTTGCAGTCACCTCTGGAGGCCCAGTTAGTTTTAGCATTATCTCTGGCTTTAAGGTCTATACTCCTTTGATGACGCCTAATGGAATGTGCACATCTGTATTAGCTATGTTTGTACTTGCGGTTACACCACGCCTAGCCAGTTCATCCGCTGCGTCATTCCCTTCAATATTGTTCTGTCCGGGAACCCAGCAGAGGGTGACGTTGTGGGTATTGCAGATACTGTTCAGTGCCAGTTTACAGTTTTGTACCGTTCGAGCCTTCGTCGTTTTACTATTCTGCGCTATGATGGACGCTTGGCTATCCACAAAAATAACTACCCTTGTGGGGGTAAGATTTTTCCTATGAATGGCCTGTGCAGCTTTTTCATTAGCGTATATTTCTGCTTAAAAAAGCTACAGTAGTCGGGGAGTTTTTAGGACTCTTTGATTTGTTGCATTTCACAGTATATACCTGATTCAGTTTCGTTTTCCATTTTGGAAGTTTTCCATCAGTATATAATTGGAGACTGCCGTTGAATTCTTCGGCTGTTTCTTCTCATTATTGTCTGCTGGGGATGAATGTGGTGTATTCTGTGCCGAATCTCACACTGGATATGATATAGTCGGTTGCTCTTTTTGATTCTTCGGTTCCAAAGAGATTCAGAATATATGCATGTCCGAAAGTGTTGTTCCTCCAGGCTTGTGATTCGTTGAAGCGAGTCGCAATTTTGGTCGCCGAACACTTAAGGACCTCTTTTATGGGGAGAAGTTTTAGCATCATTTCCAGGCCCGCCTGTGGCGTTGTTCTCATGGCTCCTTTTACTCCAATGCATGCTAACCTTTGGACTCCTGTTAGGCAGCTAAGGTAGCTTTTTTGTACGCTATCGTCCACCATACAAGAGGGCCGTAGGTAAGAATCGGTCTCACGATCGCTGTATACATCCAGTGGATTTTGTGCGGTCACAGTCCCCATTTCCTGCCAAAGACTCTCTGACATGCGTAAAGAGCGCATAGTGCTTTTTTCCTTCTTTCTTCTGTGTTGCTTTCCCAGCTCAGCTTGTTATCTAGGAAAATTCTGAGGTATTTAGCTTTGGTGGAAAGCTTCAGAGTTACTGCGTTCAATTTCAATAATGTGAAACTTTATATTTTCCTTCTTCTTGTGAATAGAACGAGTTCAGATTTGGTTGGGTTTACACCAAGTCCATTCGATTTTGCCCACCCTCATTCTGTTCATACAATGCCCCAATCATTAATTCGCTAAATGTTTGCAGATATTTCATCGGCATAGGCTACCAATTTTGTTCCACCAGTTTTGAGTGTGGTGAGAATTTTGTTATGGAATCTGTATTCACATTGTTGAAAGCGCCTTCGATGTCCAAAGAAGTTGCTAAAGTTTATTCCTTGTGATGAAGAGTTCCTTCTTTGACCGAAACCACCTCATGCAGTTCCGTTTCCACTGATTTACCTTTAAGGCAGGCGTGTTGCACACTGCAAAAATTGGTATCGTTCAAGGACTCTCTTATGTGAAGGTCTATTATTCTCTCTAGCGTTTTCATCATGAAGGATGAGAGACTAATAGGTCTGTAATCCTTTGGCGCTGAGTGTATCGGTTTCCCAACTTTGGGAATGAAGACAAATCGCACTTCTCTCCAGATTTTTGGAACATATCCTGTCTTGAGACAACCGGTGAAGATTGCTTTAAGCCAGGGCATGATTCTGGGAAGGGCATGTTGCATCATGGCCGGCAGGATTCCATCAGGCCCTGCAGATTTGTAGGGCTTAAAGGACTCAATCGATTCAATCAGATTTGTAGGGCTTAAAGGACTCTACATTTGACCTTGTAATAATGTTGGGTTCTGGTATTGTCATTTCCAGGTTGCTGTTAGCTCCATTTTGCTGCGGTTCTTTGAATTAAAGGATACTTTTGATAAGTAGAAAAATATTTTCTATTTTAAAATTTAGTTTTTGAAGCAGTCTTTACATTTTGTCTGAATATTGCTGTGTTCAACTCAAACAGGTTTCTTAAACAGGACGCATATTTTTCGTGTTGACCGTTTTCTCCTGCCTTGCTTATGGTAGCACATGTAGCAGGCACCTTTCAGTTTTGAATGACTACGATCATCGTCATTTGGAATGAAATCTTCTGTTCTAGTCAACAACAAAATTACTTTTCCGATCTTGTTTAGCAAGTACTTGTTTCTTTAAAATTAGTTCATGGGGAAAGCAATAACGAAAAACCGTTATTTTTTATTCTTAAATAGGTAATAAAAGTGAATGTGGTAAATTTTTTATGCCTTATTATTTTATATCAGTGAATGCGGTTAAAAGCAAACAAAAGGAGAATTGTTGGAAAATTTTTGGTATTGTGAATATTTGGAAGCTGGTAAGTAAATTTTTATGTTTTTATCTATTTTAAATAAATTTTTTATCATATTTTAAGACAAAAAATTATTCATCCGTTGCCAAAGAATATTGTAGAGTGCATTCACCAGCTTTTAATGGAACGTAAAAGATGTCGTGCAATAGCAGCAAAACTCGACGACAGCAAAAGCGTCCTTATAAATAAGCGCAAAATATGGCCACAACGCCTTCAATTTGTGCAAGTGGACCGAAGAAAATCTTGAGCATAGAACCAGAGCGGTGTATTCGTCGAGACCTGCTCCAGCACAAAGTGAAGACGGCAATGCAAATCTACAAAAATGTAATTCGATATGATAATTTATACTGGTCGGCAGCGACAGTTAAAAATACATTGTGTTCTGCTGGTTTGCGAGATCGAGCAAAAGTGAAGAAACCTCTATTCACAAAACGTCATCAAAAGCTTCGCCTAAATTTAGCTTGAGACTACTCACATTGTACTATGGAGGACTGAAAGAAGGTCATATTGTCGGATTAAACCAAAATTAATTGGATGGGATTACATGGAAGGTAGTGGACTTGGTGAAAACTAGGTAGCACACTAAAGGCACGGCACGTTTGAAGTTTAGTGGCGGTAGTGTTATGTTGTGGGGAAGTATGATGACGGGGGGAGTTGGCACTGTACGGAGAATAGTTGGCAAGATGACTGCCAAATATAACGTTGACATTTTGTCAACGAATCTTACTGCTACTTGATCAATTTGCCTTGAAATCAGTCGTATCTAATTTTTTTCAGTTTTGTGATACAGAACACAATAATTTGCGAACGACGATATGTGTAAACAATTGAAGCGTTACTACGAATAACGTTGTAAGCGACAAACGAATCAAACATGTTTCTTTTTGCTTACTACCGTTAAAAATTCTCTGTCATGAATCTCGTTTTTTTTCCTTATATTATTACTAGCTAAAACCTGGCGCGTTGTTGCCACGCTCCCTTGCATGTGTAAATTGAGGTCGAATACTGAATTTCGATGTTGTCCAACCTATAAATCTACAGTTGCTAGATATCCCACATTTAGGTTGTATGGGAGGTGAAACGCCTCCTTGACCAACGCCCATTATATGTGATCAATGAAACTCCAAAGCAATTCGATATCGCAAATTTGGGTAAAATAAGAGGTCCCTTGGCAAACGCCCATAAAATTTAATCAATGAAATAGCATGTGTACATTTAGGTCAAATACTGAATTCCGACGCTGTGCGACCTATAATTCCAAAGCTATTCGATAGCACAAAACTGGGTTGTATGGGGGATGCCAGTCCCCCTTTTCCTACGCCCATAAAATGTTATTAATGAAACTGCATGTATGAATTGAGATCGAATACTGAATTCTGACGTTGTGTTACCCATAACTGTAAAGCTATTCGATTTTGCATGTTTGGGTTGTACTTGTCCAACGCCTTAAAATGTTTTCGGTAAAACTGCATGTGTAAATTTAAGTCGATTTTTTAATTTCGATGCTGTGCGACCTATAACTTCAAAGCTATTCGATAGCACAAATTTTGGTTGTATGGGGTAAGGTGAAACTCCACCGTTTCCAACGCCCATAAAATGTTATTAATGAAACTGCATGCATAAATTGATGTCGAATACTGAATTCCGATGCTGTGTGACCTGTAACTCCAAAACTATTCGATATCGCAAGTTTTGGTTGTATCGGAGGTTCCACTCCCCAAATTAGGCGTAACTATAGTGGGACCACGCCCATTTGAAGTATGGTTACCGATAGTTATCATACGAACTTGAACGGTATTGCAGCGCATAGCGAACAAACAAACATTCATTTTTATATATTAGATATAAGAAGCATGGCCGTAGCTGGAATTTTTGAAAGCTGCTACCGGCCTAAGCCCCATTTTCGATTTCGGCACATTTTTTTATTAGATTTTTGGCAATAAAAAAGGGGAGGGCGAACTAAGTTTGGGGCTTTTATGAAGAAATTAGGTCAAAAAATTGCAGTTCGGGGCCCCTCACCCCTTTTTTATTGCCTAAAATCTAATAAAAATTTGTGCCGAAATCGAAAATAGGATTTAAGCCGGTAGTAACTTTCAAATATTGCAGCTACGGCCATGATAAGAGGTCTTTACTTCTTCCAGAAAGGGGCGTGGCTTCACCTACTTTTAACATGAAGCTACTTCTTTTGATACCAACACCATACGTACCAAATATAATCACCCTACGGCTACCATTGCCTGAGAAATGAGGATTTAAAGTTCTGTTTTTTATGGGCGTGGCAACTCCTCTTTGTCTAATCACAACTTTAAATAGCCAAGCCCGAAATCGAAAATGGGGCTTAGGCCGGTAGCAGCTTTCAAAAATTCCAGCTACGGCCATGCTTCTTATATCTAATATATAAAAATGAATGTTTGTTTGTTCGCTATGCGCTGCAATACCGTTCAAGTTCGTATGATAACTATCGGTAACCATACTTCAAATGGGCGTGGTCCCACTATAGTTACGCCTAATTTGGGGAGTGGAACCTCCGATACAACCAAAACTTGCGATATCGAATAGTTTTGGAGTTACAGGTCACACAGCATCGGAATTCAGTATTCGACATCAATTTATGCATGCAGTTTCATTAATAACATTTTATGGGCGTTGGAAACGGTGGAGTTTCACCTTACCCCATACAACCAAAATTTGTGCTATCGAATAGCTTTGAAGTTATAGGTCGCACAGCATCGAAATTAAAAAATCGACTTAAATTTACACATGCAGTTTTACCGAAAACATTTTAAGGCGTTGGACAAGTACAACCCAAACATGCAAAATCGAATAGCTTTACAGTTATGGGTAACACAACGTCAGAATTCAGTATTCGATCTCAATTCATACATGCAGTTTCATTAATAACATTTTATGGGCGTAGGAAAAGGGGGACTGGCATCCCCCATACAACCCAGTTTTGTGCTATCGAATAGCTTTGGAATTATAGGTCGCACAGCGTCGGAATTCAGTAATTGACCTAAATGTACACATGCTATTTCATTGATTAAATTTTATGGGCGTTTGCCAAGGGACCTCTTATTTTACCCAAATTTGCGATATCGAATTGCTTTGGAGTTTCATTGATCACATATAATGGGCGTTGGTCAAGGAGGCGTTTCACCTCCCATACAACCTAAATGTGGGATATCTAGCAACTGTAGATTTATAGGTTGGACAACATCGAAATTCAGTATTCGACCTCAATTTACACATGCAAGGGAGCGTGGCAACAACGCGCCAGGTTTTAGCTAGTAATAATATAAGGAAAAAAAACGAGATTCATGACAGAGAATTTTTAACGGTAGTAAGCAAAAAGAAACATGTTTGATTCGTTTGTCGCTTACAACGTTATTCGTAGTGACGCTTCAATTGTTTACACATATCGTCGTTCGCAAATTATTGTGTTCTGTATCACAAAACTGAAAAAAATTAGATACGACTGATTTCAAGGCAAATTGATCAAGTAGCAGTAAGATTCGTTGACAAAATGTCAACGTTATATTTGGCAGTCATCTTGCCAACTATTCTCCGTACAGTGCCAACTCCCCCCGTCATCATAAAAACAAAACAAACAAACAAATATTAATTTTTATATATTAGATTTTATTATTATTTATTTGAACATAAATTAGTACAGTAAGATACAAAAAGATCTTTAATTAGTACAACGCATAAAAATACGTAATCAACTAATGAAATTAAAAGTAGTACTAAACGACAGTAATTGTATAGGTTAAATTAAAATAGAAATAAACATAAAAATAAAAATCATAATCAACAGATGACAAATAAAAATCTTAAAGTTGGATAAATAATTATTTAATTATTGACCCTTTACACATATAACATATGATTATTTATAATTAAAATTAAATTATTTAAAACATAAAAATTTTTAGGCTTTTATTAAACTGTTTTAGATGTTCGAAAAATATAACATAACTAGCTGAAACCCGGCGCGTTGCTGCCACTCTCCCTATTCAAACGCCCATAAAATGTTATCAGTTAAACAGCATGTCTAAATTGAGGTCAAATACTGAATTCCGAGACTGTGCGACCTATATCCACAAAGCTATTCGATATAACAATTTTGGGTTGTATAGGAAGTGCCACGCCCTCTTGATCACCCCTCATAGAATGTAATCAATTAAACTGCATGTGTACATGGAGGTCGAATACCGAATACCAAAACTGTGCGACATGTAACTCCAAATATATTCGATAACACAAATTTGGGTTGTATGGGAGGTGCCACTCCCCTTTTCCCTACGCCCATAAAATTTTACCAATGAAACTGCATGTGTAAATTGAGGTCGAATACTGAATTCCGAGGCTGACCTATAACTCCAAAGCTATTCGATATCGCAAATTTGGGTTAAGTTGGAGGTGCCACGCCCCCCGACAAACTCTAAAAATTTTATCAGTAAATCTGCATGCGTAAATTTTGGTCAAATACTGAATTCCGATGCTGTGCGACCTATAACTCCAAAGCTATTTGATAGCACAAAGTTGGGTTGTATGGGAAGTGTCACTCCCCTTTTCCCTACGCCCATAAAATGTAAGAAATGAAAGTGCATGTATAAATTTAGGTCGAATACCGATTTCTTACGCTGTCAACCTATAACTTCAAAGCAATTCGATATTGCAAATTTGGGATGTAAGGGAGATGTCAGGCCTCCCTGTCCAACGCCCATAAAAAAAAATCATTGAAACTGCATGTGTAAATTGAGGTCAAAAACTGAATTCCAAAGCTGAATTCCTATAAATTCAAAGCTATTCGATATCACCAATTTGGGTTGTATGAGAGGTGCCCCTCCCCCTTGTCCAACTCCCATAAAATTTCATCACTGAAACGGTACGTCTAAATTGTGGTCGAATACCGAATTTCTAAGCTGTGCAACCCATAACGCTATTCGATAACACAAATTGTTTTTACAATATATTAATGGGAGGTAAAAGAAGGTGTGGCATTTCTTCTTAAACCATCTCGTACTCAAAGCAAAGCCACTTACAAAATATGAGCTCAATCGGACCAATAGTTTCGGAGTATTGTGATATTTCCAAAAGTAGGCGTAGATGAAGTGTGACAACGCCCGTTTTTATTAAAGTTAGTGACAGTCATCATAAGAACTTATTTACCAAATTTTAATTTAATACGACCAAAACCTTCTTAAATATAGCATTTTTATTGATTAGTGGGCGATAAAAGGGGTGTGGCATTACTTTTTACCTAAACCTTTGCGTAGCAGTTACGAACAAACCAGTAGAAGGAAGTATCCTATTTGGTCTAGTCGTTTTCAAGTTTTAAGCATCCGAACAAATCACGATTCATTTTTATATGTACAGATATTGATTTGTGGGCGCTAAAAGTGGGCGTGAAAACATTTATGTATCGTGACTGCCTCGTGGAGCACGTACACAGCAAGTTTCAGTAAAAAAATGAGTAGAACTCCGGAATTGCCATGATTTCGAAAAAGTGGGCGTATATATATTGTGACGAAAAAGTGATTTTTGTACAGTTACTGACAGTTACCATCTGAACAAAATGATAATATCTTAGTTTTTACGATCGAAACCGTCTGATATATATCCCTTATTTGGTTTGTGGTTGATAGCGCAAATTTGGCTTGTATGGGAGGAACCACGCCCCCTCGTCCGAACGTTACCAAACCTCACAGGAACAATCTATCTCCTCGGCAAACGTTGTTCTGCCACAGACCGCCTTACTGCCATACAAGAAAATGTCAATAAATATCAAATATATTCACTATTTTCAGTATAGCTGCCGAAAGTAGCCATGTACACTAAATAACCACATTTTAGTCTAATACGATCAAAACCGTGCGAAATATAGCTTTTTTGTTGTTTCGAAAGCGGTAAAAAGGGGTGCGGTAAAATATTTCCCTTGAGCCATCTCGTAATCGAAACAAATCGACTGCCCAAATTTCAGCTCAATTTAGGTTAAGCCTGGCGCACTTTACTTCACTGGACGCTAACTCCCCGAAAAGTGAGTTTAACTAAAGTAGGGCAGGCCTATTTTAAGTGCACTTGCCGAGAGTAACCATATGTACTGAATTACAAAATTTTTGTCTAATACGACCCAAACCGTTGAAATAAAACGTTTTCATTGGTTTGTGGGCGGTAAAAGGGGGGCGTGAAGACCAATTTTTAGTACAGTTGCTAACAGTTACCGTACAAACTAAGCCAACATTTTAGCTCAATCGACCCAGTAGTCAATTTTGATGGTTTCTTAAAAAGTGGGTGTGGCTATATAGCGATGACGCCCTTTTTTAGTACAATTTCCGAAAGTAACCATACAAACTTAAGTATCATATGTTAGTCTCATACGGCCAAAACTGCATGAAATATAGCATTTTCACTGATTTGTGGGCGCAAAAGGGGGCGTGGAAACCAATTTTTCGTACAGTTACTGTCAGTAACTTCACAAACCAAAGTACCAAATTTAAGTCTTATACGACCAAAACCGTCTGAAATAAACCACTTTCATTTATTTGTGGGCGGTAAAAGGGGGCGTGGAAACCCATTTAAAGGACAGTTGTCGACAGTAACCGTACATACTAAATTACTAAATTTTAGCCATATACGACCCAAGTCGACTGAAATATAACATTTTTATTGATTTGGGGGCGGTAAAAGGGGGGTGTGGCAAATTTTTTCCTCAACCATCTCGTACCTGAAACAAATCGACTGCCAAAATTTCAGGTCAATCGGTTCAGTAGTTTTGGAGTCTATAGACATCACACAGCCAGACACACATCGTTTTGCTTTATATATATATAGATATTGATTTGTGGGCGTTAAAAGTGGGCGTGAAAACATTTATAAATTGTGTTCATCTCTTGGAGCACCTAAACAGCAAGTTTCACTGTAAAAATGTGCAGAACTCCGGAATTGCCATGATTTCGAAAAAGTGGGCGTATTTATATAAAGACCACGCCCATTTTTTGTACAGTTACCGACAGTAACCATCTGAACAAAATCACCAAATCTTAGTTTTTTACGATTGAAACCGTGAGATATTTTTCTTTTTTTTTTTTGTTTGTGATCGATGGAGCAAATTTGGCTTGTATGGGAGGTACCACGCCCCCTTCTCCAATCGTTACGAAACCTCACAGGAACACTCTCAAGATGTGGCTTTATTTTCCCTGAAAATTTCATAAAGATCGGGTTCAGCGGTTTTGGAGTCTATACGTGATATAGCCACATACCCACCCACATACCCACCCACATACCCACATACCCACATACATACATCCATTTTTATATATATAGATATATATAGATAGATTTTTTGAATTTGTTCGTACTGACGATAGATTTAATATTAAAGGGTAGTGAGTTCCATAGTTTAATGGCGTTGATGAAGAAAATACGTTTAGATAGTAAACTACTAAATTTCGTTATTATAAGGTTACATGTTCGATTTGAGGCAGAGGAGCGCAATTTTTGATAAAGGTATGAAGGAGTCCTGTAAATAATGAGATTGCGTAGAAAGATCAGTTTCTCGCGTTCAAATAGCTTATTATGCTACACCCCAAAATATTCTTACTGATCGCCGAGATATGTTCAAAACGACACAGTCCGTAAACATACCTAGTCGCATCATTAAAGGTTACAAGTATTTTATGCGCTGAATGTGAATCTAGACTACTGTATACTATTTCAGAGAATGTGATATATGGCACAATTAATTGAATAACAAGTCTCTTTTTAGTTTCAGTTAGTGTAAGCCTAGCAGATAGCCGAAGGTATCGCAACGTGTAATAGATGTGATCAGAACATGACAGTTTTGAGTTAATAAAAGACCTTAGATTTTTTACTTTATTCACCAATTCCATACTTTTATTATTTAATAGTATAGGACGGATTTGAAGGTTGCTAAGTTTATCCTTGGAGATAGGCAGAACATAAGACTTCTTTGTATTAAGGCAGAGATCATTGTCAGACACCCACTTACAAATTGAACTGAGATCGTCATTCAACCTGCAACACAAGTCATCAAGTAGTCCGACACGGTTTGAACAATACAACTGAATGTCGTCGGCATAAGCATGCATCAACACATCACTGCACTCGGTAAAAATGTCATTTATAAAGACACTAAATAGCAAGGGCCCAAGAATTGATCCCTGCGGCACACCAGTTACAGTATCCTTAAGGTCGGAAAATTTATTTTTAATTTTAACTCTCTGCCTTCTTCCTTTAAGATAATTAGCTATTAATTTTACAACAGCATTATTGAAGCCAAAAAGTAGCCTAAGCTTCTGGATAAAAATAGAGTGATTGACGCAATCAAAGGCTTTGGAAAAATCCAATAAGCAGAGAAGTGTTATATGTCCTGCATCAAACGATGTTCGGATATCATCAACAACTTTTAGCATGGCAGTCGCACAGCTATGCCCAGCTCTGAAACCAGATTGGTATGGAGATAGAAGGCTATGAGTTTTTAGATGACTTTTATTTTGTTTGGCTATGAGGGACCCACATTTTTTAGAAAATGTAGACATGCTTATTGGTCTATATATACAGGCAAAGTTCTTTAAAACTCTTACACCAATAAAAAGGAAATTGAAATCAAATGGTACAAAGTGCGCCATATAAATCGTTTTGTTGCAATTTTGAAAACTTAGAATTTTATCGCTTACAACGTTATTAGCGGCGACGCACAGTGAACTGCCTAGTGGACAAAAGTAAAAAATTTGTGTCTCGGAGTTCTGATTTCGTATCAATCAACAAATAATACTTTGATTTTTGATAATCCAAAATATTAGAGTAATAAAATGCGTTTTGGTAAAGCTGCAACGCTTTGAAGTTGAGTTTTTTTTTTTAAGAAATTCCAATTTTGGACATAGCTCTTTGAGGTCATTTATACAAATAATTGCCAAAAATCCAGCTTTTAATGAAACTAAGCCAATTAAAGCTTTTAGCTTTAGGAAGTCTATGTTTTAATAAAAAAAGTCATTTTTTTGTATTAAATATTAAAAACAAAATATTTTTAAGATGTTTCGAAATTTGATATATTTGAATGAGAAACAATGAAAAATTAGCATATTTTGATAGAAAAAGCAGAATATATTAAAATAAGTGATTTTTTGTTTTCTATTATTAAAAAACATATATTCTGCAATAAGGAACTGAAAATAACTTTTCCTACTTCGTCTAACAAATAAACAGTCATGTAAAAATAAATAGAGACGCCTAAATTTTTATACATGAAGCTGCAAGAATTATATACAAGGTGCCCCAGATATAGTATTAATTCCTTCGGCTGGTGATTCTTCTTGATAAGGCGAGTATAAAACTTTATGGAGTTTCCTCCGACATTGTAAAACTTTCAAGATACAGGGTGTTTTAAGGTTTTGGTACGTGTTAAGTATAATTGATAAACAGAGTCCGCCAAATAACTTTATTTTTTTTTTGAAAATTCTATAAAATAAACTACTGGACATTTTCTCAAATTTCTTTTTTTATTTGAAAGTACAATCCTTCCGGTTAATAATGAAAAATAATTTCATTCAAATGGCTACCTCGGCTGGCCATGCAGTAGCCTACACTATCGGTCCAATTTTTAAGCACATTATCGATTGTGTGCAGCTGTATTTCACCAATGGCTTCACGAATATTGTCCCTTTAAAGCGTCAATTGTCTCTGGCTTGTCGGCGTAACACTTATCTTTGAGGGTAGCCCACAAATAATAGTCCAATGGTGTCAAATCGCAGCTCCGAGGTGGCCAAACGACATCAGCTCTGCGGCTGATAATGCGATCTTCAAAAACAGGGTGCAAAACATCGAGTGTAGCTTCGGCTGTGTGGCACGTAGCGCCGTCCTGTTGAAACCAAATATTGCCAATTGATCTAGAATCTTAACTACTCACCATAAAATAAAAAATAATATTTCCTATTTTAGAAAAAATATCAACTTTTCCATCAATATATCAACGACTTTCGTGTCATGTGCTGCAGCGGAGCTAAAATTTTCAGATTATCAAACGAAATATCAACAAATTTTGTATCTTTTCTTTTAGCGGAGCTGTTATCATCCAAAGTTAGAATTTTTAAAAAACTGTTGACTAAGTGTATTTTAACATAAAAAACAGAGATTTTAAATTTTGACGATAACAGCTTTTCTAAAACAAAAGATACAAAATTTGTTGATATTTCGTTTGATAATCTGAACATTTTAGCTCCGCTGCAGCACATGACACGAAAGTGTTTGATATATTGATGGAAAAGTTGATATTTTTTCTAAAATACAAAATATTACTGTTTATTTTATGGTGAGTAGTTAAGATTCTAGATCAATAATACTAAACACGTACCAAAACCGTAAAACACCCTGTATCTTGAAAGTTTTACAATGTGGGAGGAAACTCCATAAAGTTTTATACACGCCTTATCAGGAAGAATCAACACGCTAGGGAGTTAATGCTATATCTGTTGCACCTTGTATGTAATTCATGCAGCTTTATATATAAAAATACAGGTGTCCCTATTTATTTTCACATGACTGTATATCTTTTTTGTTTTAAAAAATTATTAAAATTAAAAAGTTGCATACAAAATCAAGAAAAAATTAATATAGGTCCTAGGGAGGTACCCCTAGAGTTTAATCGATTTCGACCATTTTTAGTACACACCTGTTACTCTATTTCCCTATAGTTTTGACGAATTTTTGTTAAAATCGGACAACCTTTGTATGCACCTCCCATACAAAACCAAGTAAAATATTAATATAGGTCCAAAGGAGGTACCCGTAACTCTATGCGACTACCCTTCTGACGAATTTTTGTTAAGATCAGTCGACTTTAGTATGTAACTCCCATACAAAATCAAGTAAAATATTAATAAAGGTCCAAAGGAGGTACTCCAAGGGTCTAACCGATTTCGACCACTTTTAAAATTTTTTTAATTGGCTTAAGCTTATTAAGCACACAAAACTGCATTATCATAGGAGGACTCCTTCTAGTTTTGTCCATCGCTTATATGGAGACAGTTCACTGTGCGACGCTTCATTTATTTTAAGAAATTAATGACAGAACTTTATTTAATTTTAAGATAAATTGATCTTTTCATTCTTATCTTTAATTAGCCCTGAGTTTTATGCCGACTCTGAACGGCTTATATTTTCTAAGAAGCTTAACATGGCAGGTACTATAAAAAACGAATTGGTCATTTCAGCCCTTAAGAGGACTTTGACCGAGTTTCTATTGGTCACTTGTGATGTGCGTGTTACTAAATTTAAATTTAAAGTAGAATAAAATATTTATTTTTAGACACACGAAAATCATTTGTGATATTATTTGATTATTTGTGTTATTATTTGTGATATTATTTCAAAAGAATAATTTTATGATTTTAATAGACTTGCATGAACTAATTTTTTTTTTTAAGTTCATACCATATTGGGGGCTTGAACTCCAAAAACCCTCCTTGGCTCTCGGCATGGTGTGTGCCCTCTCTAAAAAGAACAGAAATAGTTTTTAAGATATAAAAAGTTGGCAACAAATTGTCTCATCAAATAGCATATGGAAAAGTGATTTAGTGTTGCTTTATGTGACACAAAAAAACAGGAAAATAAAAACATAACGTAACTGCTTATTTTGTTGCTCATTTTCTTAGCAACATTTTGCTTTGTGAGTTTGTCCTTGGCACTGTAATACTGATATTTATAGCTGTCTCGGGTACTTGAGCTATTTTTTTAATATGCAATTTCTGGTTTTTTATTATTTGAAGTCTGCTTGAAGTGTATAAATTTTGCATGTATCCTAAAAATTGTTTTTGCATACTTTGTAACGAATGGAAGTCAAAAAATCAGTATCAAAACAGCAGTAAAACACATCTTTAGTACAGGTCGAACCATTTTTCTCTTTTTTTTTCTGCGACATAGTCTTCATTTGAGTATCTCGTTACAACCAGAATTTAAATTGAAATTCAAATTGGTTTCTTATAAGATATATTTATGTATATATTTAAAGGCCAACCAAAGAGATAGATCAGAACGTAGAAAAAGTCAAATATTTTATGGTTGTTCCCAGAAAAAAGTTTACAGTTAGCACTTATGCATAAAGTTCTCAATTCAATAATTGTTTTTCTGGTATTGCAAATATATAAAACGAAAATCTTTAAGAATATTTTACTTTCTTCCTGCATATTGTAAAGGGTGTTTTTTTAGAGGTATACAACTTCGAATTGAAATAAAACACAAGAAAATCGTTTTAATGTCCATCAATTTGGCTTTATTGGAAGGATAATTTTATGTAATTAATGTTTAAATATGATTTCGGGCATGTGGCCGCCACGGCTGGCTCGAATAAAGCCAATTCTACAGGTCCAATTTTCAACCACTTTTTCGAGCATATGGAGCCGTATGTTGGCTATAACGCCACGAATGTTGGCTTCCAAGTCCCCTAACGTTTCTGGTTTGTTAGCGTAGACGAGCGACTTCACATATCCCCAAAGAAAATAATCCAATGGTGTCAAATCACACGATCTTGGTGGCCAATTGACAGGTCCATTCCGCGAAATTATGCGCTCATCGAATGTTTCCTTCAATAAATCGATTGTGACGTGCGCTGTGTGGCATGTAGCGCCGTCTTATTGGAACCACAACTCATCCACATTCATGCCATCCAATTCGGGAACAAAATAGTCGGTTATCATGGCTCTATACCGGTCTCCATTAACGGTAACTGACTCTCCAGCATTATTTCGGAAGAAGTATGGCCCAATGACTCCACCAGCCCATAGAGCACACCAAACAGTCAGTTTTTGTGGATGTAATGGCGTCTCAAGGGTCTCATGTGGATTCTCTTCACTCCAAATGCGGCAATTTTGCTTGTTGACGTAGCCAATCAACCAAAAATGAGCCTCATCACTGAACAAAATTTTGCGATGAAAATCAGCATCGAGATCAATCTCATTTTCGGCCCATACACCAAAATCACGACGCATTGCATGGTCTTGTGGCTTTAACTCTTGCACAAGCTGGATCTTGTAAGGCCGCAAGCCAATATCTTTGCGCAAAATCTTCCATAAAGTTGATGGACAAAGCTCCAATTGCTGTGCACGGTGGCGAATCGATTCATTCGGGTCCTCTTCAACATTTTGCTCTACAACGGCAATTGTTTCTTTGGTGCGCACTGTTTGACGTCTCTGCGAATGCGTATTATCACATAGAGTAAACGTAGTGGTTAACCGAATTAATTGCTCTGATGGACGATTATGTCGACCATAAAATGGACGGAGCTTGCGGTAAACTTCGCAAAATGAACCATTATTTTCGAAATAAATTTGCACAATTTGCAAGCGTTGTTCTTTTGTCAACCTGTTCATGATGAAATGGCAAACCAAACTGAACATAAATGACATTAGAGTTGCCAGATTTGACCACAAAATGCCAGTTTTATCTCTATTCGAAAAACAAACCTCTAAAAAAAACACCCTTTATCTTAATTGTACACAATTATTTTCTTAATCCTGGATGGCCCTTTTTTGTCAATTCGCTGAAAAAAGATTTTATTTTTGTATTTAAGAGCATTTTTGTACAGTGATGTCTGTAAGAGTAGGGGAGAGTGGGGAGTTTTGAAGCACGCTTTGTTTTTTACTAAAATTATTGTATTATTTCTACAAACACAAATTTTTGCCTTAATAAAGTCATTATTTACTAATGGTGGTACAAAAAAAAAAACATTATAGTTGAAATCATAACATCATTGAAATCGTCAACATACTATGATTGCCTCAACTATTAGTTGCAACAAAAATGTAGTTCTGTCAATCATGATAAATGTGATTATTATTATAGAGACACACATGTTAGAATTTTGAATGTTTGACTAAACTATTCGTTGATTGTTGGCAAAAGAAGCAGAACATTACTAAAAATCGAAAGAATTTATTGTGTCTGAACAGTTTGCAGGAAAAACTTTCACTTTATTCAGACACAATAAGTTTTATCGATTCCTGGTTATGCGCCGTTTCGTTTGTCAACTGTTCAAGTATTGTATTTCGTTTTAAATCGCCTTATCTTAAAAACAGCACGCAGAAAAGTGACGTTTTCGACTTTAATTGTAGCAAACATGTTTATGTTTACCATAAATATTTTTCGCAACTCGAACCATATTTTGTTTATCACAAATATTGCTATTATTGTGACAATGCACTTAATGTAACATGCTTATGAATGACATTAGTCAGGCGAGCGGTAGTAGCGGCTGTGGCTTACTAGCAGTGTGCGTGTCTCGTAAGCGAAAAAGCCGCGGTTCAAACCCCAGCTCGGACAGAAAATTTTATCAAAAAGATTTTTCAATTGAATTAATATTTATGTTGAGCCCAGACAATGGCAAACCTCTGGAGATATCTTAATTAATAGCTGTGGAAATTGTAGTGCATAAAAATAAAAAAAAAATACAATTATTGTTTCAATAATATTCTGGATCCTAAAATAAATTCATAATATAGTTGTTGCAATCATTCTATTTTCGACCCAATAAGAGAATAATGATTGTTTCAATAATATTTTGGTTCCTACAAAAAAGTTCCTTTTCTAAATATGGTTGTTGCAATCATTTTATCATGATCAAAGAAAATATTATATGTTTAAGAACATGTTAGCAACAATCATAATCCGAATCATACTATGATCCTCTTAAAACATGGTTGTTGCAACTATGTTTTTTTTCTGCGTGCTCAAAAATATTTTTTTCACATTTTTTGGAATCGGTTCTCTAGAGCATCTTAAAATACACTTCCTGGTTGAAGGATTTGCATAAAATCCAAAAACATTGGCAGTTTTTGCCTATTCGCCCAAAAAACTGGTTTTTGGAGTTTTCAAAAATCGTGGGGAGTTGTAAAGCACGACTAAAAATCGCTGAAAATTTAATTTTTTGGTAAAAATTCTTTATTGGGATGGAGAAAATGATAAATCATTATGATTATTATGTATTATTAAGAAAATGGAAAAGTATTAAAATTTTGAAGTTTTCTCTAAGTTTTCTCATAGTTTCCTATATACATATTTGGTAGCGTCTTCTCATAGTTTCCTATATTTACATATTTGGTAGCGCTAACTAAAACTGATAAAGTAGCGAACGCCTTTTAATCGAGCGAACAAATTTTATGCTACATGAACACAACTGTTTGCTTAACTGTCAGATGCTGTTGCTGACGCTGTTAAATTAATAAACGCAGAAAAAACGCAGCAAATTTAAGTGAGAAACCTTTGCAATTGAATTAAATTTTCATAAAAATTAAATTGAATCTATCTTCTAACGTGTAGAGTAGCAACACATTCAGAGAAAAACATCGTGAACTAAGGTAGCGCTACGATTACAGTTCACAACAGTTGTCTGCGCTGAATGCGGCCAATCTCAACAATTCTCTGTGTTTCAGTTTTGCACTTCTGTTTGCGTCAAAATGTTCATGTTGAAGAATTCAGATCTTTGTCAAAACCAAAACAAAGACAATTTTTCCAACACGAACAAGTGGTGTTTGCAAAATTGTCTTTGTTTGTGTCGGTAATTAAGATCGATCACTACCCAGTAGTTCCAGTCTTGAAGAAATCTCAAAAATGTCCGATTTTTCTTGATCCTTGACGAAACATGCTGATTTGGCCATACATTTCATTGACGAAAATTTCATATAAATGTTATAATTCCGTGCAAGACGCAATGCACAAATGTCAGGATTTATCATGCACGAACCCAATATCGAAATATTGAGGAAGTTTCGCTAACGAAAAGTAGACAGGATTATAAAGAAAATTCGTCAAGGGATTAAAATCGAAACTTAAAATCGAAAAATAAAATTCGTGAAGGAATGTTATACCGAAACGTTGAAGAAGTGAAAACGCTGTATTGTTGCAGTTTAGCCTCTGAACAATTCGGCGAATTATAACAATCATTAATATCTTCAAGTTGTTGCAACAGAGTGGAAAAAGTTAGGCGTTGACAACCGCTGCTTTGCATTATATTTTTTATGAATTTTTTTTTTTATGTTCAGCAGCTCATGCAGAATCTTCCTTCAAGAAATCATCACGAAAAGTTCGTCAATGATGCCGCGAACTACTGGGTAGTGTCGTGTGGCGTAAAAAACAAATGCTGTTCTGGTTGCTGTGCAGCGTATTGAACTGGTTTTTGGCCAAATGTAGCAAATTTCAGCGTCAATTAGAAAATATTTTGCGCTGAAATAGTGTCAGTTGCAAATATTTCAATGAATAGCAATGCAAAGGCAAAGTTTTGTTATAAAAAATACGAGACTTTTAATGAAGAAACAAAAAAATTTACTTGTCCCGTTGAAACTTGCAGAAAAGAACTAGCTAGCTAAGTAAGTGCAAAGTGTATTTCGAATTTAGTTGAAACGCATTTTTCTGTTCAACGAATTTAGTTGAAACGCATCTCGATAATGTAAAGAAAAAAGCCGCAGTTATTAAATTAAACACAATCTTAAACAGAGCAGATGTTATGTTGTATGTTGTATAGGATTAGTATAAAAAAACTTTGCCGCTTCGTCTTTTTGGCGATAAAGAATTTTTTAAAGAAATAATAAAGCCCTATGAAGAAAAGTTTGACACTACAATGAACTCAAAAAATATATTGGCTATGCTTGGCGATTCCAGCCAACAGATAAAAAGAGCAATAGCGGAAATTACAAAAAACAAAATGATTTCTTTAAAAATTGACGTTGCCAGTCGGCAAGACAAGCATATTCTGAGAGTCAACATACAGTACATAAAAGATTGGAAATTTAACATAAACACCATAGTTATGGGACCCATTTTTTTTTTTATTTCATTATTTAATAAAAATAAATATACAGTATAGTCATATCCCACTTTGCTGCTAAATCTCCGTGCTCCCCACTGGTATGAAAGGTACTTGCATAAAAATAGTAAAACTGAAAAAACCAAAACACACTTTATATAAACTGGATTAGTTCCAATTTATGAATTTTCATACTGGCATTGAAACTACCCGAAAATTACAACATAGTTAGTTCTATCCTCATGTAAAATTGGTCGCTGAATCAAAGTTCGTACTCAGATTTGAAATCAACTTAAGTTTGCGGTTGCCAGGAGCAAATCAACGCGAATAAAATTAATTTTTTCACTCAATTTTTTCGATGTCGGTGTTGCTTCAAGCGCTATATCTGGGGTTGTTCTATTTCAGTTTAGTTTTTTTTACCTGTTGGATAGATAATTTTTTGTTCTTTAATTGAAGAGTAAATTTTTTTACGATTTAAAATAATTGTCTAAAAATTCAACGAAAACGGTTTTTTATGCCAGTGATCAAGGAAAATGACATTTAGGTGTGTTTTTGCACCTTTATAAATTATTTACGCCCTTGACCCTTACAAAGAATTAATAAAGTAATTTTTTTACACACATAAAATGCGCGCTGAACAAAAATTTATATAAAACCTATAAAAAATCGCTCCATTCTTTTAAGAATTTAGTATTTTGTAAAAATGTATGCCGCGTTCATTTGGGCTGTCAAAAAAGTTAATTAAATTTTTATACATTTATTTAAAATCATAAAAAAATACATTTTACAATATAATTAAAAAACAACTAATCATCTATCTACTAGGCTCAAAACGAACTTAATCGAAATAGCACAACCCCAGATATAGCGATTTAAATACATATGCATATTAAGGGTGACCTTATTTTTAAAATACTTTTCTTAAGATGGATGGCTAAAAAATCGTTTCTTTTGATGTAAAAACAATAAAAATATTAAATTGTAAGTAAACGGAAATTATTAACCCGACCATCAAAGCGATTTAAATTTGAAATTGAAAAACATATGAACATTTTTTTGACTTTTTACATATTACTCGATTGTTTGCACATAAAATCTTATTTTGTGCCTAAAACTGGTATGCACTTCGTTTGCCATTTAATTTTTCCTAAAAATGAGCTGTAAAACATAACAATCGGATAAAAATTGCTAGAGTTGTGATATTTCAGTTTTTGAAAAAATGCCCGTTTTTTCTTGTTGTAGTAAAAAAACTCTTAAAAATTCAATTTTGAAAAAATTCCAATGAAATTCTGTTGAAATGTTTTCTGAAAAAAAGATTTAACTCAAATACAAAAAATTATGTGATTACGTTGAATAACTTGGTCGTTATGAAATTTTTTACTAGAAGTGTAACATTTTGTAAATTTCGAGTTTAATTTTAAAAATCGATTACATCCATAATACCATAACTTTTAACATATTTTATTTAAGTCGAAAAATATGACAAAAAATGCTTAAGTAAAAAACAGTTAAAATTAAATGGCAGAAGAAATAAATTGAAATATTTCATATTTGAAGGTGAATGTCTGATTCATATAAATACGAAAATACCCAATGTGAGAGTTAAAAAAATTTACAAAAACCAAATACATTTATGCAGAACTAGAGAATTTGCAACTTGGCCGCATGAGTATAGGCTTATCCATTAGACCATCGCATTTGTTATCCATTTTCGCCTACTTTTCTTCATAAGGAATAAACGTGTTTTCGTGTGTTTAGAAGAAATTTTCTTGAATTTAGTAAGAATTTGCTATTTGAGCTTATAAGAACTTAGCAAATATTTGCATGAGTTTAGCAAAAATTTGATATTTGAGCTTATAATATCTTAGCAAATATTTACTTCAATTAAGTAGGAATTTGCTTTTGCAGTTTATATTGACTTAGCAAAATTTTGCTTGAAAATAATCAGAATTTTGTTTTTTCCTAAATACATGAGGAATAATTTTAATTTTGCAATCTTTTTCTAAAATGAAACTGTGATTGAGCTGATTTGATTTTAAGCAAAACATTTTCTTGATTCAAGCAAAATAATTATCGCCGTATAACTCTCCTTTAACATGTGTGATTGAAGTTTAGGATTTTGGGTCATTTATGATACAAAATTTTCTTTTGTAGGCCACTTGAATTACATAATTCCAAAGGCATATATTTCACTTATATTTAAAGATTTAATTAATAAAAACATATTGAAGATTTACGTCGATGATATTATTGTATAAAGTGCAACCGCAGAAGAAGGACTTGAACGTCTACAAAATGTTTTAAATGAGCCTTTTTGAAAAATCAAATTGAATTTTTAGGCCACATAGTTGCAAATGGTATTGTGCGACCAGGAAAAGAAAAGTGCCGTGCGGTTAAATGGTTCCTTATACCTACAAATATAAAAGTGGTGCAATCATTTCTCGGTCTAATGGGTTATTTCCGTAAAGTTTTAGGAAATTATGCTCATATTGCAAGGCCTTTAACCGAGCTGTTAAGAAAAGATAGCGAGCTTACAATAGAAGAAAACGACATGCGAGCGATCAGCTGTTAAAAGAGTTTCTTAGTAATGGACCAGTTCTTTAATTATATAATAGAAATACAGCAACCGAGCTAAACACAGACGTGTCAAAGTACGGATAGAGATGGTGCTTATGCAACAGGTTGGAGAAAAATTTCACCCTGTACATTTTTGCAGTAAAAAATCATCAGCAACATCAAAATCATAACATCTTAGAAGTTAAAGCAGCTTTTCTTGCCAAGCAAAAATTCAGACACTATCTGTTGAGCCTCAAGTTTCGCTTGGTAACAGATTGTGCAGCTTTCAAGCAGATGGTATCAAAAAAAGAAGTACCACGAGAAGTAGACCAATGAATATTCTACATGCAAGACTATGATTTTGAAGTTATTCATAGAAGCGGCAGTGCAAATTTTTTGAGTAGGTATCCAAAAGTGATGTTCATAACGACGGACCTAACAGCAAGATTTAGAAAAGCACGGAGCAACGACGAATAGGTAACAGCGGGCAACAAAATTAAAGGTGGGTTAGACAAAAGCTAATGTTATGTATACAAAAGCGTTGATGGTAATGACGTGATGATTGTGCCAAAGTTGATGGAAGCGGCAATAATACGAACAGTACATGAAAGTCGACATTTTGCATTACAGAAAACTATGCGCAATATTCACCAAAAAAATATTTAGGATAAAATTACGAATAAAATCTTTGTAGAAATACTAACATAGGCTATTCGTAGAATGTACAAATGTTTTGTACATAGTACAAATGTTTGTAGTGTTGGCCGTATAAAAAAATGTTTGAATTCGTAACTTTGTACATTCTACAAACGCTAATCTATAATGTATAAATTTGTGAACTGAACGAACATTGTTTGATAATATACAAAGCGGTGGCAGCAGCGTTCGTATATTTGTTCGTATCTTTGTAGATGAAACGAATGCGTTTGTAAAATATAAAACTGTACGATGATTAGAGAAAAATGCAAAAGTGCAAGGATAGAAAAACGGAAAGTGCAGGAAATGCTGTTAAAGAGTTTACCCTAAAGTTGGATGATCTCTTTGATATTGCCCACCAAGATGCCCTGACGATGATGACTTCAGAAGAAGACAAGGAGCTTCTGTTGAAACAAAGACAGAAAGGAAGACCAGGTTCCATGCTCGGAGTTGACCTGAAGTTGGCTCAAGCTGAAGTAAGACTACTACAGAAACAACGGAAGGTCTTGGACAAACAACTTGAAGTGGGAAATTTTGTTAGGAATTTAAAAAAAAAATATTTTCCTTGTAGCGAAGGACCTGAAGGACCATCTGCCCCAAGAGAATCAAGCGTGGCTTCAAAGAGGTCCATGAAATTCAAAGAGGTCCAAACCATGAAATTGTCATTGTTGCTGGACCGCTGTAAGGTGTCCGATAGGAATGCTACTCGTATCATTTTGGCTACAGTAAAAGCTCTCGGAGAGGATCCCAAAGAATATAAAATTTCCAGAAGCGTTATCCGTGAACAGCGGAGAATAAACCGTGAAAAATACACGGAACAAATTCAAGATGGACTTAAGGTACCCCAAAACGAGGCTGTTTGCGTGCACTGGGATGGAAAACTACTACCAGGTATCCTCAAAACAGAGCAGAAAGAACGGGTTGCTGTTCTGGTATCACATGGGACTAAAGAAAAACGTTCCTGGGCGAAACTGACAGTAGCTCAGAGGAGGAAAAATCCCTAGCAGCGTATGAATGTCTAGAGGAATGGGGTCTCACCAGCTCGGTCGTGGCTATGTGCTTCGATATAACAGCATCAAATACTGGGAGACTCATTAGAGCGTGCAATCTCCTGGAGCAGATGTTAGGTCGAGAGCTCCTGTACCTAGCGTGCCGACACGACGTTTTAGAAGTATTGTTGAGAGGGGTTTTTGACTGCAAGTTTGGAAGCACATCGTGACCTCAATCAGACATATTCAAGAGATTTCAAAAAGAATGGTCTGCGATTGATAAATCCAAGTTCGATGTAGGCGAAAATGTTTTCAAACTACTGCCCAAAGAAGAAGTAGAGAATATCAAAGATGAAATTTAAAGAAAACTAATGGAATGCCAGCCAAGAGACGACTACAAAGAGCTGTTACAGTTGGCATTGATAAATCTTGGCAATCTTGACGGAAAAGATGTGCGCTACAGGTCTCCAGGTCCAGTACACCATGCCCGTTGGATGGCAAAAGCTATTTACTGTCTGAATATATAACTCTTCCGTGACCAGTTTAAGCTGACTTCCCAAGAACAAGAGGCCCTAGAAGCACTTTGTGTTTTCATCGTTCGAGTCTACTGTAAAGCCAGGTTTAACGCCCCCAGAGCGTGTTTAGCACCAAAACAAGACCTAGACCTCATTGAAAATCTATTGAAATACGAAAGCATTGACAAAAAAATATCAGAAAAAGGAATTAACAAAATGATAAATCACCTGTGGTATCTTAGTCCTGAACTTGTTGCCCTGGCATTGTTTGACTCGACAGTGCAAAACACCGAAAAGAGCCAAATGGCGACAAAAATCTTAACAAATCAAGCAGAAGAAAATGAGAAGTACTCCAGAAATATGCGACCCAAACTAAAAAAAGAGCAACTGAAAAAATTCCTAGAAAAAGGTCTCCCAACCCTAATTACAAGTGAGACTTACCTGTTGTTCAAGAGATTAAACATTAACACCGAATTTCTGGAAAAAGATCCTGCAACTTGGCCGCAGAACATCAACTACCTGGAGTGGCAAAGGATGGTAAACAACTTGAAAGTTGTGAACGACATGGCAGAGCGAGGAGTCAAACTCATTACAGATTACAACCAATTACTTACAAAGGACGAGCAACAAAAACAATACGTTCTCCAAGTAGTCAGCAGATGCCAGCAGATCTCCAAAACAACATTATGTCAGTCCCTTGAATAAATTTAAATAAGAATAAAATGGAAAAGACATTTATCATACTTGATTTTTTAAATACATAATTCTTTTCATTCCAAAAATTGATAATATAGGAAGGAAAATGGGTTTTTTCACAATAGGTTCCATCTTCGCTCTAAGGGGTTCCTAGTCACGTTTTTAAGAACATTGGCTTCATTATCTCGAATTCAGTACTACTTATGTATTTTTTATTGCATATAAAATATTATAAACAGTATCGCCTTCAATTTGATGTATGATACGGGCAAATATATTAACCCTCATCGGTCCCTCGAGAAATACATCTGATCGGTCCCATTGTATGCGCGCGCAACACATATATTTTTAATTGTAAAAAGCTAAAAAAAATTAGCAACCATTTATATTTTGTGATTTTTAATGTTTATTACATTGTTTACTATCATATTAATACATTTGAACTTCATAAAGGTAGATTTGGAATGAAATTAATTAGAATACAGGGTTGCCCATATTCGACGGACCCATGTTTTTTTTAAAAAAATCAAAGAAAAAAATAAAAATTTGGCGGTTGGCAATCTTAATCATTTAATTTGTTCCAAGTAGATTTGTTTACATCAATTTTTGAATATGATATCTCTCAAATGGCCGCCTCTGGCGTTGATGGCGTATTGTGCCCTTTTTGCAGCATTTTCCATCGTTTTCGCCAACATTTCGGCCGGAATAGCGGCTATTTCTTCACGAATGTTGTCCTTGAGCTCTTCTACGGTCCTTGGCTTGTTAACGTAAACCTTTGACTTCAAATATCCCCACAAGAAGAAGTCAGGCGGCGTCAAATCGGGCGAACGCGGTGGCCAGTCCAAATCACCACTTTTCGACATCAAACGGCCCGGAAACAAATTCTTCAGAAAATCGATTGTTGGGCGACTTGTGTGCGGTGGAGCGCCGTCTTGTTGAAACCAGAACTGCCTCATACGCTTTCGACGAATAATTGGCATCACAAAATTGGTCATCATGTCGCGATAACGCTCCTGGTTGATGGTAACAGCATGGCCATTTTCATTTTGGAAGAAAAACGGCCCAATGACCGTTTTCGCACTAACGCCGCACCAAACTGTGACTTTTTCGTCATGAAGAGGCACTTCTTGAATCTCCTGAGGATTTTCAGTGGCGTAAATACGGCAATTTTGCTTATTTGCGGTCCCATTCAATGTGCACTTCTCACATTTTTTAATCTTTTAAAAGCACGTTGAGTTTTCACAATTGACTTCTTCTGTTGAATGTAAATTTCAACTATTTCAGAGCGCTCGCGTGGCGTGTATTGTTCCATGGTAAAAATCTGCTTGGACTGACGCTTCAAAAGCGGTATGTCATTAAGCGATCTGACATCTCTGTCAAAAGTTATGGCGTTGCCAGATGGGTCCGTCGAATATGGGCAACCCTGTATTACATATATTAGAAAAAAAACTGAGTTTTTAACTTTTCTCAAATATTTGTACATTTTTCGCATAAAATGAAATTATGTTCAGCACAAATGAACATTCTTCACTTTTTACAGCGTATAGCAAAAAGATTTTTGTTATTTTTATATGTGTAGATGTAGCATCGGCCTCGTTTTGATGTACTTGGTAAATGGCGGATCTCCCGAATTCTTTGAATAACACTGATTACTTGATTACTGATTACTTGTCATCATTACTTTGAGGTTGGTTTTTACGTTTAGTGATCTGTTTTTCAACGAGACTCAATCCAAGCTCTTCGATAAAAAGACGACGACGAATATTATAGTTCGTTTTAGAATTTTTCCAATTCGGGAACAATGCAATGAACATCACGAATACATTCAAAGCACTAACATCAAGCATGTTACAAAATACTGCCAGTGGCCACCGATTGACTTTTCGTTTGCATGTGTACGTAACCACCATTTGATACATAGTATCAACTCCACTCTTGGTTTTGTTGTAGTCTTCAATGATGTTCGGTTTCTTCTTTTCACTATTCTCATTTATGCTGACAACATTGTGGTATGTACTGAGCAATGTCACAAATCGGTACCGGCGAGGAACATATGACAACATAACTGCTAGTAACTTATGTTCATATACAACTTCTGTTTGATAAATTGGCTTTTGACACATGTCGAGTAGAACTGAAGGAATTCAGTCCTATTTTTTCTTATTGTTCCCAAAATAGTCATGCGATTCTTATGTAAATCTTCTGCCAATTCATACGAAGTGAAAAAATTGTCACACGGTACATATCTGTCAGAAAGTCCTTCCACCTAATCCGAAACAATACGCCGTTCGAGATTACGTTCAGGAGTGGCATTACGATTCCGACCAACATAAATTTGTGTGTTACATGCATACCAGCTTTTTGAGTCGCATAGCACTCAAATTTTTATGCCATATTTCGCCGACTTGGATGGAATATACTGACGAAACGGACATCGCCCACGATACGGAACTAACTGTTCATCTACGGTAATGTTTTTTCCTGGTGTGTATACAACTTTTAAATTATGATTCCATTTATCGTATACATTTCGAATCGGTGCCAATTTGTCACGTACAGAAGTACTTGTAGATGCAGTGCTGGCCATACGTTGTTCGTGGTCATCAAATCGAATGCAACCATGGATACGCTTGAACATTTTCAAAGACATTGTTGCTCTAAATATTGGCCGACCAGTTTCGTCATTCCACAGTTTAGTGACACATTCACCGTATGACCGATACACACCAGAAAGCAGCAACAATCCAAAGTATGCGTGCAGAGTGTCCAAATCAATATTTTCCCAATCGTCTTTGTACTTTCGCACACCATATAAATTCGTCATGTTCAAAATAATATTCTCAACCGGTTCAAGGAATATATGAAATGCAGACGAAACATCAACTATAGCAGCAGCTGCTAATGCTTTTGGACCTGAATTATAACAAAAATGAAACATATAATGAACATGAACCCATAACAAAGAGGGTAGGTATTTACCTGAAGTGAAATTTTCTGCACGTCCAAATGAATTTCTTCGATTTATTTCAAATGGTTGCGATGAATATTCAATTTTCTTATTTTTTTGAAAAATATTTATTTTCAGGATTTGCTGCATTTTGTTCTGCTAAATTTTGCTCATGTGGCTCAATGTCGTCTTCATCCGAATGCATGCTAACTTCACTTTCATCATTCTCTTCGTCTGATAATGCAAAATCATCGTCACTATTGCACGGAGATTCGCCCGCTTCGCTTTCCAAATCAAAATCCATTTCTAGTTCATCTCGCTGCCTTCTTTCACGTAAAACTGTATCCATTTTTTATCAAATACTTCGAAACACAACCAAAATTCAAATAAATGCGCAAACAAACTTCACTTATGTGTGTTCCAGAACAAACTGAATTTCATAAAACGAAAAAATAAGAGCGTGCTATAAATCCACACATAAAAATAAGCGGCAATTCCAGGTACCCGCTTATGTGTATGCGCGCACATGCACAGGGACCGATTCGTAACTATAACTGCACAGGCAAATACAGTAATGGTACAAATTCAAAAACGGGTTTTTTTGGTTGTTCAGGCAAAATAATTCTACTTTGCAAAATACAAGGTCATTCCGCTGAAGCTTTTTTATTTTATTCAAGGTTAAAGATCAAAATTGTATGCGTGCGCAGACAGGGGACCGATGAGGGTTAAACGGTTCTAGAGATATGGGTCTGCAAAGTCGCCAAACTACCAAAAAATCGAGATTTTCAAAACTTTGAGGCCCCAATGGCACGTTTTAACATCTTTAAATCGTGCTCAAACTTTGGCAATCCTAAAATCTGGCAGAAAGAAATATTTTAGGGGGGTAAGTACATTTTTTCAATGATTGATAGCTTCATAAAATTTGTGTGGTTGTTTCCAACGCGCTTGACGTCAGCAGAGGAGATTATTTGTAAGTGACAGAGTGGTCAAACGTTTTCGGACAGCCAAATAGAATGATAAGCGACAGAGGAGCGGCGCAAGGTGGGGCATTGACCCATGAAAGATGGTATCAAATCAATTAGGATGGAAACTTTTGACATTTTTTTATTAGTTACAATGGGTCCAAATAAGAAAAAAAAACCAATTAGTTGATATCCTTTAGTGGATTTTTATTTTTTGTAATTAAAAACAACTTTTTCAGACCTACAAATATGAGAAATTTTCTTTTGAATTTTTTTGTTTTAATATCTTTCACTATTTTTGATCGGAACCATGGAGGTTATAAATATCGAAGCATCATTTGCATTCGGACCGTGAAAAGCTTGCTAGAAGATGCTGTTGCCTGAACTTCCGTCGAAACTCCACTTCGAAAATAAACAAAAATTAGATAATTCATTATCCTCCTGGCTTTTGCAATATAAGTAAGCGCTGGATTGTTAAATTTAGCAAAGCTTGCAAGTTTACTTCGCAAAAAGTTTCAGAAATTGTTATAAATTCTCGGGAAGGATAACAATCCTTTTTGCGCTCTGCACAACGCTATTCCTGGGAAACTTTTCGGGTGCAGCTCCTCTAATAATGTTGTACTAATGTCGCGATAATTTTGCTTCTAGAAGCACAGCTAGAGCATCTTCTTTAATAATTTAAGTAGGATTTTTATATTTTGCATACGATTTCCAATATTTAATTGCCCTTTCAGGTGAAGTTGTCCATTCATGTAACAATTTTGATGCTTCAATGGGAGCATCAAAATGGGAGCATTGCGTTACCTTCAGCACGCAAACTCATTTTTGTGGCATACGCTAAAGCTGATAATGGAGTTGAATCTCCTAACTCTTTACATTTCGTTATTTTAGCTCTCTCGCATCTTAAATGCGGAAATAAAATGATTAATTAATTCACCAAAATCATTCATATATCCCTCCGCAGAACGAATTCGACGCATCATTTCGTCTCTCAAATATTTAAATTTATCGCTGAATTGGGGGTGCTCAGATCTTTCATTATATCAAATAAGTTTTGACGAAATATAAACAACGTGTTTAAAGCAGTTCTTAAAAAAGACTGAATTTTATGTTTATATAAATCGAACTGCACTCAAATACCCGAATACCCATTTAACACAATTAAACTTCACTAGTATACGACAAAACAAACTATTGTCAAATAAAACACAAACATATGCAACAATGACATTTCGGCAAGGTTCAAATGGTTTCACATTAAATACAAATATTACACGCTACATTGAAAATATTTATTTTTTTTGTAAGTTTATTCGTCTTTTATTTTTTTAACATTAAAAAGAATATGTTTTTCATATTGTAAGAGAATAGATCAATATCAATTAGGACAGAATATTCAAAAGTAGTAATATTACATGGGTTTCATTTAAACAGTGAATACATTACAAAAATAATTAATTTTTTAAGTCAGTTGTACAGCCTATACCGCACACCAACATCGACAGCTTAAGAAGAACAACAAAACAAAAAGAAATAAAAACAAAAACATTGCATGCGTTACATTGTTGGTAGGTGCCTGCACTTGCTTGTTTTGATTATAGCGACTGGAGTTCTCTTACAAAAAGCTTAGTAAATTCCGAAGAGGCAAACATGGCACAACCAAATCTTAAATACTTATTATGGACAGTCTATATTTAAAGAAAATCACAATTAGATGAAAATGGTGCACAAAATAAAACACTTTAACACCACTTGAATAACAAAAAACCAAATTTTTTAATAAAAAAAAAAAATTTTATTTACTCAATAAAATTTGTATGCGTAAGAACCACAATTACCCAAAGTTGAAGGATCCATTAAAAAAAACTTTCCACAAATATCTTTTTTTTAATAATATTATATATATATTTATATTTGTGGCGACCGTAGCCTAGTGGGTAGAGTGCGTGGCCCCTAAGCTAAAAGAACCGCGGTAGCCCGGGTTCAATTCCAGCTCAGACAGAAAGTTTTTTCAATTGAATTAATTTTTCTGTTCGGTCGTCACCTCTCTGCAGACAATGGCAAACCTCAGAGAGTAAAAATTGCCATGTAAAGCTTCTTGAGAACATAAGCCGTTCGGAGTCGGCATAAAACACGTAGATCCAGTTCTCGGTCATTTGTGATCAAACATTTAATAACACGCACAACACAATTGATCAATAGAAGCTAGGTCAAAGTCCTTCCAAGGGCTAAAATGGCCAGGTTATTATTTATTATTATATTTTAAAAAACTTAAAAATTTACAGATTTTCACTGCGCGCGAACGAAAGCAAAAAATGTTGATTTTAAACAGCGATAACTTTTCAACCAGTAATGTCAGGTGAATAGTTTTTTTGTTAGTGACGCAGAATTTTATTATCTTTAAACTGGTATCAAATGTTAGTACCTCAAACGATTTTTTTTAATTACAGCCATAAAAGCCCATAAAATACCCCATTGTGTGGCGTTGACGTCACATTTGTTTACGGAATTTTGCAGCGGGGCAGGTACAAGGCTCATTTATAAGGTTGTGGCGCTTGAGAGAGAGCTCAGTCGAACTGTCAGAATAGATGAAAAGAAATGAAGAAAATTAATGCTTAGAACAAAGAAAAGCACAGTGACAGTTCGAGCAAAGGCGGGAAAAAGAGTGCATTTCTCTCAAGTGCCACAACCTTATAAATGACCATGCAGGTATAGTGCATGTACTTACAGCGATGGGAGGCAACGGCCAGATTGAAAGAGAAAACTGTGTTATTCTGTCGGTTTTGGCTAAGCTATCAGCGGAAGATACATCAAAATGATATAAGTATGTGAGTCACGTAAAGAAAGCGACTAACTCAAGTGTGCAAAGCTCAACAAAGCAAGCTCCTGATGCTTGGTACGAATATGAAGATAGATGTGTGCAGTGAGGTGCTCGATTGTCTACAGGAGGAGTAGGCTAGATTAGGTTGAGACGGCAGCCGCTGTACGTGCTCAAACCATACACACGTACCATGGCTCACTTAGACCAATAAGGTCCATTTTGTTACCGCTGCACACTTGGCTTTTAGTCAGAATGGAACCACATAAAGCTTGTAAGACGTTTGACGCTTGTCTTTGACAGGTCGTCAAGCTCAGAGAAGAAGAGTGACCAAAGATATTTATGCCTTCTTCTAGCGAGCGCGGGACAGGAACATAGAAAGCGAGAGATAGTTTCTTCCTCCTTCTCGTCCCTGCAGCTTCTGCAAAAGTCATTTGTGATGACTCCCAGGCTGGATGCATGTCTGCCCATCAAGCAGTGCCATATGGTAACGGCTACTAGCGTCGCTGCCTCTGGTCTTCCCAACGAGAGAAAGGCTCTCGATCGCTTTGGGTTTAAAGTCGTCCAGATAAGCCTTGTTGTTCTGCATGTTGAGAGTTCAGCCCATCTTGAGTTGGCTTTGGATGTGGTGTACTCATTAAGCAGAATTTTGACAGTTGCCATCGGGATGCTTGGTGAGTTCCGAACCAATGAAGTCACCGATGTACCTTTCCTAGCAAGTTCGTCTGCTTTTTCATTTCCACGTATGCCCTTATGCCCAGGTACCCATATTAAACTTATGTCAAAAAACTGTGACATTTCGCGTAATGCAGCACGTTATTCTTTGGCTACTTAAGAGTTGATGGATATTTGCTCCATCGATTTGATCGCTGCTTGGCTGTCCGAGAAAATATATATTTCTCGTTTAGAGATAACATTCTCTGAGGGCCATGTTGCAACTTCCTTAATCGCCATATCATTTCGGCTTACATTTCGCATACAGAAGGAGTATGAGCAATCTATTGATATAAAGCGTCAAATTATACGTGTAACAGCTAAACAACAAATTCAGAATGTGCAAGATACTTACAAAGTTAACTTCGACAAAAACGTAAAGCCGATCAGTAGCTCGCTCCTGTAACACGTAGCGATCGTAGTTACCGACTCATATTACTGATTTGACGTCACTCTGATGTCACTCTCACCTGCAATGTTTCTGTACGTATCTGAATCGATTTCTGTTCGATTCGTTCGTTCCAAATCGATAGCTATCACATGTTCTGATTTTATTTCAATGGAACCTTTTAAAAAAGTGTTTCTGTACGTAAAGTGAATCTATAACAATGTGTCACTTTTCTCACTGGCTTTGCGGCACGTGAGAATTCTACCTATTTATCAAATTTCAATAATGTTGTGCATTATTAAGTTATAAGTACTCGAAATATAAAGGGTGATTTTTTTGAGGTTATGATTTTCATGCATTAGTATTTGACAGATCACGTGGGATTTTAGACATGGTGTCAAAGAGAAAGATGCTCAGTATGCTTTGACATTTAATCATGAATAGACTTACTAACGAACAACGCTTGCAAATCATTGAATTTTATTACCAAAATCAGTGTTCGGTTCGAAATGTGTTTCGCGCTTTACGTCCGATTTATGGTCTACATAATCGACCAAGTGAGCAAACAATTAATGCGATTGTGACCAAGTTTCGCACTCAGTTTACTTTATTGGACATTAAACCAACCACACGAATGCGTACAGTGCGTACAGAAGAGAATATTGCGTCTGTTTCTGAGAGTGTTGCTGAAGACCGTGAAATGTCGATTCGTCGCCGTTCGCAGCAATTGGGTTTGTGTTATTCGACCACATGGAAGGTTTTACGCAAAGATCTTGGTGTAAAACCGTATAAAATACAGCTCGTGCAAGAACTGAAGCCGAACGATCTGCCACAACGTCGAATTTTCAGTGAATGGGCCCTAAAAAAGTTGGCAGAAAATCCGCTTTTTTATCGACAAATTTTGTTCAGCGATGAGGCTCATTTCTGGTTGAATGGCTACGTAAATAAGCAAAATTGCCGCATTTGGAGTGAAGAGCAACCAGAAGCCGTTCAAGAACTGGCCATGCATCCCGAAAAATGCCCTGCCTGGTGTGGTTTGTACGCTGGTGGAATCATTGGACCGTATTTTTTCAAAGATGCTGTTGGACGCAACGTTACGGTGAATGGCGATCGCTATCGTTCGATGCTAACAAACTTTTTGTTGCCAAAAATGGAAGAACTGAACTTGGTTGACATGTGGTTTCAACAAGATGGCGCTACATGCCACACAGCTCGCGATTCTATGGCCATTTTGAGGGAAAACTTCAGAGAACAATTAATCTCAAGAAATGGACCGGTAAGTTGGCCACCAAGATCATGCGATTTGACGCCTTTAGACTATTTTTTGTGGGGCTACGTCAAGTCTAAAGTCTACAGAAATAAGCCAGCAACTATTCCAGCTTTGGAAGACAACATTTCCGAAGAAATTCGGGCTATTCCGGCCGAAATGCTCGAAAAAGTTGCCCAAAATTGGACTTTCCGAATGGGCCACCTAAGACTCAGCCGCGGTCAACATTTAAATGAAATTATCTTCAAAAAGTAAATGTCATGGACCAATCTAACGTTTCAAATAAAGAACCGATGAGATTTTGCAAATTTTATGCGTTTTTTTTAAAAAAAAAATTATCAAGCTCTTAAAAGATCACCCTTTACCTCTAAAAATGGCTACTTTCATATAAGCCAAATTTTTTCTGATTGAAATAATTTGTTATTCTTAAAAAGTTTTAGTTTTAAAGGTAATGCAATTTATAAATAATGCTTATTTACATAAAAGTTAAAAATTTTAGCAAAACAGCATATGTTTGAGCTATAAAAAAGTAACCGGTTGCATATATTTTCTAAGTTTTTGCAGTACAGCACTAAATGTAAAACTATTTACATTCATAATCATTGATTATTTCCGCAACTATTAAAACACATCATTATAACATAATTAATTTTCTTAAATTGCAAATATTCACTTTTTGTTAACAAGCACCTATTTATTATAAAGTTTTAGCGAAACTAAAACAATGTATACAGCTACTTGTCATTTGACTCAATTTCGCTAGTTTTTTTCTCGATTTGTGTTCATCCCGGTCCGAGTTTTTACCGATTTAAACCCACAGAAACATTAGTTGTCACGAAATCGGTAACTAGGGATCGATAACGGCTGACGTCACACAAATCGGTAACTTGCTGATTTTGTTACAGGAACGAGATACAGGAGTATCAATTAAACGATTTGGTGGCTATATAACAAGTATGCAATTTATTGCTGGGAAAAAAATTAGGTGTTGAATTTTTGGGCCCTTACCGTGTTAGAAAGGTTAATAGAAATAGCCTTGAAAAAGCAGCAAGTTTTGATGGGCCAACAACAACAATGTGAAGCAGCGACAACATGAAAATGTGGCGTTCCGTGGTTTCAAGTAATGGTCTTTTGTCCTCTGGGTCAGATGAAGATCAGGATGGCCGAGTGTAAGATATCATGAGTACCTATTAGGCAGTCCAATCCCGGAAGCTTCTCTCGATCCCGGGATTGACATTTTCAATTCCGATAATCCCGGGACTAGTTCGGGATCGAAAATTTTAAGAATAAAATAATTTAAAACGTTTTTAATACAATTTTTTTGTTATGTATTGCTTGAAACAACAAAATGTAAATTAATTCATAACAAAACCAAAACAAAACACATTAAGGATATTCACAATAACGTTTTTTTCAGTATAATTAAAAAAACCCGTGGTATTGATACCACACTTAAACGAGCGGTTTTTATATTTTTTCTTGTCTTACATGAAATTTCTAAAAACCAAAAGTGTGGTTATATTAAGTACCCCAATGATATGTTTAACGAGTGTGGTTTTTAAAGTTCCATAAACAACTGATCAGTTGCCAGTTTTTCTCTAATTGCAAAAATGAAAGAAACTCAAAATGCAAGTTGAGCTTTTTTATGCCATATATGAATAAAATATATCAAATTGGATCGTTAATTTATTTGCATAGTTACAAAAAGCTATAGTGGGAGGTTCGCAACCACAAATTCTATTTTAAGGGGTGTTCATATATGTGATTTTCCACTATGGCAAAAAAAAAACACAACACAACTATACCACACAATTGTGAATACCCTTATTACTATTGAACACACAAAACTTAAATTATATTAATGACTGGCAAATTGTATCAATTTAACCCTTTCGGTGAATTTGCCCAATATTTTGGACACATCAGAAAGTCATTTTTGCATGTATTTATTTTGTTTGTTTAAATCAAATTGTTTGGTTCTATGAAAAAAAGATGAACCAACATGACAAGAATAAATTAAGAGAGGTATTTGACATAAAAATCAGTTGGATTTTCGATTTTGTGCCGAAGAAAAGCAAAAAAAAATTTGTTGGGCCTATTTTATAAAAAAAGGTGAACCGGACAAAAATCCAATTTATGTTTTTTTATCTCTTTTGGCTTTAATGGTAAGAATATTAAAAGGGTTTTAGAAACAAAGATCTAAAGGGTTGAAAAACCTTTAAAGGAATAAAAAAAGGCTTTGTGCTGAACAGTAGCAAAATAATTTTTTCTTTGTACAAGCTTGCAAAACGTAAGTAGCGCAGGTTAAAATCAAAGTTATGTTTTTTTCATCTTAGAAGGACCTATGTGATAGGAATATTACCTCAAAAAAATTATTTGAAACTGTTAAACAGCAAAAAAATATAAAAAAATAAATTACAGAACAGTTTAAGGCATTACTATATAAATTTTACATATTTTTTTTTGTACATCGTCTTCAAGATTTTTTTGTTTTTAAGGCAAATTAAGGTTGGAAAAGACTTTTCAAAATTAATTTTTTTGTTTAACTATTTTTAAAGTAATAATTAAGCTGATCAACGCGTTTTATTATTTATTGGAGAGTTTAGTTCGGATATTATTACAAATATACCCGCTGATGAGAAGCACCGTTCTGATTCTATGCTAGTTGTAGAAATAGTTGTACGATAATAGTAAGGAATTTGTAAGTTTCGATTAAGATTGCCTTCACCACAAAACAAAATTATTTCCTAAGTCAGAATATCTGACAATTTTGAAATACATAGCTTACTTCCCGATGTTGCAATCCTTCTAAAACTTTGCAAAGTCTTTGCTCCAGTGATTCACACTCATTGTCTTAACAATCCTTTCCAGTCACAATTTTTTCTAATTCTATATTAATATCAACTTAAAATTAAATGTTTGCATTTACATTAATATCTGTAATAAAAAACTTTTATATAAAAGTCCCGGGATCCCGAAAAGACAATCCCGGGGCTTAAAGAGGCTTGTATCTTTCGGCATCCCGGATTTCGGGATTGACTTCCCTAGTACCTATGCCGTCAACAAAACCAACAACAAAACAACAACATTTGCAACAGCAGCAGAAGAAAAAACAAGAACAGGTGTCAGTTGCTAAAATTTGCGAAGTGAGTTGATGTGCAAAGCAGTTGTCGTCGAGCAGTCAGCCGAAGAGTTCAATCAGTTTTAGTTTTTTAACTTTTTAATTCAATCTTATAAATTAAGATTGAATATATAAAATTCAATATTAATTCAACATTATAATAAACAATTATAATATTATAATAAACAATTTTATAAAATCATTGAAATATTTAATCAATGTTTACCATAGAATTGAAACGAATTTTGCTTCGCTAGAAGCTAGTGTTAAACTGAAAGGTATCTATTTGCACAACCAAATGAAACAGGCTGTCTAGTCTGCTGTGTGATTGACTTTATACCAGTGTCGACCACGTAGTACCCTCGCGAGGAAAGCCACACTTCGTGTTTTCACACAGACATGATCAGTAAATCACACGCACTCTGCCAATTATTGCAAGCAAGCTCAGTCAGTGTATTTCTGACACTCAAGCAAACAGCTTTATAGCGGGTTTTGGCTCACATCACTTCAGAAAATAAAAATGGGAGCATGAATAGCAACCTTTTTTTTGTTTGTTAGCTCGTGTTTGGACGACACTGCTCTCTATAAATAAATGTAATTAGTTTTGTTCATTTTAGAATATCTGTCTTTATAAATGACTAGCTGAACCCGGTGTGCTTCGCTACCCCCCTCACGCTGTTGCACTTGGTCGTTATCATCCGCTTGTCCCATGAAATAAATTTGTAAAAACTTAGGATCTTCATCTGGAATTGGCAATATTGAACCCATTCGGTGATAAATTTGGCCTTGAACTCTAAATGTTGGCATGAAGTTATCTCGAACCACTTTAGTCGCACCAAACGATGTCATTTGAAAACACGAATTGTATTTTTGTATGTTGCTTAAGAAATGTTGGGAATCCGCTGTTGTTCCTATGAAGTGGAATATTATTATTTTGAATAATAATCATTTTATTTTTTCCTCTTCTTCTTTTTTTGATGCCTTAGGGGCAAATTATTTATTTGTTCTTACCTGAAACTAACGATAGTAGTAGTTCTGGTGGTGGTAGCAGTTCGGGTAAAGCAATTTTACCATTTGCGCAGCACATTCCAGGTGCTTCATTTTTATATTTCTAGGCATTGTAGTATTGGCAAACTTTATTACTTGGTGCAATGGCAACTAACTCATCTTCACTGCAATCAATTTCTGATGTGTAGTGGAATGCAATCAGCTGATATGATTCAGGGCTTCGACGATGCTGTGCTCTTCGACTGCGATCTTGTAGACGGTGTGCCTCACGTTGCTCTGGTGTCTCGACAGCTCTTGATAAAGAGGATAGCGATCGGTCACTTCGCATGCGTGTTTGACGTTGAGTAGAAGTCTCGGAAGCCCTTGATGTCAAGGCTCGAGAGCGGTCGCTTCGTAACCGTGTTTCACGCTGAACAGATGTCTCCGTAGCCCTTGATGTTGAGGTTCGAGATCGCTGAATCTCTAAGCGTGTTTCGCGCTGAACAGCAGTCTCGGAAGTCCTTGATGTTGAGTCAAGAATTTATTATTTCGTAAGAATATCCTATTGTAAAAATTTAATGACGATCGGTCCAGTAGTTAAAACTATAAAAAGATTTTTAATTTTCCCAAAAAGGGGCGTGGTCCCACCCACTTTTCTACTGGAACGTATTCCTAACTATGCCAATACCATATGTACCAAATATCATCGACGTAGGTCAAAAAATACCCAAAATATGGCGATTTAAATTTTTGGGTTATATGGGAGGTGACACGCCCCTTTGTCCAACGAAAACTTTACAAAGCCTATTATTCTGCACAGTAACATGCTGTGAAAATTTCAGGAAGATCGGTCCAAGGGTTTGGCCTCCTATATAGCACAAACAAACAGACAGACATTCATTTTTATATATAGATTGAAAGCAGATTAATTATAATTAAAGTAAAATGGGGCGAAAAAGGGGGATTTGGTAATAAAAAAAATCTATGGCTACCTTACCTTTAGATAAAAAGTATATAAAACTTTAGGTAAATACATATTACAAAAAATGTATTTTGTATAGCAAACATTGTTAGTGGTATAAGTAAGTATCTGAATTAAAAAAGGGGGCGGTGAAGTGGGCGTGGTTCATAGTAATATGGTGACGTTAACAGTATTAAGAGCAATATACTACCAAATAAAAAATAATCCGTTGGAAGGAACAAATTTGTACAGAGAACAAAAAGTTTAAAACTTAAATTTGTCGTGAAAAGGGGCGTGAAAGGGGGCGTGGCGTAAGAAATGTTTATTTCTACCTCGCCTGGAGTATAATGTGTATACAATTTGAAGTAAATCTGTTAAAAACTATATGGGAGCAATTACATAATTTTAAAAAAGTGGGCGCAAAAGTGGGTGTGGTCGAAAAAAGTACCCTATTAATCATGCCAGAGTCCCAGTTAAATGTTGTGAAAATTTCAGGAAGATCGGTCCAGAGGTTTGGTCTCCTATAAGGTACAAACAAACAAATAAACAAACACACATTCAATTTTATATATATAGATTTTATTATTCTGCATTTGCTTTTACAAAGAAAAGATTTCAATAGAAACCCTAAACTTAATTATAAAGAAAACATGCCTCGGTTGCTTTTATCCTGTACTATCTATCCTTTACCCAGCATTTTCTCACCATGCTTGCTACGCTTAGAACAAAAACTAACCACAGAATGTGTGTTTGTATAACCAAAAGTTTAGTTGTTGTTTAATTTGGGATTCATATTTATTTTTAATAAATAACAACATTTTGGAAACAAACAACAACAAATAGCAACATTTCATCTCTTCTACAGAAGTTTTCATTGTTATATCTTAATTAGCAATTTTTGAAAATGTCTGCAATAAATGTAAGCCAGAGTTACCAGATCACAGCTTTAGTAATAATCTACTAACAATACTGGTATTACAGTTTAAATACAAAATTGCTAATTGTGTATTAATTTAATTAAATTATGTTCAATTAAACTTTTTACCTCTTAGGTACTATTATGTAGCAAGCCTAAAAATAAATTGAAATTTTTAATGATTTACAATTCGTTCTATTATTTTCTCTACTAGTACTATACTACTATTTTCTAAACCTTCAATTTTAGCTACTTCTTAAACTAGCTACTAAGTCAACATGCACCCTGCCTGCATGTTCTTCGGACGGTGGGACCTTTATAGCACCATCTGTGCCTGAGACCTAATATGCAGAAAGTGGCTTTCATGCTGCATTGCGGCTTTAGTAACGGTGTGTGTGGGTATGTAACTTTATGAGTTTATACTCTGGTTTGTCTGTTGAATGTTTACTTTTAATTGCTATTTGGTGGTCATTGGTTTCCCTTTATTGTGCATTTATTTCGGTTGTTTGCCAAATTAACAGCATGAAACAAACAAAAAAAAAAAGCTATTACTTTAATGTTGCCATTTATAAAAAAAAAATAATATTTTGCAAGTCAAACATTAAAAATGTTGTAATTTTAGTTTTATTAGTTTATTTAAAAGCTTTTAATTGTTTCTCTTGTTCACAGTTTTTGTCTTTATATCTGATAAAAAAGTGTTCTCATTAAAACTGCCATAACCATTTACAGCGAATCATTGCAATAAAAAATCTTTAATCCTGAATTAATATATGGCTTATGAATTCTACGAAAAAAAGTCCAATTTAAAATCTTGTCAAATTAGTATTCAATAAAAAATCTACTTTGTGTTAGAATCATTCACGCAGAAGGCACTGCAATGAATTCATGTCACCGCAGACACTCACACAGCGTAAAAAATTATATCCTTGAGTTAATGTGGTTGTTCCACACGTCACTGTGTCTGGTGGCGATAGCAATAAAAAGTGTCAAAAAATTTATCAAAAAAGTGAACACGTGTTATAACATTTTTATTGAAAAACAAAACAATTATTAAACTCAATCAATTTAAAGAAGTCTTGAAATTAGTTATCACGTTGAGACAATTGCTGTTGGGTTTTTTAATTATTTATTTAAAGTTCCTTTAATCTTAATGATTCGTTTGACCACTTTACTGCAAAATTATAATGCTATACCCAATTTTAAAATATTTGTATTTATTTGGTCTATGAACAAAATTATTTCAGACTAGAAATTACAAAAATTGATTACAAACTAAGTTTCAAATCAATTACAAGAATAATTAGAAAATAATATACAACAATGTTTTCATAGAACTTGGTAAATATCATTAAACAATTTTAAATTTCTATAAATTGGTGCATTAGCAGCACAGTATTTAAATGAACAGTATTTAAATGAAAAGGATCATAATTTCGTAGAGCTCTTGGAGGTACATTGAACTTAATCATACTGAGAAGATCAGGACAGTCAACTGCACCAGACACAATGTCAAATAGGAAACTTAAAGATAAAATTTGTCTTCTGACTTCTAAAGTCTTAAACCAATCAAAAGGCAACGGGCATTATATGGCAAAGGAGCAAATTCGAAAAAACAAGTGCATAAAGCGAATCTGGTAAAAGATCTCTGAACCCTTTCCAGCCGAACTTTGTGCAATTCAAAAGATGGATTCCAGATTACTGAGGCACATTCAAGTCTTGATCGAACAAGACTAATAAATAAAGCCTTAAATGTATACGGATCTCTAAAAGCTGAACTATTACGCCTTATGAAAGCCACCATTGCATACGCCTATAATATAGTCTAAATGCACACGAAACTTAAACTTCGAATCAAAAACTATTCCAAGGTCTTTATACTGACAGACAGATGATAGAGCAGAATTTGATATAAAATCGGACGAAGACAAAGGACATATGGACTTAGAAAAGGACATAAAAACACATTTGACACACACATAAATTAAAGTGTAACTTATTAAGAACACACCAGTTGTACAGTTTATTTATTTCACTCTGGAGAAGAACTATATCAGACACACTTCTGATTTTAAGGATGATCTTGATATCATCAGCGAAAAGCAAACATTTACAGTGCACAAAGAAAGATGCAATATCAATAATGAAAAGAACAAACAGCAAAGGACCCAAAATACTCCCTTGCGGAACACCAGATGTTGCAAAAAAAGGATTTGATTTTACATTATCGAAAGCAACAAAACTTTGTCGATTATGTAGATAAGAAGTAACCCATTTCAAAAAATTTGAATGAATTCCTAGCAGGTGACCTTTTTTAATTAAAATTGTATGGGATATTTTATCGAACGCCTTAGAAAGGTCAGTATATATAACATTGACTTGACAACCTCCTTGAAAAGATGTAAAACAGTATTCAGAAAATAACATAAGATTGGAAGTAGTAGACCTGCCCTTAACGAAACCATGCTGATACGGCGAAATTAAGTTTTTCACCGCGAAAAAGAGTTTGTCTTCTACAATGTGCTCAAAAAGCTTAGGAATAACATTTAATTTAGAAATAGGCCTGTAATTGGCTACATTTTTTTGCAACCAGATTTATATATAGGTGTTATAGAACCCACTTTCCAGCAATCGAGAAACACACCAGATCGCAACGAGTTATTAAAGATAACTTTTAACGGGTAAAGTAAGTTTTTCGCACAAGTTTTGATAACGACAGCACATATACCATCTGAATCAACACTACTTGTAGCTTTTAAACCACGAATACCATTTCAAATATCACCCTCACTCAATAAAAGTGAATCAAAGTCTACCGACTGAGGTACAACATTAGGAAATTCATAATTACAATTGCTAGGGAAATCATAGTTTGACCTGAAAAAATCTGCGAAAAGATTAGCTGTACAAATTGGATTGTTTGAAGATTTGTCACCATATAACATAGATGAGGGTAAGCTAGAACAATTTTTCTTGGATTTAACAAAACGCCAAAAAGATTTAGGTTTAGTCCTTATGTTATTCTTAAATTTTCACAAATATTTATTATAAAGGTATTTATTTAAAAAAATTAAACTCACGCGTAAAGTGCCTGTATTTATGAAAGAAATAACTATGATTGGTACATAAAAATTTTTTATAAAATTTAGAACGTAAATTGTTTAACTTTTTAAGGCCTCTAGTGTACCATGGCAACTTATGAGTGCATTCCCTTACTTTAGGTATGTATTAATTACAAACTCTAGAGATTACATTTTTAAAAGCATTAAAGCAAACGGAAGTATCTAACTGATGAAACTCACTATCCCAGTCCACTACTCCAAGAGCATTATTCACAATATTGAAATTGCATACTTTAAAATTAAAGTTATAAGTTTTAATATCTTTATGAAGTCTAAAATATTTGTAAAACGAAATTTCAAGCTCAACGGGTACATTGATGAATATTAAAATGTATGTTACAAGAAATAAAAATTATTTCCAATAATCTATTTGAACTATTGAAGTAATTATTAATTTGAATGAGACCAAGCTCAAGTAAATTATCAATAACATACATTTCAATTTCATTTGATACATTCGATTGAGATAGAAAATTAGCACCAAACTGCTCTGACCAAGCAATTCCACTGAGATTAATATCACCGAAAACCATCAGTTGGCTACTTTCAGTAGGGAAAGACGCACATAGTTCTGATATGTTATCCATATGCATTCTATATAGGTCCAGCGTACTATTCGGTAGCACATAGGAAACAGTAATGTAAAGGCATTCAGAGTGGCTTTTAATTAGCACACATAATTGATCCAGAAACACATCAGAGTTTGTCAGCAAAATAGAAGATGAAAATAATGCACGATTAACCGCAATTAAAACACCTCCACCACGCGACAATCCGGTAGAATTAGCATCACGATCTTTCCGATAAATAGTGTAAATAGAGGAATCAAAGAACTCTTCACTATAAAAAGTATTATTAAGCCAAGATTCAGTGAGTATGTGAAAATATGAAGAGAGAGTGTTGAATAATAAGAAAATTCTGTAGTTACATAAATATTAAAAAACTTTTTTCCCACCTGATTTAAAGAGTCTTTTATCCCAAGAAAAAACAATTAACTAGGGTAAATTTGAATTAAAACTAGTAAAACGAAACATATACTTAGTAGCCATTTTTTAAACTTTTTTTCAGCCTTAAAGGATGAATTGCAGCTATTGGACGCTAAATAGCTGATGCATACTCTGATGCATGACCTTTCAAGAGATCTATAAAGAGCTGTTTTAGTAAATAGATCCATACACTCTTGAGTATTCTTACTAACAAAGGCAAGAAGGGATTAAACTTTAGGAAGTAAACAATTTAAGCGATCAACAAAGGTGAATTTGGAATTAAAAATAACACCAAAGTTATGAATGGTAATAATTTTTTGAAGTGGGTTATCGAACATTGTATTGGATGTAATTATTAAATTATTAGATATATTAAAAGATAAATAAACACATTTTTGCATGTTTAACGGTAACACATTTCTGACACTCCATACACAGACATCATTTAGATCACTTTGAAGTATCCTTATCATATCATCATCATAATTTTATTTAAGGTAGTAGGTGATCTAAAGTTTTAGGTACTAATGCTTAGAAGATGTAAATAATGCTTTAACAAGTAAATTTCGACATCCAATTTTAAATAATACAATGCTTATTTTCTCTTGCGGCTTCGTTAGGTACTATTTTTAAGAGTGTTTAAAGTATAAGTGATCAAAGAATTCGTACTAGAAAACGAAAAAATTGTTAAGGATCAAGAAAACCCAGATTATGACTGGAGTTTAAGAAGGCCAAAAAATTAAAAAAATGAAGACCCTATTCATCCAGTTAATTCTATAGAGAAATCTACCTTTTCATGGGTGAACCAACTAAGTAAAGTAAGCCATCGAATGTATAATGAAAAAACTGAAATCATGCGATCCAATTTCTATGAAATTATATGGAGATATATTATTGCTTACAAGCGGATATTTCTGCAAAAATATTTGACAGAAGCAAAGAAAAATGAAGCCAATGAAAAAAAAAATCTTCTTTTTTTATGTAGAATGTACTTTGGGTATGTAAGGATGTATGTATGTATATAAGGTTACTTAATACAGAAATTTCTCAAAGTACGGTTAGAAATTCCAAGCTTCGTCAGGTTGTCCTCTACTTGGTCTTTCCAACGAAGATGCGGTCGTCCTCTTCATCGTTGACCGCCGCTGGGTACCGAATCGAATGTTTTCTTCACTTAAGCATCATCTTTCATGCGCTTAACATGAACAAGCCAGCGAAGCCGCTCGATTTTAATGCGCTTGACTATGTCGATGTCAGCATACAGCTTATACAGTTCATCATTCCACCGTATTCGGTACTCGCCATTGACGCAGATTGGTCTGTAGATCTTATGCTGTTGTCGTAGGTTGAGTTTATGCTGGATCCCAGAAAAACGAAGTCCTTCACAACCTCGAAGGAGGTATTGTCAACTGTAACGTGGGCTCCAAGACGCAGGGACTGTTTGTTTGTTGACACCAAGTATTTCGTCTTATCTGTATTCACTGCCAGACCCATCCGACTTGACTCTCTTTCTAATCTGGAAAATGCTGCACTGACTTCGTGCGTATTATGGCCAATGATATCTATGTCATCAACATACGCAAGCAGCATAACACTCTTGTAGAATATTGTGCCACTACGTCTTAGATCAGCAGCTCGGATGATCTTTTCCAACATTAGGTTAAAAAAGTCGCACGATAAGGAATCACCTTGTCTGAAACCTCGTTTGGTAACAAATGGTGGGGAGAGGTCCTTCCCGATTTTAACTGCGCTGCTGGTGTTGCTCAGTGTCATCCTGCAGAGTCGTATTATTTTTGCAGGAATACCAAATTCAGACATGATGGAGTACAGGTGTTTCCTTATTGGGTTGTCGAAGGCGGCTTTGTAGTCGACAAAAAGATGGTGGGTGTCGACTTGTTTTTCTTGAGTTTTCTCCAAGATTTGTCTTAGCGCGAAAAACTGATTGATGGTGAACTTTCCAGGTCCGAAGCCACACTGATAAGGATCGATCAGTTCGCTTAAAATGGGTTTCAATCTTTCACATAAAACGCTCGACAGGACCTTATATGCGATATTAAAAAAGCTTATCCCACGGTAATTGGCACAGTTAGTGGGATCGCCTTTCTTGTGGATTGGCAGAGCACACTGAGATTCCAATCGTTCGGAATGCATTCCTCCGACCATATTCTGCATAGAAGCTCGTGAATGCATTTAAGTAGAGCTTCGCCTCCGTTCTTAAAAAGCTCAGCAGGCAAGCCATCAGCTCCCTCGGCTTTGTTATTTTTAAGCCGAGTTATAGCTGTCAGAACTTCATCATAGTCGGGCAACGGAGCCCCGACGCTGTCACCCGAAATTGGGGTTTCCGGAATATCATCTCTATGGGCGGGATTGTTGTAAGCATCGCCATTTAGAAGTTAAGAGAAGTGTTCCCTCCATAATGTCAGTGTATTCTGGACATCTGTCACTAGATTCCCGTTTTCATCCTTGCAGGAAGAGGCCCCGGTTTTGAAACCATCGGCAAGGCGTCTTATTTTTTCGAAAAATTTTCGGGTCTCATTCCCTTCTCCATACATCTCAGTCTTCTTCTGTTCGCACTTTTTTGTCTCTCTTTTTTTCCGCCTGAAAATACATCTCTCTTTCCTGCTCTTTTCTTTGTATCGTTCCTTAGCAGCTCGCGTTACAACTGACAGCAGGGTGGCTTTGTAGGCGGCGTCTTTCTCTGCAGTGGCGTCGCGACACTCCTGGTCGTACCACTGGTTTCGACGAGGGCGGTGGTAGCCAATCACCTCTTCAGCAGCCGCACGCATGGAGTTGGAAATTTGTGTCTACTACGCGCATATATCATCGATTGGAGGATTGGTTTGAAGCAGGAGTGAGAGTCGAGTGGCAAAAGCTTCGGCTGTCTGTTTCGATTGCAGCTTGTCGACGTCTAGCTTTCTCTGTGTAAAGTTGCGTGTATTCTTAGCTGCGCATAGACGTGTACGGATCTTGGCTGCAACAAGATAGTGATACGAGTCAATGTTTGCACCACGGATCGTGCGTACATCTAATATACTGGAAGAGTGCCTTCCGTCGATCAAAAGGTGATCAATTTGATTTTTGGTTTTTTGATCAGGGGACAGACATCCAGGTGGCTTTATGAATATTGAGATGCTTGAATCAAGTGCTACTTACGTACATGTTTCGTGCTGCGGCGAAGTCAATCAGCCTCATTCCGTTATCGGAGGTGTTGTCATGGAGGTTGAACTTTCCGACTGTTGGACCAAATATACTTTCCTTGTCCACCTTTGCGTTGAAGTCACCAAGCACGATTTTTACGTCGTGACGAAAGCAGCGCTCGTAAGCATTTTCAAGGCGCTCGTAGAAAATTTCCTTGATCTCATCGTCCTTGTCTTCTGTCGGAGCGTGCGCACATATAAGGCTTATATTGAAAAATCTAACCTTGATGCGGATTATGGCAAGTCGTTCGTTCACAGGTGTGAATCGCAGGACGTGGGGCCGTAGTCTCTTGCCAACTACAAATCCGCATCCAAACTCGTGCTTGCTTCTCCACATGGCCACTGTAGTAGATATCACAGGGTGCATGCCGAATGCAACCCTGTCCCTTCCATCGTATTTCTTGGATAGCAGTGATGGATAGCTTTGTATCTTTCCAAGACATCAGTCAGTTGCATAGAGGCACCTTCCCAATTAAGGGTTCGGACATTCCAGACTAACCACCAAACTAACGTTTGTCAGTTTTGACGTTGCCCAGGAAACACCACGTAGAGGTTTGAGTCGACTTGAGGCGATTTCACAAGGATTATGCTGGCCTCTCCAGGTTGAGACAATCAAACATGTTAGCCTGTAAAGGTTCGCCCCCGGTTTCCCAAAGTACCAATGCACAAAACAAAAAATTCAATACAACGACAAAGTTACTTAAAAAATAAATTTATCGTTTGTTACTATCAAAAAATTGAAGAGAAGTATAGTAAATTGTCCCAATGTTATGTATACACAAAAACTGATATTACGTTTGACATCTAGCCAATACTATTAGCCTAAGCCATAGTTTGCATGACGTCATTCAGAATATTTCAATTTTCTGAATGGAATATCGCACAGTGTCGATCGCGAGGAAAAAATACAAAAGTTTAATATTCGAAATTAGTAAAAAATTTAATGCTAGTTTACTAAGAATACTTTTACTAAGAAGGAACAGGAAAAATTATAATAATATACGTTTTACTTTAAGGGCTATATAGAAATAAAAGTTACCTTTAAAATGCATTATTTACTCACTATTTTAATAGTGTTTATTTATCAATAGTTTTTTAGATATTTGGAAACATATCTTACACTTTTTATATGTTCTACAAAAATTTAGAATGTTAGGAATACGAATGCATTAATTTTTCTTTCATATCGAGCATATCTTTCATATATTGAACAATCAAATACTAGGTTGCAAAATTTTCAATTATCTGCATACCAGGGAGTGCATATTTTTGCATAATTTAATTTACACGAAAACACCAAAAAACTTATTTGATAAGTTATAATTTTGAAGATCGAATAGAAACATGAACCTTATAATCCCGACATATAATTTTTTAAACTCGAACAAACTTTTCTTTGTAAACTCTGTCAGAGATTGAAACTCGTTACCACTAAGAATGAAAATTATTCAAAACAAACGCAATTCTTAGCAAGAAATTTTCAAATACTTTTCTTAATACCACTACTTATCTACCTAAACTTACTATTTCTCCATTTAATAGAATAAGAATAATTTGAGTTTTTCTTTTTTATCTTATAATCGAAATGTATGAAAAGCTGTTGTTATAATATCTATGATTATTTGTTATTTTTTTTTAAATCACTAAATGTTAATTTTAAGTTGTATATATATTTCTGTTGTTTATAACTAGTTGTTATTCTGAACTGCTTAATGCATTCAAAAGACTATGTCTTATATGAAAACATTATTATTTCTAAATAAATAAAATAAAATATCAAGTTTAAGGTTGGGGCAGCTATCATCTTAAAATCAGCACTTGTATGAACTTAAATGGCAAGTCTTACATTTTGTTTTATAATTTAAAGACAATTGGAGTCATTTCATTTTATAGACTTTGCTAAGAAGACTTTTTCAAAGTTGTTTCAACATTATTAACATTCAAATCAATATACCAAACGTATAAGATAGAACGTAGATTCAATACACATTGCTTTGAATGTTGTACACAAATCTTTGCAGTTATTTGCTCAACATTGATTAATTTAACTAAACACATTTAATTAAAAGCTTAAAAGGCATACATTCACAAAAACATTAACGCACACATACACTCACATACACAAGCGCATTGACCAAAACGTATGGAAGCTTAGTTAGCACTACACACAAACGTACTTTTAGGGTGGTATCTTTATACAGTAATGAGGTCGCTCATTAGAGAAAACATTATAAGTCAGAAAATTAGCAAACACTAATGCACTGAGACACAAATCTACACACTGATTCGCACTAGCATATGTATTTGAAAGACCGAGAGAGAGACAGACTACGCAGAGTGTGATAAGCAAGTGCGACAAAAGAGCTTTTCATACGAATTACTAGTTATTTATGAAAACACGAAAGTAGTAAGTGCTATATAAATTAACATATAATCTGTTGGCGCTGTGTTAGTGCTATTGTGTGAAGTAGGATACTTAAATGTTATAGAGAACAGCATTAGATGTCATAGTAATTTATTTTTAGGACAAAATTACTGTTAAAGATTTTAAATATTTTAATTTAACATATTTTTTAAATCGTATTGTTTAAAGTAGCTGAAATTGCGGTAGTTATAAGAGTTAGTCTTCTTTAACCCTTTGAGTACCAAGGCACATATGTGTCCCAAAAGATTAAATCCGCCTAAATCAAAAGTAAAGAACAAAAGTATTGGTTTTTTCAACCAATTTAATTTAAAATGTTAGTTTTTTAAGATTGAAAACATTGTTTTGTAAAAAAAAGTTATTTTAACAGTATTTATGCACTTTGAAAATCAAGTTTTACTGCTGGTATAAGTGGCAATTTGAAACAGTTTTATTTAGTGGATCAAAGAAATTTAAAAAACGAAATCCAAAAACTTAGTTTGAATAGACAATATTTCATCGATTCTTTTTAACTTTGTGTATAATGTAACAAACAAGTGCGAACTTTGAAAAAAACGAAAAGGGACACAAGTGTCCCTATGGTCGGCAACGGAAATTTTGCTTTTGAATAATTTTAATATAAGGCCAGTAGGTCATTGCGACAAAACAGTTTAGTTTTTGTTTTGATGTTCATGTTGAGTGCGCTGTCTGAGACAGATTCTTACAGATTTCACTGGCCATTTCTACGCTTATTCGATTAAGAAAATAATTTTTTATATAACATTTTTTTTTTAAAAAGAATAAACCAATAAGATGGGGACTTAAGATGTGGTGTAGATGTGACTCGGCTACTGGTTATTTATTTGAATTTGATCCGTATACTAGTAAAAAATAGTCTGGAACTCAATGTGGCCTAGAAGAATTAATTGTGCTTCATTTATCCGAAAATATCAAAGGCTTGGGCTTTAAAATAGATATTGAAAACTTTTTCGTTTTCTACGTCAAATTAAGTGTTGCAGGACAGTTCAAAGCAACCGACAAAAAATTCCAAAATGTGTGCCAGCTGATAAGAATATGAAGAGAGGTGATATTTACACACAAAGTTTCCAGGGCATATCTTTCATAAAGTGGATGGACTACAGAGGAGTAACTCTCCTTACAAATTTTCTTTTGCCTTCGGAGACAGATATTCTAAAACGTCGCATCGCCGGCAGTGCTGAGAAAATAAGCGTAACATGCCCGAAAGCCATTACGCTTTACATCAAAAATATGGGAGGGGTAGATTTGATAGATCAATGCAAGACTTTCTATGAACCATGATATAAAGATAGAGGTAGCTGCAGCACTGACTGTACTCTCTTTACATACTGCCATGTCTGTCAAATTCAGCTGTGTGGCCAATGGAAACAAAAGAAAAGAAATAATAAGTTTTGCTTCGTTTTGACATTTGCGGCATGCTCTCATGTGGTGCATCTTCTATCATGCTATGAACTAGACCGTAAATATAAATTCAAATTTTTGTTGTTTTTGATTTGTTCCATATAAGCGTGAACAATGCAGCCGTCCTAAGAAAGAAAGTCACAAACGCCAAAATTCCAAAATGTAGAAAAGAGCAGATTCGGAACAGTGAATGAGTTTCTGATTTTTGTGTTAAGCTAAGATTACATATTTTAAACTCCAAGTGACTGAAAAATTTAAGTAAAGTGGTCACTTCTTGTCTGTTTTTTAGAAAGATAAAAAACGTAACAGCTAAATATTTCAAAACTACTCAAATGGAGATATGACTTTTTTACTTAGGAGGGTAGAATTGTAATTTGTAATTTATACCGAATGTAAAGAAAAAAATCTTGTGGAATGGTCGCAGCTGAGCTCTCTTGACTACAGACGATTGGTTGCAAAAAATTTGATCGGTGACTATTCTATGCGAATGAGAGGAAATCGAATATTTCAGAAATCAAAAACTGCTGATGACAAGAGGTTGGATATATCGCACTCTATGCTCAAAGGCGACATAAGAAAGAGATGTCCATTGCTCTAAAAAACAAGGTTGAAAGTCGTACCAACAACTATTGCAATGCATGTAGGGAGCATCTTTGTTGTCCAAATAATCGTAATTGTTTTGCTGACTACCATAATCAGAAATAATTACTTAATTAAAGTACAATTTTACATGAAAATTGTTAATATCTTGGAAAAAAAAACTAACAACCAATGTAAAATAAAAACAAGATTTCTTGGCTTTCTTAAGGACCATAGGGACATATATGTCCCATTAAAAAACTACTTAACGGAAATAACTTTTTTAATTTTTTTTTTTTTTTCGTATTTTTGCCTTAGTTTAATCTCAATTAACTTTGTTAATGCCAAGATTCCAAAAACAAATTTCCCAAAGGCTTATGGTCCTCAAAGGACTTAGGACTTAGGACAAAGGTCATATAAATAGTTACTCACACGCCAGAGTGAACGAAGGCATTACACAGTTCGTCACAATGCGCCTTACTTGCAGTAAAGGGTATTTTTTATATTTTTAGAACCTGCGTACTTTCAATAGTTTAGTTCATATTTGGGGAGTCTAAAGAACCAATACAATACGATTGTAATTGTTACATAAAATTATATAACAAAACTTGTGTGACTAAAATACATAAATGTTAACATAATCATATGTTATTCAATTTGTGTTAGAATAAAGGGGCATTCCATTGAGACTAATAGAACATTTAACTCCACAATTTTACCAACTATGAGTTATAATGATATCATAATTACTTATATAACAGTGAAATATTTTTTTTAACAGAGATAAATATTTATTGTGTAAAATTCTTTTTAAAAAAAGTCAAATAGTTTCTATGTTTTGTGTTACTATTATTTGAACAAATGTGACTACTGGGACACTGCAAATCCTACTAATCTTGCACTTGAAGGTACATGGTCAGAAAAACTAAGGAGAGCATACGCTGAAATCGACACCTATAAGGAGAAACGCAGCGATATTGATGTTATTTTGCTACATTATTGGGATAAAAAAAATACTCTTTTCCTTATTTCAAAAGATTGGCTCATATAATTCACGTCACACCCGTAACTCAAGTCAATGTTGTGAGGTCATTTTCAGCATTGAAACTTTTGTTAAATGACCTCAGGTGCAATTTATCTTAGAGTACTTTGCATTCTCTTATGTTTGTAAAAATGAATAAAAAATAATATTTCAGAAATATCAATCAATAACACTGCTAATTACTTTAACTTTAAGATTGCACTATAGAAAATTTTGCCGATTTGCGGGCAATGATGAAATGATATACATTTGAAACTTTGTTTAAGTTTAATGTAAAACATGTTTTTGAGAAATGTTACTTTTATATTGGGAAAAAATTAAATAGCTTTTTAGTTTCAATTATGGTGATGGGTAACCAAAACAATACTTTTTATTGCGATAATAGTTATGGGTAACCAAAAAAATATTTTAGTTGTGATAATGGTAATGGGTAACCAAAAAAACGTTTTGGTTGTGATAATGGTTATGGGAAACCAAAAATTTTACTGTTTACCTAGTGGTTATGCGTTTTTTCTTATAATAAATCTTACATTTTTGAACCTTATTGTTTTTCTTAAAAAAAAATGCTATTTTTAGTCTCTGAATAGGACATAAGAAACATCCGTGTCTTATGTGGTGAAAACTCTGCTTCATTGCCCGAAGTCAATCTTAGAAACAATTTATTACTTCGTCTTCCTCCTTTTTATTTTTAAAACTTCTTTACATAAGACGCCTTGAGCAAAGGAAAAATATATAACAGATTCCGCCCTGCACATGTTCGCCATCTTTGCGAGCACGTGAATGTGACGTCAGTTGTGAAAAAGAAGAAGTGCCAAACTGACTGACAAAAGACGCAGTAAATATTTTTGAATAGCGGGATTCGATTTCATAAATCTTATTTTTTTTAAATGAAAAAAACATATATCAAAAAACAGCGCTTGTACAGAAAAATATATAAATATATTTTATCACAATTTTTGATAAAAATTTCATATCTAATACGGGTGTTAACTTCCGCGTTGACACTTCCATACAAAAAAGCAGCAGTGTTGCTCGATTTATTTTGAAAGCAGTTTAACTGTCTCCTTGTTTGTATTTCGTTTGTTTCCCGAAAAGCCAATCAGATTCATTTGCTTAATTTCATTCGTTGTGTATGTGTTGTTTTTGTGAGCATCTATTTTCACATGTGACATCGGAAAAGCAATAGATTTCCATTTCTGCGCTCTTATGGTGGAAGCTTATATATATTGTTCATAACTTGAGAGTAACTTGAAGTATCTAAATTAGCTTTTGCGTTTATACTTGGCCTAATCATATATTTAGGTTCAACATTCAATTCCTGTTCGCTATCTTTAAGTACACATCAGGGTAGTTTGAATTTCCCTCTTGTATCAATAAAACATTTTCGAATTTATAAGATGCTGTAGGACCATGGCCCAGCCAGGATTCGAACCAGGTACCAATCGGTAACAATCAAGCGAGCTACCACTAGACTGTCAAGGCATGATTAATATATTTATCTTCTAGGGATTTTAAATTGTGGTGTCTCTGTAAGGGTGAATTTTAACAGCAATATAACATTCAAGTTAGACATAAGGATGCTTTATTTATTTAATTTTGGACCAGAAAAGTAAATTCAGCTCTACACAACGGCATTGAAATAAAATCAGACAGGTGTCGACTACTGGGACACATTTTAAAACCATCTCGATAACATAATGTTATCGTCTTTACCATTGGCGTCGGAAGCGGGGGGAAAGGGGGCAGTTGCCCCCCACTTTTTTAGCTAGATAAACAATTTAAAAGGAAAACTTCAAAAGTTATTCAAAATATCAGTTTTTTTTACAACGATAATATTTTTGTATTATATATTTTCCTCTTCTTTCTCTCTTCTTCATAAGCATGCTTGCGGATAACCATTTTCTTTCTCTGTGTTTGCAAAAAGATAGAACAAAATCTAGAGTTTCTATTGCAAACCCACCACTTCAGTTTAAAAGCACCCTTAAGTATGTAGCTTAATGCTTGTTAATTTTGCAACTCTGGTAGGAAAAAATTTGACATGTTCTTAGGGGCTTTCCATATAGGGCTGTTCACATTTCAAACCGCTCATCAAATCGATCATCAAATGATTTGACAATTGATTTGACCAACTGAATTTGTATGGATTTGATGGCGATTTGACGAGTGTGAACACTTATCAAATCGTTGGTCAAATCGTTTGATGAAAATCAAAATTTTTTGATTTTTCTGCTGATTTGACGAACGATTTGACCAGTGTGAACACTCGTCAAATCGTGTAGTACGATTTTGTCAGTTTTCAACCTGTGCACAACGCGGCAAAAGAAGGAGCGGAAGAAAATAATATCAAAATAATAATAAATAACTGTTGCAAACAATTTATAATAATTTATAAAATAATTTCTTCTTCTTCCAATACGATTTTAATAACAAAAGGTATCAAAATTTTTCAGTCATCGCGATGTGCTTACTTCGGTGTTCAAGATAAAATGAAATTTGACGAAAAATTTGAAGAGTCAGAACACTTCTGTGGTCAAACGATTTGACAAATGATTTGATGAGCGGTTTGAAATGTGAACAGCCCTTATTGGACGACATGTTGTACGATAAGTTAGATTGAAAACTAATGGGAATATTTGATTGAGCGTTCGAACGATCCAACTTGTAAAGCAACATCATTAATTGCAATCTTTCAAGCAGAACTAAACTGCTAATAGCTAAGCAACTTTTAGATGCCCTAACAATTGAGCAGTAATTTTACATAGTTGTACAATATTGTACAATCGGCAGAAAAAAACCAAAAATTTCGACTATCGTTTTAGCTTACGCATGGTACTACATGTTGAACAATCTGCCATGTTGGTCCAATGATTTGGACCATGCGAAAGCCCCTACTGTGAATTAGCTGATGAAAATCCACCTCGACGCTTTGAACAAACATCAAATCCGGTTCCTTCAGTACAGTTGCCATTATATGATCGGCAACGAAAAGATTATTTCGAAATTTTAAATCTTCTCTCAAATGAGATAACGGCTAGATTCGATCAAACAGGTTGATATTTTACTTTTTTTTTATTTTTGCAAGTTTACACCAGCTTAACTCAACCGACTCACTTTGATTTAACATTCGGTGAGTCGGTTGAGTGAAGCTAGTGTGAACTGGCACTTTGTAAATCTTATTGCACATTTAAACAGATCTTGACACTATGGAATCGTTGGAAAATATTGTAAAGATCTTTATGCAGATGATATTGCTGAAGCAATTGCCTGGCCAAACACCTTGAAATGGTAGTGGCATTGTATCCCAATTTGCGAAAAATTCGGATACTGTAAAAAAACTTTTAAATGAAGTTGAAAAACTTTTTGCTTTGCTTTTGACTGTGCCTGCATCAGCAGCTTCATCTGAACGTTCTTTTAGTGCACTAAGACGACTTAAGACGTATCTTCGAGCAACTATGACACAGAAACGAATAACTCATTCAGCACTTATACACATTCACAAAGATAAAACCGAAGAATTGAATTCGATGGAGGTGGTGAAAGAGTTTGTTTCTCGCAAGGACAGAAAGAAACATTTTGGAATAATTTAAATTGATATAACTTTTTGTACCTTATTGCATTTAAACCATGTAAAGATATACCTAGTCTTGCTTTATAAAAGCAACCATTATTTCTTATATTTTCATATTACCATATGAAAGATCCTTGATCTCTAATATTGAAATTGGAAGAACTTTTAAAAATAATGAAATTTTAATATTTTTATATATTTTTATATTTTTTTTTTATTTTAAACTAAAATAAAAAATTTTATTATTCACATTCATGTTTCTTTGAAGAAATTTTGGTGAACTTTTTTTTGCACCACCATTTGTACTGCCCCCCCCCCGCCCCCAGATGAAATTAGCTTCCGACGCGCTTGGTATTTACTATTAAAAGATGTTTAAGTAGTGCACCACATTTTTTTTTTTTTAATTCTAGGAAGTATTGAATTGAGAGGCGGACACAGGAAAATATTTCGGGGGTGTTAAAAATATTTATGTACGTTATATATACATTAGAGGTGTTCTTATTTGTATGGCGAAATTTCAAAGTGTTCTGAATTCATTTCGCCGGGCAGATTTTTGTTCCTTTATATTAAAAAATGATATAACTTAAATATTGAACGAATCCGATAACTTTTAGTGGACCCGGAAACGACTTCAATATGCCTCTATGCGAATAAATAAAACAACATGGGCAATTTTGAAAATTTTTTTCGAAAAATATTTTTATAATTTTGGTAAACATAAAAAAATCAAAATGAAGTAGTCAATAGTTTTCTGGATATATACACCTTGATATTATGGATGTATTATTAGATCCGATTTTTTATACGATGGATATTTGTGTCTATATGCCTCAACAACCTGGAGCAGCAGTTGTTTTTCCTCTTCATCATTTGTTAATATTCTATTACAATCTTGAATGAATTTAACTCCTCTCTCTGCTGTATCATTTACAACAAATAAATCCTTACAGAATGTCCAGCCTTCCTCAAATTCAAACGACGTTTCCCAAGTTGAAGGATAAAACTCTAGAAATTCCAGGGATAAATTAAATCGACTGAAGAAACACTTTGTTTTCTCTGATACAAAATCACTTATGGAGTATCTTTGGAAGTCTTTTAAGTTGAAATAGGATCGCCCATTTTTTAATTTCACCGTTGGTTCTTTTAATTTAAGTTTTTCAACCATGTTACGTTTTTCTTCAAAAGATATATTTGAATCGAAAAAGGCTAGAGCTATTGTTTCCTCAGAAATATACCATAAATGGTGGCTAAATTTTTTAAGTATTACTGCTGAGATTTACGTTTTTCTTCAAAAGATATATTTGAATCGAAAAAGGCTAGAGCTATTGTTTCCTCAGAAATATACCATAAATGGTGGCTAAATTTTTTAAGTATTACTGCTGAGATTTCTGTGCTGGTTTCAGAATACTTTATAGCACCTTGAATAAAGGTCAAATCTTGAAGCGCTGCGTCTATGGCATTCGTACATCTGAACCAGGCTTTAATATAAAGTTTTACTAGAAAAATACATATATCACGTAATCCATTTGATTCATTTTTCGTAAGTGAGAATTGGTCACGGAATAGAAATATTTTTAAAGAATATATTGCTTTTGACATCCAGCGTGCATGACTAGTTGGACCTGGCGTTCGAAAATTATACCGTTCTGCGCCAAGAAAGATTAAGACCAACTGTAACAGTTCTGTATAGTCTTCTCGATTTTGAGATTTAGTCAGTTGATCAAAACAAAACTTTACACAATTTTCACGTTCAGATGGACTTATTTGTAGACAAACAGTTGTATCTTCATTGCCACTTCTGAATAATTCTTTCTTAAAACCTGGCCATGATTTTGCAAATCTTTCAAATATTGAAACTTCTGGAGCAGAGGTTGAATATAATTTGGTTTCGAAAACTCTGCGCAATATAATCTCATACACATGGTGGCGGCAAGGTAGGTTGATTACACTACGTCCAATTTTTTTTTCCAAGAGAACAGCAGCGCCTGTGTTGATACCAGTATTTGTAGACGTTGTATCGTATGAGAAGCCGCTTACTTGATCAACAATATTCCATTTAACTAGAACTTCATAAACTGCGTCTGCAATATTTTTGCCAGTTGAAGATTCCACTTTCGGTGCACCAAGAAACTTTGATGTGCCGTTGTAGCTAACCAAAATTGCAATCCGCTCAACTTTTGTGGATCCAATCAAATCTTTCATAAACTTTCCGTCGAAATGAGCTACCAGTGAACCAATTTTACTAAACTATAAATAGTAATGAGATTCTGCTAAAAATCCTTTTTTTGAAACATTTTTAAAAATCAACTTACATTGTCTTTAAATCCAGTCGTAATTTCATTAGATTCTTTTATACGATTTTCTTGGCGTAAACGATGAATAGTTGAACGATTAATGACAAGGTCCTCTACATGATGTCCTAATGCCTCTGCTGCTGCTATAAGGATGTGAACTGCCATTCCATCAGACACTTTGGCATTGTCTAGCGCTGCTACTAACCGAGCTGTAATAAAACTTTTGCGACCCCGTTTTTGGCCTAACACAGAGTTTGAGCTTAGGTTTTCCTTGTCAATAGATGTGTCGTTAACCGGTAAGTTGACAACACTATCTTCATCAGACCACTCCATAAGTTGAGAAACGTCTATAGAAAACTGGACGGTCAAATCTAAAATGTATTAATATACAAAACATACCTGCTTGACTCGATTTTTCTTCTTCGTACTTCCTTTTTCGCGCAGCTTTTTTATCTTTTCGTTCCTGTGCTTTTCTTTCTCGGTCCCATAAAGCCATATCCACGCCAGCCATGCAACCAGGGCGTCCTTTTTGTCTTTGCATTTCTAGAAACTGCCTATCTTCCACAATAACAATTTGGACTAGTGCATCGGCGGCGGCAATATCAAATAACTCATCCAGATGTTCAACAAATGTTTCAACGGCTTGTTTTTGGGCATTTGATCTTTTCCCAGAGATTGTTTTTTGAAAATTTTTCCACTTTTCATATAATTTTAGTAATTTTTCAATACACTTATGCCCTTCTCGAATCGGTATACGTGCTTGATGCCAAAATATTTGAACTGCATCGATTGCCAATTTTGCACTTTGCTTTGCTGAAAGATTTACAAAACGCATATTGTAGAATAGGACTTGCAAGACCTGACGATTTGACGGAAGCTTTGCGCCAGTAATTTGGTGAGAAACATTCCCTATTAAGTCGATTTTCTGTAAATTTTCAATGGATTTACGTGTTGTAACGATTGAAGTGCTTGGTGCTTCTTCAGTAGTAGATTTCGATGATATTTTGGACATATTAATTGTTATACATGTATACTGAAAACACCACTTGAATTACAAATTAATTAATTTCACTGTTTAGAACTCATTACACTCCGATCAACACTCACATTACAAATGAAAAAATCAACTGAACTACGGATTTTTCAACAATGACATTTGCCGTTTTCCTGATAATGTTAGGAAATGCCAGTGCATGCATATGTACGACAGATGCAGCGACTGACAAGACAACGAAACGCCAGTTGGGACCGCCAACTGATGAACCAAAACAACAACAATAACAGTAGTACCGGACCGGCAACTGATCGAGACAAACCAAACGATAGTTGGGACCGACGAATGATGAGACAAAACAACAACAACAGCATTATCGGACCGGTGACTGTTGGAGCCAAACGACAAGAAACATCATTACATGATGTTGTTGTTGTGGTGTCGTAGAACAATATATTTCTATGTTAGGGTGATTCCTTATTTTACAGTTTTAAGATAAAATACTTAAATAAATGAAAATGATGGTAAATACTACCGTAAATAAAATGAAATTAATGAAATAAAATAAAATTAGTAAAATAATTAAAAATATTATAAATAAATAAAATAAATCTCCAACACCCGTCATCACCAGCAGGGGCTGATCTATTTTTTTGAGGGGGAGGGGGTCGCAGGATTGAAAAAAAAATCAAAAATAAAAAAACTAACCAAATAATCAAAGCAAACTGGGCTGTTTTTTGCGGGGGGAGGGTTATGAACCCCCTGACCCCCTCTGGATCCGCGCCTGATCATCAGCGTCTCTCGTTGAGAAATAGATAATTTCCAGGAAAAGTCTACGCAAACAGTAGTGTTCTAAACAATACATTCTTTTTCGAATCGCATATACTTTTAAAGCTTCAATAATAACTACTATAGTTGGTAGAGTGATAAAGTGGATTGCGGTTTAGGTTAGCCACCTATATTTTTTAACTTAAAAAAGGTCTATTTTATGGAGTGGACTTTTTGCATAACAGAAAACATTTATTTTGGCTTATAATTGATATTTCACATACCTCATTTGGGGTAACGTGCCACATTTTATATTTGAAAGATTCCAATATTTGATGTCGTTTCCGGGTCCACTAAAACATATCGGATTTACTCCAGATTTGTTTTATTCACCATTTTAATATAAAAGGAACAAGAATCTGCCCGGCGGTTTATAAAAATCCGATATTTCAAAATAAGAACACCCCTAATATACATGCATAGTTTATGTATTAAAAAAGTAATCAGTTAATCAAATCAACTATGTTTTAGATTATAAAAATATACAAATTTTTCTTGGCTTTTTCGACATAATTTTGATAAAATTTTCGCACGTATCGATGCAATTTCAACAATTTCAACCCTTTCAATTGGTCTTCACATGTTTTGCTTCGCAGTTGGGCATTTCCAAACTGGAGTTACATACTATTTTTCTTTCTTTTTAAAGATCAAAGAACCAAGGCATGCGCTTTATACAAACAAGGTTTGGCCTGTGATCTGAAAAGAAAGTGATGGATTATTTGTACGAAAAAATATTCCTAAATTCCGATAAACATCGACCTTAAAGATTTAAAGATATATGCAAAAATATGTGCTAGTGTTACGTTAAAAAAACGGAAGTGATTTTTGACTTGAATTACAAAATATGCAAAATTCTCTGATAGGGCAAGACTTTTTGTGTACAACTTTTTTTAGAATAATTCAAAATAACATAAACTTATTTCCAAGTGATAAAATTTGAGTAAGTTTGGCGACCTCAGTATATTATTTATTTATTCAAGTTCTCAGGCTCAAGGTCTTATTTATAAATAAGTAATTAAAAACCTTTAATGTTGTTCTTTTTTAATTTATTGTTTTTCCAATATTTCGACTTCCATCGGAAGTCATCCTCAGGGAAAATTGTTGGAGTAAACATGTATACATTAGAAAACATAAAATTTTTCACATTAAAGTTTATCTTACATAAATATTTTTTGAAACGTTACATTAAACAATTTTTAAATGCGATTACATAGAATACTGAATTAAGCACATATAAAACATTAAATATTGAAAAAGGATTAATACTATAAACACATCTTTCGCATCCGGCTCTTAGTTTCCGACTGTGTTGTGTTTTTCTAAATATTGTCTGTAAATGTGAGCGCATTTGTCCGTATCCATTTTAAAATTGAGTCGTTTTTGTGGGGTAAATTTATGATGTGAAGCATCTCTAGAGTAAAGCGTCTCGCGTAATTATTTTCCTGTTGAGGAATTCTTGTATTTTCCAGGTCCGGTGTGTGCTTATGTTTAATGCAGTGGGCCGCTAGTGCTGTGTTCTGCTCTATTTGTCCGTTGAGTAATCTCTGGACTGATTTGTGCGAAGCTATTCTTGTCCGTTGTTTGTTTCTTGTTGTCCCTACATATGCTTGGTCACATACGTTGGACCCGTTTGCATGTTATTTTATTTGTAACATTTGCCTTGTCAAATTTAACCACTTTTGATTTCGTGTTACTGTAAAGTTGTTTTAAAGTGTTGTCAGTCTTCATCGCGATTTGAAACTTGTCCTTATCGTAAATGTCCGATTTTGTGAATCTCTCTAAAAGATCAAGGATATATATGAGCGCTTTGTATGTTTTTTAAGTTTTTCATCTCTTTGACGTGTTCCTTCCCTTATATACTTTCTAATTAAATTATTCGTTGTTTTTACTGGAAATTCATTGTCTTGTAGAATTGCTTTTATTCTTTTTATATTGCTTTGATGGAATTTATTGTCACTTGTGTCTAGTATTTTTCTAATAAAATTGTTTGCTGTGTTGATTATTGTCCGTTTTGGGTGTTTTGAATAAAAGTTTATAAGTCGTCCAGTGGCCATAGGTTTTTGATACCAGTAAATTTTTAATTTATATCCTTTTCTTATAACTAGTGCATCTAGGTATGGTAATCTTCCATCGATTGCTTCTTCCTTTGTTAATTTTATATTTTTATGCAGTTTATTTAGTGCATTTAATGTCTCATTGACGTTGTTGATTTTTATTATAGCGAATAAGTCATCTTACGTATTTCGTTACTAGTCTTGGTTTTGTCTGCAATGTCTCTAATGCTTTGTCCAATAGTTTTTCCATTAAGATGTCCGCTATAACCGGTGATGCCGGGGATCCCATCGGCATACCTCTGAGTTGCGAGTAAATTTTATATTTACTTTATTTTATATCTGTTGTCTTTTATAAAAAATCTTAAAATTTCCATTAATTTATCTTTGTTTATTTTAGTGTGTTCTTTTATGTTGTTATAATTTTCAGTGCAAAATCTACTGGGATACTTGGAAACAGTGAAATGACGCCAAAGGATATTATGTATTTTCAAAAGTCCATATATTTTTGGAGCAGTTGCTGTGTTAGTGCTTATATTTTTCTTTTCTTTTGTTGTAATGTCATTATTTGTTAACAAAAACTCCGCAATTTCATTGTTTCTTTGTTGTAGAGTCGATGTAGGGTCTCTTTTTTAAAAATATTGAATGTTGCTATGTTTCGAACTATCATACTCATTTTCTTTTGTCGATGGAAGTCAAAATATTGGAAAAACAATAAAGTAATAAAGAAAAACATTAAAAGTTTTTAATTATTTAATTATAATTAAGACCTTGAGCCCGAAAACTTGAATAAACAAGTGATACAATTTAAAAATGTTCTCTGGTTTTCTTTATTAGGAATTTTGATCTAGCGTGACGTTACTGGCGTTACTTAACTTAAATTTCCATTGTAGTCCAATTGGGTAACTAAGTAATTAAGTAGTTAAGTAATAATTTAATTTAGTGAGTAAAAACATGCTTAATATATTGTCCATTCCTTGCCTCAACCATTTTCTCATTGTGCTTAGTCAATGCCTTTAGCCAAAAGATTTAAGAAAATAAAAACTGCATTTGTGAAACAGTGGAAACGATTTGATCATCAGCTATAGTAATAAAACTCATTTTCTATTTGTTTGTTTGTTTGTTTGACCTTTATACAAATCAAATTGGCTCAACGGATTTCGCTCAAACTAGGTACACATACTTAGTTTTTGCCACGCCCCTTCGAAATTTTCCAACTTACGGTCATTTTGTTATCCCTTTCAGACCGTGATGCATCAATTGTGCGGGTAACTTTTAGCCTAAATATCTTTACTGCTATTTCACGAATATTTATCAATTTTACATGTATCGATTGCCTTTCATATTATTTAGCTGTTAATTTTGTCGTTACTTAAATTTTCACGAAATTCTTGATTCACATTTAATTTTTTTTTAAATGAGTCATAGAAGTTAGTTGTTTTTTTCATATACCGCAATTATAGTGAAGTTGACACATTTTAATTAAAAAATAATAAATTTTAAAATCTCAAAAGATTTGACAACTTTTGAGGCAAGAAAAAATATTTTCAGTACAAACTTTCGTATCTTTCGGATATGAAAATATCAAAAAGTAGGCATTTAATATGTTTTCATATCATATAAAGACCATTTACTTCAAAAAATCATAAAAAATTCTCAGTAGCTTAGCGTCAGGTCTGAAAGGGTTATTATAATGCTTTTTTTTCTAACTCACTAGTTGAAATAAAACTAGACAAAAATACTAGATGTTAAACTAGTCAAATCCTACTCACCAAATAGTTACTAGATAAGTTACTATCTGTATTCCAGCTAGTTCAAAAATACAAGCTGTTTTACAAGTTATAAAAGAACTAGTTGCTTAATTTTTAGTTAACTAACTAGTCGTGTTTTGACTAGTTGAAAAATACCAACTGTTTTTCTAGCTCATAACTAAATAATCATAAATGTGCTAGCTTCTTTTCTAGTTGCAAACTTGCTAGTTCTGCATAAATTTGTAAACATTAAATTAATTGAATGTTTAGTTTTAAGAACAGTAACAATTAGGGATGTGACAAATGTCGTTTTGCTGATGCAGTTCTGTAAAAAGCCTTTCGTGAGGATGCGGATAAAAATCTGTTTAAGAAGCAGTCTGGTTCTTTTTGTTTCAAAAAATCAATTTTCAACAAAACCCTATTTTTATATTAGATACCATTAGGAATACCATACAATATCTTATATAAGTTGCCGAGATGGAGAAACATTTATAAGATACACGCTCAGAAATCTTGGATTAAATTCTAATCCAATCGTTGGAATCATGCATTTTTTAATACCTTTTATGTTAGAATTTAATCCAATCGTTGGAATCATGCATTTTTTAATACTTTTTGTATTAGAATTTAATCCAATCGTTGAAATCATGCATTTTTTAATAAAACCTGGAATACTTTTTAATACAGTTTGGATTAGTCTTTAAAAACAGCGTTCGGCTTGGTTCGGCTCTTATGCGTGTTTATCATTTCTTTATACATGTGGCTTCATAGAGCAGTTGGTAGAGCCAAATACTTAATAACCTTAACGTAGTGGGTTCGAATCCCACATGTTTCGTTAATTTTTTTTTTGTCAAAAATATTTTAATACAAGCATGTATTAAAATTAATTCCAATGAGAGAATAAAAATCAATTGTAATATATGTAGTGTATTAGATTGTAATACAATTCTGGTGTGGTCATATATACAATACAGTTTGTATTAGAATTTAATCCAAGATTTCTGAGCGTGTACTTTTTAAGTTGGCGCGTCCAGATGGCATTCATGGCAACAAAAACTTTACGTGAAACGTTTTTCTCGAAACAACGTTTTTCGACATCGTTGACATGATTACGAAAAAACTATTCATTTGATCGGACTAAAATTTTAAATATTATTGTACATATTTGTATGTAGCACAATTATATGTGTTCATTAATATTTAAACTTTTTTTTACCTAACATCGAAATAAAGGTTAAAAAATGTTCAAAACTTCTACATTTTGTTGCCCAAATGTTTAATGAGTGTTACAATATAACTTAAGAGTTTAAATAGAAGTTCTGTTTTTTTACATAAAAAAAAATCCTAAAAACACCTCAAATGTTCTAGCGCCTTAAGGTATAAAATAAGAAAAACCTATTTCTAAAAAAAAACATTAAAGCAAAAACCATTTCAAGTAGTATAACTTAGTATAAATATTAAATATGAAAGAATTTAAAAGTTGTTAAGATGACTAAGCAAACTTAAAAAGAGAACTTTATATTTAGATGTCAAAAAAATTTAGATTTGTTATTTTTTAATGAAAATGCTTAAATTAATTACTTGCCAGAATGACAAGTCTAGAGAATAATAATCAATTTCAATTGTTTCTTTTAAATTACTTCAAGTGCCATTATCACCCGGGCCAGCAAAATATCTTCGTTTTTTGTCGTTCAAATTAAAAAAAAAAATAATTGTAAAATAAAAAAAAAAATGTTTTTTGTACAGTTTGAGACGTTTAAAAAACCTTATAAAAATATTTAAGTGAATGTATTTTATTGTCTTATAAAAAAATCATTCCGAAATAAACCTTGGAAATTAGGGCGGAGCACCAAACTACATTCTTAATTCAACACAATTATTCGAAGCTATTTTCAATTAAGTTTGTATAAGATAAATGTGCAGCTTTTTAAAAATACAATAGCAATCTACTTTAAATAAGAAATCTCAATATAGTTTCAATAATACAAGTATAAAGCTAGTTTACATAGTACTAGCATAGAGCTGGATTCAGATAGACTAGAACAAAACTAATTCAAGCATACAACTAGTATGAAAATGCAACTAGAATTGAACTGGCTAAAATAATACTAGTATGAAATTGGTCAATATTAAACTAGTATTTAACTAGTTAAAAATATACTAGCACAAAGGTGGCTCAAATCATACCAGTGAAAAGCCTAGTTTTGATTATACTAGCATTTACTGGTTTAAAAGTTGCTACTATCACAACTAGTTCAAATTGTGCCAGTAAAAATACTACCTCAATTCATATCGAGAATAGGACAATTGTCTTTTCCTATGACATCAACACAGGAAAGTAACCAGTTTGCGCAATGTAAAAAGCTTTTGAGCTGAACTAGTACTGGTATTTTTTGACATAGTATTTTAACTAGTTGGCTACACTGCAGGGTAGCACTCACGGTCTAAAAAAACCGACTTAATAATTTAATAACCTAAATTCTTTTTCTTGAATTATAACACAGTGTGCCTAAATCGACAGAAAAAAAAAACACAACCAAACTTTATAGAAATTCTTAAAGAGGGATATGTTGATAAGTATTGCAAATTATTCGAACTCTTAATGTCGTCATAATTTTTTTTTTTAATTTATTTTTAAAGTTGAAGTGTTCGATTTTTATTCTGCCGACATTCGTTGAACTTTTACAGCCATTTGCTTTGTGGAAATAAAGCCATTTTTCCGTAGAATTTTGCGTTAAATAAGGCTATTTAAAAAAAAAATCCAATGAAATAAAGAAAAAGCGAGTAGCGAAGCAAACTCTTGTACTTTCCTTTAACTTAAAAAAAATAATAGTGTTTCTATAAATTTTAATTAAATAATATTTCATTAATTTTATTTGTTTTTTCACAAAAATTTCACAAAAGGCACGTAACAATACCTTTCCATTAAACTTAAGAACATAGAAATCGGTTAAAAATTCGCTAAATGGCATTAGTTTTAACATAATGTTTTTTCCTCAAAAACTGAGTAAGTATATGTTTGCTACCATACAATACATCTTGTATAAAGTCTTATTTCCTTCAAAATTATACCTAAAAAAATGGGAAAAAAGGAACATTTGTTATAAAACTATTAAGTCGGGTTTTTTTTTTAATTTGAGTGTATATTAAAATAAGTGGTTTTTTGTATTAAATTTTCTCCTCCTCTCCACATTTTTACTAATTTTTCTCTAAGGATGCAGTTGTGTGTCAAGAGTAATTTTACAAACATTTTGGCTTATGTAAATATCTCCCTATTATAAGTACGTCTACTTATATTTTTTATAGGCTGAAAAATTAAGTATGGTTTTTGTGTATGCTTTCAACCTGAAAAGGTTTAATCAGCATTTTGTAAAACTTTCTTTAACAGCTGGATTCTCAAAATTAGTTTTAAAATTTTTGAAAATTACTAACGAACATACTATTTTAACGATGTTAGTCTATGGATAAGGGCTTACTGTATCATTCACACCTATTTAAGGTATTTTACCATGATCCTTTTTTTTTAATGATAACTCAAATATGCCAACAAACGCATAATTTTTAATTAAACACTAGATACCTTAAGATCGAACACAGAAAAAAAATTGTGTTGCCAGAAACGAAGCCAGCATGTTTAAATTTTTTTAAGGTATTTTTTTATGATATTCTTTTATGGTATTCTTTTAAGATATTTAAGGACTTTTAAGAATAGGAAGATGAATTTATATCGAAACCAAATTTTATGTAGAAGATTTTTTACCTTATATTTAATCATTCTTTTCATTTTTATAGCAATTTAAATAATTTCTTCAAATCTGTTTTTAAAGGACCTTCTGCACCTGAAGAACAGATCATATCGTGATGGAAGCTTATATTAATAATCATAGCTCCAATATTTATCGATTCCACTCATTAGAAGTTTTTTAAAAAATCGTTAAAAATATGTCCTGTTTTTGGCTCAAAACTGAAGCAGGACGATCAAGTCTTATCCTTTCAAAATTTTGTATTGTTAATGTATGATACCATATCTATTGGTTCCCCTTCTGAGCCAGTTCGATACAAGGGTACTTTTTTCCATATATAATTGCTCCGACCTAATACGATATTTACAACAGATTTAGTTTACTTTCACTTTTTCTTATAGCTTTGACTGAGCTATTATATTAAAAATTAAAAATTAAAAATTAAAAATTAAAAATTAAAAATTAAAAATTAAAAATTAAAAATTAAAAATTAAAAATTAAAAATTAAAAATTAAAAATTAAAAATTAAAAATTAAAAATTAAAAATTAAAAATTAAAAATTAAAAATTAAAAATTAAAAATTAAAAATTAAAAATTAAAAATTAAAAATTAAAAATTAAAAATTAAAAATTAAAAATTAAAAATTAAAAATTAAAAATTAAAAATTAAAAATTAAAAATTAAAAATTAAAAATTAAAAATTAAAAATTAAAAATTAAAAATTAAAAATTAAAAATTAAAAATTAAAAATTAAAAATTAAAAATTAAAAATTAAAAATTAAAAATTAAAAATTAAAAATTAAAAATTAAAAATTAAAAATTAAAAATTAAAAATTAAAAATTAAAAATTAAAAATTAAAAATTAAAAATTAAAAATTAAAAATTAAAAATTAAAAATTAAAAATTAAAAATTAAAAATTAAAATTAAAAATTAAAAATTAAAAATTAAAAATTAAAAATTAAAAATTAAAAATTAAAAATTAAAAATTAAAAATTAAAAATTAAAAATTAAAAATTAAAAATTAAAAATTAAAAATTAAAAATTAAAAATTAAAAATTAAAAATTAAAAATTAAAAATTAAAAATTAAAAATTAAAAATTAAAAATTAAAAATTAAAAATTAAAAATTAAAAATTAAAAATTAAAAATTAAAAATTAAAAATTAAAAATTAAAAATTAAAAATTAAAAATTAAAAATTAAAAATTAAAAATTAAAAATTAAAAATTAAAAATTAAAAATTAAAAATTAAAAATTAAAAATTAAAAATTAAAAATTAAAAATTAAAAATTAAAAATTAAAAATTAAAAATTAAAAATTAAAAATTAAAAATTAAAAATTAAAAATTAAAAATTAAAAATTAAAAATTAAAAATTAAAAATTAAAAATTAAAAATTAAAAATTAAAAATTAAAAATTAAAAATTAAAAATTAAAAATTAAAAATTAAAAATTAAAAATTAAAAATTAAAAATTAAAAATTAAAAATTAAAAATTAAAAATTAAAAATTAAAAATTAAAAATTAAAAATTAAAAATTAAAAATTAAAAATTAAAAATTAAAAATTAAAAATTAAAAATTAAAAATTAAAAATTAAAAATTAAAAATTAAAAATTAAAAATTAAAAATTAAAAATTAAAAATTAAAAATTAAAAATTAAAAATTAAAAATTAAAAATTAAAAATTAAAAATTAAAAATTAAAAATTAAAAATTAAAAATTAAAAATTAAAAATTAAAAATTAAAAATTAAAAATTAAAAATTAAAACTTAAAAATTAAAACTTAAAAATTAAAAATTAAAAATTAAAAATTAAAAATTAAAAATTAAAAATTAAAAATTAAAAATTAAAAATTAAAAATTAAAAATTAAAAATTAAAAACTAAAAATTAAAAATTAAAAATTAAAAATTAAAAATTAAAAATTAAAAATTAAAAATTAAAAATTAAAAATTAAAAATTAAAAATTAAAAATTAAAAATTAAAAATTAAAAATTAAAAATTAAAAATTAAAAATTAAAAATTAAAAATTAAAAATTAAAAATTAAAAATTAAAAATTAAAAATTAAAAATTAAAAATTAAAAATTAAAAATTAAAAATTAAAAATTAAAATTAAAAATTAAAAATTAAAAATTAAAAATTAAAAATTAAAAATTAAAAATTAAAAATTAAAAATTAAAAATTAAAAATTAAAAATTAAAAATTAAAAATTAAAAATTAAAAATTAAAAATTAAAAATTAAAAATTAAAAATTAAAAATTAAAAATTAAAAATTAAAAATTAAAAATTAAAAATTAAAAATTAAAAATTAAAAATTAAAAATTAAAAATTAAAAATTAAAAATTAAAAATTAAAAATTAAAAATTAAAAATTAAAAATTAAAAATTAAAAATTAAAAATTAAAAATTAAAAATTAAAAATTAAAAATTAAAAATTAAAAATTAAAAATTAAAAATTAAAAATTAAAAATTAAAAATTAAAAATTAAAAATTAAAAATTAAAAATTAAAAATTAAAAATTAAAAATTAAAAATTAAAAATTAAAAATTAAAAATTAAAAATTAAAAATTAAAAATTAAAAATTAAAAATTAAAAATTAAAAATTAAAAATTAAAAATTAAAAATTAAAAATTAAAAATTAAAAATTAAAAATTAAAAATTAAAAACTAAAAATTAAAAATTAAAAATTAAAAATTAAAAATTAAAAATTAAAAATTAAAAATTAAAAATTAAAAATTAAAAATTAAAAATTAAAAATTAAAAATTAAAAATTAAAAATTAACAATTAAAAATTAAAAATTAACAATTAAAAATTAAAAATTAACAATTAAAAATTAAAAATTAAAAATTTAAAACTAAAAATTAAAAATTAAAAATTAAAAATTAAAAATTAAAAATTAAAAATTAAAAATTAAAAATTAAAAATTAAAAATTAAAAATTAAAAATTAAAAATTAAAAATTAAAAATTAAAAATTAAAAATTAAAAATTAAAAATTAAAAATTAAAAATTAAAAATTAAAAATTAAAAATTAAAAATTAAAAATTAAAAATTAAAAATTAAAAATTAAAAATTAAAAATTAAAAATTAAAAATTAAAAATTAAAAATTAAAAATTAAAAATTAAAAATTAAAAATTAAAAATTAAAAATTAAAAATTAAAAATTAAAAATTAAAAATTAAAAATTAAAAATTAAAAATTAAAAATTAAAAATTAAAAATTAAAAATTAAAAATTAAAAATTAAAAATTAAAAATTAAAAATTAAAAATTAAAAATTAAAAATTAAAAATTAAAAATTAAAAATTAAAAATTAAAAATTAAAATTAAAAATTAAAAATTAAAAATTAAAAATTAAAAATTAAAAATTAAAAATTAAAAATTAAAAATTAAAAATTAAAAATTAAAAATTAAAAATTAAAAATTAAAAATTGAAAATTAAAAATTAAAAATTAAAAATTAAAAATTAAAAATTAAAAATTTAAAATTAAAAATTAAAAATTAAAAATTAAAAATTAAAAATTAAAAATTAAAAATTAAAAATTAAAAATTAAAAATTAAAAATAAAAAATTAAAAATTAAAAATTAAAAATTAAAAATTAAAAATTAAAAATTAAAAATTAAAAATTAAAAATTAAAAATTAAAAATTAAAAATTAAAAATTAAAAATTAAAAATTAAAAATTAAAAATTAACAATTAAAAATTAAAAATTAAAAATTTAAAACTAAAAATTAAAAATTAAAAATTAAAAATTAAAAATTAAAAATTAAAAATTAAAAATTAAAAATTAAAAATTAAAAATTAAAAATTAAAAATTAAAAATTAAAAATTAAAAATTAAAAATTAAAAATTAAAAATTAAAAATTAAAAATTAAAAATTAAAAATTTAAAATTAAAAATTAAAAATTAAAAATTAAAAATTAAAAATTAAAAATTAAAAATTAAAAATTAAAAATTAAAAATTAAAAATTAAAAATTAAAAATTAAAAATTAAAAATTAAAAATTAAAAATTAAAAATTAAAAATTAAAAATTAAAAATTAAAAATTAAAAATTAAAAATTAAAAATTAAAAATTAAAAATTAAAAATTAAAAATTAAAAATTAAAAATTAAAAATTAAAAATTAAAAATTAAAAATTAAAAATTAAAAATTAAAAATTAAAAATTAAAAATTAAAAATTAAGTTCTTTTTAGGAACGTGGGTTCGAGACCCTGCTATATTACACCAAGGCACCTATTTAAAATGGTACTTTTTGGATTAAAAACTCCCATAAACCAAAGTTTGGATTAAAAAGTAGTCCAAAATGTTTACCCATATAGTTTATATAAGCAAAAATTGTATTTTAGCATATGTTTTTTAACTAAATGAGTAAATTGAATGAATCTCAAATAAATGAAGTTGAAACTTTGGTTTCAATAACCTTGATTTTGCACAACTTAGCAACTCAATTAGCAATTTGAGCTGATTTAAATCAAAACTTAAACCGATTACAAAAGTTTTGATCTTGATGAAACTACACTCAATATTAAAAAGTTTTCGCTGAACTGCTCCGCAGACCAACTTTAACTTGAACTGTTTTTTGTTTTTCCTAATAGATGGTTGAACTATTGAAGAGTGGTTAACTAATTATGCAGTTGAAAACAAAAACTTTAAAACTTTTTGTTGGTCTCTTTAACACAGATAAGTTAGTTTTTATGTTTACAAAATTCTTTGAATTCTTACAAGCTATAATAGATTCTAATTAATTTAATATCCTTTTATTTACTACATTTCTTGACTTCTATTAAAGTTTAAACCTTAGATGGTTGGTCTTTCACGGAGTCATTGCCGTACAAATAAAGTAATAAAACTTACACGTTTTCTCTTAATTATGGCCATTAAATGCTAACAACCTACATCAAGTGCAAAACAGGTAAGACAGCAAGCATAGCTATAATAACAACAACAATAAAAAACTACGGAAAATACCATCATTACATGAATATAAAAGATATACCATCAAATTAGCGTGGATATAAATCACGCTGCATGCCAAATAATTCAGCGTAACTTAAGTGTAGGCATAAAATGTATAAAAAAGGAAAATCTATAGAATGAGAAGAAGTAAAAAAATGAACAAGACAACGAAGAACTTTCAGGTGAAGCAACTCAACGTAACAAAACCCTCATTTAGCCAAATAAGAATGAGGTTAAATGAGCTCCATCAACGCACATAAAAGTCAGGCATTCATCATAATAACGCTAAACAAGTACGTTACAAAAGCGGCAACCACTGTAAAGGAAGCCTGCAAGGTTCCATGATCGGGCACAAAATGCTTTGTCTTGCCTTGACTCTTAAACTCTTACAAAGAGCAGCAGTAGTATTATAGACGGGATCTTGGAATCCTAGCGTTGAGTGCATGTCATGGAACGCTGACTGCCAGTTTAAGGCACGCGCGACGGATGGAAATCGTTTGACATTCATGTTTGTCAATATCAAGTTTAAGAGTAATATTAAGGATGTTTTATTACAAGGGGTATTTTTTATTTGATTATTTTTATTATTATTGTTGTTTTTCCACTGTTAAATAAGCACTAAAAAAGATAACGCTTTGCAAACTGCTTCAAGCTGCCTTTTTTGCTGTGAAACATAAATTAGAGCTAGAAGGTATAACACTTAATAGCGAAAACATTTAATGCATACTTTATATAATTAGCTCTTGAAATGAGAATGCTTTAAGTGAGTAACTCAAAAACATGCTAAAGAGAAAATAAAACATTTCCGGCGTATTTTATAAATATGTTTTAGAAATATTGAAAAAAATCGCACGGCTTAGAGTTCAAGTGAGTCAAGTCATAAAATCTGTGTTTCAAGATAGAAAGACACAAAGTCCATGGCATATATCGTATCCAGTGCAAAAGTAATGTCATTGACATAAACTTTTTGCAGTTATTTCGTAAACGAAAATTGGGGTGACTTAGTTTTATGCAGCACTGAATTTTGTACAAAATTCTACATATAATGGCATTAAAAAATGGGACTTTTTTTTGACTTGGTCCACTTCAGCTCTGAACCGTCGAAATGTATTTCGTTTGCTGACAGACACACTCCCTTAAGCTCAAAAAATCATTTATTATCATTGTCAGCTGAGCGTTATGTTCAAATGATTATTTATTAAGTAATTGTTCGTTTTTGACTTAGCTAGTTCTCTATTGCCTTTTATTTTCCCTCTTTTATTGTACTTACCAGCAGCAGGCTCTTTAAAAGTGGAATTTTTTCACTTTTCCAATGGTTTTCCCCTTCAAAGTATGGTCAATGCAATGGCGGATCTTGAAACCGCTGGTAAGGAAGGAATAAAGTATATAGGAGGGAATTTTTTAATTTTGAAATTGTGAAAAATTTGCAATAATATACAGTAATGAATTAAATTTGCATTAGTATTAAGCGCAAATTTTAAACATCGGCTATCAGCTCAAGTTCAGAAATAGAAAGGGTTATTTGCCTTAAAATTGACTACATAATATTAACGCATTGGCTGATTTCGATCATATTTAATCGTTTATTGTAAATAATAGATATTTTAGCTTCTTAACTTATATAAGATACAGTAGTCCTCAGATTTAAAAAATGTTAAAACGCATTTTTGGAGCCCATTGGCTTTTAAATATACATTAAAATTTTCCAAATATTCCTTTTTTGTATTAAAACACTTAATTCGATAAATTGTAACGGCACAAAAATGGAAGCAGAAGTCACAATGACAGCTGACACATTTTTAATCTTTATGTTACTAACAGGGTACCTTTTTAAATTTTAAATGCAAATATCTTCGTTTCTTGTGGTCCGATTGAGCTGAAATTTTTAATTTACATATTCCTAAAAATCATTTTAAAGCTGGATAATGTCCAGAAAGTTACGAAAAATTATTTGGAAGTTAAAATTTTTTTAGATTTTTGGAATATACCTCTCTAGTTACTGACAGGGTACCCGGGTACCCGGGACGAAATCTATATTTTTTATTTAAATTGAATTGAAATATTTTATTAACAGTAAACAACATAAATAATATATTTATAATTTAAATTAAAAAGGGAAACAGTTAAAAAAACAAGAAAATTATAAATTACATTGCACATCTATTGCATGCTTATTACATAACGATTTCTTACAAACTGAGCACACCCTTCGAGTCTTTCAAAGAAAAGAAGATGCAAAGAAAGCATCTCCCTTTTACTGTCAATCTTCCAGTAGTGTTTCGCTCTTCTCTAGCTCCCGAATCAGAGGCTCCGGGTTAGCATGAGATTATTGGGTGGCCAGTTATGTTTTCAATTGCATTTTTAGTATTAAGTGCCAAGTAATTCCTATATTTTCCGAACGTCTGCAAATTTATGTCACCACCAACTGCCGCTCAAAATCCTGAAAAAATGTTAGTAACCTATTCACTGAATTTTAAAAATTACTATTTTTTCCATATAAAGAATATATACGGCTAGTGCTGCAACATCAACGCTATTATAAAAAATGCAAGTGGCAACCGATTTGTACGCTTTTTGCTTGTGTGTTCCGACAGCATTTTTTTCATGATATTATGACAGGTTTACTAGCAGGCCCTCCATTTTCTTTATCATCAACCTCAGTTTGGGTCAAAGGCTACCAAACTAGTGGTTATTTTTCAGGATTTTCTGTACACCAGTTTGCATGACATTCAGAGTTTTTTTAGTTAGTTTCACTGATTCTTATACAGCAAATCTCTTTGAACATAAATAATTTTAAAGTATCCACAACGCTAAAACTACACTTTCTAGCTGTAGGTCCTGTAGAAATCGATTTTAAGAAATTATGAGTTAAAAGTTTGCGGCTTCTCGGAAAGTTATCAATCCAAGCGGTTCCGCCTTTCTGCAAACAATGATTCAAGTGCCCTGCTAGTAATATGAGTAGATGTGTATATCCACAATTGTATATTCAAACCTTAAAATTTTGTTCGATATGCGAGGAACAGGCACTTTGAAGATTTTTGAAAAAAAGTCAACTTTAACAGCTATAACTTCTTTCCGAACTGCGGTTTTTTTAATTTTTTTTCACAAAAGGCCTCAAGACGATGTTACAACTACCAGTGATGTTTTTTTTAATTTTGCATATTTGTATTTTTATTAATTTTTTTCGTAAAAACGCTCAAACTAGAAATTTGCACAATGGTACATTCTAGGAAAAACTTTCATAACGACCAGGTTATTTAATATAATCACATCCTTTTTCTGTGCCAATATTAGCCATAGTTTCAGAAAATATTTCCGCAACATTTTATTAAAATACTGTCGTATTTGGATTTTTGAGATTTTTTTTTTTAAATAAAAAAAACACCCACTTGAGTGACCTCAAAATCACTTCAGATGGACCTGAAATTCTCTGTCTAAATATGACAGCAGGCACCTTTTCTACAAACTTAACTAAAATTATCGTGGCACAAAAATAACTGAAGTTTCACTTCAGTCTTCAAAATTGAATGATGTCTTAAATTCAAGTCTGAGGACTGAAATGAAGTTTCATCATTCGTGAATACCCTTATTTGTTATCTTACGGCCATGCCATATATCGTGCATTTGCACTTCAGTAGTACATTTCGGTGACCATATTTTGTTTCACTACTTCTCAAAATTATGGGTTAAACATGTACCTGATATACATGATCAGTCACACACGCGTTTGTCCTTGTACTTGGGACAAACGCCTCCTTGTGTTTCGTGCCAATATACACCGAGGTTTTGGATTTTTGGGCTTACACCATTGGTTGTACCCAAAGCTTGTTGGAGTTGTTAACATATTTGGTGCAAGCAGGATAATGACCGAGCATTCGCCTTCTCATAAAATTCTGCTATAATCAGTACAGAACGTTTGTACGGAAGTTTGGTGCTAACATTATGCAGTATCCAAGAGGTGTAACTGTCGATAATAAAGGAAAAAAGAACACCTAGAACTTCTAAAGGGTGTAGTTGTAAACGATAGGCAGGAAAACTTTATCAGCGATAATCAGGCCCATTGCGTAAAAGTGTTTAATTAGGAAGGACATTTCCCACGCCAAATTGGAGAAAAAAGTTTACCAAATTATCCTATAGGAGTTGAAATTAATTTATATGATGGTCAAATGGTTTCTGCATTAGAATAAAAGGTTAAACATGCTCAAGGTTTCGATGTAGCTCTTATGGACGACGGTAGTGTAGACGTAGTGTATCCAGCGCAGACAATCGGTACTATATTCACCGATATGTGCAGCCACAACCAATAAGTTTGTTAATTGTTAAAAAAAATCGCATAAAACTTAATTAACAATAAGAAGCATAAAATAACAATCCCACAGTTGGATGAAAAATCTTTAAATCTTTCAATTAAGAAATAGTTATACACTACTCTTCTTACATACATGCATACAACATAAAAATTAGGAATAAGTTCAAAAGGAAAAGTCGAAAAATGGAAGATTAACTATAAATTTAAAAAAAAATACTTAGAAAATATTCGTTCATAAAACCACAAAAACAACAACACCAGGCGTAATAAGTTAATAATTATAAATTAAATAAATTACATTAAATTTAACGTTTAAATTAAAAAAGTAAAGTAAAGAAATAGTTAACTATTAAAAATTGGTATTGTCTTTCAGAAGTTTTTCTCTTTTTGAGTTGGTTTCTTTGAATGAATTTGAATTCTTTAATTATAAAGAAAACGGTGCCTGAGTAATCAAAATATTTATCAAGGACATTGTTACTAAATATAAAATATTATTTAAAATTGAAGTTGCAAATGTTTGATACAATTTATTGTAAATTAGATTGTTATTTTTATGGTATAAAAAGTGATGGCACCTCAAGTGCATTAAATATTTCTTAATATGTAACTTTGTTAGAATTTATTCTGCAATCGAAAAAAAAAGAAAGAATTTTTAGTTTTATGTAAACCAAATTTTTTTTTATGCAAAAATACTTGTAAGTTCAATTGCAATATTGGCAATCAATTAAGACTAAATAATGACTTTGAAAAATACTTTTAATTAATTGAATTTACTTAAATGCATTTTACATAATGTATGTATTGTTTCCTTTTCCTTATAAATAAAAAATTAAAATTTAAACAACCTAAAATGAAATTAAAATTTAAATAACCTGAATTGAAATTGAAATTTAAATAAGCTAAGATAAAAATTTAAATTAAACTAAACTAAAAATAACTAAAAAAAAAATGAAATTTAACAAATAAAAATAACATGAACAAAACAAAACCTAAAAAAATTTAATTACAAAGGAACAAAAAACATAAACTAAACATATTTTTAAAAATTAAAACTAGACTCAATATTGAATTTTAAATGATACTTACCTTTTAACCCTAACACTGGTACTATTTACATATGTAAATATTTCACTTTCTAAATGGCTACAAATTTGATGTTTTTGGTACGATTTGAATATAATTTACATACAGTGGCTAATTTTTAAATTTGTTTAAATAAACAAAATTAGTCACTGAATGTAAATTATATTCAAATCGTGCCAAAAACATCAAATTTGCAGCTATTTTAAAAGTGAAATATTTACATATGTAAATAGTACCAGTGTTAGGGTTAACAATCAATAAATAAAAATTGTTATGAGTGATTAAATTTCAACCTTTTATTTGGTCAAGGGAGAGGAAGAATTTTTGCTTTTGGGAGGTTTTTTTAACAATTTTAGCCACTGAACCCTCACGGTAGGGTGGGAATAGTGTGGGCAGAGCTCGTCCAGCTGAGCTCATGAGTTTTGTTGTTGGATGATTGGGCCAGGGGTACCCAAACGATCATTCACTTTACTTTTGTATTTATTTAAATGTTTTTCACTGCAGATCCGAATGGTTTTTTTATTTGGTTTTGAATCACCGACGGGCTGAGGAATGGCACGTGATTATCTGTACGACGAGGGTACATGTGGATGACTCGCATCTCACCGAATTGCTAGCGATGGCCAACCTATTGTCCGCGGGTCACTTAACTGGAGCGTTGGTGCCACCTTGGTGAGGAGGCAGCACTTGTAAGTCTGGTAAGAGCAACCCAGGGGCACTCCACGATGGGGCGAGCCTTTACAAAGGGTTGGACATCGCATATTGCTTTAAATAATTGATTGTAACTCTGGAATCATTTGATGAATTTTGACCAAATTTTAAACATGTCTTCTTAAAACAATTTCTCATGACCTTTATGAGCATAGCGGGTCAAGAAGATCCAAAAAATTCATGGTAAAAACCATTTTTTGTGACTTGCGATATTTTGTACCTGTATTTTATTACAAAATGTGTTTTTAAACAAGAATTTATTAGCTTATTACATTGAAAAGATCTTTAAAGACAGCATACATCCCTATTTAAAACAAATTATATGTAATGTTAAGAGCAAACAGTGACTTATTAATACCACACATAATTACACAATATGCTTAATTTTACACATTATCTGTAAAACTTATGTTTTCACTTTCCTCATCAAAAAGCTCTTTTGCTTCAATCAGATTTGTGGAGATTTTTTTATTAAAACCAAGGCTTGAAAGTACTGGATCAGAATTGGGCATGCAAAAAATCTTAATTTGATCTTTTTGTTGTTTCTGATGTTTCTAATGTTTTGCTTTTTGACCAACATTCTTATATTTCTGACCACGATCTTTGTTTACTGATCTATCTTCAATAAATTGGTCTAATTGTTGGTTTTTTAGTTCTGTCAATGAAAAATTAAATTTCTTCGCTACTAAAATTTGTGCATTGTTTGACTTACATGTTCCATTAATTTCTCTTCGTGTTTCAGATATATGTTGTCCTTGGTTTACAAATAATGTTAAGTTGGCTCTAAAAAAACGTAATAAAATGTAAAATCGTTGGAGAAAAAACTCCTCAATAGCAAATTGGGAGCAACACAAAAGAGCTAGAAATGCAACTAACTTGTCTGTTAAATAAGCAAAACGTAAGTTTTTCATATCTAAACTAGATTCTGGACAGCCAACCAAAAAGCTGTGGAACAACTTAAGACTTGCTAGGGTTTGTAATGTTAATGTCAGGTAGACCCTAATACTCTTAATGAGTATGTTATTACAAGCACATCATCTACACAAATAGCGTCTACTGCTAGTATAAGATTTAATAATTCTGTAAGTCCATTTAATTTTGAGTTCGTTGCTGTGGATGAGTATGAGGTTGCTCGTTGTGTAAATAATATTAAATCAAGTGCCGTCGGTGAGGATGGTATATCAATAAAATTTATTAAAATCATTTTGCCGTACATATTTAGTCCTTTGACGCACATATTTAATCACTGTTTCACAAGCTCTTTTTTCCTGAGGCTTGGAAAGCAGCGACAATCATCCCAATAGCCAAAAAAAGTAATGCTCATGAACCAGCTGATTTTCGCCCAGTAAGTCTCTTATCATCGTTGTCTAAAGTGTTGGAGTCTATAATGGCCGTGCAAATCTCGGAACACATAAAAAATATAATCTTATGTCCCCACTTCAGTCAGACTTTCTATCAGGCTACAGCTGCTCTACAGCTATTGTTAAAATCTTGGATGACATAAGACAGCCATATGATCTGGGGCACATAAGCTTGCTGTGCCTGTTAGACTTTGCCAAAGCTTTTGATTCAGTTGATCATGCAATTTTATGTCGGAAACTAGAGTTAGAATTTGGTGTTTCTGTTTTGGCGGTCCGTCTATTATATAGTTATTTAGTCAGAAGGTCTCAAGAATATGATCTTCAGAATATGCAATCATGTTACCATGCATGCGTATGCGGATGATCTTCAGATGTACCTGTCCAGACCTATTGGTCACGTTGATTATTTATGTATGAAAGTAAACGAAGACTTGTGCAAAGTAACAAATTGGGCTAAAGCTAACAGCCTTATCCTTAATCCACTTAAATAATTTGTTTTGCCGGTTTTTAAATCCAGTTACTCCTTCCTTAATGTACCGGGAATTTTCTTAGGTGGTATCGAGCTCAAATTTGTTGATAAGGTTAAAAATCTCGGTTTTTATATTAACTCTTCACTCTCGTGCGAAGATCATGTAAATTCCGTTGTTAGCAAGGTTTATTATGTACTGCGAAATCTTAGGTGGACTGCATCATTCGTGCCTATAGAGACTAGAAAAAAATTAGTAATTCAACTGATTGTGCCAATTATCTCCTACTCAGATATAGTGTATAGTAAAGTTGATTCCCGATCCAAGCTTAAGTAACAACTTGTGTTTAATATTGCTGTAAGATACATTTTTGGTCTTAGAAAGTTTGACCGCATTAGTCACTTGAGTAACAAAGTACTCGGTTGCAACATCTTCAACTATTTGGATGCTAGAAACTGCATCTTTTTACACAACCTGATCTGCACTCGCACTCCTGATTACTTATTTGAAAAGCTACAATTTTGTAGGTCAACTAGAAATCTGAATCTTTTAATCCCTACTTATAATTTTTTAAACTCTAACAGACTTTTTTACGTGAACGCATCAGATTGTGGAATTCACTGCCTTTAAGTATAAAAAGTATTACAACTAAACGCAACTTTAAGCATGTAATTTTCCAACATTTCTCTTAAGTATCTCTCTTTCACTAATTCTATGCAATTGTTTTTAAAAAACCTTACTTTAATTAAAATTACTTAATCTTTATTTGTTGTTATTCTTGATTTTGTCGATTTTTGATTTTTGTTTTGAATTAATTATTATTTTGATTAGGTCTTTTAGTTAAATGATATTAAATGTACTAAGTTAAATTTTTAATTATTATTTTTTGTTGTTTATCACTTGTTATTTTGTTACGTATCTATATTCTTACTGCATTTTAAAGACTCTGTCTTATTTGTGAACCTTTTCTTTAAATAAATAAAAATAAAATAAAATAAAAAATTACAGAAAGAGAACTGATCATTAACAAGGTGATTACGAGTGTTACGAGCATTATATTGATTTACGCTAATATTAGCTGGTGATCTAAACAGAAAAATGTTTTTAAGACTATTGGGCTCAATATCACACTTTTGATCATCTTTATTACTTACACCTAAGCAACGAATAATTTTCCAAAGAATTTTTAGAAGGAAGAGCAGTCTTTAATTTTTTAAAGAAGAATTTTTTAAGACTGTCTTTTAATAGAAACGGCAGTATTGCGAGCATGTTTGTATAATTCCCAGTTTTCATTAGTAGATCAGGTTTGTAGTGTAAGTCACTGCTGGAGTTATCCATATCAATCTCATACTAAATTGAATAATTGGTAAAATCTTACACTTTTGGACAATCTAGTCATATTTATATTTTTATTTGTATTTATTCATAAGACATTAGTACAAAAAAGAACTAAGTTCTTTTACAGTACAACAAGTAAAAATACCGATAAATAAGTTAAGATAATAAACAAATTGTTTAGATATAACAACAAATTAATAATAGTGACTAAAAACAAGATAATGAACTACATTAGATAATGATTATGAATAATAATAATATGAATTACGAATTAGAATATGTAAAGAAATAAGAGAAAGGATAGAAAAATAAATTAAGTTGAAGAAGTTAAGATGTTGAGAAGTGAGTTAAAATAGATTGCCTAAAATTTTCCGCCCGTTCGATTTCTCTTAAGTTACGTGATAACGCATTCCACAGTCTTATGGCATTAATGAAAAAAAGATTGGAAGAAGTTAGAGAGCCATGTCTTGGAACTATAAGATTCTAGCATCTTCTAGACAAACTGAACTGCAGTTTTTCATATAGGTAATAAGGAGTTTTACTATGTATTATTTTATGAAGGTAGATACAGTTTCTAGCATTTAAATAATCAACCAAACTGCACCCAAGTAATGCATTTCTGAAATAAGAGAGATGGTCAAACTTTTTTAAGCTGAAAAAAACCGCGTGGCATAGTTATATGCAATATTAAGTTTTAGCAGGGAAGATGAGTCGAGGTTTCTGTAAACCACGTCAGAATATGTTGTAACAGGTAAGACAAATTGCTTCACTAGCATTCGCCTTAGATCAAGCGTAAAAGATAAGAAGACATTCTTAAATTTCGCAGGATATAATAAACTTTACAAACAACACTATTAACATGATCAACACAAGATAGAGAAGAATTCATACAATAACCCAGATTTACAGTTTTTGACACAACACTTAGCTTATTTGAGCCAATGTAGAGGTCAGGAATGTTATTAAGGAAAGATTTATTTTTACAAATATTGAGAATATAAGATTTGGCAGCATTAAGTTGGAGTTCATTGCTAATTGCCCACTGATAAATGTTTCCAAGGTCCTCATTAATTCTGTGACGGGTATCTAGGAGATCAACACTACTTGAGTGATAGATCTGAATATCGTCGGCATAAGCATGTATAGAAGAATGATTACAAATAGCATAAATCGACCATTGAGGAACACCACTTATTACCGTTTTATAGCTGGAAAATTTTTGTCCGAATTGAAACAAATAGCATAAATCGACCATTGAGGAACACCACTTATTACCGTTTTATAGCTGGAAAATTTTTGTCCGAATTGAACATTTTGCAATCTATTAGACAAATAATTTGATATAAGACTCACCGCACTATCACTAAACCCTAAGAAAGACTTGAGTTTCAGATATAAATATTTGTAGCTAATCTTGTCAAATGCTTTTGAGAAATCTAATAAGCAAAGTAAGGAAATAGAACCAGAGTCGTATGCAGGCCGTAAATTATCTATAACCTTAACTACTGCTGAATTACACCCGTGCCCTAACCGAAAGCCAGATTGAAATGGAGACAAGAGCTTATTTTCATGTAAGAATTTATTGATTTGTAGGCTTATTATTTTCTCACAGACCTTGGATAACGGGGACAGTATACTTATGGGCCTGAAATGATTTGGACTAGATGGATTCGACTTTTTTTCCACAGGTAGCACAATTGCAGATTTCCATATTGCTGGGAATGTTAAAGATATAAGGCTTATCTTGTCTTATCTTATCTTATCTTATCTTATCTTATCTTATATTATCTTATCTTATCTTATCTTATCTTATCTTATCTTATCTTATCTTATCTTATCTTATCTTATCTTATCTTATCTTATCTTATCTTATCTTATCTTATCTTATCTTATCTTATCTTATCTTATCTTATCTTATCTTATCTTATCTTATCTTATCTTATCTTATCTTATCTTATCTTATCTTATCTTATCTTATCTTATCTTATCTTATCTTATCTTATCTTATCTTATCTTATCTTATCTTATCTTATCTTATCTTATCTTATCTTATCTTATCTTATCTTATCTTATCTTATCTTATCTTATCTTATCTTATCTTATCTTATCTTATCTTATCTTATCTTATCTTATCTTATCTTATCTTATCTTATCTTATCTTATCTTATCTTATCTTATCTTATCTTATCTTATCTTATCTTATCTTATCTTATCTTATCTTATCTTATCTTATCTTATCTTATCTTATCTTATCTTATCTTATCTTATCTTATCTTATCTTATCTTATCTTATCTTATCTTATCTTATCTTATCTTATCTTATCTTATCTTATCTTATCTTATCTTATCTTATCTTATCTTATCTTATCTTATCTTATCTTATCTTATCTTATCTTATCTTATCTTATCTTATCTTATCTTATCTTATCTTATCTTATCTTATCTTATCTTATCTTATCTTATCTTATCTTATCTTATCTTATCTTATCTTATCTTATCTTATCTTATCTTATCTTATCTTATCTTATCTTATCTTATCTTATCTTATCTTATCTTATCTTATCTTATCTTATCTTATCTTATCTTATCTTATCTTATCTTATCTTATCTTATCTTATCTTATCTTATCTTATCTTATCTTATCTTATCTTATCTTATCTTATCTTATCTTATCTTATCTTATCTTATCTTATCTTATCTTATCTTATCTTATCTTATCTTATCTTATCTTATCTTATCTTATCTTATCTTATCTTATCTTATCTTATCTTATCTTATCTTATCTTATCTTATCTTATCTTATCTTATCTTATCTTATCTTATCTTATCTTATCTTATCTTATCTTATCTTATCTTATCTTATCTTATCTTATCTTATCTTATCTTATCTTATCTTATCTTATCTTATCTTATCTTATCTTATCTTATCTTATCTTATCTTATCTTATCTTATCTTATCTTATCTTATCTTATCTTATCTTATCTTATCTTATCTTATCTTATCTTATCTTATCTTATCTTATCTTATCTTATCTTATCTTATCTTATCTTATCTTATCTTATCTTATCTTATCTTATCTTATCTTATCTTATCTTATCTTATCTTATCTTATCTTATCTTATCTTATCTTATCTTATCTTATCTTATCTTATCTTATCTTATCTTATCTTATCTTATCTTATCTTATCTTATCTTATCTTATCTTATCTTATCTTATCTTATCTTATCTTATCTTATCTTATCTTATCTTATCTTATCTTATCTTATCTTATCTTATCTTATCTTATCTTATCTTATCTTATCTTATCTTATCTTATCTTATCTTATCTTATCTTATCTTATATTATCTTATATTATCTTATATTATCTTATATTATCTTATCTTATCTTATCTTGTCTTATCTTATGTAGATATAAGAATGTTATATATATTATTATATATATAATAATATGTCATGAGATTATTTTAATAATTTTAATCGGAACGCCATCTTCACTTATTGCATTTGATTTTATTTGCATAACACATTTTCCAATATCTAGTTCACTAACAGGTGTAAATTCAAAGAGATTAGAAACATGAAGCTGTGTAAGGGAAATCGTGTTATTGCTAAAATAAGTGGTGTTATCTAAAAAAAAATTATTTAGTAAGTCTGGATCAATTTGACATGCCGAGGTTGTTTTATTACGTACTCCTAGTCTTTTTATATTATTCCACAGAGTTTTATTAGGAAAGGAAAGATTCAATTTGGAAGAGAAGTATCGGGACTTGGACAGTCTGGTAAGATTGTGTAACGTGACGTTACAAATATTATATACTTTTTATACACTAAATAAACTATAATATTAAATAATTTCGATGTACATATATGTTCATATTATATCACTCAAATATTCCTACTTATTATTATAAATATAAAGACGTTACAAATATTATATTTTTATACACTACGTAAACTATAATATTAAATATTATCGATATATATATTCATATTGTACTACTTAAATATTTCTACTTATTATTATTAAAGCAGCAATAACACACAACCGCACTACGACACCAGACCATAGAAACAAACACACGCTACATACCTACTCAATAAAACTAAATGACAACACACAACCGCACTACTGCATAAGCCACTAATTAATACGCACACCACCTATCTATGCATAGCCAGGCAGGCCAAAGACAAAACTGAACGTATAATTCCCAACTGGTTTTCTGTCCATATCGAATAAAAGTGCGACACAAAACCAACCAAAGCAGTCTTGCTTTAGGTAAGCTATACTTAATGACTCAATGGCGAGCCAGCTTGCTGGTTCTTCCCTTTGAGTCTCTGCTTGAGATGTCGCACTTGCGGTGAGAACCAGTCCGTGGTTCGTCCAACGCAGTCGGCATACTCTATATTTTTGGTCGCAGTGACTCAATGGCGAGCTAGCTTGCTGTTTCTTCCCTTTGAGTCTCTGCTTGAGATGTCGCACTTGCGGTGAGAACCAAACTTTGGTTCGTCCAACGCAGTCCGGCATATATTAACTTTCTAAAAATATTAATAATGAGTCTTGCTTTAGGGGCCCTGGCAGGATTCACCAATTTACCGATCTACCGATTACCGATCTTCGCTTTAGGGGCCCTGGCAGGATTCACCAATTCACCGATTTACCGATCTACCGATTACCGAATACCGATCTACCGAATAGTGATTACCGATTCACCGAATACCGATCTTCCGATTTACCGATATACCGATTACCGATGGCTGATAGCCGATTCACCGATTTACCGATCCACCGATTACCGAATACCGATCTACCGAATTACCGATACACCGATTCACCGATTCACCGATTTACCGATTAAACGAATACCGATTTTGCCGCCAGCTGGACCTACAACCTCCGACCATTCGACCGCTTACATTCACTGTTACCCAAACTGCTGACGTTACGCTGCATAAAGTATTTTTAAGGAGAATAAATCAATAAAATACAGAATTATAATATTAAACCAACACCAACTGCGTTCTCATTTGATGAAAGTTTGTGGATCTTTCACTCGATCCTGGCACGGCTGAGCTGACCTCAGCCATAAGATAAAACCACTGTTACAAATGGCGCCCGAGCAGGGACCAAACTCCAACGCCGACTGTGGAAAAAAAATCACCAACCACCCACGACGAAGGATTAGGTCAAACGCAGAATAATATTAATATGCAGCAGCCGTCTGACGCAGCAGCCGACTCTGGCTTTTCATAGCCGAGCAAGGAAACTCAGTATTTAACACCAGACTCAGTCGGCTGGGTATACCTATTAAAAATGGAAATGACCGATGAGTACGAATTGTTAAAAAAAAAGGATGAAGCAAAAACTAGCCGTCAACACCCAACCTTCTATCTAGGCGAAGACATGTCCTACAATAGAAGCACCCACTGTTGGCGATATAAACAATATGGTCACCAACGCCATCATTGCAAGAGCGCACAGAAAATACTCTTTTGCTCTTACTGTGGCGAAGAGGGCGTTTTCTCAAATTCCTGCAAATGTACTACTTCTGACGCCACTGTATCAGCAGAAAGTATCAAAAATCGATTCTACGTTGAAGTCAACATATGCGGTTTAAGAACCCTAGCTCTCATAGACACTGGTACAACCCTGACATATACCAAGAATCCCCGAAAGACCCGAGTACGAGCACACCTGCAGCATCTAAAATAATATCACCAGAGACCAGAAAAAAAACCAACGATTATCCGGGAAAGTTGTATTCTTTTTTTTGGTTCATCTTATTATTTAAGTATTTTTGCTTTATTTTGGTTTATTTGCTCGATTAATCAATCTCATTATCATTTTTTCCCAACTCCTTTTTTCCCTATCCCATGTTTTCACCTCATACTCTCAACTGCATGGGCCATTGTTAATCCGTCTTCTTCTCTGTTTCGTTTTTAGATCCTCAAGATGGAACGCAAACTAACACGACCAGTCGCACCAGGCAAAATCGCTGCAGTACTGCGCCGAACAAGTAAACCTGTGGTCCATGTGAAAATTCTCAACGAGACGCAAGCAGAATTGTCGTGCTTACACTACAAGAAAAAAAGAATTTTCACCAACAGGCAACTGACACAGATCCGGATTCCACACACACCCTGAAATATCACCACCTACCTATAACATTTATTGTATTCACCGTTATTTAACAATAGTTTCTTTTCTCCCTTTTCCCCTTTCCCCTTTCTTTTTTTTTAATATCTTAAATATTTTAAGTCTTAAATATCTTTATTTATTTAGTATACATAAAGAAATTCTCCTAAGTGGGGGGAGACTGTAACGTGACGTTACAAATATTATATACTTTTTATACAGTAAATAAACTATAATATTAAATAATTTCGATGTACATATATGTTCATATTATATCACTCAAATATTCCTACTTATTATTATAAATATAAAGACGTTACAAATATTATATTTTTATATACTACGTAAACTATAATATTAAATATTATCGATATATATATTCATATTGTACTACTTAAATATTTCTACTTATTATTATTAAAGCAGCAATAACACACAACCGCACTACGACACCAGACCATAGAAACAAACACACGCTACATACCTACTCAATAAAACTAAATGACAACACACAACCGTACTACTGCATAAGCCACTAATTAATACGCACACCACCTATCTATGCATAGCCAGGCAGGCCAAAGACAAAACTGAACGTATAATTCCCAACTGGTTTTCTGTCCATATCGAATAAAAGTGCGACACAAAACCAACCAAAGCAGTCTTGCTTTAGGTAAGCTATACTTAATGACTCAATGGCGAGCCAGCTTGCTGGTTCTTCCCTTTGAGTCTCTGCTTGAGATGTCGCACTTGCGGTGAGAACCAGTCCGTGGTTCGTCCAACGCAGTCGGCATACTCTATATTTTTGGTCGCAGTCACTCAATGGCGAGTCGTTATGCGAGCTAGCTTGCTGTTTCTTCCCTTTGAGTCTCTGCTTGAGATGTCGCACTTGCGGTGAGAACCAAACTTTGGTTCGTCCAACGCAGTCGGCATACTCTAATTGGGATTTGCTTGGTTTGGTTGCAGAGACTCGATGGCGAGCCAGCTTGCTGGTTCTTCCCTTTGAGTCTCCGTTTGATGACGTCGCACTTGCGTTGAGAATCTGTCTTTGGTTCGTCCAACGCAGTCCGGCATATATTAACTTTCTAAAAATATTAATAATGAGTCTTGCTTTAGGGGCCCTGGCAGGATTCACCAATTTACCGATCTACCGATTACCGATCTTCGCTTTAGGGGCCCTGGCAGGATTCACCAATTCACCGATTTACCGATCTACCGATTACCGAATACCGATCTACCGAATAGTGATTACCGATTCACCGAATACCGATCTTCCGATTTACCGATATACCGATTACCGATTGCTGATAGCCGATTCACCAATTTACCGATCCACCGATTACCGAATACCGATCTACCGAATTACCGATACACCGATTCACCGATTCACCGATTTACCGATTAACCGAATACCGATTTTGCCGCCAGCTGGACCTACAACCTCCGACCATTCGACCGCTTACATTCACTGTTACCCAAACTGCTGACGTTACGCTGCATTAAGTATTTTTTAGGAGAATAAATCAATAAAATACAGAATTATAATATTAAACCAACACCAACTGCGTTCTCATTTGATGAAAGTTTGTGGATCTTTCACTCGATCCTGGCACGGCTGAGCTGACCTCAGCCATAAGATAAAACCACTGTTACAATTGACAGCCGCATTTCGGGCCATTCTGTAAATCTCCCAGTTAGCTGAAGATGGGTTGATTTTCCAAAGTTTGTGCAGTTTATTTCTTTTGTTTATGGCATTAAGGACATCTTGCGAGAACCATGGACATGATGAATTTTTCACTGTTATTGTGCGGATAGGAAAATGCTTATCGAACAAAAATTTGAAAGGGCTTAAAAGGGAACTAAGTTTGTCATCCACAGTACTGAGTTGCCAGTAATCATTGAATGAGAACATAGACACATCAAGAAGCAAGGAGAAATAATTAATATTTTCAAAATCACGATACAAAAACGACGTAGAAGTCACATTTCGAGACAGACTTACATTTAACGAGCAAAAGATTAAATCGTGATAAGATATGAGGAATATTTGGTCAAACAGAAAAATAAGCGAAGTGTCTGACACAATTAAATAATCTAGTAGACTGGTAGTAGTATTATTAGAAAACCGAGTGGGTACAGTAACATTTATTATAGATAGACCTACTGAAGATATTTTATCATGCATTGATTGCTGTACAGGATCATTATTTAAAAGGTTGATATTGAAGTCGCCGCATACCAAAATTGTGTCGTTATTCAGAATGTGGTTTGACAATTCACAGAACAATGGGTCCACAGGATGAAATTTATTGGTATTATACACACATGACAAGAGGATTTTGGTGCTATTATCAGAAATACAGATGTTTATATATTCAATACTAGTGCCACTTGATTTACTTACAATTTTGGAATTCAGATACGATTTACAGTAACCCGCAATGCCACCTCCCTTCTTATAAGATTTGTCATTTCTAAAAACATTGTAATTGTTAATACTAAAAGTTGCATCGCTTATATTATCAGACAACCACGTTTCAGAAATGCAAATAACGTCAACCGGTGACTCTTCAAAAATATATCGTATATAATCCAGTTTAGCCGCATTCAAGCTTCGGGCATTAAAATGGACAACATTAAGACCACCATGTTGTCTACAAAACACCTAAATTAAAGTTTTTTGATTTTCATCAAAGCCAAGAGACCACCTATTAGGTTCTAACATAAAGTATCACTAAAAGGAAGAAAAATATAGGCAATGTACTTGAGAGCAGGTGTTTAGAAATGAGAAAGGTAAGAAGTTGTAGTAAATTAGAAGTGACGTTTAAGAAAACAATAGATATAAAATACAAAAAACTAAAATCCAGCAGCATCAGCTTCCAAGGTTTGATTACGCTGTTCTTCAATACTGGATATGCATATACTATCAGCATTTTTTTTTCTTTCTGATGTGAACAGTGCCACGATAAGTAAAAGCGTTGTAAATAGAAATAAATAAGTAAATAGAAATAAATAAATAAATAAATAAATATAAACGTTGGAGTCAGAATTAAGCCCAGCATCTTTCAGATTAATGGCTGACCTGGTTCGTTTTCGATACGCACCAAAAGCTTTTAGAACGCGGTTGCGATCAAACGTAGAAAAGTATTTTATTATGATGAGTGAGTTCGGATTTCGCTATTTTGGTTTGACACGAAAAAAGTCTTTAATTTGTGGTGGCTGAAACTTAATTAGAAGACAAATGCGGTTAAAATTGATTTTAAATTTTCTTCTTGTTCAAACGGCACCCCAAACAAGACAGCATCAGATTGAAAAGCAGAGTTAGTATTGCTGGTGTTGTTGTTGTTTAGCTGCTCAGTTTTTATTTTTTTCAGTTCATCACAGCGAGAGATTAAAGCGCACAGCTGATTTTTAAGCGAGAGAATTTTTGCATCAAAATACACTAATTTTGTTTTTAATTGCACTGACTTCTGCATCAATAACATTTAAAAGCTGTTTTTCTAAACTCACTGTTTCTGCGGAGAGACGGTTGAAAGAGTTGTCAGAGTGCAAGCGAAGCCGATCTTCAAGTTCTGAATTTCAGACTTTGTGTTCTTTTTAAGACGTTCTTCCATTTCGAGAAGCTGAGCACGCATATTACGAGCCAATGCATCACCACTCTCTGCTGAACATCTGGGGGGATTAGGTCCCATTACCCCCTGGACTCATGCTTGATTCCATTCAATACTTGCAACATTCCAATTGAATGATTGTAAATGATTGTTTACATTGTTTTTGTTATTGTAATTGCCTCAACAGATTTAAAAGAGCAAAAAAGAGTTGCAGAACATTTTAATCAATTTGAGATGAATTGAGGGCATAGATTTCAGAAATGGTGTCTGTTTTTCGACATGATACTATCAATAAGTTAAAGCAAACTTTAAGCAAAAAATGAGTTTAAGCAAAAATGTAAGAAACTGTTCTTTCTTTTCGATAATTTTATATATATTTTTTCGGTCAATATATTACATCGATTTCGATAATCTTTTAATGATTAAACTTAAAAATTTTGTAATTGCATTGTTAAAACATATAATTCTATTAATAATTCTCCAGAAAGTTTAAGGATATCGGCTTTAACAGTTCCCGTTTTTACAAGTACAAAGTTTTGTTAAATTTTTTTATACATACTGACAAAAATGTTCTCTGTGTGGTGAACGTGCTGTTTTTCTTTTGTTGTGTTTAACCTATACTTGAAATACAAAAAGTATTAAATATCATTTTGTTGTTTCGATGTATTTGTCTGCGTCTAAATCAATAAAATATTTCATGCATTCAATATCTCTGAAAATGTCCAAGATAATATTAAAAAATATTTATTGAAATTTCAAAAAATCAGTAATTATTTGAAAATGCAAGAGAAGATGAAAAAATTCAAAATATGATAGGGTTTTTAATTATTTAACCATTTAACTTTGAAGGCTTGTATCTTCAAAACTACGAAAGATAATTCAAGTAATTGTCCAGATAACTAAATTTCTAAAGTTTTTAATTCAACAAATTTTGAAGACCATCGAAATCGGCTCCCAGTGGCGACCGAAGCCTAGTGGGTAGAGCCCGGGTTCAATTCCAGCTCAGACAGAAAGTTTTTCCAATTGAAAAAATTTTTCTGTTCGGTCGTCACCTCTCTGCAGACAATGGCAAACCTCAGAGAGTAAAAATTGCCATGTAAAGCTTCTCTTGAGAATATAAGCCGTTCGGAGTCGGCATAAAACACGTAGGTCCAGTTCTCGGTCATTTGTGATCAAACATTTAATAACACGCACAACACAATTGATCAATAGAAGCTAGGTCAAAGTCCTTCCAAGGGCTGAAATGGCCAGTTTATTTATATTTATTTTATCGAAATCGGCTAAAGCGTTGAAAATATGTATGTAAAAAATCAGAAATGTACACACTTCTGTTTGTAACTCCATTTTGTTCCCCTGTGCTATTTTTTATGTTTTTATATGCTTAATTGAAATAAATTCATGTGAGCGCATACAAATTCTGCCATAAGTTCTGATTGAAATCAGTGCAGTTCACAAGTTGAAAATGTAGCGTATGAGTGATATTTATTAACTAAAATTTTGCTTCTATACACAGAAATTAAAACTAAATGATTCCAATGATATTTATTGCGCTCAGCTTTATTTATGTAATGAATTTAAGTCAACAAATATTTTTGCTTAAACTAACATATCTCACGAACCCATTGAGTTCCTATCCTAATTTTTATTCAATATTGTCGAAAAAGTAGTTTTGCAAGCTTAGAAAAAGAAATGTATTCTTAATTTTAAATTAGTGTTCTACGAAATCAATTACCCTAGTTCGAAATCAATTACCTTACCCCAAGGGATGGAACCCCCAACCTCCAAAATTATTTTAAGATTAAAGTCCGTTTACTTACATTTCCAGCGGAAGTTCGAACTTAAATTTCGTTTAGGAAATACTTGAGATATGAATCAATTTTCGATGTTTTTGTCGCTTTTTATCAATTTTCTGCACCACTAAAAACCGTTAAAAACCCGCTAAGCTGTTTTCCTCCAAATTAATATTTTTTATTTGCTTTAGTTATGCTCCATGCAAAATTTGACCCAAATCGGATATGGTCATTCCGTCATTTTTATTTTGCCGGTACGTTTAATATGTTATTATAAACAGAATTAAGGCCTTGCACAAAATGATCCATTGAAAAGACTTTTGTCGCATAAAATAACGTTCACTGTGTCTTATTTCGTAAACATAATATTTTACTGAATTATAGTATAAAGCCAATCAGCATCGCATTTTTTATTGCATCTTTGCTATGACATTTATGTCATCTTTAATGATTGCTTCTTTCCTCACTTTTACTTGTAGGAAAATCGTTGCATTCTCCACCATTGCCTGCTTTAATATTTCCATTTATGCTTGTTAGTTTTGTTATTCACACACACACAAAACACACACAGCCATTTTTTCACTTCCGCAAATGTCATCATTACCTTGGCAGAAGTAGTGCATCATCGTCTAGCTTGTATGCGACATTCGTTTCCGCTACACTTCCTTATTTATTTTTTTAGTTCCTTTTTTTTTAGTTCTTGTGGTTAACAGGAACTTTGTTATTTGCCTTGAGTACCGTTAAGCAACGATTTGTGGCTTACTCATTCACTTTGGAGACTTCCTTGAAGCCATGTACAGCAGCAGCCTTGAAGAAAATTGGCGTCGCGTTGCCAACAGCCACTTTGACATTTTTGCAATTCCTTTGCGTCATATCATCATTGCGCGGCGCATGCAACAAGGCTGAATTCATGGCAACGTTTTTGTATAATTTATTTCGCGGTTTTATTGAACTGAGTGCAAATTAATATGAAATCTTTTAAAGTGGATGAAAGCGAAAAAACTGGAAAATATTTTATAATAAAATGGCAAAATGGAGGTCGTGCAAGGCGAATGAGATTATGTGATGGCGAGTTTGCTTATACGACTTGTAGAGAGCAAAAAAATGGTCAAGGGTATGGCTGTGTTATCATTGAATGCGAATTATATTGATATTCAAAATACATACTTTGAGGGCTATATTCCAATAACGTAGGATTTAAATAAATTGAATGCACAAGTTTCAGATTTAAAAAGAAAAAGTGCTTCAGAAATTTTCTTTACTGGAAGTTTAAATGCGCTTGGTTTACTTTACTTCCCGCTTAAAACAGCCACAGAACTTTCAACAGTCTTTTTGGTAGGTCGAGCAAAACAGCCTTTATGTTCTGGATGTTCATTTTTTGTTGTTGCTATCATTCACTGTCAAAACCCGTTGCACTCAATAAAGTGAATTTAAGACCACGTGGTTAGCATCTGCATTCAATTACTTGGCAGAAAAGACAACAAAAATAACAACAACAACAACAGCGACAACAAAAACTAAATCAACTTAAACTGATTTCATATTCCAGGCTCGAACTACTCGAGCTGTGCTCGCTGTTGTTATTTTTGTGTTTTGTATGTTTTTGTTGCATGGCTTATTGGTTGCTGCATAAATTGCACAACATCAACAGCACACTTTAACATATAGACACACACGCTTATAAAATTCTATTTAGTTTGGCCACACAGCAACACATGGCAACACTCTATCAAATATGTATATGTATAGTGCTTGCCTGCGAAGGACAATCGAAATTCAAACAGCATCTACTTCTATTTTTCACTATATTGCCATAGTAAAGTGCCAAAAATAAACCAAAAAAATACATAACTCAACAACTTTAGGCGTTATTGTCAGTAACTCAATTATACATTTTGTTGTTGACAACAACATGTTTTGTGTCCCTTTGTATTAGGGTGTGAGTGTGTATGTATTACCATGCACGATGCTCATGTATTGGCATTTTCATAATGTTATTGCGAATTCGTTGTTGATGCTTTTGTTGTTTTGTGGTGTTCGACATGAGAAAAAGTTCTAAATTAGTTTTTAGTGTTTTCCAAAAAATGTGCAGTACCAATTCTAAATCAAAAGTTCTCAATGAAAAATAACTTTATTTTAAATATGTATGGTTGGTGCCAAAATGTAGATTGTGTATTCCAGTAATGCAATGTTTGGAATTATTTACAAATGTGGAACAATTTTTGCAATTTTGACGTTTGCTATATACAATACTCAGATCAATATTGTAGGACAATATTTAAATAAGCAATATTTTATTAAAAATTTTGGATGTAAGCCAAAAACAAGAGCATTATTAAACAAAGAAGTTGTTTTCTCCAACTGTGCCGAAGTTTAAATGCCACCACTACCATTTTTAGTATTTTTGAAGTTTTGATGATTTTATTATTTTGATGATGTCACTTTGTAAACGTAAGAGATGTGATTCTGAAAAAATTTTTACCCGACTACGGCTAAGCAAAAGGAGTGGACTGTGTGTTCATCTATGTGTTCCACTCTCACTTCTAAGCTACTAATCATAATTTGATAAATAAGGTATCGTTGGAAGCGTTTTGATGGTCTTTTGGTTATTGGATATGTGACGTCAGCACATTTAATATTAAGTTGAATATGGTGACCTCTAGAGGACAAAAAGTTAACTAAACCCCTAACTTCTAAACTACTTATCATAATTTTACAAATGCGGCATCATTGGAAGCATTTTGATTGTCCGCTCGTGAAAGGTTAGGTGACGTCACATTAAATTTAATATTCCGGCCTCTAGAGGACAGAAAATAAACTTAACCCCTATCTTCTAAGCTACTAATCATAATTTGACAAATGAGGTATCGTTGGAAGCGTTTTGCTCTTCCGCTGGTTATGGGCTAGGTGATGTCACATCAAGTTTAATATGGCGCCCTCTAGAGGACAGAAAGTGAACTAAAACCTAGCTTCTGAACTGCTTATCATAATTTGACAAATGAGGTATCATTGGGAGCGTTTTGATCGTCCGCTGAAGAAAAGTTATGTGACGTTACATTAAATGACGTTACTCGCTACTCCGAGTAACAATCTTGACGCGATGTAGGGGCTTAAGTTGCAATGACACAATACTGCCGGTTGGAGTAGTTCCTCCCTGTAGGGCATAACCCTACAGCTCAGCAGAGCCTGCATCTTTTGTGAAGCGACAACTAAAAGTTACTCCCCCCTAATCCAGGGTGTCATGCGCACCGTGCCCATTGGATGGTTTGCAGTCAGGGGGTATACCGACTGTATTGGAACGGAGCCTTCATGATAACAGGCCGCCTCATGAAGTAACTGTGGCCTTACCATGGTATGTGGGCTCTGGCATGGTTGACCACCCTTTCCCAGCCATAAAACATAGACTGCGACGCTTTTGTCCTTGGACACGAGCTACCGGTCGAATCTTAAATATGAGCACAAACAAAAAAACAAAACACAACAAACAGGAAGACTTGCGGGGAGTCACCGCAAGCAGAGCAGCAGACCTCATGGAACAGAGATTCCAAGAGGAAGGTCAACGGCAAGGCACCAAACCTAGGAGAAATCCTCCTCCGCCAGCCAGAACACAAGTCAATAGGACTGTACGCAGCAATGATCAGGTGGAGCATAGAATCCATAATGATCACAGACACTGCAGCACACAGATGAGGAGGCACCCGTACGGCAAAGATCGAGTGGAGCATACCATCCACAGCGGTCAAAGGCCTAGTACCAGCCACCAAAGAAAAACTGCGAGCCCCAGGAGATCACATCCTGTAAAAATTCCCCCGGAAGAACACCGGGATGATACGACGTCGGCTCCAAAAAGTATCCCAATCTCGGAAACTGCGTCAACATCCAAGGATGCGGCACAGAAAAGGGAATCAGAAGAAGGGCAAAAACACAAGCCCTTCCACAGTAGACGTCGCCGTGTCCACCTCCCTCAGCGCGGGGAGCCAGGAGGGCTAGACGACCCACTAAGAGTCGGCCTTAGTGGAGCAGGCGTAAGATGGTATCTGCGCTATCTGGAACAGGGCATGGCACCCGAAGTAGCTCATGAAAGAGCGGTAGAGCATCGGAGTAAAGCACCGGTACCAGAGGCAACGAAGAGGAGCTGCAGCGAGATAACGCCTCCTCAACGTCCAGAGAGCAAGAAGGCCAGAATAGCTCCTGGAAGCAACAGTCGGTCAGTGCCAGGGGCTAAGGTACCCGAGCCAGAACCTCAGGAAAATAGAAAAAGCTATGCAAGCATAACTAAGGGCATCCAAATAGCGGTTCTGCCCAAAGAATACTGCCCCGGCAAATGCTAAGTCCGGATGAGCTCTCGGAGCTAGAAGAAGCCATATTGAGCGAAGTAGTGAAGGGCTTGTCCACCAAACTACAGTTTGAGGGAATTCACTTTCGTCCGGGCATGTTACTGGTCGACTGTTCGAATCCCTCAACAGCAGAATGGCTGCGAGCAGCAGCACCAAAGCTCGAGCAATGGAAAGGGCTAGAACTTATGGCTTGCCTTGGGGAGGAGGTCCCAAAAGGGCATACCGTTAGAATGTTCTTGCCAAGAAGTTCAAGCACGGAGATCAATAGATCGATGGGACTAATTTCCGCCCAGAACGATGGTCTCAATACTAAGTATTGGAAGATATTGAGCTCCAAGGATGAGGGAAGTGGGCATATGCTCACGTTCTCGATAGATAGGGAGTCACTTGATACTATCAAGTCAAGGGGCTCCACTATCAGCTTCCGCTTTGGAACCATTCCGGTGTTGGGCACAAAATCGCCACCAACCAAACCGGTCAAAGCAGCAACATCCACAGCTGCAGCGCCCACAGCTGTAACGTCAACAGTGGTATCGTCCACAGAAGCCACATCTGCGACTCCAAATGAAGGAAAAGACGCAACGCCACCAATACAACCAACTGGTGAAGTTGTTACGGAGAAGTTCGCCTCCGTCTCGGTCATCACCGCAACACCTTCAATCGAAGATCAAGCAGAGGGCATGAACCTCGCCGCTCTCACGATTGATGGTTGTAAAAGCGAACCTCCGACTGAGGTAGTAGCAACGCTGCCTGAAGAAGACCGGGGCAGCAGTCCAGTGCTATGACGATCGGCACAGTAACCAGCACGAAATTTGCCCAAGTAAACCTCCACCATGCAAAAGCTGCTTCGGCAGTTATTGCTCGGAGGTTTACCACAGAACAACTGGGCTTCGTGCTGATCCAAGAACCCTGGTGCTACAGGGGAAAAGTAAGTGGCCTCTACTGCAAAGAGGGTCAGGTAACTTGGGACCAGAGAATAATCAATCCCAGAGCATGTATTCTAATGCAGAAAAATATTAATTATATTTGTCTTTCAGAATTTATGACGCGGGACCTTTCAGTTATCGAGACTCACATCGAAACTGATGGCAAGCACCGCGCCATAGTGATCGCATCCGCTTACTTTCCTGGGGACGATGTCAACATTCCCCCAGTGGAGATAAAAAGACTCGTGGAGCATTGCAGGAAAGAGCACCTTCCACTAATCATCGGCTGTGACGCCAACGCGCACCACACAATTTGGGGAAGCACCAACGTCAACACCAGAGGTGAGTACCTTTTAGAATTTCTTTTAAGTAGTAATCTAGACTTCTTCAATGTGGGGGTAACACCTACCTTTGTAACTAGGGCTAGAGAAGAGGTCTTAGATCTCACCATAGGAAGCCCAGATGTGGGGGATATGATTAGGGAATGGAGGGTATCAATGGAACCTTCAATGTCTGACCATAGAATAATAGAGTTTAGATTTGGGGCGAAATGTCAAGAGACAGAACCCAAAAGAAACCCAAGAAATACCAGTTGGGACACATACACCAACAACCTGAAAGAAAACCTACAGAACGTAAAAGCTAGGAGTAGAATTAGTAACATCCTAGAACTTGAATGCTATGTAGAGCAAGTAAACAATGCAGTATATAATGCCTACGAATCTAGCTGTCCAACAGGGCACAAGGCAAGAACAAAACATACTCCTTGGTGGAGCGCTGAGCTGACCAGACTCCGGAAGAAGGTGCGATGCAGCTTTAATGCCGCAAAGCGCAACGGAGAATGGCACAACTAGACGGCGACTCTGACGGAGCATAATAAAGAAATCAGGAAAGCCAAAAGACAGAGCTTTAGAACCTTCTGTGAAGACATTTCTTCCACGCCAGCAGCAGCCAGGATACACAAAGCAATGGCTAAAGGCAGAGTGGAGACAAAAATGTCACTTCTATTGCCAGACGGAAGCTATACGCTTAGAGAAGAGCAACGAGCCAGTCACCTTCTAGAAACTCATTTCCCGGGCAGTACACCGGTAACTGAGTATGAGACAGCAGACAGGCAGATCACACCAAATCAAGAAGAATGGAAACTTGCAACGAGCATTTGTACTAAGGCTCGTCTAGATTGGGCACTCAGAACCTTTCAACCATTCAAATCAGCAGGTGTAGACGGCATCTTTCCTGCACTTCTACAAAAAGGTGCAGAAACTATATTGCCCCACCTAGTCAAAATAACTAGAAGCAGCCTTGCGCTGGGCTATATCCCAAGGAAATGGAGAAGGGCGATAGTCACCTTCATACCAAAAGTAGGGAAAATAGACTACACGCTACCAAAGTCGTTTAGACCCATTAGCCTTACCTCATTTGTACTTAAAACAATGGAAAAGGTAATAGATAACTATATAAGAACTGAGATTCTGGAGAAGGCACCAATGCACCCCTGTCAACACGCGTATAGGGCGGGCAGGTCTACAGAATCTGCTCTATACCAGTTGGCTAGCAACATCCAGTCAGCTTTCAAAAACAAAGAAACCGTACTCTGTGCCTTTCTAGACATAGAGGGAGCCTTTGATAATACTTCTCACGAGGCTGTGAAGAAGTCTTTACACAAAAAAGGAGTAAATGATACGCTCAGCAGATGGATATGCCAAATGCTTAGCACTAGAACTGCATAAACAAAAGTGGGCAACACCACTATAAGAATCAAAAAAACAAAAGGCTGCCCACAAGGCGGAGTCCTTTCTCCACTGCTGTGGAGTCTTGTTGTGGACGAATTATTAACGATGCTAACCGAGAATGGCATAAAATGTCAGGGTTACGCAGACGACATCGCCTTAATAGCGAGAGGGAAGTTCGAGGATACACTCTGTAACCTGATACAGAGAGGACTGTCAGTAACAAAGGAGTGGTGCAACACAGTGGGATTAAGTATCAACCCAGCGAAAACCACCATAGTACCTTTCACTAACAAAAGAAGCCTGCCAAACCTCCGAACAATGAGAATGGATGGCACTGAAATTCCCTTCAAAGGAGAAGTAAAGTATCTGGGACTTACACTAGATTCAAAGCTTCTCTGGAGAAGACATGCAGAGGTAACTATAAACAAAGCAACGCGAGAACTCATGGTATGTAGGAGCCTGGCGGGGAAAAGCTGGGGTTGTAACCCAACAATTCTCCGCTGGATGTATACCATGATGGTGAGACCCATCCTCACCTATGGTGCAATAGCATGGGCTGAGAGAACCAAGCTAACCACAATGAGGAATATGCTAACAAGGGTGCAGAGACTGGCCTGTGTATGCATCACAGGGGCCATGAGAACATGCCCTACAGCAGCACTAGAAGTAATTCTGGACCTAACACCCTTACACCTTGTCATAGAGGGAGTAGCCAAGCGAACTCTGTTGTGCATTGCAAAAGAGGGGACAGGTTCAGGTAAAACTATCAGCAGTAGAGAGAAGGAGGATATTGCAAAGCACACTCCCTACATCGATCTACCAAGAGACGATATAGTAAAAAGGTATAACTTCGAAAAACACTTCGGAATTAAGCTTAGTACCAAGAAAGAGTGGGACAGCGAGATGATATCGCAGGTCAAGAAACCACACAGTATAGCATGGTATACAGATGGGTCCAAGACATTGGAAGGTATAGGCGCAGGGGTGTACGGGCCAAGAACCAAGCACTTTGAACCTATGGGGACAACACCCAGTATCTTCCAAGCGGAGATCCTAGCAATACAGCTGTGTGCACAATTCAATCTGGACCGTAAATACAAAGGTCAGGATATAGTTGTGATGTCAGACAGCCAAGCAGCAATCAAAGCATTAGTTTCCTGTGAGATATCATCGAGAATAACATGGGAATGCCTAATAAAACTCAACGAACTAGGCAAGAATAACACTGTTACTATACTTTGGGTCCCAGGACACAAAGGAATACAGGGTAACGAAGAAGCCGATGGACTAGCACGACAGGGTGCAGCCACAAAATTTATAGGGCCAGAACCATTCTGCGGATTGGGCACACATTCTATAAAAGAAGAACTAAGAAGGGAGGAGAGGCATAAACGATCAAACCTTTGGAAAAGCCTCCCAAAGCTAAGACAATCCAAATTGCTCCTCAGAGATTTTAACACTCGGAGAGCAAAATTGTGCATAAGCTTAGGCAAACCGAATCTTAGGATTCTAACGGGGTTCCTTACAGGACACTGTAAACTCAAATACCACCTGATGAAATTGGGCATAGAGACCGATAGTAACTGCCGTTTCTGTGAAGAAGCAGAGGAGACTCCAATACACCTACTTACAAACTGCGACGCCGTGGCTCGCAGACGTAAACTAGCACTGGGGAATTATGAGCTGAGTCTAGAGCAGGTTTCATCCCTTGAACCTAAGAATATTCTCAAATTCATTAGAGAAATAGGGCTGGATGAAATTCTGTAATCCGCAAACCCAGCGGAGCTTTGAGAAGGAGGTACAATAGATCTCATTTAGGTCGCAGTACGCATCTCCACCACACAACATTAACATTAACATTACATTAAATTGAATATGGCGCCCGCTACATGACAGATAGTGAACTAAACCCCTACACCGAGAAAAAAAAATTAGTAGATGCAACAGTATTTTGCACTTAGATAAATTCATTAAAAATTTTGTTGTTGCCAAAACAAACTTGTTAGGGTAACAAAAATATTGAAGATTGTAAAATTTTAGTTTCGTAAGAATAACAAAAAATTGAATGCTTTAACAGTTTAATATATGTTGATCCATTTAAATTATAAACTTGTTATGGCAACTGCAAAATTGCTTGTTTAAAGTGTTTTTACATTTACATTTTACAACAAAGAAACAAAAAACGAAGAAATTCGTCCGAAGTTAGTAAAAAATTCGTAAATATATTAAAAAAGCGATAAATTCCTGTTAAATAAATTGTAAGTATTAATATGAAATAATCAAGTTTATTGATATGATGTACAATATAATGTCATAAGGAAAGGAATCTACGCTACCCGTTGGCATCTACAGCGCTTAAACGAGGAGTATCTGCGCTTGGTGCAGGGTCTCAAAGATTCTAGTGTACAACGGGACACTGGTATAGTGCAGGCCAATCCTATTCTACCCGCCGATGTGCTAAAAGAGGTTGTTCCTGACAACATACGCAACGCCGATAATTTAATGAGTTTCTTACGGCTCTCTGTGGAAAACATAAAGACACGTTTACGTTTTACAGAGGGAGAAGATTTCGGTCATCATTACACTGAGAAAACAAAAAATCAAAAACGCACATTTTAAAAACGTTTAGTAAAATGAACATTTGAAAAATGAAACCCACATTTTTAAATAGAAAAGTAAAACAAAACGTTTTCAAAACAACTACGAATGTTTTAACATGACATAGTAAAATTATAAAATAAATGTATAACTATAATTCGAGTCGGGAAACTGGGGGCGAACTTTTACAATGTAACATGTCTGACTGTCTCAACCTGGCGAGGTCAGCATATTACTTGTGAAATCTCCTCAAGTCGACTGAAACCTCTACGTGTTGTTTTCTGGGCAACGTCAAAACTGACAACCGTTAGTTTGGCGGCTAATCTAAGTGGCGGGCACCCCTGGGCTTAAAATAGATTGTGCGTCGGGTTTGAAGCCCACCCGTAAAACCCATTTCAATGAAACCAATAAAGAAAAGAAGAAAACTGATCACTAAATCTGATGACGACTACCGCAAACGAAAAACGGATAATGATTTACGGATATGCACCTGGAATGTCCGAACCCTTAATTGGGAAGGTGCCTCTATCCAACTGACTGATGTCTTGGAAAGATAAAAAGCTGATATCACTGCTATCCAAGAAATGCGATGGAAGGGACAGGGTTGCATTCGGCATTCACCCTGTGATATCTACTACAGCGGCCATGTGGAGAAGCAAGCACGAGTTTGGATGCGGATTTGTAGTTGGCAAGAGACTACGGCCCCACGTCCTGCGATTCACACCTGTGAACGAACGACTTGCCATAATCCGCATCGATGTTAAATTTTTTAATATAAGCCTAATATGTGCGCACGCTCCGACAGAAGATAAGGACGATGAGATCAAGGAAATTTTCTACGAGTGCCTTGAAAATGCTTACGAGCGCTGCCCCCATCACTACGTAAAAATCGTGCTTGGTGACTTCAACGCAAAGGTGGACAAGGAAAGTATATTTGGTCCAACAGTCGGAAAGTTCAGCCTCCATGACAACACCTCCGATAACGGAATGAGGCTGATTGACTTCGCCGCAGCACGAAACATGGTCGTAAATAGCACTAGATTCAAGCATCTCAATATTCATAAAGCCACCTGGATGTCTTTCCCCTGATCAAAAAACTAAAAATCAAATTGATCACGTTTTGATCGACGGAAGGCACTCTTCCAGTGTATTGGATGTACGCACGATTCGTGGTGCAAACATTGACTCGTATCACTATCTTGTTGCAGTCAAGAATCGTACACGTCTATGCGCAGCTAAGAATACACGCAACTTTACACAGAGAAAGCTAGACGTCGACAAGCCGCAATCGAAACAGACAGCCGAAGCTTTTGCCACTCGACTCTCACTCCTGCTTCAAACCAATCCTCCAATCGATGATATATGCGCGTAGTGGACACACATTTCCAACTCCATGCGTGCGGTTGCTGAAGAGGTGATTGGCTACCACCACCCTCGCCGAAACCAGTGGTACGACCAGGAGTGTCGCGAAGCCACAGCAGAGAAAGACGCCTACAAAGCCACCCTGCAGTCGGTTGTAACGCGCGCTGCTAAGGAACGATACAAAGGAAAGAGGAGGGAATAGAAACATATTTTCAGGCGGAAAATAAGAGAGGCAGAAATGCGCGAGCAGGAGATGATCGAAATGTATGGTGACAGGAATGAGGCCCGAAAATTTTTCGAAAATATAAGACGCCTTCCCGATGGCTTTAAAACCGGGGCCTCTTCCTGCAAGGATGAAAACGGGAATCTAATGACAGATGTCCAGAGTACGCTGACGTTATGGAGGGAACACTTCTCTAAGCTTCTAAATGGTGACGCTGACAACAATCCCACCAATAGAGATGATATTCCGGAAACCCCAATTTTGGATGACAGCGTTGAGGTTCCGCTGCCCGACTATGATGAAGTTCTGACAGCTATAGCTCGGCTTAAAAATAACAAAGCCGCGGGAGCTGATGGCTTATCTGCTGAGCTTTTTAAGAACGGAGACGAGGCTCTACTTAAATGCATTCACGAGCTTCTATGCAGAATATGATCGGAAGAATGCATTCCGAACGATTGGAATCTCAGTGTGCTCTGCCCAATTCACAAGAAATGCGATCCTGGATTCCGTAGGATTGGAATCTTGGTGTACTCTGCCCAATCCACAAGAAAGGTGATCCCACTATCTCTGCCAATTACCGTGGGATAAGACTTCTTAATATCGCATATAAGGTCCTGTCGAGCGTTTTATGTGAAAGATTGAATTGTAAACGAACTGATCGGACCCAGTGTGGCTTCAGATCTGGAAAGTCCACCATCGACCAGATTTTCACGCTACGACAAATCTTGGAGAAGACTAAAGAAAAACTAGTCGACATCCACCATCTTTTTGTTGACTACAAAGCCGCCTTCGACAGCCCAATAAGGAAACACCTGTACTCCACCATGTCTGAATTTGGTATTTCTACAAAACTAATACTACTTTTCAGGATGACACTGAGCAACACCAGCAGCGCAGTTAAAATCGGGAAGAACCTCTCCCCACCATTTATTACCAAACGAGGTTTCAGACAAGGTGATTGCTTATCGTGCGACTTTTTCAACCTAATGATGGAAAAGATCATCCGAGCTGCTGATCTGAGACGTAGTGGCACAATATTCTACAAGAGTGTTATGCTGTTTGCGTATGCTGATGACATAGATATCATTGGCCATAATACTCGCGAAGTAAGTGCAGCATTTTCCAGATTAGAAAGAGAGCCAAGTCGAATGGGTCTGGCAGTTAATGCAGATAAGACGAAATACTTAGTGTCAACAAACAAACAGTCCCAGCGTCTTGGAACCCACGTTTAAGTTGACAATACCTCTTTCGATGTTTTGAAGGAACTCGTCTCTTTGGGATCCAGCATAAACTCAACCAACGACATCAGCATTGAGATCAAACGAAGAATAAATCTTGCCAAAAGTTGTTACTTTGGGCTCAGTAGGCAATTGAGAAGCAGAGCCTTCTTTCGACGAACGAAAATCACGCTCTATAAATTGCTCATCATGCCCGTCCTACTTTATGCATCACAAACCTGGACGCTGAGCAGTTCAGATGAAAAGACTTTAGGAGCATTCGAGAGAAAGATTCTTCGTAAGATCTACGGACCAATCTGCGTCAATGGCGAGTACCGAATACGGTGGAATGATGAACTGTATGAGCTGTACGCTGACATCGACATAGTAAAGTGCATTAAAATCGAGCGGCTTCGCTGGCTGGTTCATGTTCAGCGCATGAAAGACGATGCTCCAGTGAAGAAAACATTCGATTCGGCACCCAGCTGTGGTCAACGTTGAAGAGGACGACCGCAACTTCGTTGGAAAGACCAAGTCGAGGACAACCTAATGAAGCTTGGAATTTCCAACTGGCGCCAGCAAGCGAAACACAGAAATGGCTGGCGCAAATACTTAGATGAGGCCAAGATTGTTATACGGTTGTAGCGCCAACTAAGTAAGTAAGTATAATTCGAGTCTGGGTATTGGTTTCACATTCTTTGTTTAAAAACACTTGTTAAGAACAAATTGTTTGTTATATATGTTTCCTTGATTTATGTATTTGATATTTGTTCAGAAAATAAAATTTTTTCAATCCCGATTTCATCACTCAAACTAGTAAGTATTAAGTTAGTATTTAAGTATTTAAAATAAAATTAATAATATCTGGCAAATGCTATTTTAAATAGATGCTGGGGCACAGTATCATCATCTAACATATTTGAACGAGATGGGACATAGCTAATGATAAAACAATGGAAATAAAAATATAATTTCAAAAACCAATAAAACGCTTTTTAAAATAAGCGTTTTACTATTGCATTTTAAAATGTTTATTGTTAAAATCAAACGAACATTTTAGAATCTAGTTTAAAAATTTTCGTTTTTAAAACAAATATAAACGTTTTACTATTTCATTTTAAAAAGTTCGTTCTTAAAATTAAAATAAAAATTTGAAGTGCAAACTCTGGGTTAAACATTTTTAACCCTCCGATGGGTGGGTCATCCTTTGTTCTTATATGCAGTACAAGGTCCCCAGAGACCTATTTGTATTTGTATGGAATTTTGTACGAAAATTTTTTTTTTTAAATATTTTTTTCTTGTTTTGTCATTATTATTTATTAATTATTAATTTTAAATGAATTGCAGAAGTTTTTTTTTTTAATACTTACACTATGAATTTTTTGGAGTTTTATATGAAAAAAGCTTAAATAACTATTGTTGAGTTGATTATCCCTCGTCCAAAATATTTTCTGTGCAGGTGTTGCATCGATGCATGAGTTTGAGACTGGATTGTTGCAGGAATTGCAATAGGACCTAGTTTTTTGCTGCCGTCCGTACTCAGAACGACATAGGCGACATGAAGGTCTGTTTCCTCTAGGCGCATGTTGTGCAGCTGCTTCTGATTCTGTAGGTCTTGATAATATCTAGAAAGAACAAAAAGTAAAAAGAACAAAAAAATGTGCTTTTGAACATAAATCATTGATTCTTCTCACCTTTACATCAAATGCTTCCATTGCGTTCCGTATCCTTGGACATGCGGTTATGCGGTTGTTGAGCGCTCTTTCCTCTATGTTTGGTACTGCCGATTGTTTTGTCAGCATCATCAGGAATGACCGTCGTCTGTCACTTTTTTCACTTCGAATTGGCTGCATTTCATTACATAAAATAAATGCTGCTAATATAGCAACGTCCACCATATTCTAAAACATGGCCAGTGGCCAGCGGTTTGTTGAGCGCCTGCATGTATACGTGCCAAGCATCTGGTCCATTGTATCAACGCCTGATTTGTTGGCGTTGTAGTTCAAAATAGCAAACGGTTTCTGCTTCTTAGATTGCATGTCCACACCGCAAGTATAATGTTGTGTGGACAGCAAAATGACCGCTTTGTATTTCTTGGGCGTATATGAACACAGCGCTACATCGCTTTAATTGAAGCCGAACAATGTGTTGCTGACAGGACGCATACGATTTTTTTGGAACTCCTGTGGCACAAATGTCTTATTCGAGCGCACTGTTCCAACAAATGCAGTTTTCTTCCTGATCAAAATACGCACCAATTCCAAGGTGGAGAAGAAATACAACATTCTGCCTTTGATTGACCTCTCGTGTTTGATCAGGCAATTTACCAGAGTAAATTATTCCTTTGACAGGATAAAATGATTTCGAGTCGCACAACCACCATACCTTTATACCATACTTGGCAGGCTTCTACGGAATGTATTGTGTGAAGCGGGTGAGGCCTCTGTATGGGAATAACTGCTCATCAACGGTCAGTTCATCATGCGGAGTGTAAGCTACTGCCAAGTTAGACTGTAACATTTGCCAAACATCATCAATAGCCGCAGTTTTGCTTTTGGTTAGTCGCTGCTTTCGCGTATTTCCATTGTCGAATCTAAGACATTGTAGCATGCATCTAAAGCGATCATACGATAATGCAGCTTTGTATATTGAGCTGCGCGTTGTGTCCCATAGCTCTGAAGCAGGTTCACTATTCGATTTGGTGAGTCCAGCATTCAAAATAATAGCCAAAAAGGCATCGAACTCCTTCAAAGTGATTGTTTTCTATTCTTTTGTGTTCGTTGGATTTGCCAAATTCCATGCAGCTGTCACTTCATGGCCTTTTCGATTTGATTCGCGTATTATGATGTACGCCATGTCTTCGGTGAATATCGAGCGGAAAATGGTAAGGGGATCATGTTTGGTTCCTACTGGTCCAGGTTTCCTCCTTGTGAAGTCGACCATGTTATGAGCACGAGTACGGGAAGTCGGTGGTACATTTTTACTCCATTTGGTGCCATCTTTGGAAATGAAGTAATGGTCACTTGTTTGCGGAGCATCAGTTTCTTCCTCTTCATCATCGTCGTCATCACTCATTATTGATCTCTACATCTGCTTCACTTTTGGCATCAGAATCATCAACATGAAAATCTGGTTGATATGCAAAGTCATCTTCCGCACCTTCAAGATCAAATGCAGGAACATCAACTTCGTCCTCCTCACTCATGAAGTCTGCAAATCTCCCATCCACTGCATTTCTTTCTTCCTCACTCATTTGCTGGTATTGCTGGACGTACAACCATTTCAGCAATATCTAAATTTCCATCTGACTTGGTATTTTCTTTATGTAATTCAGTATAAAACTTAGCACACGATATTTTCTGCTCACTGTGTAAACTTTGTATGATTCGGTTTACGAAACTGAAGCCGCTTTTATACTCTTTTTCAACGTTTACCTGTGTTCAACCATAAAGCAGGCAATAAAATTCAAAAAGGGATGGACCGTTTGTTATATTTTCAAGCAAAGGCACAATAAAAATAGTCCAATAGGTACCTTAAATTCGAAGAATACATTTGTAATGTGTTCAAACAATAAAATAATTAAAAATTCAAAAAGGTTGAATTTCCCCAGATAGGTAACTACGTTTTCAAGGAAAGGCCAACAATAATCTAGAAAGTACCCAAAATTCAAAGAACACGTTTTTGATATGTTCAAATAATAAAACAATTAAAACCAAGCCAAAATAAATTGCATTTACTAACAATTCCTTGCAATTTCAGTACAAGGTCCCTAGGGACCTTGTCACCCTTTCCCGTACTAAACACCTTTAAACCCTTATAAATCCTTAACTATTGGTCAGATCGCCTTTTTGTAATTTTTTTAAACGATTCTACATAAAATTCTTTTGGAATACATATAAGGGTCGGATATATCTCCCATGGACCATCAAGGAGTAATTTCAGTTTGAAAATGAAAAAGGTCCCCAGGGACCTTCTCACCCATCGGAGGGTTAAAAGTGGCATGTTTCTGCTTTTACAACTTTTGAAAATGTTGTTTTCTCTGTGTACGGCCGCGCAGTACTCCTGATTGGCATTTGCTACGTTAACACGCAGTCGTATCCTGAAAGCTCAATTAATTGCGTGACCAGTCTCAAAAAAGTGAAAATTATTTCCTAACATTCGATGCCATGCGACATGCAGCGCAATGTGTGGGTCGAGCGCTGCGTGGCAAAACCGACTACACTATCATGATTTTCGTGGACAAATGCTTTTTGCGCCCAACGCGAATCACCCATACATCTAGAGGGTGACATATATATGAGGTATTAAATACAATAAAATCTATTATGTGTAAGTTCTTATTAGTTAGTTGATACATAAAAATTTCAGCTGAAAATATTTTCTTGTTTCATAATTTTTGGAGTTTTATTTTTTTCTAAATTCTTAACTCAGATTACGTTTAAAATAGCAATTCTTATGTGCAAAAAATCAAGTCAATTCATTAATTTTTGGCGGAAGGATTTGGTAGTCTGATGAGGTCACATTGTATGGGAGATAGATGTATTTTTCTTGAGATTTTGCCTAATCTTATGCTCAGAGTGCAAATTAAAAATTAAAGCTTACGCGCAAAATTTAAAGTCATTAAAATAATTTAAGTAGAATTTTAAGAAATACTAGAGTGGTTTTAACTCGATTTTACTAAATTTCAAAATCTGAGTTAAATTGTAAATTAAAGCTTCGAGTAAGTTCGGATATTATGGAAGGGGTGTCTAATGTGTAGGGCATTTTACTTTGTTAGATAATGATTATCTGAACACTCTTGCATTACTGACCACTTGCAAACCAAAAAAAATTGTTGACACACGTACATAATTATTCTTTAAAGGACTTGCTGGATAATATTCAGTAGTCCGGAAAGCATCGAATCTATCAAGATTTTTTCCTTGATATTTTGAAGAGCTTTAACATTTAAATAATTTTAAATTCTTGCGTTCGTCGAAGTGCAAACCTATAAGTATAAATTTTAAAATTTTTGTGGTAAGTACTGTGTTCATAGTTTCAAAAATTTTGGATAATTATTTTTGTGCATAAGGTGTGAAAAGGGCAATGTTGTTGAAATGATTGAAGGCGGCTATTATAGAATACATTTCCACGTTCCTCGACCGCTTTTTGCAACTTGCTTTGATTTTCGAGTGTTAATTTTTTATCTTTTAGATTAAATATAAGCGTACCAAAAAAGAATGAAATTGAAAAATGGAATCAGATTTTCATAAAACAATACAGTAAGAGAAGTTAGAGGAAGAGATATGGTTCTAGATTTTGCCTCAAAAACGTTTAATGTTCCGCACACAACTCTTAACATAATGGCAATACTCCAACTTTAAAACATTTGTCCAAAGACAAATATCAGTTGCATGAGTGCTGGGGGATCTTTCGTTGCGCCTTTTTTTATATTTCCACAAAAAAATTCTCTATGTTCAGACATTACTGGATGGGTTCAAGTTGGTTCATTCACGAAATGGTTTAAGCTTTGTCTTAAATTTACAAAGCTAAAACTAAGGAGGTCTCATCTTTACAAATTTTGGATGGTCACTATAGCCATATGGGTCATTTTTTTACAAATCGCATGAATTTAGCAAAAAATAATTTTGCGTCACACATTTTTATAAAATTCTCAAACGAATGGAGCGATTTTTTTAAATATTTTATTTACATTTTTGTTCACCGCTCGCTTTATGTGTACATAGCAGTGATGGCCAAATGCATACAAATTAAACAGCTTGCAGGTATCCTCCAGTACCTCTCACCAGTAACGAATGAATGAGTTCACTAGCTATGGGTGATCACCACTGGTTACCGGCTATATCTTTCACTCATGAATTTAACACGGAGATGTCATTTCCGGTAATGACTACATTACTCTTTGCATTACCATTCAATACCTCCGTCTTTTCACATCATTTACTTTTTTGCAAATTAATTTGGAAGAAGAAAAAAAATTAAAGAAATGCATATGCATTACCTGCTAATTATCTAGGGTACTAGAATTCACTAGCTACCATTTATGTATGAAATCATGACCGTTGAAAGTCATGACTGATTTTTAGTACTGGAGGAGGGGTAACGTGAAAAAAAATTTTTATAAAAAAATCGCTCCATTCTTTTAAGAATTTTGTATTTTGTAAAAATTTATGGCGCGCAGTCAAAAATGTCATTTACATGGGTTAAGGGGATGAAAAAGCCGTTTGAAAAATTCATTTAATTTTTATACAGTTATTTTAAATCGTAACATACAAATCTTGTCGAATTAAAGAACAACAAATTATCTATCCAAAGGGCTTAAAACGAACTAAATTGGAGTAGAACAACCCGAGATATTGCGATTTTAGTAACACAGACATTAAAAAATGTTGCAATTTTTCACAATTTTGACCTAACGGTATTCCGTAAAAAAAAATTTCCGAGAAAAATACCGATACACGTGTTAGCTTATTTAGCGTTAAGAAAATTTTAAAAAATTTTCGGCCGAATCTGAGACATCAAATCCTGGAAGATGTGCGATTTGTAAAAGAATGTCCTATATGCGAAATATAGTGGTATTAAATCTTGCGCTTCATTTCTCATATTTCACTTCCTTCTCTCTCGACTCATAAGTTACAGCCCTTAAAAAAACGTTTATGGGTTTCCTTAAAATATAGATGCACAACTCGGTTGAAATGAGTGATGAGGACTGCTGCGAGTATTTTTAATGTAATGTGTGTGCTGTGTTGAATTGAAAGAAAAAAATTCTATGGAACTCTTTAAGCAAGCATTGCAAAACCTTTCGGAAATTATATTTGATGTCAGTGTCAACAAAAATTTGATTGTTGTGTCACCAAGTAAGCAAGCACGCAACATTTTTGTTTTTTTTTATGTACAGACTGCGGCATTGATCATTGATTCATTTACGTATGTCGGCATATGTGCGTAATCACTATCTTAATTTCCCATTGGATTGATTTATGTTTACTTTTTGAGCACAGTGGAACAAAATTAAACAACATCTTACACTTTTTTATGAAAAGAAAAAAAATTGTGATTATTATATTTGTTATAATATTATATTAATCTATATAAATAAAAATGGATGTATGTATGTGGGTATGTGGGTATGTGGCTATATCACGTATAGACTCCAAAACCGCTGAACTGGTCTTGATGAAATTTTCAGGGAAACTAAACCCACATCTTGAGAGTGTTCCTGTGAGGTTTGTTAACGATTGGACTAGGGGCGTGGTACCTCCCATACAAGCCAAATTTTCGCTATCGACCACAAGCCAAAAAAAAAGGATATATATCGGTCGGTTTTGATCATAAGAAACTAAAATTAAGTAATTTGGTTTATATGGTTACTGTCAGTAACTGCACAAAAAATAGGCGTGGACGCAATATATATACGCCCACTTTTTCGAAATCATGGCAATTCCGCAGTTCTACACATTTTTTAATGAATCTTGCTGTGTAGGTGCTCCAAGAGGCGGTCACTATACATAAATGTTTACACGCCCACTTTTACCACCCAAAAATCAATATCTTTATATATAAAAAGCAAAACGATGTGTGTCTGTGTGTGTGATGCCTATAGACCCCAAAACTACTGAACCGATTGACCTGAAATTGTGGCAGTCGATTTGTTTCAGATACGAGATGGTTAAAGACAAAAAAATTGCCACACCCCCTTTTACCGCCCCCAAATCAATAAAAATGTTATATTTCAGTCGGTTTGGGCCGTCTAAGGCTAAACTTTTGTAATTTATTTTGTACGGTTACTGTTGACAACTGTACTAAAAATGGGTTTCCACGCGCCCTCTTCCCTCCCACAAATCAATAAAAATGCTTTATTTCAGAAGGTTTTGGTCGTATAAGACATAAATTCGGTAAAATTAGTTTTTATGGTTACTGTCGGTAACTGTACTAAAAGTGTGTGTTCACGTCCCCTTTTACCGCCCACAAACCAATGAAAATGATTTATTCAATACGGTTTTGGTTGTATAAGACTTAAATTTGGTAAATTGGTTTGTGCGGTTACTGTCAGAAACTGTACGAAAAATTGGTTTCCACGCCCCATTTTTCCGCCTACAAATCAGTGGAAATGCTATATTTCAAGCTGGTTTGGCTGTATAAGACTAACATTTGATACGTAACTTTGTATAGTTACTTTCGGCAGCTGTACTAAAAATGGGCGTCATCGCTACATAGCCACCTCCACTTTCTGAGAAATCATTAAAATTTCTATTGATTGAGCTAAAATTTTGAATTAGTTTGTATGGTTACTGTCAGAAACTGTACTAAAAATTGGTTTCACGCCCTTCTTTTACCGCCCACAAACCAATGAAAATGTTTTATTTCAACGGTTTGGGTCGTAAAAGACAAAAATTTTGTAATTTAGTTCATATTGTTACTCTGGTCAAGTGCACTAAAAATGGGCCTGTCTCAATTTAGTTTGACTTACTTTTCGGGGGGTCAGCGTGGAGTGAAGCAAAGTGCGGCAGGGTTAAGCTAAATTGAGCTGAAATTTTGACAGTCGATTTGTTTCGATTATGGGATGGTTTAAGGGAAATAATTTTGCCGCACCCCTATTTACCGCTTACAAAACAACAAAAATGCTATATTTCGCACGTTTTTGATCGTATTAGACTAAAATTTAGTAATTTTGTTCATATGGTAACTTTCGGCAGCTATACTGAAAATGGTGAATACATTTGGCATTTCTTAACATTTATTTATTTATTTATAGTATATGGCAGTAAGGCAGTCTGGAGAATATTATCTATATATATAAAAATGAATGTACGTCTGTTGGTTTGTTTGTTTGTTTGTTTGTGTGTCCTTAATATATTTCTACACCGTTCATCTGATCGCGATGAAACTTTCCAAATTGGTTGTTCGCATTCATGCGCAGGTTTTAGTCGTAGGGGTCGTGGCACCTCCCATACAACCCAAATTTGAGATATCGAATAGCTTTTGAGTTATAGTTCGCACAGCCTTTGGATTCGGTATTCAAACACAATTTACACGTGCTGTTTTACTGATAACATTTTATGGGCGTTGGGAAAGGGGGCGTGGCACCTCCCATACAACCTTAAGTGTAGATTTTGAATAGCCTTTGCGCTATAATTCGCACAGCCCGGAATTCAGTATTCGACGACAATAACAGTGTGCTGAACAAGGGGGCGTGGCACCTCCCATACAACCCAAATTTGAGGTATCGAATAGCTTTTGAGTAATATTTCGCAAAGCTATGGCATTTGGTATTCGACTACAATTTACACGAGCTGTTTTACTGATAACATTTTATGGATCTTTGAAAAGGGGGCGTGGCACCTCTCATACAACCCAAATTTGTGATACCGAATAGCTTTGGAGTTATAGACCACACAGTCTCGGAATTCGGGTATTCGAGCACAATTTACACATGTCGTTTTACTGATAACATTTTATGGGAGGTAGACAAGGGGGCGTGGCAAACTCCCATAATTTGCGATATTGAACAGCTTTTGAGTTATAGTTCGCACAGCCATGGAATTAGATATTCTACCATAATTTACACAAGCCGTTCAGAGGGCGTGGCACCTCCTATACAACCCAAATTTGCGATTTGCGATATCGAATAGCTTTGAGGAATTCATTATTTGACCACGATTTACACGTACCGTTTCACTGATCAAATTTTATGGGAGTTAAATAAGGGGGCGTGGTACCTCCCAAATTTAGGAAATCGAATAGCTTTGGAAGTATAGGTCGTACAGCCTCGGAATTCAATATTCGACCACATTTTACACGTGCCGTTTCACTGATCAAATTTTATGGGCGTTGTAAAATGGTAAGTGACACTTTCCATACAGCCCAAATTTGCGATATCGAATTGCTTTGGAGTTATAGGGCGCACAACCTCGGAATTCAGTATTCGAACTCAATTTGCACATGCATATTCACTGATAATATTTTATGGAAGTTTGGCAACGGGGGCGTGGCAGCAACGTGACGGGTTTCAGCTAGTATTGTTATAGTTATTGCTCGTTGCATTCTTAATTTGCGGAAATGTTTAAATTGCCGTCAACATCCAGTTGCAACTCTTCTATTGTGCAGTCATGTATTCTTTGTCATGTGGACGAAAGAGTTTTTAAAAAATTTTTAAAGGAGCCACATCCAGTTGGGACTTACAAGAAATTGTATTGTTAGGATTCTTTTTTTTTCACACATTAAAATCTCTATAATATTTTTGTTTGTTTGTATGTATATAAAGAGTGGTTATATTTTAAGAGCCGATATTGAATGTGAACCACACCTAAACGTCAAGTTTTTTCTGCATTTCATTTGGCATTTCTCAATTTCAAACTAATTCAATTTGAAACATGGAAAGATACGCAATCGAGCAACGCGTAAAAGTTATTCAGGCTTATTATGAAAATGGACGTTCAAATCAAAATGCATATCGTGCACTTCGTGATTTTTTCGGTCAATTTAATCGTCCAAATGTGCGTACGATCGGAAAAATCGTGCAAAAATTTGAGCAAACCGGGTCTGTAGGAGATGTGAAAACACCAGTGCATGCTCGTACAGCTCGTACTGCAGAAAATATTGCTGCTGTTCGCGATAGTGTGGCTGAAGAGCCGTCCACCTCAACTCGTCGTCGTGCCCATTAATTGCACCTCTCACGCTCGTCGTTGATGAACATTATGCATAAAGACTTGCATTTACACGCTTACAAGGTGCAATTGACTCAAGAACTAAAGCCTCTTGACCATTACAAACGTCGTCAATGGTCAGAATGGTGGCAAGAAATGGCAACAGTGGATGATCAATTTTCAAAGAAAAATCATCTTCACATTAGGCACATTTTCACCTCAGTGGATTCGTCAATAAGCAGAATTGCCGTATTTGGGCGAATTATAATCCAAGAGTGATTGTCGAAAAACCAATGCACCCACAAAGAGTGACTGTTTGGTGCGGTTTATGGGCTAGCGGCATCATCGGGCCGTATTTTTTCCAAAATGAGCCCGGTCAGGCAGTTGCTGTGAATGGTGTTCGCTATCGTGAGATGATAACGAACTTTTTATAGCTCAAATTGGAAGATATGGATGTAGACGATATGTGGTTTCAACAGGACGGTGCCACTTGCCACACAGCTAACGAAACAATGGGTCTTTTGCGCGACCGTAATGGCCGTATTTTCTGACGTGGTGGCGATGTCAATTGGCCGCCAAGATCATGTGATTTGACACCATGAACTTCTTTCTTTGGGGTTATTTGAAAGAAAAGGTGTACGTCAATAAGCCACCAACAGTTCAAGAGTTAAAGGATGAGATAATTCGACACATTAACGGCATAGAACCTCAATTATGCCTCAGCGTCATCAAAAATTTGGACCATCGGATGGAGGTGTGCCGCCGAGGTCGCGGCGGTCATTTGGCCGATATTTTGTTTTATGCATAATTCATTCATACCAATATTATCATAATAACGATTTTTTATATTACTGCGCTGAACATAGGCTACATTAATTTTGTCACGCCCCTTTTGCTGCCCACAAATCAATAAAAATTATATATATTGAACGGTTTCGACCGAATTGGACTAAGATTGTTACTAAGGTTTGTATGCTAACTGACGGAAACTGTTCGAAAAATGGGCTGCCACTGCTCTTTTTACTGCCCACAAAGCAATAAAAATGCTAAATTTCAAACGGTTTTGGTCATACTGGACTTAAATTTTGTAATTTACTGCGTATGCTGACAGTCAGCAATTATAATAAAAATGGGAGTGGTATCAGTACAGGTACGCCCACTATTCATAAATAATTCTAATTCCTGAGACGTATATGCTTTCATAATAAAATATGCTACGTAGGTGCAAAGTAAAATGATGATATCCATTATGAAGGTGCAATGTATCAAAACAAACCATTGGGAAAAAAGTTGGTGGAAAAACATGAGAGCTCACTTCTATGGAGACCAATTGTCTGGTCTTTTCGCAAACAACCTGTTGAAACTAGGAAGTGGTAGACTTGAAAAAGATGTCGAAAAGATGTAAGAATGCCGAAAATCAAAGTTGTTTATGCGAGAGTTCAATTTTGGCGCCGAAAAACATCACGCAAGGTCAATACAATCTACTTCCAACTTTTACAACAGCTGCTAGATTCCTTCCTGATCTGAACAAGTGAGTTATTACCCTGTCAAGTTTTTAAATTCGTTGGAGCCACCAGGAGTATTTCCTAATAGCCTCAGCCTAAAAGTTGGAGCACCTATAATGCTTTTGAGAAATTAGATTCGCCACGACTTTGCAGTGGCACCAGGGTCTGGGTTTAGAAATTATTGCCAAATGTTATTGAGGCTACTATTCTAACAGAGTGCGGCAAAGGATATGACGTTTTTCTGCCTCGCATCCCAGTTATACCAACTGACATGCCATTTCAGTTCAAGAGGCTGCAATTTGCAATCCGTCTGAGTTTCGTTATGTCTATAAACAAATCCCAAGGACAAACACTAAAAGTTGCAGGAATTGACTTGACCGAAAACTTCTTCGCTCATGGCCAATTATATGTCGGATGCTCACGCGTTGAGAGTCCAAATAATATATTTCTTTTGACACCAAATTAAAAGTCTTTAAATTGTATGATTTCAAATCCAATCTAGGTTTCAAATCCAATCTAGGGGTTAATGGTGAAAGGCACCTGGCAACACTGGCTATGGGGCTCATGGCCAATTATATGTCGGATGCTCACGCGTTGAGAGTACAAATAATTTATTTCTTTTGACACCAAATGAATAGTCTTTAAATATTGTGTACGCAGAAGCTTTAAAATAATTACAAAAAGACATAACAAAAATTTGCAAAACTTACATAACATTTATTAGATGTTAAATTAAATGTATGTTGAAATAAAATTATTTTTACAAAACTGTTCTTCTTGCTTTAATAAATTATTTTTTCAAGCAAAACTGATTTAAATTAATCCTTTTTTGCTATTAATTTAATTCAACTCAAATTAGCTCTATTCGAACAAGGTCGGGTACTCTGCTAGTAATTAATAAAATCATGAAAGATATACATGTATATGAAGAATTTTTTTGTTACAAATATTTTGATTACTTTGTGGGATACAGCAAATTTGCGAGGGGTCAAAAAAAAAAAGAAGTATTTTGCATCATATTACAATTATTGCAACTTATTTCATTACTTTAAACTACTGTTCAGTGCTTTGAAGACTCACACTCTCAGACACTATTTTGTTTGTTTTGTCGCAGTCACTCGCGACGTTGACGTCGAGGGCTCTCGTTGTGAATCTCTACCTTAAAACATAGTACAGCGTTCAAATAAGAAGACAAACAACTGAAAAAGGAACAAAAACTACTCAGTTCGATTTTTCAGAACTTTTTGCTAGGCCTTACCTAAAGGTTCAGTCGGTAAAAGTCGCTGTCAATGGATTTAAATGCATGGGAGTATACCCCTTTAACATAAATATTTTTCCAGAAAAAGACTTTATTGCTGGAGAAATTTAAAAACTAGGTTAAGAATTTTCTTGTGCAAATCCATCGGCCAGTTATTCAGAGTGCGCAGTGGCGGAAAACTTAAATTAGGATCTACTTTCTACTAATTCCTGGCTGATCAAGTAATGGCTGATCAAGTTTTATTAGCTGATTCAATTTCGCCAACTGCCGCATCTACTAGTAAACGGATCAGTCCCTGAATGATTTTCCCTCCACCAAGAAAACGGCGCCATTTAACGAGCAGTAGAGGAAAAAATAAAGTCGAAACCAACTGTTCTTGCGAAATCTCCGTTTAAAAGCGAACTAGATAAGGGCCGTTCAAGTAGTTCGTAAGCAGATTTTTTGCAATTATGAGCCCCTTCCCCTCCCCACGTCAGCAAGAGTAAGCAAAGCTCTTACCCCTCCCCGATGCTTACGTAAACATTGGTACATGCAACCCTGAAAATGTGTTTCGTTTTCAAGCATAGACAAGTAAGGTTGCCATATGTGTTCAGACCAAAATCGAGTAAATTTTGTAGAAAATTCGAAAGAGTAAAAAATATATACTGCTGACGTTAGAACCCAAAACACCCATGTTATCAAAAATAAGCAAAGCAAAGACCACGCCTTCCTGTGGTGACCGCGTAATTCTTGAATAACCCCAGAAGAGCTACGCAGGTTCGAAAAGGAAAGGCAGAGAAGGGAAGACGGAAGTAGACTAACAGGTCTATTCTGGCAAAGTATCAATTGTTACCCAGTATTTTTATTATTTCTATGTGTTTGCTGTAATTTTGTGATTTCAAAAATAAACTTGAAGCTCAAAAATAATAAATTTTAATAGAAATTGTCACCTGCTTTTCAGATAGTCATAACTTCATTTAAAAATTTTGTTTTTTTAGCTTCAAATTTTGTTCTGAAATCACAAAATTACAGCAAACACATAGAAAAAATAAAAATACTTTGTAACAATTGATACTTTGCCAGAATAGATCTGTACGACCAATCAACAAGTAAAAAAATTGAAACATGCCAAAAAGAGAACCCATTTTTACTTGCGAATCACTCGTCCTTTAATAGTTATTAACTCTTGGTTAATAAATTTTTGATCTATTAAATTATTACATGAATTTAGTTGCGATCTTTAGATCAAGTCAGTTTTTAAGAATCGCTACATTTCCTCTTCAGTAGTCTTTGACTGATTAAGCTGTAACAGTGGTTTTATCTTATGGCTGAGGTCAGCTCAGCCGTGCCAGGATCGAGTGAAAGATCCACAAACTTTCATCAAATGAGAACGCAGTTGGTGTTGGTTTAATATTATAATTCTGTATTTTATTGATTTATTCTCCTTAAAAATACTTAATGCAGCGTAACGTCAGCAGTTTGGGTAACAGTGAATGTAAGCGGTCGAATGGTCGGAGGTTGTAGGTCCAGCTGGCGGCAAAATCGGTATTCGGCTAATCGGTAAATCGGTGAATCGGTAATCGGTAATTCGGTAGATCGGTATTTGGTAATCGGTGGATCGGTAAATCGGTGAATCGGCTATCAGTAATCGGTAATCGGTAGATCGGTAAATCGGAAGATCGGTATTCGGTGAATCGGTGAATCGGTAATCAGTATTCGGTAGATCGGTATTCGGTAGATCGGTATTCGGTAATCGGTAGATCGGTAAATCGGTAAATTGGTGAATCCTGCCAGGGCCCCTAAAGCGAAGATCGGTAATCGGTAGATCGGTAAATCGGTGAATCCTGCCAGGGCCCCTAAAGCAAGACTCATTATTAATATTTTTAGAAAGTTAATATATGCCGGACTGCGTTGGACGAACCAAAGACAGATTCTCAACGCAAGTGCGACGTCATCAAACGGAGACTCAAAGGGAAGAACCAGCAAGCTGGCTCGCCATCGAGTCCCTGCAACCAAACCAAGCAAATCCCAATTAGAGTATGCCGACTGCGTTGGACGAACCAAAGTTTGGTTCTCACCGCAAGTGCGACATCTCAAGCAGAGACTCAAAGGGAAGAAACAGCAAGCTAGCTCGCCATTGAGTCACTGCGACCAAAAATATAGAGTATGCCGACTGCGTTGGACGAACCACGGACTGGTTCTCACCGCAAGTGCGACATCTCAAGCAGAGACTCAAAGGGAAGAACCAGCAAGCTGGCTCGCCATTGAGTCATTAAGTATAGCTTACCTAAAGCAAGACTGCTTTGGTTGGTTTTGTGTCGCACTTTTATTCGATATGGACAGAAAACCAGTTGGGAATTATACGTTCAGTTTTGTCTTTGGCCTGCCTGGCTATGCATAGATAGGTGGTGTGCGTATTAATTAGTGGCTTATGCAGTAGTGCGGTTGTGTGTAGTCATTTAGTTTTATTGAGTAGGTATGTAGCGTGTGTTTGTTTCTATGGTCTGGTGTCGTAGTGCGGTTGTGTGTTATTGCTGCTTTAATAATAATAAGTAGAAATATTTAAGTAGTACAATATGAATATATATATCGATAATATTTAATATTATAGTTTACGTAGTGTATAAAAATATAATATTTGTAACGACTTTATATTTATAATAATAAGTAGGAATATTTGAGTGGTATAATATGAACATATATGTACATCGAAATTATTTAATATTATAGTTTATTTAGTGTATAAAAAGTATATAATATTTGTAACGTCACGTTACAAAGCTGTGATCAACTCTCTGCTCAAAGTCCCATATGATTTCACACATTAGAAATTCATTCATTTGAATTATATAGAACAAATTGAACGTTCAAATTATCTACTTAATCATATGACATTTTTAAAGCAGTAGGATATTTATAGATCACCACCATCTTCTCTACCAAGGTTGCCATCTGTTCTAGTTATGTCTAATTAAATCATCTAATAATTGATCGATTTCGGTCAAAGTCATGAGTAATTGAACATTACTCATTGTAATTGTAAAAAAAGACACCTTCAGTTAAAACACTAGCTTCTAGCGAAGCAAAAAACCTCGTTTCATTTCTATGGTGCATTTCGAAAAACTGTCAAACACCAATGAATATTGATATAAATAAGAAGTAACTAGAACAGATGGCAACCTTGGTAGAGTTGATGGCGGTGATCTATAAATAGCCTACTGCTTTAAAAATGCCACATGATTAAGTAGCCAATTTGAACGTTCAATTTGTTCAATATAGTTCAGATGAATGAGTTCCAATATGTGTGAAATCATGTACAACTTTAAACAGTGAGTAGATCACAGCTTAATCACTCAAAGACTACTGAAGAGGAAATGTAGCGATTTCCGAAACAGACTATCTAGTAGGGCGTATCGAATTACAATTTTTTTCGAATTTCACATTCTAAGAGGTCTTAAAAGTTGCATAGTTTGGTCAAGATCTCCCAACAAAATTTTAGAAAAAAGGAGAGAAACATTAAAAAAATCTCGGTTTCAAAACGCTTTAATTTTTGTAAGAAAAACTACATATGTCCTAAAGCAAAAATAAATACAGACTTAAACTAACAGTATTTTGGCAAACACGATGCTTTTCTTGGTTTTTACCCACATTGTCCTGTGTGAAGGATATTCGAATCTAAATGTACACTCGAGATAGCACAGAACTTTTAATTGTTATCTAATTCCCTAAATTTTGTTTACATTGATTAGAGTCTTAACGTTTTCCTTTAATTTGGCGAATTAATATGCATTTGTGATTGTGATTTGTGAATAAGTGATTGACTCTAAACCGAGTTGTTGTTGCTGTTGTTGCCTTTTTAAAAACTTACTTGATCTAAATCTCACAAATTAATTCAAATTAAAGGTTAAGGGCAAAACTTAAAGTGATTAGATTAATTTTTGTGAAATGTAAAGAGATTTTACAGTCTTGATAAAGAAGGTTTCGTTCATTTTCAATCTTGTTAATAATTTTTCTGCCTAAAGTTATTTTAAATTGTAGTTGAAATTATATCTGGACTTGGCAATATCTTTAAAACTCAAAAAAATCTCAAAAAATAAAGAAAAAACTCGCGTGGTTTGAATGATTTAAAACACTTTTTGGTGAAGTCTTGGAGTATATGAAATCTTTAATTGTTATGTTTTACTTTACGATATTGGTCATTGAGCAAAGCTTTACTAAATTCATACAAAGCAAGCAAAATTTTAACATAGCATATGGGCATAAAAAGTACACACAAGTCACAGTGTGCTGAAATTTTTGTAATATTACTATTTATTACTGATCAATTCTGTGTCGATAAGCAATAATAGCTTATAAATAGTGGTCTATCGGTCGAAAATTTGAGGTATTTCTATGATATTTTTAAAGGTTAAAGTAATAAACAACGATATTTAAACTTTTAAGGTATAATCTTACACCCAGTAAACATAAAAATAAATTTTTTTTTAAATAAAAAATTGTTGATAATGTTCAAAATGGCGCTCAATGAGACCCTCTAAAAGAAAAGGAGCCTGAGCGGTGATGTAGATTTTAACTCTTCTATTTATCTGAAAAATAAAAACCAAGAATACTATTAAACCCCAGGACTCGGATTTTTATGACCTAAAAAACTGCAAAAAATTACCTAAAAAATTACAAAAATTACCTTATAATTGCAGAAAATTACCTTAAAACTGACAAAAATAACCTAAAAAACGCAAACAATTATATAAAAACTAAATAAAAAATAAAGCTTTAAAAATAAAACATTACTAAACTAAAAATTTATTTTGTATAACTTTTATACATAGCATTACAGAATATTACAAGGTACATTTTTAAGTCATTAAAATTAAAAGAACGTCAATTGTCTGGCAGAATGTAAACATAAAAACTTCTGTCTACTTCTGCACTGACCATAGGAAAATATTTAAAAGTGTTTCATCTTTCTACATACCCTTTCGTCAGTTTCACCACGCGCAGAGTTTTTTCATCGAGGTCTGTAAACAAAGCTACTCCTTTTTCGATAGGTACTGTTTTTGATTGAAAAGACTCTATTGTTAAAGCAATATGTTTAAGAATGTACAATTTTACATTTTTTAAAAGGAAAAAAATTATATTACAATTTCGCTAAAATGCCTAAAGACCCAAAAAATGCTCAAAAAATTTTAAATGTCCAAAAATTACAGTAAAATAACTCAAAAATAGCTAAACATTACCAAAAAATGGCCTAAACCTAGTAAAAATTACCTAAAAACTAAAACCGATAAAAAATGACGATAAAATGACCTAAAAACTTTTCATATGTGGAATTTAGGAAAGATAAATGAACGCTCTAGATAACCAGGAAATGTCTTAGAAGCAGCAGAAAAAAGATGACATGTCATCGAAATCCTAGCCCTGTTAATCACTATGAGAGTGCAGCTATGGCTGGAACTAGAAAAAAAAAATATTGAAAATTGACAGAATGACACGCTTTTGAAATTTAATTTCTAATAACAAGCTGTTATTGACCGGTTATTAAGTGTAAAATATATTTTTTTTTTTTAAAATAAAACTTTGATTCTAGTTCTAACGATGATGTTGTGAATATTAAAATTTTAGATTATCCGGCTTAATAGTTTTTGTTTTTTCAACAACACCATCCCGAAAAGGGTAGTTTTAAGATAAATAAGTGTAAAGAGAATGAATGCAGAAGAAACACTGTGGCTCAATACCTACTAAAACGACTGTACAAGCGAAAATAGCGTCAGTATCTTTACAAAATGTTAACAGTATATTCTCGGAAGACTTTATTTTTGAAATTTCGAAAATCGATTTCATAAAAATTTTAGACCACCTGCCTGCCTTAACACAGGAATGAATGAATGTGTTCTATGCATAAAGCACTACAAAAACAAAAAAATCTGGAGCTTCCAGAAGACCTTAGCCATGGCCTTAGCTATGAAACAAAAACAAAAGAACAAAAGAACCTTTCATATAAGTTAAATGGCGACTGAAAGCTTTGATGCAAGATTTCTCGAAACTTTGAAATTAGACTTAAGCTGTTATTGCTGTTATTGCCCTATCGAAAAAAGTAACCTATAAATTTAAAGTTGAGGATACACTAACTTAAAGTTTTATATTTATTAACATCAAATACCTTTAAGAGATTTTTTTATTGATCAGCATTTTTGAGGTATGCAGAGCAGTCTATTATTCATTTCAGACCTACCTACAATACTTAGTATTTTAGTTTGCTACATCAATGTATGCGTTGTTTTAACCTTGCTTACAACAATTTTCTTGTTCTGTCTTTGCTTTAATGAAATTTCTTTTGACCATAACAATTTCCATTGCATTGTTTTCGACCACCTGTAGCTGACTTTGTTTTCAATTCAACATGTTCAACAAGCGATAAATTCAATTTCATGCATGCTATTGTCCTATGCATTTTCTCCATGCAGCAGAATCTCCAACTCTAGTTGCGATATGGACAGAACATGGAAACGCCATGTGTTGGGTGGTGGTTTGTATGGGTGAAGAATGACAAGGAGTCATTCATTGGTCATTAATTCAAATGTGTTCCGGTTGTCGTTCGGTCGCTTGTTTTGTTGTCTTATCCTGTTGCTTTCATGCATGCAATTATGTGTGTCCTTTATCTGATTCTTATGTCATGCTGTTCCATCGCTCTATCACTTGCTGTCGTCAGCATTCAATTTTATCTTCGTTAGCTTGTTGGTGTTGTTGTTTTTATTGCTATTTGTGTCGTTGTTGCTTGAGCAACATGCATTGAATTTCAGCTTGACGTTGAATAAATTGTCTCTTGCCTATGTTATTCATTTCCTGTTTTGTTATTGTTTCCGCTTTGACCTTCATGTCTCTTTTGCTTCATCATCAGCCACATAAGCTCTTAAATCTAAAAAGCTGATCTTCCAGCAGCTGTTACTTTCAGTATTTTTAAAATGCATTTCCGGTTTTCATTTTTATTTTATATTTGGCTTTAATAAAAAGATGCTCAAAAGCTTTGCTGCAACAAAAATGTTTAATGAAAGACAGCTTTGGTCATTAAAGCCCAGCAGGTGGCCTAATTTTAGTAGAGTTGTTGCTTAAATTTCTAAAGCATCCTTTGCTCATCAGCTTTTAGGCACAAAATTAAAAATATCCTCTTTTGAGTGCGAAAACTTCTGCTTCCTGATTTAAAATTATTCATGAATAGCAAGTCCTTTAATGTGCGCCCATTATTAAACTGTTATATATAATGATCCTGCGTCTCCTGCCAGCGACTTAAGCAGGACTTCCTGCACTGTTGTGCAATTTTTATCTGAAGTGTTTAGCTTAAATTTTTTAAATAATTCGACCCTTGCTTAACCTTCACTTCGCATCACTTTCACTTTGTGCCTAAAGTTCTTCTGGCAATCCTCCAATCGCACTCTTTTTCCACATCCTTTAAAATGCGTGCCTTTCCTCCAGCATCACTGACTGCTATTTATGAAATGCAGCCCTGCGGTCAAAACTTGTCTGCTAGCACAAAATGTAAACGAGGTGTAAAAATGGCGCAAAATTTATTAAGACAACTGGAATTTTCAGAGCAGAAAATTTCGCAGCATTGCACAGTCGGGCGTAAACTTTTTTTTTCTCAAAACTTTGGTGGGCTGTAGTGGAATTCCCAAAAATTTAACAATAATAATCGTTGTCGTTATCGGTCATTGTGCTTGCCACGTTCATAGAAAATTACAGTTTTCGCTAACTAACGATATCGACAATCGTCGTTAACGCGTTTGGGAATTCCGCTTCAATAGCGTAAAAGTTCGTAACGAAAAATATTTTTAGAATTTTTTCAAATTTTTTAAGAAGTTTTAGAAATCGCTCAAGCCAATTTTTTCCAAAAAAGTAGATCTTCAAAAAAATACTTGTGCTTTCTACCCAGAATAAGTATCTAACTGGAAAATTTAATGTTCCACCAATCTTAGTTCGAAAGAAAAATGTGAAAAATGTATTTTCGTGGTCTTGAAAAAGGGGTTTAAAGTTTTTTTTCTGGACAGAAGGGTCAAAGTATTAAGTTTTTTTTTTAAATTTTGCTGTGATTTTTACCTGAAATTTCTCAAAATTTTCGCTCTGCTCATCTAGAGGTTCAAAAACAAGGTGATATTCTTGATATTCTTTTTTTCATTGAAGTAATTATGAAAATATAGGTTCCTTTCGTATGTGATAACTTTTTACATATTCTACACATCAAAAGCTATAAAAACAAATTGAAGTTTGTTAAATTATTGATTAATTCATCTTTCTTTTTTTTACTGAAAATGCGCATTATTTAAAATAAAAATATCAATGAACCAAGGCATGCGCCTTATACAAACAAAGTATATTCTTTGACCTGAAAGGAAAGGGATAGATTATTAGAGGAAGAATTGATTGGAACCATACTTGAATAATCTTTTAGGCGGAACAAACGTGAAGGACAACTTGAATTGGTTATAACCGAGGCTAGTGCTATGCCTTAACCTCGGCATGCATTTCCAGCCCTCAGTTGTTCCTGTCCTTTAATTCCACAACTTAGTTATCTACACTCTTAAAAACGAAAACATGAAAATATCCATTAAAAATCTAATTTTTTTTTAAATTAAAGTTGAATTTTTGGGCTACGTTGTTGCTCACGGAATAATTAAAACAGGTCCGAAGAAGATATAATTTATCAAAGAATTTCGAAACCCAACAACCTTACGACGATTAAGAAGTTTTCTCGGTATGACGGATAACTACCGAAAATTTATTTAAGACTATGCTATTATAGCAAGACCTCTAACTAAATAAAGGATGTTTTTTGTAGAGTGATACAACTATAATTGAGCATCACTGCTTTATTTGACAACTCATTTAACAGTTGATAGTTGTTTTTTGTTTAGTTTGCTTTGAAATTTTATTATGGATCGACTTACACCAGAGCAACGCGTACAAATTGTGGAAATTTTTAATCAAAATAATGGTTCTTTTCGTCAAACTTATCGTGCACTTCGTCCATTTTATGGCGTACATAATCGTCCTTCAGAGCTGCTAATTTAAAGAACAATAGATCGTTTTCGGACCACATTTACTGTTACTGATAATGTGCATCCCGTGAGATGCCGAACAGTGCGCACTGAAGAATCTGTAGCCGCTGTATAGGAAAGCGTTGAAGATGATCCAAATCAATCAATTCGTCGCCGTTCTCAGCAACTGGGGTTGTGTCCTTCCACTTTATGGAAGATTTTACGAAAATATCTTGGCTTAAAAACATTCAAGATTCAACCTGTGCAGGAATTAAAGCCAAGCGACCATCGTATGCGCCCCAATTCGGCAAATGGGCTGAAGCACAAATTGATATTGATTTTGAATTTCCATGAAAAATTTTACTTTCCGATGAAGCCCATTTTTGGTTGAATGGGTACGTAAATAAAAAGAATTTTCGTATTTGGAGTGAGGAGAATCCACAATCTTTTGTCGAAACACCATTACATCCACAGAAAATTACTGTTTGGTGCGCTTTATGGGCTGGCGGAGTCATTGGCCCATATGTCTTCAAAAACGATGATTCCGGAATGTTACTGTCTATGGTGAACGGTATAGGAACATGATTCGATGTTTTTTCGTACCTCAATAAGCTGGAATTAATCTTGTTGATATGTGGTTCCAACAGGACGGAGCCACATGCCACACAGCGGGCGCTACAATTGATTTACTCAAGGAAACTTTTGACGAAAAAATAGTTTCACGAAATGGCCCAATTAATTGGCCCCCAAGATCGTGTGATTTAACCCCATTGGACTATTTTATTTTGGGTTATGTAACGTCACTTATCTATTTCGATAAAGCACAAACAATTCAACACCTGGAAATCAACATTCGAAGAGTTATCGGCGAGATACGGCCGCAAATGCTGCGAAAAGTTTGTGAAAATTGGTGTTCCAGATTGCGCCTTGTACGCACCAGGCGTGGTTGCCACATGGCCTAAATTAAATTAAAACATTAATGTCATATAATTTTCTATCCAATAAAGCCCGTTTCATTGATATTAAAAATATATTACTATGTTTTATTATGATTTCAACTATAAAAATCACCCTTTATATAGAAATTTTATGTCGAATGTTTCCAATAATTTTGCTTTAATTTCATATAAGCATTCTTGAGTACAGTGTATACCAATTCCCGGTATTAAAAATTCTTTCATATTTTTTTTTTTGGATTCGCCCGGAGGTATGAATCTTCCAAAGATATTGTAATTAGATTTTCTATTGTATCGTATTCTATTATATAACTTGTTTTTCCGAAGTTGGTAATAGATTCATGAATCGAAAGCACTCCTTGAGACTACCGATATTTAATTTGTACTACTATAGTAGAAACTTCAAAAAAATTCTGCATTCTGAATCAAAAAAACTCTGCATTCTGTGAGGTCAGAATTTTTTTTTTAATAAAGAATGCGCAATATATATGCTTTAAAAAAATGAAGTAGATATTATGGATTAATGGATCGGTTTATTTTGAAAGTAATATTTCCGATAGCAGCTATTTTTCTGCATCATAACTATCCAATAATTCTTTTGACATCAAAATAGAATTGATCGTAGCCGTTAAAATGAATTGCGTTTTTTATCTTTTATGAGGTTTAAATCAGAAAACTTCCTTTCTCCAGCCCCACTGCTACGAGGAAGAGAAAAAATGGATGCAATAAAACTACGAACTTTAGGAAACATGATATTATTTAAACCACTTTTGAGTTTAAAAACATTGGTCCAAAATTCTTCCAACTTCAAATCTTTGGCAAAATTATCGAAATTTAAAAAACATCTCCATTTCTCACCACGGAGTTCTATGTCGGACTCATCTAGAAAATTTGGAAATATTTCCATAAGCGGAACGAAAAAAATGTCAAAAAATTTCAAAACAAAAATATGAAAATTTTTTTCTAAACTGAGCAAATAGTGTACATTTTATATTTAAGAAGTTTCTACTATAGTAGTACAAATTAAATATCGGTAGTCTCAAGCAGTGCTTTCAGCAGCACTGCACAGAGGCAGATTTACGATTCATGAATCTATTACAAACTACGGAAAAACAAGTTATATAATAGAATACGATACAATAGAAAATCTAACTACAATATCTTTGGAAGATTCATACCTCCGGGCGAATTAAAAAAAAAAAAAAAATATGAAAGAATTTTTAATACCGGGAATAGTTACTGGTATACACTGTACTCAAGAATGCTTATTTGAAATTAAAGCATAATTATTGGAAACATTCGACATAAAATTTCTATATAAAGGGTGTTTTTTATAGTTGAAATCATAATAAAACATAGTAATATATTTTAAATATCAATGAAACGGGCTTTCATTGATATTTAATTGGATAAATATCAAATATTACCTGGAAATTGGATAGAAAATTTTATGACATTAATGTTTAAATATTATTTCGGCCTTGTGGCCGCCATGACTGGCGCGTACAAGGCGCAATCTGGAACACCAATTTTCACAAACTTTTCGCAGCATTTGCGGCCGTATATCGGCGATAACTTTTCGAATGTTGATTTCCAGGTGTTAAATTTTTTGTGGTTTATCGAAATAGACCCCAAAGAAAATAATCCAATGGGGTTAAATCACATGATCTTGGGGGCCAATTAATTGGGCCATTTCGTGAAACTATTTTTGCGTCAAAAGTTTCCTTGAGTAAATCAATTGTAGCGCCCGCTGTGTGGCATGTGGCTCCGTCCTGTTGGAACCACATATCAGCAAAATTAATGCCAGCTAATTGAGGTACGAAAAAACATCGAATCATGTTCCTATACCGTTTACAATTGACAGTAACATTCTGACCATCATCATTTTTTAAGACATATGGGCCAATGACTCCGCCAGCCCATAAAGTGCACCAAACAGTAATTTTCTGTGGATGTAATGGTGTTTCGACAAAAGCTTGTGGATTCTCCTCACTCCAAATACGACAATTCTGTTTATTTACGTTCTACAACAAAAGACCAAACAGTTTAATCAATATATTCCCAACTGTGATATATGTTGCATAAATAAATATGACCATCACCTTCAGAGAGTTCCAATAGGAGAAGCTCTAATTCCAGAAAAAGAAAGGGAACAAATTCACGTTGATATATTCTTCATACAAAAACTTAAATTTTTAACCACGATAGACGCATATTCAAAATATTTAATCATAAAGCTACTCGACGAAAAAATTGATTTAGATCGGAAAGTCCTAGATATACTTCAATGTTTTCCAGCGGCCAAACAAATAACTTGTGATAATGAACCAGGACTCGCGGCAATCCATCTGAAGTTCATAATGCAAAGGATAAGCTCGAAATATATTACTGTATTCCAAGACACAGTACAACAAATGGACAGGTGGAGAGAGTCCATTCTTTTTTCATTGAAATATTAAGATGTATTCAACAAGAATATAAATTAATAAGTGTATCATTATTAACATGCAGACAGTATCTACAGATCCGCACAACATTGCAATAAATCAATCTATTCAGTTACTAATGAAAAACCTCTTGATGTATATTTTAATAAAAAAGACATAATGAAGTTCCGATAAAACTTAAAATAGCTCATGAAAAAATGTTAGAGTGAAACAATATTAATAAAAAGATAAAAAAATATAAAAAAGCGATATTACATTTGAAAAAATATAGGAGAAAAGAATAAAATGAAGCATATATAAAAAACATGTGGTAAAAGAAGATTTAGGTAATACTGCTAGAATTTACAATAAGAATAGAATTTTACATAACGACAATATAAAAACATAAAATTAATTTAAATATAATAAAGGGTCCGCCATTTAACGTTTTTTTTTTCAACTAGTGCTTATTTCGTGAATGGTAACACTTAGCTCATGTCTGATTTGACAGGTAATTAGTTTTATCCTTCCGCTGAAAGAATATGGTTGTGTATACGCTTGAACAACGCTGGTAAATATTGCGACATTACTTTGAAAATCATGATAATGTTGCAGAATGTGTGCGAAAATTGCTTACGGATTTTGGAAGAAGAGAAGCACCGCCAGCTCCGTATGTTCGTTATCTTGTGAAAAAAGTGAAAGAAACTGGCATCCTCATCGATAAACCAAAGCGTGAAAAGCCAAAAGCAGTGCGTTCACCCGAGAATATTGCTGCTGTGGAAGAAAGTGTGCTTGAAGCGCCATCAACATCAATTCACCGTCGTTCTCAACAATTGAACATTTCAGAGACATCATTGAGACGAATTTTGCATAAAGACCTTAGTATGATGCCATACAAAGTCCAATTGGTTCAGGAGTTGAAGCCAACTGACCATCCAATGCGTTTTCGCTTCGATAAGTGGGCCTGCGATCGACTTACTGCGACTGCGAAGATGCCGATTTTGCCAAAAAAATCAGCTTTTCAGATGAAGCTCATTTTGATCTTGGCGGGTATGTAAACAAGCAAAATTGTTGCATTTGGGGCACAAAAAACCCGCACGCATACATTGAAAAGCTGCTGCACCCAAAACGAGTCACTGTTTGGTGCGGATTTTGGTCCAGAAGCATAATTGGGCCATTTTTCTTCGAAAATGAGCAAGGAGTGGCCGTTACAGTCAATGGCGATCGTTATCGGGCCATGTTGAACGAATTTTTGTTCACAAAAATTCAAGAGGAGGATATTGGCAACATTTGGTTTCAACCGGACGGCGCTACGTGCCACACATCCGAAGCTACACTCGATGTTTTGCGCCCTGTTTTTGAAGATCGCATTATCAGCCGCAGACCTGATGTCGTTTGGCCACCTCGGAGCTGTGATTTGACACCGTTGGACTATTATTTGTGGGGTGCCCACAAAGATAAGTGTTACGCCGACAAACCAGAGACAATTGACGCTTTAAGGGACAATATTCGTGAAGCCATTGGTGAAATACAGCTGCACACAATCGATAATGTGCTTAAAAATTGGACCGATCGTGTAGGCTACTGCATGGCCAGCCGAGGCAGCCGTTTGAATGAAATTATTTTTCATTATTAACCGGAAGGATTGTACTTTCAAAAAAAAAAACAAAATTTGAAAAAATATTCAGTAGTTTTTTTTTGTAGAATTTTTAAAAAAAAAGTTATTTGGCGGACCCGTTATAATACTTTTCATACTAATTTTAACACCTTCGTTCGCTTCTTGCGAAATTATACAAAAGAAGAGTATGTGCTCATTGAAAAAGGTAATGCAGCACTCTATAATGAACTCGGTAACATATTTCACATAACAAATTTAACAGATTTTAAGGAATTATTATATAATACAAAAATATCTTAAATAACGAACTAAAAAATGCAACTTTATATTTAAAATTAATAATTGTATTGATTTTCTATGATTTAAAGACAAATTCTAAATGCTTGATAGTTTAAATCATACTTTAATAAATAACAAGGTCATTTAGAAAAAAAATTTTATTAATAATTGTATTAAAAAATTAATAATTAAATTTAAAATTAAAATTGGAAATTGATGGCAATAAATCCAGACCACGAATAAATGTGAAAATGTCTGAACTAATTGAGAATAACAATAAACAATTTACAACAAACTCTAAATTATTCCAAACAATTACTCAACTAACCGAAATTATTAAAAAAATAGAAGGAAGTTAGGAACTAGCAAATTTGGAAATAAGCACAAGGGGAAATAAGCTTACTAAATCCATATATTCATCAAATGAAAATTATAACCTTACAATAACTGATTAAATGGACGTTTCAGAATTTAAAATTGTTCAAAATAATGAAGCAATCGTTATTTATATAAAATATCCAATTATAAAAACTATTTGCAAGATATATAGAACAAAGGCTGTAAGTAAAATTGAAGGAAAATTAATAATAGGAAAAGAAATAATCAAAAGTGATAATATTTTTATAATACTGAATAATGTAAAATATAAATATACAATAACTAATGTAAAATTGATTATAAAGAAACGTGTCTATTAAAAATATCAACTATAAATCAAAAGGTCAGTGCTTAAAAATTGAAGAAAAAAAAACAAAGAAAGTGATGTTAGAAAGATGGTGCAATTTCAATATCAGGAAACCATACTGTAGATAATATAAATTTTGAAGGTACTTACTTAGTAACTTTTGATAATAAAACAACAATTGATAATAAAACATATGAAAATCCTACAAATATTATTTGGAATTATTTAAAGACAGCACAACTAAGTCAATTTAACATTTTGGAATACTTAGAATCAGACAACATAAATTTAAAAATATAAATCTTCTAAATATAAGTCATAATGAAGTTTGATCACATCTAGTCTTATGATCACTTTTGTCTTTAACAGCAACGATAGTTAGTATCTTTTGCATTGTTAAAATTCGGCAAAAATATAAATCATATAAGCAAAAGAAAATTCAAAAAACTACCGAAGCCTTATTTACAACTATAAATAATAAAATTCAAGAATCATCCATATAACTAACAATTGATTTTGTGAAAACTATTTTAAAATAAGCGCAGAAACTTTGAATGCCTCCTTTTAGAGAAAAAACATCGAACCGGTTAAAAAACAAAAATAGATTAAAGAAAAACTCTCGAATCGTCGCTTAATCAACGACTGTCTTGGCATCCACGCTCACTCTGATTTTAACTCGTCTTTGATTTCTATTGTGTACTGCGTCACCCCCACTTTCTCTTAATTTGTCATCATCTGAGGTACTGCAGTTGTCCGCTGTTTTTGCTGTTTCCTCCCGCTTGTAAAAGTTTGTCGGTGATGACATTGTAATGCAGAACTGTAAGCGGAAGCTAAACCTTATTTGTGCTCACTTCTTGTTTGTGCTCACATTATTGTATTTTTATTCTTCAAACAACAGTTTGACTCTATTCGTCTGTGTAGTAACATCGTGCTTTCAAACAGGAAGTTTTGCAGTGAATTGTGTTTGTGAAAACCATTAATCTTTATGTTTAAACCAGAACAAAGGTTTATGTATAAAATAACAAAGTATTATTAACCTTCGTATACTCGCGCGTTGGTCTGGCAGACCGACGACTTACGTTTGCTTTTCTGTAAAACTATTGTTTGGTATGTTTTCACACAATTTCATCAAACAGTAAACTTCATATTAAGACGAATTTTAGGAAAAGCATACTAAAATGGCCTGAGCACTTTTAGTTGCACAGACCGTGCGCGTGGATATATGTACACTATTTGGCGCGAGTATATGAAGGTTAAACATTAACTTTGAAGTGCTAGATAAAAGGTAAGAAATTCGTTCATTAAATTGTAAAAATTATTGTCGAAATAATTTATGGAGTCATTTGCATTTGTTTGCTTCTTTTTGATAAGTTCTCTTTCGTTTTCGTTGTGTATTTTGGGTAGAGAGGATTTTCGTTAAATTTATTTGTGTTCTCTCCAATTTTGTGCGTCAGATTTTTGTTCTCTGCTATCTTGTACATACCTATTCCCATCGTCGCTTACTGTGTAAGGTAAATGTCATCAGTGTTTAAGCGGCCATGTCCGAACAAATGTAATTGAGAATTGTAAAGAAACTTCAGAGGCCCCGCAGCTACATTGTATTTAAGAAATAATTGGTTACGTCAAGTGTACATTTACCACTGGGCTGTTTTTCTCTTTGCTTTGTGCGTTAAACTCCCTGCCAGCACCACTGAGTCCTATAACCTGGTGCTGATTCTGGCCTCTTCGCTGCTGCTCAAATTTTTTGGCATTGCTCCACACTTCTTAATGCCGATGCCCCGTTTGACTCACCAACACTTACTGAATACAAGCTGACTGCATATTATGCAGTTTCAACAACTCATACAGCCGTCTCTCTGCAGATGTTGTAACCTTAGACAAAAATCTGACGTCAAAAATCGAGACTGAGGTGAGTACAATAAAAATTAATATATGCGACTTTGATGAAAAAATCCTTTCGCTGTATAACCAACCACACGTCTTGTCCTCTCGGTGGGAAGAGATTAAAAAATTTAAAACTGAGCTGCTAACTAATAATAATAATTACTACAAAAAGGGCGCCAGCAATTCTGTTTCTGATATGCTGTCAGTCTGTTGTCTTGTTGGTAGTGCCATACTGCAAGAAAGAAAATTTAAAGATAGTGTTCAATCAACTTTGCCTCTACATTGAGTTTCAGACACCCCAAATAAAAGATATATTTCGAGTCAAGCCAAGCCAAAAAATCCAAACTTTCTAATTATTATTAAATACTTTTCTCGATCGGAACCGCGTTCTGAAAGCGTTTGGAGAGTCGTAAGGTACTTCAAGCTGCGATTGTCTGTAAACGCCAAAAGAGCATTTACAATGCCTTCACGTATCGTGGTTCAATTTTCATCAGAATGAAAAAAATGCTGATGTGATTCGTATCTATAGTTTGGATGATCTTCAAAAAGTCATCCGTGGCACAAATTCGGAAGCTGGGTAGCCTGGGAGTAAGATTACTGTCTCATATTATTGTTATATTAGAATTACTTAACTTTATTTACCCTTACGCTTTACTGTTGCTCTTTTATTTTCTTCCATCTATATTTTCTTTGCCTAAATAAATCTCTATCTTGAAATTTTTTTATGCAATTCTGCAATTCGGTTCCATCAATTTGTCTCTTTGGATTAATGAACCAGAAAGTTCTTATTCAGATATTGTGTAAGCATTATGAAGAACTAAATATAGTACATTTTAATGCCCGTAGTTTAAATATAGCCAAATTGGACAACATTAAATTTATCTTTGAGGAATCATCAGTTGACATTATTTGCGTTTCTGAGACGTGGTTATCTACTGACATTAGTGATACAATTTGCAATCTTCATGGTTATAATGTGTTTAGAAATGATAGATCTGGTAAAAAGGGTGAAGGAGTCGCAGTTTATTGTAAAACTTATTTGAGTGCTAAAATCTTGAGTAAGTCGAGTAGAGCTAGAATTGAGTTTATAAACATTGGCATATCAGATCATAACACAAAAATTTTTATATCGTGTGTATTAGGGTGTCCCAAAAAATATTTGGTTTATATTTTGACAGATGACCATGGCTTTAATACTTCCACTGGACCTTACAAACAGCCTCTGTGAAGCACATCTCAATTGGTAAAAGTATAGAGGTTGCGAATTCATTTTCTAATTTTCCTATATGATTTGTATGAGAAAAAATCAGTTTTGTTAGTAAATTGAATTAAGAACCATTATCTTTTAAGCAAAATGGTTAAAAATAAACATGTTCCCTCAAATTTTGTCCGTTATGACATATCCAAATTTAATTTTCATCGGATTATTATTTGGTGGTTGCCCAAAACGATTAAAAAATAAAAATATAAATACAAGAAAACTACTTGTTTTAACTTTTGATGCAAATATATATATAACAACCCTATGAATTGTTTCTTCATTGTGCATTCCAACTATCCTTATCTAAAATTTAAGACCAATAACAATAATGAAAATGGAGTATTCCAAAGAGATATTGATTTTTATTGAAATAATTCTTAGTAAAAGTATTTATGTATATAAGTAGCTCTGAGAAGTGAGCCACCAAATAATCAGATGAAAATGAAATTTGGATATGTTATAACGAATAAAATTTGAGGTAACACGTTTGTTTTAACCATTTTTGCTTAAAATTTAATGGCTCTAAATTCAATTTACCACCAAAACTGATTTTTCCCCATACAATTTGTACATACAATTGGAAAATGAATTCGCAACCTCTAAGCCTTAACCAATTGAGATGCGCTTCACAGAGGATGTTTCTAAGGTCAAATGGAAGTGGAAAAGCCGAGGACATCAAACACGATTTTTTTTTTTTTGGACACCCTAGTGTGTATACAATCCAAATAAATGCCATCCTGTTGACTCTTTATTTATTGACTTATCAAATTATGTCTTGACTTATGATATTGTCTTGTTATGCGGTGATTTAAATATCAATGTTCTGTTAAAATACACTGTACTGACAATCTTTGTATAAAAAGTTAACCTCAGTAGGTCTATCTGTTGTTAATGAAAGCTTACCTAAACGCTTTTCTACCAATTCTACTCCCATCCTTTTGGATTATTTCATAGTTTTTGACCTCTCGTTTGTCTCTCTTTTTGACCAAACTTATTTCATATCTGATCATAACTTGATCTTTTGTTAATTGTACATAAAGTTATCGCGTAATGTGAAATATACTACTTATTCGTACCGGAAAAACATAAATTATCCTTTTCTTTATAATGACTGGTCTATGATTTTTTTTTTTTTATGAATTGTTTTCAACATAGCAATGTGAATGGAAAGCTTAGCTCGCTGTTGACTCCTATAAAATGTCTGTTCGAACAGCATGTTGCCTTACGTACTACAATTTTAAAAAACTCATCTTGCCCGTGGTTTTCAAATACTGTGCTGGATGCAATAAAAATTAAAAATAAGTTACACAAGCTATGGAAACTGTAAACTGGGAAATATATAAGTCTGCGAGAAATAAAGCGGTTCTTTTAACAAGACAGTCCAAAACTCAATATTTTACTTCCAAGCTTAATCTTTCGCTTTCTACCAAATCTAATTAGCGTACCCACTTCAATTATTGGCACCCAAAAATTTGGTGCCAACTATTGGCACCCTTTCCTTGAATAGCATTTATGAAATATCGTTAAATTCCAGTTGATTATGAATTTTACATTTCAAATTCTGTGGTTTGTATCATTTCTTTATTCTTTATTGTATAAAAACATTGAATAGCTCAGTTGTTTGTAAATTTCGGATCGGCAAGGGTGTTTTCATCGTCAATTAAAAAAGGTTTTAGAGTGTTGATATCAATAGCGAACTGAAATTTGGTGAGTACTGTTTCTTATTTATTTATGGATTTGTTATATAGACGCGTTTGATTATTTGATTTATTAAACATTAAATAGTTTATTTTCGTCTTAATACCTAAATTTTTACCGCAATATTGTAATTTAACTTGCGTGCCAACAATTGATTCCAAAAAACAAATAATTTAATTATTGGCAGGGGGTGCCAATAACTGAATTTGATGTTACTACAATAACTGGCACTGCCAGTCATTATATTTTTACCTAGTGCCAATAATTGAATACTTAGTATTTTCATATAAAAATGCCAAAATAAAGAGCTCTGACGATGAAAGTATTTTACAAAAATCTCTGTCAGCAATTAAAAATTGCAAAATTTCTAAAAAATCTGCAGCTTAAAAATATAGGGTACCACGATCCACACTCCAATTTCGTCTGGGTCCAAAATTGTTTTAGAGAAACCTAAAAAGAAGCAATTGTAGATTGGGTGAAAGTCTTCCAGTTGAAAGTGAGTGAGCCTTTCTTCGTAGAGTAAAATAGTCAAAATCAAGATCAGAATCGTTTCGCAAAAAAACTGTTTATACAAAAAGTGCTTAAAATATTAAAATAATTATTTAATTGTAAAACCAAGTGCACAATAAAAATAAATAAATAAAGATAAGAGAGTTATATACCAAACAAGTCATGAGAAAAGTGGTTAGTTGGTCCAATAACCACCCAACGTTTTAAATAAACAACATCCTGTAACAGTTCATATTTGAATAATGACTAACACATATCTGAGCTCAAAAAATGCGTAGCACAACCCATGTTAATTCGGGAATAAAAGGGTTAAATTCCCACCAAATGTATTAAAAAGTAATTGTGTTTATTTACCAAAATTTTTTTGTAAAACATGTCCAAGCTATGGTCTCACATCCATATTTAAAAGTTGTAGAGCTATATTTATAAATTATTTTAAATTTATCAATCTCCTTTTCTATTCTTAGATGAAATTTTTATGCTAATTTTTTTGTGATTTATTTTTAATCTTTATGTACTTAAAAATGGCTCAGTCTAATTTTAAATAAAATTTGTATTAAATAAAATAGGTATGTAGGGAACTATGAAAAATATGTGATTTGATTTTATGATTTAAAAAAATAATTATATTATTACAGCCAGCTATTATATAATTTTTATAGATATTGGGTGCCTATCATTTCATTTTTATGGGTGCTTATAATTGTGGTAATATGCCAATAATTATAGTTTTTAAGGAGCCAATAATTGTACTCAAGTGCCAACGATTGTAGTAATCAATGTGCCAATAATTGTATACACGCGCCAATAATTGTGGTTTTTGAAAGACTTTTTTATTTTGATTCTCACGAAAAACTGAGAGCTCACATAAATATGTTAAAAATTGCTTTAAATAAAGAATTTCCCAAAAAATAAAATAAAATTATGTTGACTTTATATGATTTAAATACAAATTCTAAATGTTTGATAGTTTAAATCATATTTGATTTTAAATACAAATTCTAGTTGTTTGACAGTTTAAAATCGTTTATCGAGCTTAAGGTCAAAGTTAGAACAATTAATTGTTCTAACGAATTTTTCCAAAGAAACAACAACAACAACAAAGTTTTTCAATATGAAAGGAAAAAAACCACTAGCAATTGATTTTATTGTACAATTTCTGCGGTGCTAAACGCGTCATCAGAAATCTTTGTGATTGCCCGTGCAAGCGCGTTGACGCACTGCACCATCGGGGCGATGAGATTTTGAAGCTTCAATTTCTCATTTTTTCCTCAATTTCATAATGTCACATTCGTTGTTGTATTTCTGTTTACTTTAGTTTCTATGCTTATGTTATATGTAGTCCAACAGCCTGCTGGAAGTCTGCACTAACAAAGCATGTTTACTGAAGTTGTTTTTAGAATTTTTGCTGATTTTGTTTTCAGCTGTTTCCGTTTGGTCGAGCTCTAAAATTTGATTAAAGTTTTTTCTAAATGACCTCTATATTTATTATGTTGACTTTATATGATTTAAATACAAATTTTAAATGTTTGATAGTTTAAATCATACTTGATTTTAAATACAAATTCTAGTTGTTTGACAGTTTAAAATCGTTTATCGAGCTTAAGGTACATAAGCATAGAAACTAAAGTAAACAGAAATACAACAACGAATGTGACATTATGAAATTGAGGAAAAAATGAGAAATTGAAGCTTCAAAATCTCATCGCCCCGATGGTGCAGTGCGTCAACGCGCTTGCACGGGCAATCACAAAGATTTCTGATGACGCGTTTAGCACCGCAGAAATTGTACAATAAAATCAATTGCTAGTGGTTTTTTTCCTTTCATATTGAAAAACTTTGTTGTTGTTGTTGTTTCTTTGGAAAAATTCGTTAGAACAATTAATTGTTCTAACTTTGACCTTAAGCTCGATAAACGATTTTAAACTGTCAAACAACTAGAATTTGTATTTAAAATCAAGTATGATTTAAACTATCAAACATTTAGAATTTGTATTTAAATCATATAAAGTCAACATAATAAATATAGAGGTCATTTAGAAAAAACTTTAATCAAATGGTAGACCTCAACCAAACGGAAACAGCTGAAAACAAAATCAGCAAAAATTCTAAAAACAACTTCAGTAAACATGCTTTGTTAGTGCAGACTTCCAGCAGGCTGTTGGACTACATATAACATAAGCATAGAAACTAAAGTAAACAGAAATACAACAACGAATGTGACATTATGAAATTGAGGAAAAAATGAGAAATTGAAGCTTCAAAATCTCATCGCCCCGATGGTGCAGTGCGTCAACGCGCTTGCACGGGCAATCACAAAGATTTCTGATGACGCGTTTAGCACCGCAGAAATTGTACAATAAAATCAATTGCTAGTGGTTTTTTTCCTTTCATATTGAAAAATTTTGTTGTTGTTGTTGTTTCTTTGGAAAAATTCGTTAGAACAATTAATTGTTCTAACTTTGACCTTAAGCTCGATAAACCATTTTAAACTGTCAAACAACTAGAATTTGTATTTAAAATCAAGTATGATTTAAACTATCAAACATTTAGAATTTGTATTTAAATCATATAAAGTCAACATAATAAATATAGAGGTCATTTAGAAAAAACTTTAATAAAATAAAATTTTAAAAAAAACAATTACTTAAAAACAGAATGAATGCCTCAGATTGCAAGGTAAAATTTCCTTATGGGTGCCAATGATTGTAGTCGGTACGCTATATAAGGAAACTTGGAGTAAGCAACAAAAATGCCTCCGACTGTCAGATTGATGCAAGTATATTAAATAATTTTTTCCTAAATTAAACTTCTTCTGAAAATAATATGCTTCTCCTCTCCAGTTTAGAGGTACACCAATTCTTTGAATTTACACCTGTAAGTGAGCTGGATGTTGGCAATTGTGCAATGCAGATTAAATTGAACGCTTTGGGAGAAGATGGCATTCCAATAATGTTTATTGAACAGCATGTTGTCAATCCGTTGACTCATACCATTAATCATTGTCTCTTATCTTCGTCTTTTCCGGACATGTGGAAAGTTGGAATTGTACTGCCGGTGGTAAAAAAATCAAATCTATCTGGACCAAATGACTTTCGACCTATAAGTATATTGTCCCCTTATCTAAAGTTTGAGAAAAACTATTAAGTAAACAAATTTATAAACATTTACATGAAGACAGTCTTTTGTACCCGTATCAGTCTGGTTTCCGGGTGGAACACATTTGTGCGTCGTCAATATTAAAGGTCATGGAAAATATTCGACCTGAATATGATGCTAGTTCTTTGTTCCTACTTTGTATGATTGATTTTTCGAAGGCTTTTGACAACGTGAATCACAACTATTTATGTCAGAAACTTAGGTTTATCTTTGGGCTTTCGGATAATGAGGTATAACTTATATCTTGCTATCTGTCACACAGATTACAAAAAAATCAAAGTAGGACAATCGTTTTCTCAGTACAAATTTATTTTAAGTGGTGTTCCACAAGGTTCAATACTCGGTCCTTTTCTATTCTCAATTTTTGTAAATGAAATATTTGCTGTTTGAAAACATGCTTCTAGGCTTACTTATGCAGATGATATCCAACTTTATCTCTCGAAAAGGATTGACCTGCTTGACGACCTATGCTGTAGGATAAATGAAGATCTTAGTAGTATTTACCAGTGGGCTAGCAGAAATGGCTTCCAACTAAATGTTGCGAAATCATATGTGTTTCCTATTTGTAAAAATAAGATTTTTCTTGATGATATTTCTGACCTTTTTATTGGGACAAATAAGTTAAATGTTGTGTCTAAAATTGTAAATTTTTGTCTCTTTATGAATTTGTCCCTCTCCTGTGTTGATCATGTAAACAGTGTAGATCAGAAAGTTTATTATATCCTTCGTAATTTGAGAATGGCTGCTGGTGTGTGTCCCCTTGACTTAAGACATTTCTGGTAAAACAATTTTTTTTGCCAATTATTACTTATTCTGAAATCGTTTATAGTAAACTTGACTCTTCCTCTCTGCTAAAACTAAATATTGCTTATAACTATGCTACGCGTTATGTCTGTGGCTTAAAAAAATTTGACCACCTTTCAAACTTCAGAAATGCAATACTTGGTTGGAACTTGACAGCATATCTTTGTGCTAGAAATTGTATTTACCTACATAAAATAATTATAACGAAAACATAACATTATCTCTATTATAAATTGAAATACAGCATTTCCCGAAGAAGTAATGTTCTAAAAGTCCCTAGGCATTAGTCGCTAACTACTTCAAATCTCTTTTTCATTAATGCTGTTAGACTTGTGGCGGTACCCTTTGTACCGTCATCCCCTACGTACGCGGGTTCACATTAGTTCACAAATTCCTGGTAATCGTGTTTCGGCTCCGCTAGACTTTGGCGACACTTTGTCGTAATACAGCACCCTTGCTGATAACGTAATTGGGTTAGCTTAGTTTGGTTCGTCACTCAAGTGATGACCCGAGCGAATTCCTAGCCACGCGCAACTTTGTTGCTGCTGTGGGCACCGCAGCTCTTAATATTAATCGCAATGTTAACTTTGTACATTGTTGCTGCCATTATCGCCACAGTGGTTATTTGAGCCGTTAAGATAAACATTGCACATTTGATTAGTTGGTAACTCAAGGCTTGAACGCCCAAGCTGAGCGTCGCTTTGTTATACTGACGGTATGTCATGCTTGTCGATCGCGAAGATGAGACCGCGGGGCGAGTCAACGATCAGTGGCAGCGATGGTTGGTGATCATGTGCTTGTGTGGGATCGCACATAATTTAAATAAATGACGCACAAATAAGTGTCATTTATTTCGCGCTGTAGTTTGTGTGTTGGAGTAGCTAACCAACACACAGACGAATAGACAGCCAGTACGATGACTGGATTAATTGCACCAACCATCCCTGCTCCGTCGTACGCCCGTCTTATTGTTAGCGCTGATAATAAGACGGGCCAATAAAAAGAATGATCGCTTCCATTGGCAGAAAAGTATAACCATGGACGTGAATAAATTCGTGTTGTTGGTGCTGACTATGTGCGCCGCGGCTACCGTGTATTGTGCGCTGCAATACATATTTAATGCCTAATGGTGGCATGGACTATGGTCCATGTTACCATAAAGAGAATTTTAATAAACCAGTCGTCTTTGTGAACCCGTGGCCGCTACTCGTACTCAATCGGATAAGACTTGGAGTTGTCTAATGTAAAAATGTAAATAATTAAATAAAGGACTAAATTAAGTGACTTTTGTGTTTGGTTATATTTAATTTGGATTATATCCACAGACTGTAGAACGTACTACCGCGATCTTTAAGAGAAATTTCTGGAAGTGAAATCTTTAGGCAATCATTATTTACTAACTTTTCTACTCCTTAATTTCAGGCATTTTTGCTTTGTTTCTTATTACTATTTTGCTATTATTAAGGTTACTTGTTAATAATTATGTTATGATAATCTTAGGTAAATTTTTGTTTTTTAATTAATGTTAATTGTCTTATTTGTTTTTTATTTTTAATTATTACTAAACAGTTGTTATTCCCAACCAAATTTGTTAAATTTTTGTTATATTATAAAAGAACCTAGTTTTTACAGTATTAATATTTTCTACATAAATAATAAATAAATAAATAAAAGAATAAATAAACTAAAACGGGGACTTTTTACTTTTAGCAAAGGGGGGAGTTTATGCACCATATTCATATATCTAGATACTTTAAGCATCCTATGTCAAATGCAATAAAGTTTATTATCCTTAAGTATATCCACTGAACCAAGAGATAAAAATTAAAATTTAATTTTAAGCAAAATAGTTTTTCTGATGCAATACAAGAATTTCTAATGCAATTATTTCATCACATCTTGCAACAAAGATAAGCCAACGCCCAATTCTTTTCTTGCTTGATCATCAGTAAAATATTATATAGAAAAGTCAAATCAATAGATTCAGCAGATCTATAGTTTTTGATTGCTATATTCAGATATAAAAAATAAAAAATATCTTTAAAAAAAACCAAAGTTTATAAATGAAAATTGAATTTGCACTTTCAAAATTTCGGTCATTGTACAATCGGTAAGGATCTACTCAGTAGCATAAACTACAAGATACCTCGCACGATAGTCAATTCCAAAACACTAACAGTTCTAAGACCAATCGATTGGTGTAAAGATAAAGAACAAGCACATTAGCCGGTCAACATATTTACAGACGGCTTCAAAATGCCTACGGAGATAGCCCTCGGCATGGACACACATGACTCTTATATCAACATATTCGTCGACAGCCAAGCGGCGATCAAATCCATGCGCTCCGCTACCATCAAGTCCAAAACCGTCCTGGCCGGACTAAGAATTCGTAGTACATGCACCTACTCCGCTCCACGAGTTGTAAAGGAATAAGGTTCCTTTACAACTCGTAGGACTTACTAGGAAAAAGAGAGACATGCAGTGAGTCACAGGTGGAAAGATAAGACATCGTGCAAAATCTCAAAAATTATGTGCAATGGGCAATGCGGAAAGCAAACTCTGTTCATCTTGGCACGTCCGCACAGAGATTGCAAGACACTAGTGGGTATCCTCACTGGTCACTGCATGACGGCAGCCCATGTGAGGAAGATGGGCATCGCTCATGAACGGACCTGTCACTAAAAGATGTAGCTAAAGTATCTCTGGAATCCCTCCTAAGATTTGCGAATTCAACGCAAACCTTTACAGAGTTCCATTAAACACAAAGGTTCCTTGGCTTCTAACTGGCACCACTCAAAACCAGAATTGATCTATGTGAACCTTCATTAGGAGGCATCCGGATTAACCTAACCCAGCCTTAGGTTCCTTAATTTCGAAAAATGGCGAAGATGATATTTTTATCCATTTTGTGGTTTTGTAGATTTAATTTTTTTAGTTAAGATATGAAGTTTTTAAAAATTCTTCTGAAAAATAGATGTCAAAAGAAAGCGCAGAAAAATTTAGTGATTTGTAGTCATAATAAGAAAAATTGACCTGCGAAGTTCTTCCGAAATTAATATTAGGACAGCAAAATAATAAGTAATTTTTAGGACATAAGAATTATCAAAAACTAAGCACACATCAAGCCGGCTGGGCTGACAATCGTACATATAACGAGTAGGACTGCCAATGTTCATTACTTTCAAGCCATTCATTTAAATATTAAAATTTCATATTAAAATTAAATAATTATATATTAAAATTTTAATATAAAATAAAATTTTATATTGTAACAATGCTTTATTTCAACTGCCTCATTCTTGTTCGTTACATTTTTTCTACGATACCGAGCGAGTATCGTCGATTATCTTACACGCTTAACCTGACAATCTCATTGGTCGAGGCAGTAACGGCTGCATTCAAAAAGATTCGTTCATAATAGTGACAGCTCAGACAAGTTACTCGATTGAATACAGCGTTACCAACCCGACAGCATTGCCAGGTTAATAAATAAATATGTAAACATAACATTACAATATTAAAATTTTAATATATTTTTTTATATTAAAATTTAACTTTAAAATCATCAGCGCTGATCCAGATAGAAATCCTGCCGCAGTGGTAAAACAATGCGGCTCCATTTTGTGTCATCCACTTTCTGTAATTTTTTAATAAATCAATTAATGAAAGTAATTTTCCTTTTTTTTTGGAAAAAATAGTTTATTAGTCCTATTTACAAAAAATGTTGTAGGAAAGACGTCAATAATTATAGGCCTATCGCTAAATTGTCTTTAATTCCTAAACTTATGGATCAAATCGTATTTGATAGAACAATCTTAACAAATACAGTTCCGAGACGTGTCTTCTTCTGAATTTGTTGCAGAATCGAGGAACACCCTCGAGGAAGTTACCTGGGTCCACTTCTGTTTATTTTGACAATTAATGATGTTACTCACATTATCACACACTCTCATTTACTTATTTATGCAGATGATAAGCAAATCTCCCATACAACGACAAAACATAGTATCTCCATATTCATAGTTTTGAGAAAACAGTGTTTTTGTATTTTTTGCCTTAGCCCTTTGTAATTATTGTCTAAGCCAATATACTTAAAATGCTTATAAGTACCAAAAATACTCTAAATTCGGGGATCACTCTTAAAACTATTGCAAAAAATTGTGTTATATTATCAAATTACTTACTTTGTTTTGTAAACCTTTTTGAAAATATAAGCAAAAACAAATTTACAAAATCAAAATATAGTATGTGAATTAGGCCGGGTCGATTTGTGGGGAGGCAAAAAAATCGCCAATTCCTCAAAGAAAATCGTATTCTAGGGATCAAAATAAGAAGTTTTACCCGAGGAACTATACCTCTAAAACGAATTCTAATTCGAATTTGAGCAATGGGCGATTTTTAAATCAACCCGCCCTAATGTGCATACTATGTTTTAACAGTCCAATATCTCAAAAACTATACATCGTAAAGGCAAGAAGGTAACTGTTTAAGATAGAACAAAAAATGTATATTTAAGATTCATCATAAAACGAAAATCCTGGAAATGGTGTTTACTATGTTTTGTGCTTGCGCGGGAGAAAAATATAGAACAATTGATTCTAAAGACAATTCAGACCTACTCCAGACTGGACACTGCCTTAGTGGCAGGCACGCTCAAAGATTAAACATACCCCACAACGAATTTTGCAGAAGCTGTACAGATGAAGAGGAGGAGGAATCTACAGAACACTTTCTCTGCATTTGCCCAGCGCTGGCTCAAAAACGTTTTCTTCACTTAAACAACTGGTTTTTCAAAGACCTCGAAGAACTCTCGGAAATATCGGTATACCGAATCCTAAGCTTTGCGAACAGCTCAAGCTGGTTTAAATAGAGACCTACCTACTCCAGTCATACTTGAAATCCTTTGAGGTTTGGTGTTCTAAAAAAAAAATATGTTTTAAAATCCAGATAAATGTCAAACCATGACTTTTTCTCGCAAAAGGAACATTTTGATTTTTGATTACAAAATTAAAGATAGTGCTTTAAGTCGTGTAACTGCCGTCAAAGATCTTGGTATAAGCATGGATTCTAAGTTGTCGTTTAACATACATACTGATAGATGTATACAAGTATGGTCCCCAATTACAATGTGCATGTCGATCGAGTAAAAAGAATCCAAAAAGTTTTGTTCGGTTTGCTCTGAGAGGCTTAAGTTGGACTGACACATTAAACCTTCCTTCATATGATGATCGTTTAAAATTATTAAAAAAGCTATCTCAAAGTGAGAGAAGGAAATCTGTTGATATCGTCTACTTACACCAACTCATAGCTGGTGTATTCAATTCTCCAGAACTTCTTTCCCTTATTAATTTTAACCCTAACCGTAGAAGCAGTAAAAACGCTAACAGCTTGATTTATTTACAATTTAGTAAAACAAATTATATGTTAAGTGATCCACTTAATCGCATGAGTACCTTTGTACAACTTTATATTAACTTTTCCAAAGGTCAACTCAAAAGTAGACTACAAAGTATTATGTAATTAAGTTTACGTACATTTATGCATGGTTTGTTGTAACGTTTAGTAAGTCCTTGAGCCCAACTACTTTATTGGGGGGTAAATTTTTCCAACATTGGCTTGTTTTGAGCTATTGATATCAGTGGCGTTGAGTTTTTTTTTTCAATTGCTACATGGTTAGAAATATTGTACTAAAGTTGAAACTTTTCTGTACTACATATAAGTCTACACCAGCTTTGGTTTCAAATCTAGTATTTACGAAATACTAAAAAATGGTTTGAATACAGCTTTGGTTTCAAATTTAGTACAAGCTTGGATTCAAATATTTAAAAAAAAAATAACAAACAACGCGAGATTCGATCACACGACATTGAGTTTGTAAACTCACTACTCTAACCACAGAGCTATTGGCTTATACATAAAAAGCGCGATAAACAAACCTATGAACCGAGTCGCCTAATATTGAGTCGTAGCATTGCCAGGCCAACTTTTTACGGGTCTATCCAAATTTAGTATCCACATGTACTAGAATTTAGTATTATTTGTATTAAAAACAAAAAGTAATACAGAGTTTTACTTAAATTGAAACCAAAAAAACTAAAATTGAAACCAAAAAGCTAAAATTTAAACCAAAAAGCTAAAATTGATGCTGTAATATTTCTTTTGGTTTCAATTCTAGTACAGAAAAGTTTAAAATATGAGTTAGTATTTTAAAAGTTTCAATTTGAAACCGCAAGGTTTAAAAACATGCAGTAATATTTTAGTGGGACTAAAATTTAGTCCAAGATTTCTAACCGTGTACTTAACTAGCTAAGCATATAATACTCTCGACCACTATTCATTTTCATCTTATTCCAGGCAATATTTCAGTTTAGTACCTTTCACTATTTTTTTTTTTTTAATGTATGACCGCCTTTGTTCTAGGTCGGAACCACTGTGCATTTAAGCTTTAAAAGACGCTTAAGGATTTTTGGAAATAGTTTATGTACTTGCGCGGGTATTGCGGGAATTAAGGTTGTAGCATCGTTTTTTTGTGTTTTCTTAAGAATTATAGAAAGTAATCGAAAAAAGCTTCACTGCTGCTGAGCTAAAACAAATGTGCGAAAGCTTAAAAATATAATGAAGTTCTGCTGTTTCAAGCGTTGCAAAACTTATTCATGTGCAAAACATTATTTTGAAGGTTTGCAGATTTGTTTTTGTTCCTTTAATGCCGGAAACATAATGAGCACAGGAAGCAAGCGCGGATTAAATTAATTTCCTTAATTAAAATGAGAAGCAGCATACAAATGTTGTAAAAAAAACATAAAAGCCGCTTAGCTTGAATAACGAAATGCTTTTGTAATTACATTACCTTCAATTTGAGAGTTGATCAAGTAAAAAATTCCATAAAATTTAATGATAATAATTTTTTACACTCAGTATTATGTGCTCATTAGGTATTTCCTGATTAGTGAAAAACTTATACAACTTTTCTTTTAAAAAAAGAGTGCTGAGTTTGTTTTGAAATGGGATTACATATTAAAAGTTTAAATTTTGATCTGCAGTGCAAAGAGCTAGGATATAAAAAAGTTTTATGAAATACAAAGATTTAAATTTGGAAGCACATTTTGTGTGTATAAGTATCTTATACTTAAAAAAGCATTTTTAAAATAGTTTCTCAATGTCAAACTTCCGAGTAATGAACCAAACTTGATCACTCTTTCCGTCTTTGAAATATAAAATTGTTGGGTACTACTCGAAAGAAATTCTACAGAGTTTCTTAAGATCAAGTGTGTTGTACGTGTTATTGAATGTAAGTAGGTACACAAATGATCATGAACTGGACCTACATGATTTATGCCTATACCGAACGGTAAATGTCTCAATTTTTACGTGACAACTTTTCTTTGGCTTGCAGGTCACACACTTAACCCTTTTTGCATACTTGTTCCCGTACGCATTTTAATTTGTGAATTTATTTATTGTATGCGATCCCTTTATTCACGGAAAAGTGAATTTTCAATAATAGATTCAAAAGTGTTGATAAAGAAGTATTGTGCTATATCACGTTTTGCAAAGATATTTATCTTTGGAAACTTTAAAAAAGGCAAATTAAAATATTTTAAAAAGTGTCAAAGTACAAATAAAAGATGTTTTATAACAGTTTTAACTAAAAGAAAATTGTAATTTTTGAGCAAGAATTTTTGAATTTGTTTTCTTTTTTTCTTTTTGGTAGAATTTACTTGTATTAGAAGGTCAATATAGCTTTAAAACCTTGTACATAACTTAGGTTAGGTTAGGTTAATCCGGATGCCTTCGTGAAGGCTCACATAGACCAATTCAGGTCCTTAATGGTACCGGTAGCGAACAAAAGGAAACTTTGTGTTTATTTAAAGTCTTTAAAGATTTGCGTTGAATTCGCAAACCTTAGGAGGGATTCCAGAGATACTTTGGCTACATCTTTAAGCGACGGGAACGTCGATGAGCCTAGGTATTTAAGTCTCGATCTAAGTAGGGCGGGGCATGTGCATAGTAGGTGCTCCAGGGTCTCTTACTGTTTTCTTACTTACAGATCACCAAGATCTCAGCCTGCAACATCTATATTTATTTCACGTTTTGCTGTTGACACATCCGAAGAAGACGTTTTATATTATATAAACTCTAAGTTGAATCTTGTTAACAGGAATATTTCAGTTTACAAATCCAAATTTTATTACGAGCGTATTACATCTTCTTTTAAAATATTTTTGCCTGGTGATAACTTTGATAAATTAATGGAACCAAGGTTTTGGCCAGACAAAACATTGTTTCATTAATATATTCCTAGATGCTTTCAGTTAATCATCTTATTCCAAAATGTTCGGGTATTAAATACTAAATTAAGAGTTTGGTAGCCAAAATCTTCACTTTGATGTTATTGTTTTCATTGAGACTTGGCTTAAACCTAACATCCTTAACACGGAAATAATGTCTAATAATTTTAATATATATCGCAAAGTTACAAGCTCAATTGCTGTTAGTTTTTGTTAAGGTGGTGGTGTTTTTATTGTGGTCAGGTTTTCTCACTTCTCACAAGAAATAATAACTCCTGCACGGAACGGAAAATGTGCATAAAATTAGTGATTTTGTGCGTTATATTTGAACGAATGCACTCGTTTGTTAAAATTTAAGGAACGGTTTCAGAAACTTGAAATTTAATGAACAATATTAATGATTACGTATAATTCAATGAAAAATTTCATTAAATCTTAATGAAAAAAATCATTAAAATAAATGAAAAAATCATAAAACTTTATGAATATGTACGTTAAAATTTAATGAAGAATTTCATTAAACTAATGTAAAAGTTCAAAAAATTTAATGAATAATTTCATTAAAATTAATGAAAAGGTCAGAAAATTAATGAAAAAGTTAATTAAAATTTTATTAAATTTTAATGGAAATTTCAGTAAATTTTTTATTTATGAAATTGTTGAAAGAAATGGTGGAATATTTACACACTTAACCTAATAAATTTAAATGAAAATGTATTGTTTTAATATCCAAAAGTGTATATTTTATACATTTCAATTATTCTATTAATATGTTTACAGTCTTGAGTAAAAATGTCAAATAATAAGTGTTATTTTATTACATAAAATGAAAATAATTAAAGTATTTAAGGAAGAAATTGATTCGCAAAATTAAGAAGTATTTCAAGCAAAAATTGACTGACTCGTCTGCGCTAGCAATGCGATCGGATTCGTTGGTAATACACTCGTTGGCAACACAGTCGTCGGCTGCACAGTTCGGAGCGCTAGCGATTCATTTTTTTTTTTTTTGATTGCTGCAAGCATTTGCCAATAGTTTTTGTTTTATAAGACTCTAAATCAGAATGCTTTCCTTTAAGATATCTTTTATAAATATTAGCACCACCAAACAATTGTGCAAAAAATTGAACAACGCAACGTGTCCTTTTTAGAAATAAAATACAGTTTTTTTTATATATTCTACAAAGATATCTATATTTTTGTATTCTTTTTTGCACAAAGCTCAAAATATTTTTTATTCTTTACGTTAAATTTTTTAATCACTGGTAAATAGACTTTTATTAATCTTTAAATTATATCTAAGCACTTTTAACTTTTTACTTTTCACAAACAAAAATGAAGTTACCCACCGCTACAATCAAGCAATGTTCCGTTAGACGACGAAATTTTTCCGCAATTTTATTGAAGACCGTTCATTAACTTATTCATAAATTCATAATTCAGAGTTGCTCTGAAGAAATATTTATGAATTGCTTTCATTAAAATTTGTGAGCTCCTTCATAAACTTTAATGAAAATGTTCTTTAAGTTAAAGAAAAAACCATTCAAAATAATGAATATACAGTACGACCTCGCTCAACGCAACCCTCGCTACACGCAACTCCTCGATAATCTCAACACCCAAATTGTACGCAAAGTATAAATTGCAACAAAGTGCAGACCAAAATTTCCCAATTTTTAAAAAAATAAATTGAATAAAATGAAATTATGTTTCTGAACAAAAATTTTTCGATTCACTTTAATTAGAATGTGTAGAAAATGCATATTTTTTTGGAAATAGGTCTATTGGCCAATATAAAATTTTTCCTCTGTTTTTGCAATAACCTCAGATTTCGCAATTGGCTTGAATTTAATTGGTTGCGTTGAGCGAGGTCGTACTGTATTTATAAAATGGTCAAGAAAAATTTAATGAACAACTTTCATTAAAAGTTTATGAATTATATTTTTCCGTGTGAGGCGTTAGATATTGAATTTTGTAGTGTTCGTGTCTTTACGAGTCTTTACGAAACATGTAAATATATTCCTGTTGTTTCCAATGTAGAGGTTTATATCAAACATTTGGTTTCGATAAATGAAGTCTGCTTACAACTACAGTCTCAGGACCACATTATAATAACGGATAACTTAAACCTTCAAAATGTCCCCTGGAACTGCTGTACTGTAAATCCTGCAACATTTTTGCCTTCTTTAGAATGTTCATCCGAGAACTACTTTTTAAATAAACTTTCAAGTCAAGGACTTTTTCAGATAAACTGTCACTTTAATAAAAATCATTGATTAGATCTTATATATTTTGACTGCTTAAGTTTTATATATTTTGACTGCCACTGCTTTAGTTTTAATCTAATAGTTAAGTTAGATTTAGTTCTAATCCAATCGCAAACTACAACGATTTAGAAATTTAGAAATTGCTCTAAATTTCGTAAATAAATCTATTCAGAATCATATTATTCCTTTATATGACTTTTATGATATATAAAACATTTGAGTCAGATAATGGTTTTACTATATGTAACCTGTTTGCTGATTTTTTTTAAGACTATGTACACATTTGTTTAATTTGGTAGTGCTGACGTCTCTTAAATGTGCAATCTAAAAATATTTGTTCCCCAATAACTGGTATTAACACAGTCACAATATGCTTAAAAAATATACAGATATCTTATAAAAGTGGTCCTGACAACATAACTTCATGCATACTGAAATATTGTTGCGATGATCTTGTTGTAATGCCAATCACTTTGCCTTTTACTTCATCATTAAAAACTAGCTATTTTCCAACTACTTGGAAATCTTTATTTATAATTCCGCTTAATAAATCTGGTAACAGGTCTTTGATCGACAACTATCGTGGAATTGCAAAGTTAAGTGCCCTACCTAAACTTTTCGATGCGATTGTAATTTAAAACTATTGAGAATTTCGATAAAGGACAACAAACAGATGTTAATTATACAGACTTTATTAAAGCTTTAGATGTTGTAACGCATAATCTTTTAACTCTAAAATTGTTTCTTTTTGGATTACCAACACAGCTGGTCAGATGGATTCAATCATACTTATTCAAAAGAACTCGAAGTGTAATATTTAAACTCAAAAAGTCTTACGAGTTTCCTGTTACATCTGGTGTTCCTCATAGAAACGTATTTGAGCCTCTATTATTTTTACTTTATATTAATGATCCACCATTTGTTATTATGCATAGGGATATTTTATTTCATATAAAAATGTTAAACTTTTTCTTTCATATAAAAATGAACATGAAGCTTTGTTATTGCAAACTGATCTTGGCCAGCTTTGTTACTGGTGTAAAATTAACTACATGACGCTCAACATGAAGCAAACACATGACTTTCTCTTGTAAGCAACCATTAAGAAATAATTATTAAATTGGTGACTATTTACTAGAGTCTTTAGATATTTTCTATGATCTTATGAACTATGATGATCTTGACCATAGTTACTGGATCCCCACACTTATAAGCAGAGCAAATAGTACTCTCGGGTTTATAAAACGATGGTCAAAGGAGTTTAACGACCCTTTTATAACCAAAACTTTATTCACATCGCTAGTAGACCCATTTTAGAATATGCATCAGTTATTTGGTGCCCGCGATATCGGTGTTATATTGACGATATTGAATCTGCTCAAAAAAAGTTTCTCCTGTTCTGCTTACGCAATGTGCAAATGGATACCTATTTTTAATTACCACCTTATGACTATCGACTACAGCTTGTAAATCTTCCTTCTTGGAAGAATCGGAGAACTATGCTAAATATTAGTTGGATTATAAAACTTTTAGTTGGATATGTTAACAGTCCCTTCTTACTGAGTAAAATATACTTTAATGTTCCTCTTCGTTCTAGAAGATCTTTTGAGCTACTTTATATGAACTTTTGTAGAACTAATTACTTGCAAAACAAACCACTGAGAAAATAATATTTTTAATTGAATTCAGCTCAATTAAACATAAAATTCTAGATTATCTACGGTGCCGCCAATGATTTTGATCATGCTCTCCAAACGGATGTAACATCTTTACCCTGGGTTGTATGCAAACGCAACACAATGATCTCAATGGACTTGATCTTATTTCTAAGTATTTCCACTACGATTGAACGGTTTGCATATATTAATATGAGTGGCCAATGCGACCTAGTTTGTTTTAGAGCCTGTATATATCACAGCCTTTATCTATGGTTTGAAATGTATCCTTATATTTTTCTGAATAAATTTGTTTAAATCCTTGTAATCTGAAAACAGTGAACAATATTACTTTGCTTGCGACATTTTTTTATGTATCCATTCAGCCAGGAAGCTCCAAAAAGAGCCAAAATTATATCTCCGTGGAAGTAAATGGATTAAAAGATACCCAGGTAAGGAAGCATTACTTTTTCAAAAAGTAATGAGTCTGCATATAGCAGAAGTAATTAACTCATACCTCATTACCTGTAATGTAGCATACAAGGAAAAGTAATGCAGTGATTTTTATAACTTAATACAAGTAGTATGTTACTCCATAACTTCTAGGTAATGCTGAAGGGAGGCGATCACTTACCTCCTGTCTCATTCAATGTTAAATGTAAGGCCTTTTATGCATAGTAAGGTAATATAGTCGGAAGTAGTGGTCATTACAAGGTAATTGATGCTTCATATATTCGGCTTCTATTTTTTGCTTTTTCCAAAATAAATTAATTCCTTTTTCTTTCATTTTTTTTTGCTAGCTATTTGTGTTTCTTACTTAACCCTTTCAATGGCTAGGCTAAATTAAAAATACAGTTGTGTTTTGAGGTAATATTTCAATCATTTAGGTCCTAAAAAGATGAAAAAAGCATTAATTTCATTTTTACCTGCGCTACTTACGTTTTGAAAGCTTGTACAAAGAAAAATTGTTTTGCTTCTGTTTGACACAAATTTGATTTTTTTTTTTTTAATACCTTGAAGGTTTTTGAACCCCTTAGATCTTCGTTTTTTTTAAATCATCTTGATATTATTATCATTAAAACCATAAAAAAATAAAACAAAATAAAATTTGATTTTGTCCGATTGATTTTCTTTTATAACATAGGCCAAAACAGAGCTGTAAATTTCAAGTATAAATACAAATACAATTTAAAAATACCATGTATTAAAAAACAAGTAATGTATTTAAATAAAACGAATTTGTATTAGTGCTTAAATTGCTCAAATTCATATACTTTCAATTACCAATTCTTTTCTCAAATACTGTAAATACTACATACACTTTCAAATACTGTAAATACTTCAAATACTGTAAATATTTTCGATTACAATTCGGAGCTTGTGCCATAGTAACTAGACGGAATTCGACTTTTGATGCTGTTTCGCTGCTTTCAACATACAAAAACAAGCTTGATGAACTGTGCGACAGACTTGGTCTACAACACAAAGGAAAAATTTTCAGCTACCGATATTCAATATTGAGTCAAACCGCTTTATAATAACACCAATTGCTGCGACACTCGATTGCGATCAAAAGTAAGAAAACTTATTGTATGGACGTTTAATCCTACCTCAAGATGGTAGCATTAAAATTAGAAGTACATTTGAGAAGGCGGTTTCAGTGTTTCTTTTCACTGCAAATGATGCTATATTAGCATCGGTGCTATGCCCTAAAATAAAATTTAGGTGGTTAAATGCACTTTCCAAAATTTCACCAAATATCCAGGTTCCGAAGATATACATAAAATAATAATTAGAAAAATTACTCGGCTTAAATGATATTGATAAAATTCATTTTTTTTTTGTTGTATGGTTTTTGTGTATATTATTTTTTAATTAGAAGATCTGTGCAAAGCGCTAGAAGAACAGCTGGAGCCAAACATTCCAAATTTAGTTACACCGGAAGCAACTTATTATTCCAGTTCGGTATTCAATATTTTCTATATGTACCTTAATGATAAAAGAGCATATTTGGAAGTCCTTGATAAGTACCCCATTGACTTCGTCAGCTCCTGTTGAGTGTCTTTTTTCGTATGTAAGTCTGTTTTCGAAAAGTTACTTCTAATGAAGGCAAAATTTGCATTTATATACAAATGTAATGATATATACATATCTTTAACTTGATATATTATATCTACTTATCCTATTTACTTATTTACAGGACGCTTTGAAATATAGGATTCCTTTTATGGATAGTGCAAATAACTTACTGTTACATTTTTTGTCATTTACTTGCATTATGTTATAAAAAACAGAAAATATAACATTTTTGGCTTCATGTGCCATTGCATCATCTTTATTTATTTATTTACTTGATTGCTAAACCTTAACAGGTTTTATAGCAAATTTAAAATTATAAAATAAGATATTTAATACAATTCAAAAATATAAAGTATGATTTTGATTGAAATCATGTATTATTAACAAATTAAAAAGTTTTAATAAATTGCTTAAGTATATAATTTTATTAAAGTATAAAAAATAACAAAAAAAAAGTTAAGTCAAAATCGATAATATCAGACAGCAAAGCAGGGTTGCGTTTTCACGACAAACAAGGTCAAGTTAGCAACAATTTTTGTATACGGTAGAGTCGTGTGACAAACAAGATCTCATACCCAATAAAACACCACTCCAATAGGTATATATATAATATATATCGTTCTGTCTTCCTGAAGCCGGTGAAATCCTGGCTTGACAGGGTGGTTGCTCGACAAACTAGGTCAACTTCACCAAACCAATTTTCATTAAGACTATTTTTTTATTTCATACTTGTTTGGTACAAACTTATAATTTTTAATTTACTTATTTAAAGTATTAACAGTATTTGAAGTATTTACAAAATAAATTAGTTTTATGATCTATGAAATTATTACATGAATTAAATTGTGAGCTTTAGATCAAGTAAGTTGTTTTAAAGAAGGCAACAACAACAACAACAACTCTGTATAGAGTCAAATCACTAAGCTGATTGGACAGTCTGTTTCGGAAATCGCTACACTTTCCTCTTCAGTAGTCTTTGAGTGATTAAGCTGTGATCAACTCACTGTTTAAACTAGTATATGAGGGCGCAGATTTTGGAATTCATTCTTTTGAATTATATGGCTGCTTATCATATGACATTTCAAAGCAGAAGGCTATTTATAGATCACCGCAATCAACTCTATCAAGGTTACCATCTGTTCTAGTTGCTTCTTTATTTATTTCAATATTCATTAGTGTTCGATAGTTTGTCGAAATGCACCATAGAAATGAAACGAGTTTTTTGCTTCGCCAGAAGCTAGTGTTTTAACTGAAAAGTGGCTATTTTCACAACCAAATGTTCAATTACACATGACTTTGACCGAAATCGATCAATTAGTAAAAAACTCGTTTCATTTCTATGGTGCATTTCCAAAAACTGTCGACACCAATGAATATTGATATAAATAAGAAGCAACTAGAACAGATGGCAACCTTGGTAGAGTTGATGGCGGTGATCTATAAATAGCCTACTGCTTTGAAATGTCATATGATTAGCAGCCATAAAATTTAAAAGAATGAATTCCAAAATCTGCATGTAGTATTTAAAAAATTTAAAGTATTTATATATTATTTGAAATTATTTGAAGTAATAACCAGTATTCGAAAGTATTTACAGTATTTGAGAAAAGAATTGGCAATTGAAAGTATTTGTATATGAACAATTTAAGTGCAAATACAAATACCTAGTATTTAGTTACCTAGTATAGGTATATTAATACCTAGCATTATATTTAAGTATTACAAATTATAATTAAGTATTTACAAAATTTTAAAGTATTTACAGTATATGAAAGTATTTAAAGTAATTACAGTATTCGAAAGTATTTACAGTATTTGAGAAAAGAATTGGTAAGTGAAAGTATTTGTATTTGAAAAATTTAAGTACAAATAAAAATACCTAGTACTTGTATTTGGTACTTATTTTTTAAATACTTTGTGTTTGTAATTAACAGATATTTAAATACTGAAAATACTAAAACTTTACTGCTCTGGGCCAGAAGAAAATTGTTCTGCTTTTCTTTGGCACAAAATAAAAAATCCAACTGATTTTAATGTCAAATTTCTTTCAAAATTTATTTTCATAATGTTAGTTCATCTTTTTTCATAGAACTATATGATTTGATTTAAAAAAAGCATTGCAAAATAAAAATAAAATTACTTTCTGACGTGTCCAATATATCGGCCAAATCTACTGAAAGGGTTAAGTGCCACCCAATAGCTTCGGAAAGTGCTAACAACAAAGCGCTTTACAATCAGTGCTATTTGTTATGAGAAGAAAGCACTTTTAAACTGCATACGGTAGCGCATACAAATTTTACTGTTGGGTAGCAATAGTGAATACTTTTACTCTGATATTTATCAATAAAAGTCACATTCAAGAATAACAATGTCACATGTCCCACTTTAAATATCTATATTGGTATTTAAATATTTTGTTTTTAATAAAAACATACTCACATCTGCCCCAACCCCCTTCGCAGAATTGAAAATCCTGACTTCAAGCGTGACTAGAGATATTTTTATTAAAGGCACAAATATTTTTACGCATCATGTCATTCAGCTCTGCCAAACACAAAAAATTAGCAACCTGCTGGTACCAACATTCTATCCTAATCATGGCTGATATTATGTTTCACATCTGCTGCACTTAAACAAAGCAATTGTAGGGTGAAAATTAGCCATACTGTCATAAATCCATGAAGTCCATTAACCGTCCTAAAATGCTAAGCATTACTTTTTTAGCTATCCTTTTATATATTTTTCTTATACAGAATAGTAAAAAATATTTTTATGTTTATGTATTATCGTAAATATGTATGGATGTACATAAGGGTGGGTCAAATTGTTCGGGGCACAATAGCAACTACGAAAAAATATAAACATATTTGCCAATAAATTATGTGTCTGAAATCAAAACTAACTGCATATTGTGAAAGAAACAAGCAACAAAATGTCAGTGCATTTGAACATTAAAATTTGTGTATGACTTGTTTTTAAACCGATGTAATTGTATGGTGCTGACGTGTCTTAAAAATTTCATTTCTTTGGCTTTGGGCTTGTTTGAATTAAAATTTTGTTTAATTTAATTCAGCTTACTAATCACTGTGCACCGCGGTGATTTAATATACTAATAAGCCCGTTAAAACACCAAAATCAAACATACCTTGATTTTATTTTAAGCTGTAAAATATTTATAAATAGATTTTCAACTGATCAATATTGAAATGAAATTAATTTTGGCTTTTTTGCAACATACGTGGTATCCCAGCAGTGGATTTGCCAGTGGCTACCATAGAACTAATACAGAATAAATTACCAGGCAAGGAAGCATTACTTTTTTCAAAAAGTAATGCGTCTGCATATAGCAGAAGTAATTAACTCATACCTCATTACCTGTAATGTAGCATACAAGGAAAAGTAATGCAGTGATTTTTATAACTTAATACAAGTAGTATATTACTCCATAACTTCTAGTTAATGCTGAAGGGAGGCGATCACTTACCTCCTGTCTCATTCAATGTTAAATGTAAGGCCTTTTGTGCATAGTAAGGTAATATAGTCGGAAGTAGTAGTCATTACAAGGTAATTGATGCTTCATATATTCGGAATATATTCCATCCGCTACTGGGATTACACGCGCAACGGCGATATAATGTTAGCATATTCAATTTCAAAGCCAAATTTATCTTAAATATACCGGAGAAAGAATATTTCTTTATTTCCAGTTGAAAAATTCTTGAACAAAATTTTTTCATTACCAGTTTCCAATTTCTTATTAAATTTTTGTGTAAATCTTGTATAGAAAATTTAATTGTAATTAAATTATTTGTAATCTTGTAAAATTGTATAGAAATCTTTCTCAACTGTAAGAAATCATTCCAGTATCACTTTGGTATTGAATATATCAATTCACAGTTTTAGCTGTGAAATTATAAAAGATTATTCGTCAGTATAACAGTTTCATAGCTATAAGCCGATAGGTGGTGCTAAATACCTCACATATTTTTAGGCATATACTGAACTTAAGAATAGAAAAGGCAACTTAACAACAATTATATGCAAACTTTAATTCGCTTTAACTTAAAAAAATGTAAATTTTAAGAAATAAAAAGTCCAGTTTGCACATCTACAGGTCTAAACCTACCAAACCATACTAAATTAATTAAAATAGGACTTGTACTTAAAAAGCCTTACGCCACACAAAATTTCCTTTTGCGTTATATATTAAAGATTATTTTATTGTTTAACGAGTTTGAGCAAAACCATAGAAATAAGCAATAAAATAATTTTTTTTTGGAAAATCAGTTTTTATAATTTTCGAAAATTTTTAATATACTTGTTCCAAAAATTCGGCAAAAACGTAAATATCATCATTATCATATCATATCATTATCAAAGACGAAATCTATTGATGTACGTTGTTTTTTTAAAATACGATAGTGTTTTCTAGGAAAGCTTAATTGTTTTGCGAAAAAGTCATATGCAAATCCTCATGTTCAGATGCCCGGACTTAGTTTTAATTTTACACATATGGTTTCTTGGAGAAACATTTTCTTAGAATTTACTATAAATTAGGTTTTTGTTATAGGCTTTTTAGTGATGTAAATTGACCCAGCCTAATGCACAAACATTTATTTTTTCTTGTTTAACCATTTTGATTGTTACAATTTTTAGTGTTTTGTTCATGTTTTTGTTTGTTTGTTTTGGTGGAACGAAAGTAGTTGTTGCTGCCTACAATACTGTCCCTGGAGTAGCATAAAATCGATAATGAGTTTGCTGGCTTGACCAACCAACAAGGATTCAAGGATTTGCTTAATCACAACATTACGTTGCGCACATAAAACTACTGCAAGAACTTGATTTACACTGAAAAAGGAAATGAAGTTATTGTTGTTAAGTAAATCATCATGAAGAATGATTTTAGGCGTCGTTAAATTAAATAATGGTCGAAATAATTTATGATAATGAAGCTTAATAGTGCATAGCAATTATAGCAATTTGAAAATAACTTTTCTTTATCTGTACTAAGCTGAGAGAAGTTGGTGCGTGTACAACATTGAAACACTTTTTCCGGCTAAAATCACTGAAACCACATTTTGTCAGGAAAAACCATAAGGACAGTGGGGGCGAAGTGCAAGTGGTGGCGCTAGAGTTAAGGTGTTGTCTTTAAGGAAATAAGAAGCAAAACTTTAGTTGAGTCAAAGCCATGAAAGTTCCTCTGCGGTCAATACAGAAAGCCACATAATTATGAGCACTAATTTAACTAGACCATTATCTGCAACTTCCATAATCAATATCTTGTAATAACAACAACAAAATAATAACCACAAAAACATGCAGAACAACTCAATTCAAGTTGAACAGCAGGCAACTAGATTCAGGCAGCCACATTTTGCCATGTTAATTAAAAGGACGAAGAACCACGAAAGGGCCAGGAAACAAGTTACAAGTACAAGTTATGTAGTGTTTATTAAAGCTGCTTTCTCTGGTGGCAGCACATCCTGTACACTGGCTTGTTCAATGTTCTTGTGTGCCTGTTTGCTAGGCTGCAATATTTGCAGCGCATAAAAGCAACATGAACAACATGCTTTGTTTTGTTGCTGTTTAGAAAAAGGAAGAGCACAAAAAAATACTGTAGATTTTTTTGAGGAGCTCTGTTTATTTTTGTTTTTTTTTTTTATTTGTATTTCTTTCTTCTTCAGTCACCTTCTAAAGCAAGCTATTAAGAGCTTTTTAATAAAACAAACCTAATGAAAAGAGTGCGCGTCCAAGCTGGCAGCATCCGGTAAAAGTTGGTGCAATTGCAGGTAAAAGATGTTTGCTATTAAATCATGGTGGGGTCAATAGAGAAGAGAGGGAGTGGGAAAAGTTTTTATAAATAAGTATGTATGTAAATAAAGCATACGATTCTTTTGTTACTTACTGTCACAGCATTTTATCATCCATAAAGCTGAACTGGCTTTTAGGCTCTTATAAGAATATCGCATAAAAAGTCAGAGCAGTAGTTTATCAGCTAGTGTGGTTTACAGAGCATTTTTTAAGTGGCTTCTAAAAATTATTTTGTTCCTGACCAAATATATCAGAACATAGTTTAAAGTTAATATATTATTTTAACTAATATTGTGAGAAAATTTTTAAACATGAATCGCCTTTCTATTACCTTCGAGCGCGCTACGACCTCACGTTCTGGCTCAATTTCAGCTCGAAATTCAACAATCATTGCCCATCGTTTGTCCATCTATGTACCAAGTTTGTTTATACCTACAACAAAGGATCCACAAAAGGTAAGATATTCTACGAATTCATAAAAGCTTTTCACTGATCAATAAAAGTTATAATTTCAAAACTAGTATGTTTTATAAGGAATTTTAAAATTACAAAAAAAAATTTTTGTAAGTATTTAAGGGTTGGACTGGCAAGGGTTAAACTTTGTATAAAAATACTTTTATGTCAAAAAAACTATCGTGCTATAACCTTAAATACAAAGGGAAAGTCTATATGTGTGCTTTTCAAAATTTTTAAACACTCAAATTTCAGACATCTAAAACTTCAAATTTTATTAATTAGGGTCTTTTATTACCTTTTGTTCAAAATTGAACCAGACAGTGGGAATGAAAAAACAATAGTTGTCATAAAGGTAATGATTTTTTTTAGAGCTGGATAAACTGTACTAGGCTTGGGTGTTAATTTTTTTCGTGTTCTGTCGCGTTCTTTCTTTCCTATTGCTTTGTAAACAAGTTCACCTCCCGTCCGATCAGCGATTTTCATAATGGAAAAAAAGTGGAGCAAAAAGTGGGTTTTTAAATTGTGTTTAACAATCGAAATTTCTTGTGCGGATGCATTGAAAATATTACAGAAAACCTATGGAGAGTCTGCTCTATCACGTACGCAAGCATTTGAGAGGTGCAAATTGTTTAAAGAGGGTCATACATCAGTTTACAACTTGCCTCAAAGTTGTTAAAATATTAAGGTGATGTTGTTAGCTGTGCGAATAATCGTCCAAGTTACAATAGCCCAAGCCCAAAAATGAACAATCACCCAAAAACAGTTTAGCGTTTGTTCGCAATGTACAATCGCCCAACAAAGCTATGAACAATCGCCCAAAACTGTGAACTTTCGCCCAAATGGTGAAATGAATAACCGCCCAAAAAAATTTGGGCGTTCGTTCATAATGTACAATCGCCCAAAAATGCTTCTTTGAAATTTGGGCGGTTGTTCATTATGAAGACACTGTAAAAATCGTTTATTTGTAGCAATTATTCATTCTTCAAAATTTGAAGAATTTTTGAATGAATTTTTGAATGAAAATTTGAAAAAACGCACAATCGCCCAAACTAAAAATGAACAATTGGCCAAAAATACTAGGATTTCTTTTTTAGGCGATTGTTCATTTCCATTTAAAAAAAAGGAGCAAAAATACTAAATAAAAAACATTTAATACTTGTCTAAAGTTTAATACTTGGAGTATTAAAATAAAATGGTATTCGTTGGATGCAGATCCACTCACGAGTGGCTATTAGAGAATGGTTGGTTTGCAAAAAAATAAATATTTGACACATTCCCTTTTACCGCCCACAAATCAATCAAAATGCTATATTTCAGAAGGTTTTGATCGTACTAGACTTAAATTTGGGAATTAAGTTTGTATGGTTTCTGTCGGCAGCTGTATTAAAAACGGGCGTAGGCGTTCTCGCGGTATAGGGAAAAAATGTTACCAATCCTTCTTTTACCGCCCAAAAATCGGTAAATAATATTATGAACTAAATTTTATAATAACTTTTTCAAAAATCTTCGTTACCTAAGAATGAGAAAAAAAAGTATAGCAGTGAGGGGATTGCCGACCGAAGCGAAAACATACATGTAAAATATTAGTTTTCCCTGGAAGACTTTGTCCTGCCACGGACCGTTTTACTGCTATATAAGAATTTTCATGTTAAAGCCTAGTACTCTGTTCGTTCGCGTGAAATTTCGCTGGCAGCATCCATTTATATGTTGCGTGAAAATTTTGACAGCTGCTACATGTTGCAAGCTAATTTTGACGGCTACAATTTATTGTCTACAAATTTTTGACATTTTCAATTAATATCGTGAAAAATTTAGAAATAAAATTATTGTGCTTTTTAAGTTAATAATTAAAGAAACTAATTTCAAAAATAAAGCGGAAATACATGTAAGTTATTTGGTTTGTACGTGTTTAAATGTATAAAAATATATAAACATACATTTCAGCATGAATACGATTATGGCTGATGTTCTTTGTTGTGCAGCTGGACAGATCGTAAATTTGTTACTGCAAGCAGCAGATATTTCCAAGCGTCAACACAGAGGAAGGTTGCATCCGTATTTGCAGGAACGCAAGTCGAAAGGAAGATTCGCAACAGATGTAAGTCTGTTTTTATTAGATTAAATTCAAGTTTCTGTTGACATAATATTCTTTTGTGCAGTTTGAGGACTTGGTGCATTGCAATCAGCGATTCAAAGAGAACTTTCATATGGACTACGAAAGTTTCCAAGAAATTTTCAGCCTCGTTCAAGCCAAGCTTCAGCCAAAACGTCAAACTCACCCAAATAATGCTATATCGGCCAAGGAAAAACTGGCTATTGTCTTGGAGTAAGTTGCTTTCTCATTTTTGCAAATATGTTCGTTAAGAATTAATGTAAGATCGAGCACAATTTTGTTATTAACACATTTTTGGTATACAGATATTTTGCTTGCGGAACTTTACAGCGCCATATAGCATCAGTGTACCGCATTAGCAAACAACACTTTGGGCAAATATTAAACGAAGTTTGTGATGCAATAGTCAGTGCATTGCATGAAGAAATTCCTACACTGTCCAAAGAGCAATTGTTGAAAACTTCAAATTCGTTTGAAAAATGGAATTTTCCTAATTGTGTAGGTGCTATTGATGGTAAGCACTGTGCTGTAAAATGTCCACCTAAATCTGGAAGTCTATTCTATAATTATAAGGTAACATTAATAAGATTTACTGAATGAATATCGAAATTTAACATATATATAATTTTAAGGGTTTTTTCAACATTGTTCTGATGGGTGTCGCAAACGGCGACTATCAATTCATATATATTGATGTGGGAGCCTATGGAAGCGAAGGAGATGCAAATGTCTTCCATAAAAACTCCTTGGGCAAGGCTCTTTCGAATGGAACTTTGGAATTTCCAAACGATAATGCTCTTCCATATGTTTTCGTCGGCGATGATGCGTTTCCTCTACATCTTCGAATTATGAAGCCTTTCACTCCAGGAAAAAACAACAGGCTTGAAGATGTGCAACAAATTTTCAATTACAGGCTAAGTAGAGCACGGCGTTGCATTGAAAACGCATTTGGTATACTATGCTCGAAATTTTACTGTCTCTCCCGAAAAATGTATTGCCATCCCGACAGAGCTCGAAAGATTATTACGGCGTGTTGCTATTTGCACAATTTTTTAATTAGAACAAAAAAAGAGCAATATTGTCCTCCGAGCTATGTCGACAGATACAATGAGTTTGGAGAAATCATACGAGGAGATTTTCACAACAATCTTCCACCAGACTCATTATTTAGTACAGATCTAAACTTAGTTCAAAGTGGCAGGCATTCAAATTCAGCAAAGCAGATAAGAGAAAAGCTTACAATTTATTTTAACTCGGATGCCGGATTCATACCTTGGCAACGTAAAGCTACATATTTAGAATAAAAGATAAGGTAACTATAATGTAATTCCTTCAAGTATATCTTAATCAGCACTTATTTTATTTATAGCAATGTAACTCCTATTACAGAAAATGTTTAAACTTATTTCTAAATTACTTACTACATCTAAAGAAAACTTAACCAAACTAACTAAACTACTATATTAATTTTAACTAAAAAGGCAACTAAAGATTTATTGGATTGCTGCGATATCAAAGTATTGGACGAAATACAATTGTGGCGTTCAGGTATCATAAACATATATAACTTTTTCATACAATTTTTAATTGACTCTTCCGGTTCTAGCCGCAGCAGCACTATTGCAACATTAACACCAGCAGCAACAAGCATTGTCCGTTCATTGGGTCGGCCATAGTCGCTGCATAGTCGCACAAAAAATACCATCCTACAGTCCACAAAATACACACAGAAGGAATCACTACATTTTGTGCAGTAAAATTGGTTTGTTATATCTGAAATATTATTAAAATTTACCCACAATTTATTCGTTATTCTCAACAGTTTTGCTCATGATCCAATATTTAAATCACTCAGGAATGGTTGCACAAATCTTTATCAAAACTATTAATATCACTTTATTAATGTCAATAACACCAAACTTAACTTCATACAGCATAATCATCTTGAGCGCTTCTACTAACTACGCCTGTGAACTGCCAATCCTCATACTTTGGTTTCAATCTGCTGCAAACAGTTTTAAAAACCAATATTTAGATGTATGGATTAATCCAATACAAAACCGTCAATTTCAAGCTTTTAACTTAATTGTAATACTTCACATATTAGGACCATTCTTGTTAACTGACATATAGATTAACTTTACTTTAATTTAATTTACTCTTCAAACTAACTTTAATTAAATCTCACAATTAAAATCTTTTCATTTACAGGTTTTACAAAACAGTTTTTATATTTTTTTGCAAGTACACTTTTATTTCGCATTTATTGGATTTAAAATGCCACTCATATCTCTGGACATGACATGATATAATACAAATGCAGATACAAAAATAAATTTTGTGAATTTATTTATATTTATTATTTGATTTAGCTTAATCAAATTCTGATAAACTTTTTTCTGAAAGAATAAATAAAAACACGCTTAATTCTTTCTATTTTTCGTTTTTTTTATAAATAAGTTTAATGAGATCGGTTTTTAACACAGTACTTGTATTAAATAAATAAAAATAAAAAATAATCAAAATTAACAGTCTAATTGTAGCGATTGGCAAATGTAAATTTTGTTCAATAATCTCAGAATATCGTCTTCTTAACTCGTCTTGTTTTGATAATAATCAGGCATGTTCTGCATTCCAATTCCGTGTGTAAGTGGAAATAAATTATAATTGAATTCTATATTTGGTGGTCTAAATATCACTTTTTTCGTTAATACAATTAATTATACTAATAAATAAAATCAGATACAAAACCAAAAAAGTGATATGTAGAACACCATATATCGAATTTAATTTCACTTCCACTCGGAAATGGAATGCAGAACATGTCTGAATATTATATATATATGTATTGTTATTGATAAGATTTTGAGAATAAATAATTGTACAAAATTGCATATTATATATTATATATATGCATATATAATTGAATATTATATATATATATGTATTGTTATTGATAAGATTTTGAGAATATTTGTACAAAAGATTTCTGAATCTAACAGCTCCATGAACCATAAAATAGGACATAAATGATTATTTAAAAAGGCTACAATTTTCAATCACTACAAAAAGAGTTTTAATTTTTGTTGATTTTTTTCAACTCATCATATGCCATTGCTATGAATTAGGCTCCTAACTCATTGACAGTTGTATCTGGCAACTGTTCAATAATTGAGCCCAAATGAGCTAGCAGGTGGTGGTGCTTGGATTGGGCCACCTCAGTCTTCCTCATTTCAATTACTGCGGCCATTTGTTCCACCACTTTTTCTGCAGTAGCCTGCAGTTCGTTGACAGTTTGGCGCCGTTTGCTAGACGAAGGAGTGTTCTGAAGCTGAAAAGAATAAGGAATGTAGTGCAGAAAAAATATTTAAAATAATTAACTTACATATGAGTATGTCGCCTCATGTTCCTCTGTGCAGCTCTCATCGAGGAGTGTGGAAAATGTTCTAAAACATGCATATACAAAGAACATGTAATATAAACAATTTTTAGTTTTTTTATGAAATTATTTTAACTTACTCTCTTTGTGTAGATGTCTCACACAAGAAAGACATGTCTTCAGAAAAATCAAAAGCATCTGACGGGATGTTTTCATCCACTTCTAATTCCAAATCGCAGCCGCTGACGGACTTTTTGGCTTTGTTTGCATGGTAGCGTTTGCTGTCACGCAAGCTCTTCCATGCAGCCTTGCAGTCTTCCACTGAAATGTTAAAAGCAAGCTGTAAAATTAGCAAGTACAGGAATTAGAAGACTTACCACTTCTATTTATTTCTTGGCTAATATTAATCCAGCCATTATTTAAGGCGTTACGGTTGCTATGCTCCTTGCATTGCTTGTCCCATATAAAGCGACGTCGCTTTATAGAACCAAGCAACCTTTTTTTCTCCTCCTCATTTAGTTGGCCCTTCTTCCTTCTGACAACATTAATATCCACTGCAATTATGAATTGGGAAAACTTTATATTTAAATATACCAAAAATTATATATCCAATTAGAAGCTTACTTTTTCCTTTTCTTGCTTTTTTTAAATTGCACCAACATTATAAAGTGACATTTTTCTCTTTTCACGGCAAAATAAATGGTCAGTTCAATTAAATTGACGTGAAAACAATGTTGCCGTATACATGCTGCAGAATGCAGTACTAGATTTTCCGCAGCTAAAGCATAGTACAACTTTGACGAAAATGTTGTGAAATTTTCACACTTCTTTCACAGCTGTCATTTTTTGTATGGAGATTTGAGTGGAATTTCACGTGAAACTGAACAGAGTACTATGCTTTATCCGAAAAAAATTTTCTATTTTTACCCCCTCAACCTTTGATTATTTCTTTCAAAATATTTTTTATTCAGATAGCATTTTTATTTTATAATTACACCAAACTATATTTTTACATTTAAATTGAATATTGTTGATATAAAATTAAGATACAAGGAGCACTATTGAATGAAAAATAATCCTTAGAAAGGATATTTAATTTTTTCTTTCAATGTATACGTAGTGCGGTAGCTAAAATAAAATAAATTTATTTTTTTATATATGAAATTTTGTTTGATGGGTCTTGAAGTATCTTTTAATGCCTGCACTTGAGATCTTGCTAGAAGGAAAACAGAAAACATAGCAAGCAAAATTCTGTTCATTTTCTGCCCCCGATTCGGTTTATCCGTACATCCGGTTCATCATTAATGCACATTATTTTCATCTTTTATCACTTCATTATATTTTAAATTATGGGTTTTAATATAAAAAACAAAGTTAATCATAAACAAAGTAAATCATAAACAAAAATATAAATGAAACTTATTGAAATAATTGATATGCACGCACTTAAAATACATGATAATACACACTTACAGCCCTATTCTAACAGCTTAACTTAGCTCACCACATTAACAAAATAGTTAATATTAACAATTTGTTAAGGTTTCGTATTCTGCTGCAAATTTAAAAGCTCTTTTCCTTACAATTTTGTTAATAACAGAAAGAGTCTTAACAACGAATGAAATGTATGTGCTTAGATAGAAAATTGTTGTGAAAATAATAAAAAAATACAAATTAAAATATAATATTGAGTTTAAATACATTAAACTGAAAAATGGAGGAATTTTTTACTTATTTTAAGAGATGATAATGAAATCTTTCAGTAGCCGTGGCAAATTTTTCAAGCGCTTGCAAAGTCACAAGCTGCACTCGAAGCATCTGTTTATATAGCGCATCTCTTCTTTCAATAGGCATATCGATTTTCACCATGCATGGTGAACTTTAAAAGCTTTTTAAGCTTTTATGTTGTTAATGATTTTTAAGAATACCAACATTTACATAACATAACAAGCAGCTTAACAAGAGCTCCTTAACTATTTCTTGTTAAGTTAACTACCAGAATAGGGCTGTTACACAAAATTTGTATTTACATACATTTCATTAAATTTTATTTACATTATTTTCTCTGTTTACGTCATTAATCATTGCATTATATTTTTAAAAAAGAATCTATAGGCTTATGGTAGCTGAAATAAGAAACAAAAAATTTTGGACAATGCAGTCCCATTCATGATAAAATTATTATTAGGTAGCCTTGACAACTACTTATTTTCTCACGAGCTGCAATTTCAAACAAAAGAAAACAATATAAAGTGCGTGTTTCACACACATTGGCAGCTTTCAGCGGAGTCAATAGTTGGCAACTGTTTTTTTTTTAAATTTGATTGAGAAATCTTTGCAATTAAATGATCCATTCACAGCAGGTGACTCCTCTGAGTGCGGCCAATGTGTGCGACACACGTTCTCTATTTTGTTTTCTTTTGCTTGACATTCGATGGCCGAAACACGAAATATCACTCCTACCTATTACTTATTATACCATGTCCCAGTCAAAGAATAGGCTGGCGACATTTATTAAACTAAAAATGTTTTTGTGTTGGTCATGAAACTCAAATACACGCTCTTGAATATGGGCTACCAGGCGCTCAGCAAATGCAGCAAGCAAGGCAAAATTAAACAAGGTAGTGTTAGGGCGGAGAGCCGGTGGCCGAAACTGTCAAAACGAAGTTGACATTTCATACAAAATCTTCAACCAATTAGAATGCAATATGAAAGCAAGAATTGGCAAATATATCAAAATGGATGAGTTTGACAGTTATGGTCACTTAGAAAGAGAACACATTCAGCCCTAACACTACCTTGTCTAATTCTACTATGGCAGCAAGCAACCATCAATAAGTTAATCTGATGACAAATCGTTCCTTTATAAAGAAATCATGAAGGATATTTACTGTTTTTCTGTCAATGTATATGTAGATCTGTAGCTGAACTAAAATACATTTACAACAACCAACAATTACCAAGCAAATCTACTACAACGATGAACAGAGAAGAGCAGTATCACATCGGTTGCGCAACGTAAGAGGGGATGAACCGAATTGGTGGCGGAAAATAAACAGCACTTTGCTTGCTATGTTTTTTGTTTGCCTGGTAGCAAGATCTCAAGTGGAGGCATTAAAATAGACGTCACGGCCAGTCAAACAAAAACCAAATATCAAAAATTTTAAATTTATTTTATTTTAGCCTACAGCTAGCTCTACATATACATTGAAAAAAACAGTAACAGTCAATAGCTGCATTCACGTGGTCGTTAATCTAGAGCGCGGCTCTATTTTATTCACAAAACAAAAACAAAAATTAAAACCAGCTCGATTTCTAGCTCTATTTCTGTTGGCACATGTTGGAACAGAGTTAGCAAATCTAAATAACTATTCATTTTCCTATTTTGACGTTTCACCGCTCAATGGGCGTTTTGGTATTGTTGTTTTCTTCTGTTATTGTTCTTAAAACAGCTGCTTCAAGACTGATGACAAATTGATATAAAGTTGAACTAACGTTGTTTTACTGAGATTTGATCTGATCTAGTGCCACAGGAATGCAGCAAATGTTTCGCAGCGGTGCAAAGGGAAGGGAAAGAACGATGCGTAGCAGAGGAACTTATTGATGGTTGCTTGCTTATGTTTTCTAAGTTTCCTATCTTATTATCTTTGCTGTCTGTATTGATGACGAGAGTTACTCGGAAAAAGACAATGACGCAAACCAAAGATTTACCCTCTACCAAAATCGTTCAACGCGCCTAAAGAAGTTTTCACTTCAAAAGTTTTCACTTCAAAAAGAAAATGAAAAAAATTATAGCGCCTGTTGCTGGCATTAAACTTTGCAATTAATAATTAATTAGTTTTTATGATCTATTGAATAATTACATGAATTAAGATTGTGAGCTTTAGATCAAGTAAGTTTTCAAGAAGGCAACAGCAACAACTTTGTATAGAGTCAATCACTTAGCTGACTAGACAGTCTGTTTCGGAAATCGCTACATATTCCTCTTCAGTAGTCTTTGAGTGATTAAGCTGTGATCAACTCACTGTTTAAACTAGCATATGAATGTGCAGATTCTGGAATTCATTCTTATGAATTGTATGGCTGCTAATCATATGACATTTCAAAGCAGTAGGCTATTTATTAATAATTAATAATAATTATTAATTATTAATAATTTGTCATGTTACTGCAATTTTTTCAAAAGTTTTATATTTTTCCCTCAAAATAAAATTTGCAATAACACCTTATTTACGAAAATCGCATATAAATTGGCTGAGCTACGTTGTCTCATAATAAACCTTATTTTGGCATTCGCATGGGTATGAGACCTCAAAATAAATCTCAAAACCGCAAACTCCAGATTTTGATTTCTAGACAATAAGCTAATCTAAGCACAAAATTTTAGCCAAATCGGAGATGGTCAGTGCTACTGATATTAGACTTCAATGTGAAATGGGCGACATATTGAAAACAATTTGTTCCTACTCTGACGAAGTATGTTTGATGCAAATTTTTTTATAACATATAGTGCTTAAAAATGTTTGAAATTTTTTTTTTTTTCAATATTGCATGAAAAATCATGCATTGATTTTAAAGGCATTGTGTTGATTTTAAAAACGTGGGTTCGGTGCAGTGTCTGTATGTATGAAATTCTGTATACAAAATTCTGCATTAACATAAAAAAGTGTTAAAAAATTCTGTATGTCAAAATTCTGCAAAATATGGACTAACAACAACTAAGGTAAATAAGCTTAAAATAACAACTTTCCGCACAAGGGCAAATAATTTAATCTTAAAGAACACCATTTTGTATCCCAAATACAGTTAAAATGCTGTAAATGGAGAGCAGACTATTTGAAAGCAAAATTTTTAAAAAACGGTATATTGAAATGCACTGCTTGCTAAAGTGCATTAAAAATACTGTAAAAAGGACAGCAATTTGACAATACAGACTTTTGAAATCAGAAAACTGACCCGCTCCCGATTTTTTCAGTGTATATGTTGATGAGCCACTTACACAAAAACGAGTATGAATAGTAGTATGAACAAGTAGTTTCGAAAGCAGTACTCATTTGTAATAGATTAAAAACAAAAATGTGATTCACTTTTTTTCGAATCAATAACATATGAGTACTACTTTGGAAACTACTTAGGACCCAAAACTCAATAGTGCGTTACGTCGGTCGGCCTTTGACAGCTAGACTAGAAACAATGAGTTCTTATGAAGTAACACTAAATTCGACCTCAGACTTTGCTTCGACCTCAGCCCGTAAAAATCTAAAGCAGGGGTAAAGTACGATAAAAGTTGTAAGTAGAGAATTTTTCTACTAGCTCGTGCATTTGACAATCCATGCCAATGCTGGGTTGCATTTTCGTTGAGAAATATTAATGTGGGTATTTCTTATAATTCGATGGTAACAAATATTTTCATAGGATAATCGTGGGATTTTATAATTGGAGTGACTTTTTTCAAATATTATGTTGTTAAAGTAATACTAGGAGTAGCAGTTGGTTAGCAAACGCTTAAGCTGGCTACATAAATTGGTACGTTTAAGTGCATTTAAGTTGGGTCGCTCGCTCTAATAAACTTTTCCCAAAGCAATAAAAGTAAAGATATAATGTTGTGTTGTCTCAAAAAATGGACATATTTCGTTTTGAACATGTTAGGGAGATGTGCCGGGAGACTTACCCGATCTCATAAACATTTTAATATAAAAAATTGTTTATTTAAATTTATTGCATATTCATTAATTTATTTAATTCTTGGAATATCCCAACCAACCCCTTCTTGTCATTTATTTATTCAAGCTAATCATAAGAAATAGCTGGTTCGATAAAAAGTCCACATATACTCGAACCCTTCGGAATGTTTCATACGCCATTCTTAATGCAAATTCTTTTTTTCCAATATCGACAACTGCTTGATCGTGTGTTAATTGTTGCGATCTATGAATATTTTATCATCTACTGTGCAATGATTTTAATTTATGTGAATATTACAGTAGTGAAGACAACGTATTAATGGATAGAATCCTACAGTGGATATCGTAGGAGGGCGTGCGATCGAATGTAAATATCTGACGGAAAGCAAATTTTGTAATTTGCTTTTGAACTTTATCGATTCGACTGATATTTTTTTGGTAAATCGGATTCCATATCGAGCTATATCCGCACAAAAAACTTAAGCGCCATTTAGAAAATTTTACAGAAGAAGGTTTTTTATTTATCTCTGTTATATTAAATGGTATTTATGTGGAATTCAGTATATAAGCAACTGTAATATACCTTATTTCCACATAAATACCATTTAATACAACAGAAATAATTAAAAAAACCTTCTTCTGTAAAATTTCCTAAATGGCGCTTAAGCTTTTTGTGCGGATATGGGTCGATATTATGCTGGTAAATTCTAGGAGGGATCTCACTTTTTAAGAATATTATTGCTTAAAATAATATATTTATATAAATAATAGTATATTAATAATAGTATTTTTAAATCTGAGGTCTTGACTACGTGCGATTCGCATATTCCGCGTAGAAAAAAAAAACTAGTCACAAACTTCCATAGTATACCAGGGGTCTTAAAAATCCAAAGAAATAAGTTTTTGAAATTGTTCAGGGCTACCAATGAGCCAACATATAAGGAAAAATATCTACATTTCACGCGTGAATTTAATTACCTTAATAAATTTTTATATAATAGTCTTGCATCTTGCAATTTTAATCAAATATTTAAAAAAATCCTAAATCTCTTTGTTATTTTATACAGTCCAAAAGAGGGAGAACGCAAATTCCTTCTTCAGTGTTTTTTAATGACCAGTGTTCAACTAACTTACCAGACACTGTAAATATGATTTTTTCAAGTCAAACTTTGTCGTTGACAATAACAATTATATTGGAAATGCCGTGGAATCTGTTGATGCTTTTACAGATATAGATACTTTTTCTGTTTCCATTTTCTGGTACTTGAGGCCATCCAGAGTACAAAAGAATCATGTAAGGATGATATTGATGGTTTTGCCACAATAATATTTTTAAAATGTTTACATGCTTTAGCGGTGCCACTTTGTGACATCTTTAGTAAGTCCCTATCTGAAGGTAGTTTCGTTAAATTCTGGAAAATTGCCTCTATAATCCCCCTTTTTAAGTCCGGAAATAAAAGCAATGTTGCTAAGTATAGGTCAATCTCTAAAATATCTAATGTCTCGAAAATTTTCGAAAGCGTCATAAAAGTTAAACTAAAGATCAAACATTATATTTGTCCGGAACAACATGGCTTTATTTCTGGTCGGTCAACAGTGTCAAATTTAATCCTTTTCTCTGAGTACTGTGTATCCGCGTTTGGGATGGGTCATCAAGCCGACGTGATTTATACCGACTTCGCAAAAGCATTTGACAGAGTATCTCATAAGCGGTTGCTCTTAAAATTATCAAAAATGGGATTTCATTCCTCATTTTTGGCTTGGATTAAGTCTTATTTGCAAGACAGGATATGTTTTGTCAGTATTAATAATGTTAGATCTTCTCAATTTATAGCTTCTTGAGGCGTTCCACATGGTAGTATCCTTGGACCCTTGCTTTTTATTCTTTTAATCAATGATATTTACAAATGCATTTTAAAATCTCTTTTTTTACTCTATGCGGATGACCAAAAGCTTTTCAGAAAATTTCGTGCTCTATAGACGTTGTTGAACTGCAAGCGGATATTTCTAGAATTTTAACTTGGAGTCAAACTAATGGTCTAACGTTAAACTTCGCCAAATGTTATCATGTTACTTTCTCTAAACTCACTCTCAATACATTGAGCAGCTCCTACTTTTTATATAATTCAATCATCCAATCCGCTGATACTTATCGCGATCTGGGTGTCATTTTTGATGCGAAATTTACATTTATTGACGATATAAATTTTCTCATTCCTAAAAAAAAAAACAATATCTAAACAATTTGTTTATTATCTTAACTTATTTATAGGTACTTTTTCTTGTTGTACTGTAAAAGAACTTAGTTGTTATTTGTACTAATGTCTTATGAATAAATACAAAATACAAATACAATACAAGGCTTACTCTTTGCATTTATACGTAGATATAGTAGTGAGTTTTCCCATCCACATTCCTTAAGTATGTTATTTAATGCTTTTGTAAGATCTAGACTTGAGTATGCTTCCATTATTTGGTCTCCATTTTATGCTTCTGCCTCTTTCAGACTTAAAAAAAAACAAAAGAACTTTACCAGATTTGTACTGCGATCAATAAATTTTTATAATCCGTTTCTACACTATAGTACGCGCCTGTTGCTTCTAGGACTTAAATCTCTTGACTCATGGCAATAGATTTCATCGCTCTTATTCATACATGAAATAATTTCTGGCATTATTGTATAAGCTTTTTATATATAAGGTATAAGCTTTTTTACGAAACACCGGCTTTTCTTTTTAATTATGGGGTCAATTTGGTCACTTAGGGTTAGTTTTTGAGTGTAAAATTGTTCTACCAAATTATTTTTCAGGTAATTGTTATTGTTTCACCTGAAGACATGAAGCCGCTAAAACTGATAAAAAAACTGTTTCTTACAAAAACTGCATCAACATGTAGTTGACTTTTAAACTCGAGTTTCTCAAAAATGATCCAAAGGATTAAAAAAACAGTTAACGCCATTAGATTCAGCTTATTCGAATTATGCTGAAATGTTATGACCCAAGCTTGTTTGACTTTTGGACACGCACAGTGTAATATATATATTAACTCATATACTGCTCACGTGAAGTTGTATATTTTTAATATCAATACAAAAACATTTTAACAAAAGTGGTTTTGTTTATAATTCTTAAGAAAAGGCAAATAATAAAAAAAAATAATTAAATTCGTTGTGTAAAATCAGAACAACATTTTTTTTAACATTTTTTACCTTGTACATGAACAAATAACTTGCCATGCAAAATAGACACTTAATAGTATATGTAAGAAGTGTAATATATATAAGAATTTCCTTTGAATCTGCTAAAATTATTTGTATCAGATAAAAATAATTTTTTTAATCTGATATTTAAATAATTTTTAGAATATAACTGATGTTTTTTATTGAAAAAATTTTAAATTAGAACAAATTTCAAGAAATAGGCATCAAAACGTAGTCAAGACATACTTATAAAATAGGCCTTCATTGCTTTTCTCAAGAGTTCAAAGTTTTCAAAGATCTCTGCATTGAAAGTGGTTAGAATTATTAATGAATGAAATGCTTCTTACTATTTTTGAGAGCAAAAAACAGAAGCTTAAAATAAAACAAAAAAAAAACTAAACTCAAGTGATACGAAATAAACATGAGAAACCAAAAACGACGACAAGACTCTGAATCATTTAAATACCTAAGTAACGCACATTGGCTCTCTTAGATTTACTACAGAAAAAATCCAGAGAGACAAATTTTTAGTACATAAACAATTTTTTTAAAAGCTTGCTTTCAAAATATTTTTCAAGAGCTGATAAAACAGCTGATAGCTAAATCTTAAACATAAAAACGCATCCAAGTGCAGTGTCATAGAAGAAAAAGCACATGAGTGCGAGTGTCCTTAAGAGCACATGGCAGACAAAGTACAAAAAACCAAACATACACAACACAAAAAACGTTATTCCAATAAATTAAAAAAAAACACGAAGCTTTGCCGCTGAGAAAAGCACAAGCTTGTTTGGAACAAAACATAAACAGAGAATCCTTGCGCTAGCTTATTGCTCCTTGATGCGCAGTTGCTCTGCCGACGGCTGACTGCTAATGTTGTCTGCCACACAGGAAACTCATGAAAATAGCTGTAGTTAGTTTCGTGTCAGCTGCCGAAATGTGCACTTCAACTCGTGACGTGGAAAAACGCTAAAATCGGATTTCCGCTTATTTTACACAAACCAAAGTGAAAAAATAATACGTTAAAATCCAATCGAGTGCTGCACAAACAAGCATTAGCAGCAATATTGCTGCTAACGCCACACTAGCCTGAGTTGGCAGTATTTTTGAATTGATCCCATGGGTCAAAAATATACGCTTCGTGAAATCGAAGCGTTTTGCGCTGGTTTGTTTGTCTACAGTAAGGCAAAACAAACATAATTCTAGGAAAAAAAAAACAGTATTATAACAAAGTGCAAATATAAACAACCATCCAGTTTATCCCGCGCGCTTTCTTATCCTTGTTCGCGCTACTTATTTTTGGTTAGTTTAGTGCAGCTTATTTATTTTTGTTCCATTTTTCTCTCATCTTGGCTCATTATTTATTTTACTTGCATAAATATGTATTTAAAATTCTTTTGTTTATTGTATTATGTATATTATATTTTCTTTGGTTTAAGTTGTATTTAGTTTGATTATGTTTTTTTGCTCTTATTTGTATAAAATAAAATACAAATTTTGCATGATCCATAGCTCATTTCGTTCGTTTTTATTCATTATTTGTTTGCATACATTACGGTGCGTCCTGCCACTGGGTGGTCCTGCTTATTGTCTTCACTAACAAAGCTAATTGAATCATTTCGTTTACGCGTTGTTTGTCCGATAATTTGTCCCCAAAGACTTTTTTAAGTAATGCACTGAGAGAAATATTGTTACATGGATGTGATTGTGTTCTTTGGTGAAATGATCTCAAGGGACTTTGGAGTTAAAGAGATTAAAGATAAGTTGAGGCAACACTTAATTATATAAAACCGTCAATGTGTACGAAATAAAAATATTTCATAAAAAAATATTATGTTCATAATTGCTGCTGCATTAATAAAAACTACATTAAAACTCAAGGAGCAACATCTTAAAAGTAGATAAACCCATTAATTTTAAATGCGTTAGGAAAAAGAAAATGGTAAATAATTTCATTTTTGGTGCAGATTTCAAATAAAGCCCATTTATCCGTTATATAAAGATCATCTTTAACTGTAGACTTTTCTGTAAAAAAACTAATAGTAGACTCCATTTTAAAAAAAAATTTTTGAAAAAATATTTGTGGCATAAAAAAAATCGAAATAATCAATTTTTAAGAATTCTGTTATTTAATAAAAAATGAGATTGCAGAATAACATAAGCGTTGGTTTCGAATTTTTGAAAAAAGCCACTATCCTTTCAGAGAGCGTTAGTAGTGCATAAAAAATTTAACAAACCTAAAATCAGCTTTTATTAAATCATGTACAGTGTCTAGTGTCCGACCGAAACCGGAATTTTGGCCGAAACCGAATATTTCACAATTTTATAATATTTGGTCCAAACCTAAACCGAAGCTGGTTATTAATATTATAATTTAAGTTTTTTATTAAATGGAAACAAAAGTACTACTAGTACAAAAAAGTATTATTTGAATATGGAAGTTTATAATAATTAAAGTTTTTTCTAAATGACCTTGTTATTTACTATGTTGATTTAATATACAAAATTCTTGAATTAAATACAAATTCTAAAGGTTTGATAGTTTAAATCATACTTGAATATAAATACAAATTCTAGTTGTTTGATAGCTTAAAATCGTTTATTGAGCTTAAGGTCCAAGTTATAACAATTAATTGTTCTAACGAAACTTTCCAAAGAAACAACAACAACAACGTTTTCAATATGAAAAGGAAAAAACCACTAGCTGATTTTATTGCTAAAGGCTTCATCAGAAATCTTTGTGATCAAACATTTAGAATTTGTATTTAAATAATAGAAAATCAGCAAAAGAAATAACATAAAGAATATAGAAATAGAAAAATAAAAAATAAAGTTTTCCATATAGAAAAACTTTAAAAATAGAAATAATTTTTTATATTTTCTTTTCCTTTATTCCACACACACACAGAATGCGTTCTTAAGTTTTATTACCTATTTTTGGCTTCAGTACCTATAAAACTTTAATGTAAATTGCAATAAAGATGATCAAATCGAAAATGAAAGCATCGAACGCAAAAATTAACCAAAATGTTTTGCGTTAACACGACAAATCAAATTATAGACGAATTCATACTTTTTGTTTTGTACCATGCGTTTTAAATATTTTTATTAAACCAAACTTATAAAGGGTCCGCCATCTATAGTTTTTTTTCAACTAGTGCTTATTTCGTGAATGGTAACACTTAGCTCATGTCTGATTTGACAGATAATTAGTTTTATCTTTTCGCTGAACGAATATGGTTGTGTATACGCTTGAACAACGCTAAGAAATATTGCGACATTACTTTGAAAATCATGGTAATGTTGCAGAATGTGTGCAAAAATTGCGTACGGATTTTGGAAGAAGAGAAGCACCGTCAGCTCCGTATGTTCGTTATCTTGTGAAAAAAGTGAAAGAAACTGGCCAAAAGCAGTGCGTACACCCGAGAATATTGCTGCTGTGGCAGAAAGTATGTGTGAAGCGCCATCAACATCAATTCACCGTCGTTCTCAACAATTGAACATTTCGGAGACATCATTGAGACGAATTTTGCATAAAGACCTTGGTATGACACCATACAAAGTCCAATTGGTTCAGGAGTTGAAGCCAACTGACCATCCAATGCGTTTTCATTTGGCTAAGTGGGCCTGCGATCGACTTACAGAAGATGCCGATTTTGCCAAAAAAATCATCTTTTCAGATGAAGCTCATTTTGATCTTGTCGGGTATGTAAACAAGCAAAATTGTCGCATTTGGGGCACAGAAAACTCGTACGCATACATTGAAAAGCCGCTGCACCCAAAGCGAGTCACTGTTTGGTGCGGATTTTGGTCCAGAGGCATAATTGGGCCATTTTTCTTCGAAAATGAGCAAGGAGTGGCCGTTACAGTCAATGGCGATCGTTATCGGGCCATGATGAACGAATTTTTGTTCACAAAAATTGAAGAGGAGGATATTGGCAACATTTGGTTTCAACAGGACGGCGCTACGTGCCACACAGCCGAAGCTACACTCGATGTTTTGCGCCCTGTTTTTGAAGATCGCATTATCAGCCGCAGAGCCGATGTCGTTTGGCCACCTCGGAGCTGCGATTTGACACCGTTGGACTATAATTTGTGGAGTGCCCTCAAAGATAAGTGTTACGCCGACAAGCTTGATACAATTGACGCTATAAAGGATAATATTCGTGAAGGCATTGGTGAAATACAGCTGCACACAATCGATAATGTGCTTAAAAATTGGACCGATCGTGTAGGCTACTGCATGGCCAGCCGAGGCGGCCATTTGAATGAAATTATTTTTCATTATTAACCGGAAGGATTGTACTTTTAAATAAAAAAAGAAATTTGAGAAAATATACAGTAGTTTTTTTTTATAGAATTTTCAAAAAAAAAAAGTTATTTGGTGGACCCTTTATATTTGAATTAAATGGCTGATGCAAAAAATTTTGGTATAATTTAAGAATAGCGACAACACTCTTTTTTAATATTTTTTTGTTGGATTATACGGATTTTAACCTCCTAAATACAAATCCAAATTTCAGGCCGCTGGCAATTAGTTTAGAAGTTATAGGCCTCCAAAGTTGCAAAATGGGCTACAAATCTTTCTGCTTTTTTTTAGTGTTCCGCATTATGGGTATCAAAAGAAAGATAATGCAAGTACCTATTCAACTAGCTATCAGACATGAAAATCCATTCATTACTTTTTATGACATATCTTTTATTATATTTACAATTTGTCTAGAAAACTAGTGGTTTCCCTTTAACGAAAGCAATACAATAAAAATGTTTATATCTTTAAAAGTTTTGCATGGATTTTTATATTTGAATAGGCACTTTTTTTATATGTAGTCAAATTACCTTTCTTATGATACCCATAGAGAGTAATTTTGTTGAAAAATTTAAAAAAGTAGCAAGATCTGTAGAATATTTTTTTCAACTTGGGGCCTATAACTTCTAAACCAATTGCCAGCGGCCTGCAATTTTTTCAGATTTAGAGTTAGGAGGCCAAAATCCACATAATCTGCAAAAAAAAAAGTTAAAAATTAGAGTAGTCGATATTCTTGAAATGTACCGATTATTTTGGTAAAAATTTCGGAATCTATCAAAATTTTCGGCCTCAATATGGCCGAATAGCCGAAACTAGCCGAAACTGACAAAAGGGCTGAAATTGGCCGTTACCGAAACACTATTAGTGTCCGACCAAATATTCGGTTTCGGTTTCAATTACGGCCAGTTTCGGCCGTTTTGTCAGTTTCGGCTAGTTTCGGCTATGCGGCCTCAATATCGCCGAATCTGAAGTAAAAATTAAACTTCCGAATGAATTCTGTGTGCGTGGAATTAAGGAAAAGCAAACGAAATATTTCTATTTTTATAATACTAAACCTTTACAAAAAGGCAAAGATGCTTTATTTTGTAGTTCTATAAAAATATTCATGGCAGGTACATAATGTTTTGAGTGTGTTTGAAATAAAATAAAAAATTATTTCTTTTAATGTTATAACAAACTTAAATTAATTATTATAAACTTCAATATTTAAAGAATACTTTTCTTAGTAATTATTTTTCTTATATGTATGAAATTTTTTTTTCCTTTTAATAAAAAAAATTTATTTGTGAAAACTTAAATTTTTATAATAATAACCGAATAATTTTCGGTTTCGGCCAATATTCCGGTTTCGGTAGAACACTAATCATGTGGATTATCAAATTTTTTCAATAACATCTTAAATTTTTTAAACAAATTGTTTTATTTAAAGGATAATTTTACATTTTTTAAAAGGGTAAAAAGAACCCCCATAAAAAGGGGTGCAAAATAGTTAAAATATTTAAAAATATATTTTTACAGCATTATAGTTAAAAATTATTATCGAATTGGATGTATTAGCCATAATTAAAGCAGTTAAGTAGTTAAGGCCATATCTACTAGGATTAAGGCCCCTATTATGTATTACAACTCAACTTAAGTTGACTAGATTCAACTAATTTTTTTTCGTATAACTTATTACATACATTTCAGTTGAACTACGTCGTTTGAAAATTCTTAATAGATGGTAGCAAACTACATGGTTCAATTAAAATATATGCAATACGTTATATGGAAAAAATGTAGTTGAAACGAGTCAACATCGCATACCATCGCATACATAATACGTACATAATAGGGGCATAAAATTCTAAATTGTCACGGATTGTGCAGCATTCCAAAGGACTGTAAACAAGGTTTACATTCCGCCAAGGGTCAAACGTTGTACCACATATTTAGAAAAATATGATTACACCATGGTTCATCGTTCAGGTGATCATAAGAAACATATGTATGCTCTTAGTAGATATCCTGCAATGCCTATTAAAAATTCATTGAAAGCACTCATAAAAAAGAACCAAGAAGACGACGAACGTATTGATGTAATAAAAAAGATTCTAGACAGACAGCAATATTGAGACTATCTTTTAAAGAACGAAATTTTGATGATTCACAAAGAAGGCCGTGACTTACTGGTGGTTCCGATCTGCATGGAGAAATAAATCATAAAGAAAGCTCACGAAAAAGGACACTTTGGCTGCAAAAAAACAGAAAATGTACTGAATATTTTATTGAGAATCTGCACGAAAAAGTTACCAGATGCATTCAAACTTGCATTAAACGCATTTTCATGAACCAAAAGGAAAACTACATCCGATTTCAAAAGATGATTGTCTATTGGTTACTTTGCATTTGGATCACATTGGTTCTTTGATTGCTACGACGAAATGATAAAAGTATTTGCTAGTTGTAGTTGATACTTTTTCAAAGTTCACGTGGATTTTTCCATCTAAGACTACAGCCGTAAAAGAGGTCTTAAATCGATTTGACGGCATTGCTAAGACATTTGGATATCCAGAAAGGATGATTACAGATAAATGAGCAAATTTTAGCTCAACAGATTTCAAGGACTACTGCAGCAAAAATGAGATTCTTCAAATACAGACAACCACAGGAGTTCCAAGAGAAAACCGACAAGATAAAAGAGTTAATTCAGTGATTCTGAGCGTGTTGAACAAAGTGGCTATGAATTGCCAAAACGTGGTACAAATTTGTTGATAACGTACAAAGATGCATTAATTCAACATACCATAGCGTTATTAACTTTACACCTCACGAAGCCTTGGCAGGGGTCAAAATGCAAACATCTGAAGACAATAGTAAATATTTCGAAAATTTTGCAAGAGGAACTAATAAAGTTGTTTTGTGACAAACGTGAAGAGCATAGAGCAGAAGTCAGAAAAAAATCCTTGAAGCAGAAACACAACAAAAAACTAGTAATGATCAACATCGCAAAGAAGCTACCAAATTAAAACTGTGATATTGCTGCCATTAAATGAGCACAGTTTACAACCCAAAGTAAATGAAAGAGCAAGTACTTTGGATCATACATCGTAAAGAATGTTAAAGCAAATAATTGATATGACGTGGAAAAATTGGGATTTTCTGAAGGAACAAGACTAGTTCTACAGTCGCTAATCTCATGAAGTCGTGGGAAACACCACATGGAATTGATGGTTTGTTAGGATAGGTCGTGTGAAATAGTTACTTGTTCGCTTTATTTATATTTTACATTACTTTGTTTGTATAAAATTAAATCAAGTATAATTTCATATATTTTTTAAATAGAAAATTTTGGAGATTCGTTTTAAAGTCTTAGAAATTATTGCAACCAATATACGTTTAAACTTTCTACATAAATAGTCGTCTAAGAATATGTTCCCATAAAAAAAATGGTTTTACCATGGAAACCAAAGTTGTCACCGATTCTCTTTTTATTGGCTAAAACACTCTTTTGGCTAAAAAAAATAAATCTAGTATACAAAATTTGAACATCTTTTTATAAATTCTGATCTATTTTACGTAGTCTGTCAAAAAATCATGATTTTTTGTATCAAAATGAGTGAGATATGAATTTTTTTAACATAAGGGCTTTTCCGTCAATTTTCTCCAACTAAAACCAACTAAAACAGAAAATCTGGGGGTATTTAAATGAAAAAAAATGTTATTGCTTAATGAATTTGTTTTCTAACACGTTACTCCAAATTGATTGAATATTACGAAAATTGCAAAAAACAAAATGGGAAAGCAACGGCGCATAATATAACTATTGTAAAACACAAATTATTTTTATTAGTGTGGAGGAATTTTGACTCTTGCGTTTTCTATGTAATTTTTCAGAGCTTATATTTTTTCAATTGTTGCAAGTCTTGCATAACTGTTTTAAGTTTTCTGTAATTAAGTACAATAGCTTTAATTACAAATAGCTTTTGTCGCTCAGTTTACTGGCAGATAAATTTTAGTAAAAATAGTCAGAAGTTTTCAAAAAAATACTACATTTTGATAAAAGCAAACATTTAAGTAAGCAGAAGTATTTTTAAATAACTAATAAAAAACAAAAATGTTACCCCAACATGCTCAAAAAAAAAAATTTCAGAATGAATGCGATCACAGCTTTTCTTGAAAATTGTCGCTTAACTATACGATATCGCAAATTTGAATTATATAGGTGGTGCAACGCCCCATTTTGAACGCTCATAACATATTATCAGTTAACCCATCCGCGGACAAGACGGCATAATTATGCCGTCAAGTTTAGAGCTAAAATAGGGACAAGACGGCACATACCGTCAAAAATGTTTTAAATTTTTGTGTCAAGCTGGTAACTCCCGCAGCAAAGTTAATGTTAAATTGTGGTTTGCAAATATAAGTGTGTCTGTAAATTTTCGTCCACTTAAGTCTATGTGTAATAGAAAAAAATAACGGTCAGTTAGATTTGCATAAACATGTTGCAATCATGTTCACATCAGCAGAAGCAAGACGGGAAATCCCGTTATTTTTTAGTTCATTTTTCGGTTTGTGTCCAGTTGGATCTACTGCGTTGCGAAAAGTAGAAGCAAATAAATTTGGTGATAAAGGTGAGTAAATTTTAGTGTGGAAAAAACAAAAATCGATCCACTTTTTTATAAAAATAAAGTTTTAAGTAAATAAATGAAGAAATGTGCTATGTGTGCTGCGAATATTTGCAGGAAAAATGGACGAATACAGCAAAGAGAGAAATAGAATTTTGAGATTGTTCCAAGAAATTGATTCTGGCGATGAATCTATATGCGATCCTTTTAGCGATGACGGAGAGTATGGCAGCGATCCAGATTATGAGCCAGAAGAAGAAAATTCCAACGAAACCCCCGGAAAAGAAGGAAAACATACTTGCAGTAAGCCTCAGGCTTCACGTATGCGTGTAAATCTGGAATTACCTGAGAATGAAATGCTATCGGATGATATAGATGGAAATACCCTCGAGTGTAATGATGGTGGCTCTGATAATAGTTCAGATTCAGAAGAATATGAAGAGCAACGTCCAGCGATAGAGTCTGAAGAAGAGTGGTTGGAAAACACCATAGAAGTACCTCATTTTAATTTTGATATAGCGAACTGTGGAGTGAAAATCGGTGTTGGTGAGAATTGCACTCCGAGGAATATTTTTGATGAAATTTTTACGTCGGACATAATAATGAAATTGGTAAGCTCAACGAATATTTATGGGTCCAACCTACAGTTAAATAGTCGTCCACATACTCGAAACACACGTTTCAGTACTTTTAAGCCCACAAGCAGTGAAGAAATGTTTAAGTTCCTGGGTCTTTGCTTGCTTCAAGGACAAATCAGGGCGCCTAAGATTCGAGATATGTTTTCAAGTGATCCTCTTTATTATCATCCGGTATTTCGTCACACAATGATTGGTCGTAGATTTGAACAGCTGTTACGCTGTTTGAGTTGCTCCTCTGAAAGAGACGATAAAACAAAACTAAAAAAATCAAGCCTTTGCTGGATCTTTTTATAAAAAGTTCCCAAAAAGCCTTTTATCCTGAAGAGTATCTAGCTTTGGACGAATCACTTTTACTATTTCGTGGACGACTTCATTTCCGGCAATATATAAAAGGTAAAAAGGCTAAATATGGAATTAAATTGTTCGAGCTTACAGCAAGCGATGGGTATGTTTTGAATATCGAAATATACCAAGGAGCTGCAGACAACATTCAAAAGTCAAAAGTTGGAGATATTGTTCTGCGTTTGATGTCTCCATATCTCAACAAAGGTCATCATCTCATTATGGACAACTATTACAACAGCGTCGATCTCTCTAAGACTCTGCTATCCTACAACACGTACGTTACAGGCACACTACGAACAAACCGTAAAGGAAATCCCAAAGCTGTTACGGGTGCTAAACTTTCCAAAGGGGAACACATATGGCGGCGTCAAGGTCAAGTTTATGTATCTAAATGGCGTGATAAGCGAGAAGTACTTTGCATAACTACTGCAAGCCACCCTGAACTTGTTGCAACTACCACAAAGTGGGGACAAAATGTTTTGAAACCAAAAGAGATCATCACTTATAACAACTATATGTCAGGAATTGACAAAATGGACCAAATGACATCATATTATTCTTCGCCGCGTAAAACTATCCGCTGGTACAAAAAACTTATATTTCACTTCTTGGATGTCGCAGTTTGGAACTCGTATTATATTTTTAAAAGAAAAACTGGCTTAAAAATGTCATTTATTGATTTTCGAAACATATTGATCAAATCTTTGATACAATTACCAGAATCCATTCAATCTGGAAGAGATTTAGTATCAACGGGTCCACTTCATGGAGGAAATAAAAGACCTTCAATAATACATACTGATCAGACGGGAGACCCACATTACATCGAGAAAATACCGCTAGCAACTGATAACAGAAAGAGGAAAACAATTTATCTATGGTGTAACCAGTGTAAAAAAGCTAAGATCCGTAAGGAAACATCATACAGGTGCAAAAATTGTCCAAACAAACCAGCCCTTTGCGCTGGAAAATGCTTTGAAGATTATCATTTATGTTAATAATAATTCTGTTTCTTATTTTGCGTTTATTTTTAAAAGTTTTTGATTTATTTTCATTTTCTTTCTTATTTTTTGTACCGAATATATGACTTACTTCTGTCATTTTTGTTTTTTTGCTTAATTTAATGTTATTTTTGATCCCTTTTTTATAACTTTTCCCCTAAAAATTACTTTGAATTTCAATAAAAATACAAATTATTATCTTCAGTTACAATGCTTTTAAATACTGACGGCATATCCCGCTCTGTTACGTCAGGCCTATTTCGAATAACTGGGTTGGGCATGACGGTAAAAGCCGTCAAGACGGCACTTCCCGACGTGTCCTGTGGGAGCAATTTGAAATTGTGGCTGGGGCAAGACGGCAATAACCGCAAAATAAAATTGTTAAAAAACTTCACGTAATTAATTTTGTTTCTTAATTCTAATAATTTTTCTTCAGTCCTGGACTAATTATCTTCAATAATTCCGAAGATATAGCCTATGCCCTACAAAGAGATCATGTGAAAATCAACTGTCCGCGAATGAGTTAAACGGCACGTGTAAATATTGGTCGAATACCAAATTTGGAGGCAGTGCGACCTATAACTCAAAAGCTATTTGGTATCGCAAATTTTAGTTGTATGTCAGGTGCCATGCCACCTTTTGTCCTCCAAGGCGTCCTTTCTTGAGCTAATATGAATCTTTTAAGCCCAAAATCATGAAAATCGAACAATCCGTTCTCGAGTTACGAGTGCACACACGGACGGCAGTTATTTAATATATGGGCATTTCCACTGTCAAGCACGCGACATTCGTACGCCTTTGAGGTGCAAAAAAATGAAGAAAATTAAGAAAAAATTTTTGGTTTTTATTTTTCGATAGCATTTTCGTATCAATATGTTTAGTACAAAATGTAGGTTTCGAAGATTTTATGTTTTCAATATATAAGCAATAAACATGCGATCTAGCACGCGATAAAAAATGGAACTCGTTTTCAACTGCATCTAGAAAAATTCAGAAATCTGCGAAACGTAACACCAATTTTCAAAGCAATTAACTTTGAACTTAAATGGATTAATGTATCTTTCTAATGATAGCTGTCATGTTGAAATGGTTACCATCGTTGTTTTTTTAAGCTTAAATATATTTTGCCACGCGACATCTAGCACGCGACATATTTTTCAATTGAATTTTAATTGGGCAATTAAGTAATTAGGTAGCTAAGTAATTATGTAATTTAGTAATTAAAAACAAATTCAATATATTTTCCTCTCCTTGCATAAACCATTTTTTCATTATCTTTAGCCAATGCCTTCCATTTTTACTAAAACAAAAATGTTTACGAAACATTTACTAAACATCTACGAAAAAGAAAAACTACATTTTTCTAAATAGTGCAGACGATTTGATCATCCTGGTTAATAATTTTATGCACAAATTGCTTAAATTAATAAAATTAAAATGATTCTCTTAGATAATATCATAAAATAATATGTTTTCAATAAGTTTTAATTTTTTGATCACGGTAGACTCTCCTGTGGAAATGCCCATATAAAGATTCAATAAAACACCCTTTTTAGGAACTCCAGAACAATATTTTTTTTAGGAATGAATCAAGGAATCATATCACAAAAATTTACAATATTGTCCTGCTAGATTCACACACTTGCGCTGGTTACATTATTTACATTTTAAAAAAATGTTTATTTTCATTTTCATATTTTGATGTAACCATCTCATTTCCGGTCGGGCTCGATGGATTTGCAAAGAAATAATTTTTTAATCACCTTAATTAGAGTACATAAGTATTTTTAATCCCCCCCCCACCGAAATATTTTCCTGGATCTACCCCTGGCTGACACACAGACTTTTTATCTTAACGGAGTAACACTGGTTCAATATGTCCCAAAAAAATACAGTAAACGTCTGAAGCACTTTTCATACTAATCATGACAAAATTACTACAGGTTGTCTATTCGTTTGACGTTTTCTCACAAAAGGGAAGATAAACACTCGTAAAATTTAAGAGAAGAGCAGAAGAGTACTTTTTTAATGGCAAAATATTGTTCAGTTGCCTAAATATCATACTTTTTCGTAGTACTAAATACCCAAGGATACTTCCTGTTCTACTACATTTTCCCACTAATTGTTTGTTTTGATTGCAAATTTTACTAATTTTTTAAAAAGGTAACGACAATGTTTTGTTGTGTAAATCAATATTGAAATAATAAAAGAAATATATACAATAAACATAACATAAACAATTTTTAAATTTTATTAATATTTGTATTATTTTTTAACTTTGAAGTTACAATTAGTAATAGAAGAGTCAGTTTAGAGATAAATTTAATTGAAAACATGTTTTTATATATAGATTCAATATTTTTGTAGCATTTTGCTTATAAAAGTTAGTATATGGGGGTGATTTGGCCAAAAGTGCTTTTTTTTTTGAAAAATGGATAATTGTAAAAATAAAACTGAAGCTATATGAAAGCCTAAAATAAGTTAAAATTTCTTGAGGTCAGACGGTATTACGTCATGAAATTGATTTGTATTTTGTTAATGGTTACAGGAATGACATAAAATGCCAGAAATGCCAAAATTTTTTTTTGAGATTGCAGGTATCGGAGATAACTAAAACATTTTTCCGCATGTTTTTATCGTATATTTGATAACTTATTATTATGATATATTAAAGTATATTATACGAAATTTCGTTTCAGTCTGTAACTAACTGAATACACGGTTGGTTACAGAAATGACAACTTTATCTTGGTTTACACTCGTCAAGACTTGACAGTCAAGATTTTCATATTCCCTTTTAAACTTGACGCTTCAATTTAACAAGGGAAAAAATTGAAACTTTTAGCTGATCAGTATTGGTCAACAGCTTCCATTTTATAAAACTAAATAGTTGATCATCGAAACAAATATATTAAGTTTAGAGTAAATTAAAAGAACGAATATGGATTTCTATACATGAAATTAAAGATAAAACTGTAGGCTTTAAATATAAAATGTATTTTTGACACCTTAATGCTTCAAATTTTTGAAAAAATATCGGTTTTATTACTAACTAAAAGCAAAAGCAATATAAAACTGCTCACAAAATTCAAATTATTGCTTAAATTTGCTTAATTTGTACTTTTTCTAATAGATAATAAGAAAATCCTCACATTATACGTCCGCTAACACACGTTATAAATCATTGTTTTGTAACGTCATCTTTCCCAGATTTGTGGAAAATTAGAATTGTGCTGATGGTAGCGAAAAAGCATAACCTAGCTGGACCAAATGATTTTAGACCAATAAGTATACTATCGCCGTTGTCAAAGGTATGCGAAAAGCTTATTGCTCAACAAATTAATGTATCTTTACTTGAAAAAAATCTGTTATCCCCATTTCAATCTGGTTTTGGTTTTCGTACTGGGCACGGGTGTTTTTCTGCTGTGGTTAAGGTGATAGATGACATAAGACCCGAATATGATGCAGGCAATATGACTTTGCTTTGTCTACTCGACTTCTCCAAAGCTTTTGATAAAGTCAATCATGTATTTTTGTGTCAAAAACTCAAGTGTCTCTTTGGTTTTTGTGATAGTGCTGCCAATCTTTTGTCCAGTTATTTGTGTAATAGGTTCCAAAAAGTGAAAGTTGGCCAAAGGTTTTCTCAGTATAATAGGGTATTAAGTGGTGTTCCACAAGGTTCCATACTTGGTCCTCTACTTTTCTGGTTATTTATAAATGATATTTTTTCTGTATGCAAACATGCTTCTATTCATGCATATGCTGACGATGTTCAACTTTATTTCTCTCGACGGACTGGGCTGCTTGATGACCTCAGTTGCAGAATGAATGAAGATCTCAATAACATCTCTAAGTGGGCCATACGCAATTGCCTTCAATTAAATGCTGCCAAATCGTATGTTCTATATATATGTAAAAATAAAACTTGCATTGTTGATGTCCCTGACTTATTAATTGGGCCAAATAAGCTTAAAAGAGTGTCTAAAGTTGTAAATCTGGGTTTTTATATTAATTCTTCTTTGTCTTGTACAGATCATGTAAATAGTGCAGTCCAAAAAGTTTATTATGTCCTGCGTAATTTAATAATGTCTGCTTATGCGACTCCTGTCAATATAATATGGAAGTTGGCGATTCAGTTGGTCTTACCTATGATAACTTATGCAGAGTTGGTATATAGTAGGCTTGACTCATCCCCCCAGTTAATAATTATGCTACACGATATGTGTATGGCTTGCGTAAGTTTGACCATCTGTCTAGCTTTAGGAATACCATACTTGGGTGCAACTTATTTTCATATCTTGATTCTCGAAACTGTATTTATTTGCATAAGCTCATCAATGAGAAAAAACCCTCCTACTTGTATGATAAGCTCCAATTTAGTTTTTCTAGAAGAAGTAATATGCTCATAGTCCCCAGACATACTTCATTAAACGCTTCTCGTTTATTTTTCATCAACGATATCAGGCTGTAGAATGTTCTGCCTCGTGAACTGAGAGAAATCACTGGAATATGCACCTTTAGGCAATCTATCTTCATTTTTGTTTCGTCTTATTAAATTTTTATATTCTCTCTCTATTTTCTATTTTCATCTCTTGAAACCTCTTAATTCATAATTCATAAATTTTGATTTAATATTTTATTTTGCTCTTACTTGCTTTTATATAAATTCAAATTAAAAAAACAATGTTACTCTAGTTAAGTTATTTCATGTTAATCTATTAGTTTAGTTGTTATTATATAAAAATACATTGATTGTATTTATGTTGTACTTCAAAAGAACCCACTTCTTATTGTACTAATATTCGGTAATAATAATAACCCGATAATTTAATTATCTCTCAACTGAAATGACAACATTTTATATCTATTAAATAATGGTAAAGATATAAACTAGTTGAGGGATCGTTTTTTTGTTCCTCCAAACATATTTTCTTTTGTTCTGAACAAAAAACCATTTTCAAATCGTGGCACCCCAGTTATTGTTATATAGAATATAGCAATATATAGAATAAATACTTGTTTTAAAAAAATTCTCAAGGAAACACTGAAACATAGCTTTTTTCTGAGAAGACAACAAAACATTGTTTGTCATTTATACGAATTTACAACCTATAATAATTAAATCATAATCACATAAAGTATCTTATATTGGCAGGCGAAAAACAAATTTTTTTAATAATATGCTATTACAACAACTGTAAAGCGGGTGCTGATGTGATACTTTGGCCGTATTCTTTGTTTTGTAATATGATAGATGTATCGGCAGTACATGCATTTGTTTTGTGGTTAGAAGTCAAAGACCAATGGAAGTAAAAGAAGAAGTATAAGAAACGAATATTTCTAGAGGAATTGGGACTGAGTTTGGTCAGTCCCGAAATATTGCAAAGATCTTAATTACTGAGAGAGAAGCATTCACGTCAATTTGATACAACAACTCAATCGCAAGCTTTACCATCAAAAAGTCCTGGAATGAAAAAGCGTAAGACAATTTTTGTGAGTAGATATAACACAAAAAGGACCGAAAAGCATATTCTTCATGTACTTTCTGCAACATACATAAAAAAAATGCAGTCTACTCTCTAATAAATTGTAATTAAACAAAATAAACATTTAAAAAAAAATTGGGTATTTTTAGTGCATTATTCATACAAAATGAACGGCTTCATAAGAAAAGGACACTAAAAATAAACTTATTCAACTCAAAGCTCTTATAGACTAACAACTTTAACCCTTTTATGCCCTAATTAAAATGGGTGGGGTAAACACATTTTTTGAGGTCAGATATGTATACTGTGGCAAATATTTGAAAGTCCTTGGTGTCTGGATTCGTAAATTACAGGATGTTACTTATTTGCAACACTGCACTCATAATGTCTGCACATTCACAACTCACATTAAACAACTGTAAAATTAACATTTTTAGTTAACAAAAGTCTTCCGACATTAAAAAATGTTAAAATTTATATTATAGATACTAATGTAATTTTTACATTATAAAACCTGCATTGAAAATGTATAACTGATATGATAATAATGTTATTTTAACATTGAAAATGTCTAAAAGTAACATTATATTAATGTTCTTATTATATTTAAAATGTGTAATTGCAAAGTATAATCCAGGTACTCAGCGCCGGATTAATACATAGCGGGGCCTGGGGCTTAAATCGACAATGATTTAATAATTTTTACGCATTTATGTCTAAAAGTTTCATTAACTTTTAAATTTTTATTTCAAAATGTTTGTTCTCAATTTAACTGGGGGAAAACTTTTCTATTAACTCATCAAAATTAATCGTTTCCAACAAATCATTTTCAATACATAGTTGCGTTATTGACGACAAACGTTTATTTAACATAGAAGATTGGTGTACATTTTTTATTCTTTTTAATACTGAAAATGACCTTGCAGCTTCACAATTTGCTATCGGTATTGTAACAACCAATCGGTAGCCTATATAAACAATTGGAAAAATGTCGATCATGTCTGCGACCACAATAATATTAAGTATTATTAATGGAACAATTGTATTATTTATGATATTAATAGTTTGATATATCTCACAAGAGATCGAAGAAATGCATTCAAAAAATTATAATTTCTGCCTGCTGGGGCCGGGGGCTGCAGCCCCTCCAAGACCCCCTAAATCCACTCCTCATGGCATTTTAAATAAATTATCAGTCATGGGAGTATAATGTCAAATAGAGGAAATGACAATAAACAATATTGCTTCAGTACTAAAAACAAAACAAAGGGGCTTTTTTTAATGGCACAAATAATTTACACCTTATGTCAAGGTTTTGGAATTTTTTGAAAGGAAATATTTTCATACATAAAATTTTACTAACCCAATGGCAATTTTTTTTTTTACATTATTAAAAATAGTTTTTTCAATTAAGTAAGGGTTGATGCAGTTGTAACAATAAGAAATATTCATTATTTTAAAACAATAAAAAACAGCAAACTTAGAAAAATTTTAAGAAAAGTTGGAGTTAAATTTTAAAAAGTCCTCTTATTTGTTTATGTGGGCTTGGCACATAGGTGGCGCATAGTGAAAATGGTCCACCTATGAAGAAACAATTTTAAGCCAAAAAAATCTGGGAAATCAATATAAATTAGCAAGAAATTAAGTTAATTCTTTTAGATAATTTTATTCAAATAATAAATACAAAAAAAGTTCAATAATTCAATTACATTTAACATAAAAATAAACAATAAGTAAAATAGGAGAAAAATTCATGTCACACTGAAAATGGTCCACTTTGGAAAATATTAAATAAAGGTCAGAAAAATCTATTCCTAATATTTTGTTGGATATCCTTTATGATGTAAACTGACTTTATGCGATTTGGCATAGATTCCACTAGTATTCCGGAGTTATTTTATCTCACTCCTCCAAAAGGGCCATTTTCAAGTCATCTCTGTTTGAAATCTCATGTTTTCGTATTGCAACCTCCAGTTTATGCCACAAATTTTCAAAAATATTTAAATCTGGTGATTGTGGTGGCGTTTTGATTACTCTCAGGCAATAATACATCAGCCATATTTTTACAATGTCAGCTGTATGTTTTGGATCATTATCTTGATAGTAATGATAGGTGTCCTTTATGCCTAGTTTTTCAGCACTTTGACCAGACCAACACGTTGCATACATCATGTTTAGTTGCAAATGCTTAGGGTCCATCTCCTGATTTGGTTTTCTCCTAACGTTTACTCTGCCATCTGTCCCAAAAATATTATATTTGCTTTCGTCTGTGAATATGACGTTCTTCCAGAATGCAAAATCTTTCCCGGCGTAGCAGTGATTAAACTGCAATCAATTTTTTATATTTTTGAGGTTTATTTAATATAACATTATTATCATATCAGTTATACATTTTCAATGCAGTTTTTATATTGTAAAGGCTTTTTGCGTGAAGTTCTTCCATTTAATCCATCTCTTCGAAGAACTCTCTGAATTGTCTCATTCAGAGACAATACAATTTATTTTAAAGTGTTTCTCAACCATATCCCATATTTCCGGTGCACTCAGCGTTGGATTTACCTTGATTTGGTTTACAATCCACCTCTCAGCTTTTTTGTGCTAGTTTTCGGCTTATATATTACACGATTTTCATTTTTAAACCGGTAAATGATGTTTCCAGCTGTTGTACGGGCTCTATTACCAATTTGTGCGATTTCTCTTTGACTTTTTCCACTTTTATAGTGCTCAATAAATTAATTTCTCAATTCAAGCGTAGTATGATCGGTCCATCTCGAAATTTTGAATTAGACAACTAAATAAATCGACTCAAGAGTGTAATTTCAATGCAAAAATGAAAATAACAACAAAGAGAATATAACAAAAGAAGATTTTGAAAAAGTTCCGTTAGTAATTGCTGCTCTTCGTTGGTGGACCATTTTCACTGTGGCATGAATTTTTGTCGTACATATTTTGTTTAATTGCTGTTTTTGTCGAAAAGGTTTCTAAATAAATACATTTTTTTAAATATATTATTTGAATAACATTAAATTAGAGAAATAAATTAATTTCTTGGGTATTTATTTTAATTTCCCAGATATTTTAGGCTTCAAATGGTTCGTCATAGGTCAACCATTTTCACTGTGAGCCACTGTACCTTGTATCAATGTTTTATTTAGTAAAGAAAATGATAAATAAAACTTTGAAAATTTTCTTTTGATTAATTTTTAATCATTTAAATTTTTTTATGGAAAATTTAAAAATAAAATAAATAAATCAAAATCCATTTGAATATATTAATTCTACGAAAATTTATATGATAAGAAGGATAGGTGACGCTTGATAGAAAAATTATATTTTAGAATGTTTGACGTTTGCAGTGCTGCAAAATCGGCCTTTTTCGAAAATTCTACTTGTGCTGCAAAAGCAGTTTGCGCGTCACGATGCATTTCTGGAACAGACTAAAAGTAAAAGCGTGGGTCGTAAAGTAAAATTATGTTTAATTTTTACTTACGAAAAAATACTGTGAAAGTGGCTCTAAGATTGAAGCCATCCAGTAAATCCTTCAATGGGTCATCACCTGCGAACTCTTCCTGCGAAACCTCAACGACTTCCACATTGTCACCATTATTTCACATCAATTTTCCAATTGGAAACACTACTCCATTGCTTGCAAATTATTTCTTCAATGGTTATTGCAGTATAAATGTGATGTGTTGATATATCGATAATTTTTGATGGTTTCATTTTGCTGCAGAAGCATTTATGACGTCTGATATAAGAAACTTGTTGACAATTTACATTTATAATGTGAAATGTGGTGGAGGGACATAATGTCCATGGACGTGGGGACACATAATGTCCATGGACGTGTGTCCCCCACGTTAAATGTAAATATATGAAATACTATCAATTGTACAGTATAACAATGTTATGCTACAAAAACATTTTTAAATGCAATTTTAACTTTAAAAATTGATATTGCAACGTTAACCCTCAGTCAAACACATATTCTGAAACCTTCGAACAAACACATATGCCTGGCTAGACCCCTATACGTTAAAAAGGGTACCGTAACTTTGAATTTCTAAGTATGCTCGTTTATTATTTTTGTCTTTAGACTTTTTTTTGATTTGTTGATATATGTAGCTACCTAAAAGTTAAAAAAAAATTTTATTAATTTTGTGGAATGCATGAAAAACAAGTATAATCAACTTTAGAATGTTGTGGGCACACAGGATTAGTGCATTTCGTGCAACTAAAAAACGTGTTTTCCTACGCAGCTTTTCGTTTTGCGTGGCACAAATTCTGCAATCTTTTCTGAAATGTACTAGGGCCGCTTTGTTGGTTAGGCAGCATGTTGCTGGGAATATTCAACGGCTTTCCAAAGAAAGATTCAATGGCTAAACGGGTTCAATGTTGTCCCAAAATATGGTTGTTGTTCATGCGATTTTCAGTATTAGCAAGCACCAATTGTTTACTCAGCTTGTTCAAGAACATTCGTCGCTTCTCTTTTCTGGTTCCTTCTATATTTTCATTGCATATGATGTAAGTGGCTAATCCCATGACGTCTATCCTGTTGCAAAAAAATGCTAATGGCCAACGTCTGGTTGACCGTTTTGTGGAGTAATGCGTTACCATTTGGTCCATTGTATCAACACCGGCCTTTGTTGAATTGTAAAATAATATAACTTCCGGTTTTTTTTGCTACGCCTTCAACTTTCTCTGTGTAGTGCACAGTGGATAGTAGATTAACTGCTTTGTTCTTCGTAGACAAGAAGCTATTGCTTCGGAACGTAGCTGCACAGTGATACAAGGTTATCATAGAAACCGAACACAGATGAAAACACTGGCCGTTTGCTGTCTTTTTTCACTTCTTTGGGAAGACACCTTCTGTTGGATCTAATGGTGCCAACGTATGCTAGTCCAATTGACGAAAGACGTTTAGCTGCGTCTAATGTTGTAAAGAAGTTATCAGCAATAATAGTTCTGCCGCTGTTGGCGCATCGATTAGCCAAACTCATGAGCACATTTTTGCCTTGGTTTGTCTCTCGTTGTTCTCCCTCTTTACCAGTGTACAGTTTTCCTTGCAACGGATATTTGGTTTTCGCATCGCATGTCCACCATACTTTTATGCCATACTTTGCGGGCTTTGATGGGATGTATTGCGTGAATTTTGTGCGCCCGTGGTATGGAAATAGCTGCTCATCAATGGTTACACTTTCGTATGGTTCAAAATTACTGGCAAGATTGTTATTCAAGAAGTTCCATATGTCGCGAATGGGAGCAGCTTTGTCGGTTTGTTGACGAAATGCGCGCGAACGACGCGCGTCAAATCGAATACAGCGCATCAAAGTAGCAAATCGTGTATATGACATGGCTGCACGAAATATTGGAAGTGCATCAGTTTGCCACATCAATCTTGAGAGCTGCATAGTATTATGACTGACACCAAAAGCCAATAGTATCCCAATAAAAGCGTCAAGCTCAACACTTATCAAATCAACCCATACTCGTGGTGTGCAGTTTGCATGTTCTGCGTTCCATTTGCGTGTAACTTTTTCTCCATATAGATTTGTTTGTGTTACGATGATGAACGTAATATTCGATGAAAATAAAAGCTTGAACTCCTCAAGCGGAGTGGTCAGGTTCGTTTTTGGTCCACCTCTGAAACGCATGATGTTGTGCTGGCGGAATCTCACTGTAGCGGGTTCAGCTGTACTCCACTTGGTACCATCTTTTCCAAGCAAAAAACCTTCTGCAGCTTGAGTTGGTGCATTCTCACTTTCTTCTTCGTATTCATCACCGCTGTCGATTATTTCATTTGCTTCAATTTCCAATTCATATTCAATGTCCGAGGCATCATCTTTGGGCACAAAATCTGTGTTTCCACCGCTTTGGTCTTCAAATAAATCTAGTTCTTCGTCTGCTTCTGTGTGAAGTGCGAAATCACACTGTAACGCTGATGATAGTTGTTATTGGAAATTATCAGTAAGGCCGCCTGTATGCAAGCGCGTATTGTACGCAAATTCTAAATCTTCTGCCATAATAATAGTAATAATTTCACTTTAGTTTCCGCACAAAAAATTTATATTTCTGACTGTCGACAGCATTCAATAATAAACTAACTGAACTCAAAACCAAAATCACAAACGAAAGAAAGAAATAAGAGAAAAATGAACACAAAACTACCTGAAAGCAAACATCTGCATTGAATTCACATAAAAACAACCCAAAATATAAAAAAATACCTGGAAACAACAATCTGCATTGTATTTGCAGTAAAATAACTCAAAATGTGTATAACAATAATTTATTTCATACAAATTGTATAGGGGTCTGGCCAGGCATATGTGTTTGTTCGAGGGTACTTTTTTTGCAGTTTTCTTCGTGTTGGAACGATATTTTAGAATTTTTTTTTAAAAAATAGAAAGCCAACAATATTTTAGGCGGCTACCGGGAAATACAGGTATCTACCTAAACTAGAAGTATGTTCCATTAACGCTCAAAAATTAAATATACCTGGCCAGAACCATGTGTTTGTCCAAGAGTTAAACATTTTATTATCAATTTGATATTATTCTTATCAATTCAACATTATACATGTCAATTTTTAATTTTTAACTATAAATTCAACATTTTCTGATTTGCATTGTAAATAGCATTTCAAAACGTTAACTTTACATTGCCGAATTTTTATGAGTGTGGGCAGTTATTGGACAAACTAAAAACTTTTCTCCTGGCCTTTTTGTAACTCTCTTGCATTTATTTATTTATATTGTGCACTTGGTTTTACAATAAAATATTTATTTTTTTGTATAAACACTTTTTGTATAAACACTTTTGCGAAGCGATCCCGATCTTGATTTCGAACATTTTACTCTACGGAGAATGACTACTTAATGGACACATGCAAAGTTTTCAATTAAACAAAGAGCTGTAAGCTTGCACAACACATAAATCTACATGATGCAAAAAACTGTTCAAAAACATGAAAATAATGGGACTTAGAAATACAATATTGCTTGTAGGCAACATCGTGCATGAAAGGCTTAAGGATTTATTGATTTCAGTTTGTGTAGAAAATTTCTTTACAATTTATATTTCGTAAAAAGTTTTAAACTTTTTAATCTGAATGTTAAAATTTATTTAAGAAAACTTGATAAATCTGTGTGTTTTTGCACAGAAAACACAATATTTTGCTACTTTCTTCAACTTTGGCAATGTTTTTACACTATGTTTTTTAAAGAAACCATACTACTCGTGAATTTATTAAAAAAAAAAGAAGTTTTTTTACTAGTAAAACGGATTTTTGTTTTTTAATCGGTAAGTAATTGGCTGCATAATTAATTTTTTTATTAAAACAAAATTTTTGAAAAATTAAAGTTTTTGACGTTTTTACTCAAAAAGGTTTGCTAAACCATTGTATTTTTTTGTTCAGCATCTTTAGTTTCTCGTTGAAAAATCTTATTTTCTTCTTTCTAAGTCCAGTAAGAAACTGAAAATTGTATAACTATCAACTAAATTACAGGCTTATACGGGAAAAAAGCTCGCAAAATAGGTTTTTAACCGTAAGTTAAGGTTTTGGGAATGTTTGACAAATATCACACACAAATTCTTGTTTTACTCGACAAGACTTAAAAAAGGTATCACTTCCCAGGTATTTTGGACTGTGGAACGTGTTATGAAAGAAGAGTTACAAATGTTTGTAGGGACCCACATATTTTAAATCTTCTTGTAAATGTCCGAAGTTGACTTGTAGATGGGTCAAATGTATTAGCTGGTCATATTAGTTTTTCATTCAAAACATATCCTTCAAACATGTTCACCCCTATCTTCAACCTTTTGTGGGTGTAGCCTTGCAAAAAAATTATTATTTATATAATTTTTTTAAAATTGTTGTGATAATTTTTTTTTTATTTAAAAGTCCTTCAATAACAATTTCATGAAATTTTACTAAATAGTTAATTAATTGTGATCTATTATTTTAAATTATTACATGCATTTAATTGCGAGCTTTAGATCAAGTAAGTTTTTTAAGAAGGCAAAAACAACAACTCCGTATAGAGTTTATCACTTAGCTAAATAGACAGTCCGTTTCTGGAATTGCTACATTTCCTCTTCAGTACCCTTTGAGCTGTGATCAATTCGTAAGAATTTTACGTTCAAATTCGCCACTAAATCATATGACATTTAAAGCAGTAAGCTATTTATAGATCATAGCCATGAACTCTACCAAGGTTGCCATCTGTTCTAGTTGCTTTTTATTTATTTCAATATTCATTGTTGTTCGACAATCTGTCGAAATGCACCATAGAATTGAAACGAATTCTTGCTTCGCTAGTGTTTTAATTGAGAGGTGGCTGTTTCCACAACCAAATATGTTCAATTACTCGTGACTTGATCTAAAGCTCGCAATTAAATTCATGTAATAATTTTACTAAATACTTTTCTGAAAAAAACGCTTTTTTAAAAAAAGTGCATTCGAAATAAATGGTTTATAACTTTTCCAGAAATTAAAATTTAAAAAAAGTTTCTAATCAATAAATCTTAAAAGTTCCACAAAAAAATTAACTTTACATTGAACAAGTTGATTTTAAGTGCGCCCAGCTTAGAAAATTTATCTGAAAAGGAAGCTATATAGATTAAGTATAATAGATTCAGTATTGTTGAAAGTTTAATTTACGTGAAATGCTCCTTTATAATATATTAAAAAAAACAATGCTGTGATCTCTTCTAAAAAATGTTTTAAAAAATTTTTCATACTTACAACGCTGCATACTTTTAATCCTATTGAGTTGCCAAGAAGAAGTTAGCTTTAAAAATAATAAATGAACAAATGCAATTTAACAAAGTTACACAACAGAGAAAAATAGAGACTACAAAATGAATGATTTTTAGTTTTAACCAAAAATCGAAACTGTTTCTTTTACTTCCACCTAAAACCTAAACTGTTCACCTTTAAAAATATTTCTTATAGTATATCTTAACATTTTGGCACAAGCATCTTGGTTGCTTAGAGGTAAGAGCCTTTTCGCATCCACATAAATAAATATTTTTTTGTTATAATATTTTACTCCCATTTTTTGCACACAATTTGCAAAAGCATCTAGCAAACTTACCTGTCCAAATAAATTATTTCATCTTCATCAGTGCTTGTCAGCAGAAAAACATAAAATGTTAGATTTAATCATTGACGTAAAGTAACGTGAGTTCTAAAGTGATTTTCAGTTGAGTGATTTCCAACATTTATAAGTAGGCACTTTTAGAAATTTCCGTATTATTGAACTCTTAAATTATTAAAACATGTCAATTTACGTCAAATAAATAACTATATTCGGCAAATTTTTCGCAAATTGAGGCTTTGTGTAAATGTGGCTTCTTGGAATTCATAAATAATGCTCAACTTGTTTAAGCTTTACAAAATACTGTTCTACTAATTAAAAACCATTACAATGACATCTATTTATCCATAAAGTATAGACAAAGTATCTATTAATAAGTTTTAAAAAATAAACTTAGTTATTGCTTAGACTTCAGAATGCAAGGATGTTTAAAATAACAACGAACTTAATAATGAACGCATTATTAAGACTACTTATCTTCTGAAGTAAGATTAAAAAGTTTGCATTCAAAACTTTTTCAAACATTCTGAATTGATTTAAATTGTTGATATGTCAATCTTATTGATGTAAGGTGTAGCTGTGCTAGCTAAGTTCAAGTTCGTTCATTGCTGCAAAGAAAGATTTATTTTATGGTAATTCTTAGAAAAGTTTTTAAACTGCAATAAGATATATTACCAAGGCAACAAAAAAAAAAAAAAAATTATGGCAAGATTCATTGTTTGCAATTATTTTCATTACAAAAATATAATATTATTGCGTATGTGAGTATTAATTTAAATTTTATATCAGGATATATTTGCCGGTAAATTTATATAATTAAGAGTGAAAAAGTTATAGTTCTTATTACAGTCGAAAGTTTTCCATATAAATGTGGGTGAAATAATTCCACTGCTAACTCTGAATTTTATATTAACTAAAAACATAAAAACACTATAACTTATAATCCCTCATGAACTCTGTTCCCAATCTCTGTTTGCTCTGAAAGGCTTGAGTGGAACTGATACATTTAACATTCCTCCATATGAGGATCGTTTAAAATTTTTAAAAATGCAATCTTTAAGTGAGAGAAGAAAATCTGCTGATATCGTCTACTTACACCAACTCATATCATAACTGGTGTATTCGATTCTCCAGAACTTCTTTCTCTAATAAATTTTAACACTAACCGTAGAAGCAGTAGAAACTCTAACAACTTGATTTATTTACCATTTAGTAGAACAAATTATATGTTAACTGCTCCATTAAATCGCATGAGTACCTTTGTTGACAACTGTAGCGTGTTTGATGTTAACTTGTCGAAAGGTCAACTCAAAAGTAGATTGAAAACTAATGAAGGATAAAATCTATGTAAACACATGGTTAGTTGTTATGTTTTGTGTTGTCCCTGAACCCAACCCATATTATGGTTTTTTTTTACCACTTTTATCGATATCTTTGAGATATTTCAATGATATTTGGGTTGGTTCTTAAAATGATCTATTTCGGAGAAGGTGTGAAAAAGCTGTAGTAGCTGAACTCTATTGTTATTGCATGTTATATATTTGTAAACTCAAGTATAAGATTTTGAAGGGCTGAGTTCCTAAATGCATTTATGCAATGCATCAGTGTGTTTTATTTTGAATTTGTGCTTCTCGGAAGTTTACTTAGAAAACTGCGCAGCTCTATTGATATTCTTAAAAATAAAATAATTGCGCAGTTTTGGCTAGTAAGCTTTGGACCTATCTATATACATAAAAGTTAATGTACGTTTGTTGGTTTGTTTGTTTGTTTGTTTGTTTGTTTGTTTGTGTGTCCTGAATACATTTCTACACCGTTCATCCAATCGCTATGAAACTTTCGAAATGTGTTGTTCGCATTTAAAGCGTAGGTTTTAGTCGTAGTACGGACAGCGTTGAAGAAATGGGCGTGGCACCTCTCATACAACCCAAATTTGATATTTTAAACGGCTTTTGCGTTATAATTCGCACAGCCTCGGAATTCAGTATTCGACGACAATTTTTACTTGCTGTTTTACTGATAAAATTTTATGGGCGTTGAACAAGGGGGCGTAGCACCTCTCATACAACCAAAATTTGAGATATCGAATAGTTTTTGAGTTCTAGTTTTCACAGCCATGGAATTTGGTATTCGACGACAATTTACACGTGCCGTTTTACTGTTAAATAACATTTTATGAGCGCTGGGCAAGGGGACGTGGTACCTCCCATTTAACCTAAATTTTAGATATCGAATAGCTTTTGAGTGATTATAAAATAATACATATTACCAACACAAATGTTTGGAAAAAAATTCATATTGGTGCGATAAAAAAGATAAACCAGTGTTTAAAAAAAAAATTCAGCTGTTTATGCTTATACCCCACGCATATTAGCTTTTTCACTCTAATTGTAACGCCGATAAGGAGGCGTGGCAGGTCGGTCTGTCTGTTATTTCGTCCCTGCTATGATCACAGCCATAATTTTAGAGCTGCCGTAACGGCTCTAAATGTTTTTATAATTTTACATTGAAAGATAGAGATTAATTTTGTAAATGATCCAAATCGGATGAATTCCACGTTTACCTTCTATACAAAATGTCTCCCATGGCTTCAAATTTGGCAAATTTGCATTTATTTCTATTTATTATGTGAATATGTAGGCATATAATAATGTGTTCTTTTGCATGCCACAGTAAATGTTAAAACAATAAAATAAAATAACAAATCTATATAAATAAAAATCAAATGTCGTTCGTTGGTAATTGCATCAGTTGAGAACGGCTGAACCGATTTGGATAATTTTTTTTTTAAAATGTTCGTAATAGTCCAACTTAGGTTTTTACGTAAAGAAAAATTGACCACGCCCACTTTGCGCCCACTTTTTTGATTTATCTAAAATCGGAAAACGGCTGGACCGATTTGGATAAATTTTTTTTTCAAATGTTCGTAGTAATCCAATTTAAGTGTTTACTGAAAGAAAAATTGACCACGCCCACTTTTTCGCCCACTGTTTTGATATCTATATATATATAATTAAGTGGCAAAACTTCCTGTTCGCATACTCCTGCTAGACGGCTTGCCCGATTTCAATGAAATTTTCAGGGGTGATTGGGGTCTGTGTGGAGGGTGCACATAAGAAATTGCATGTGTGTATCTTTGCAGATTTTGTACCACACCCCCTTTTGTCGCCCACAAATCAATAAAAATGCTGTATTTAAGACGGTTTTGGTCGTATGAAATTAAAATTTGGTAAATAAGTTCGTATGATAACTATAATTAACTTTGAAAAAATGGGCGTGGTCACAATTCATCTACGCCTACTTTAAAGAAAATATCAAAATACTTCGAAATAATTGGTCCGATTGAGCTCAAATTTTGTAAGTACGCTTTGCTTTGAGTACGAGATGGTTTAAGGGGCAATGCCACACCCCCTTTTACCTCCCACATATAAATAAAAAATTGTTGTTATTGAATAGCTTTAGTTAGAGTTATGGGTCGCACAGCTTAGAAATTCGGTATTCGACCACAATTTAGACGTACCGTTTCTGTGATGAAATTTTATGGGAGTGGACAAGGGGGAGGGGCACCTCCGATACAACCCAAATTTGTGATATCGAATAGCTTTGAAGTTATAGGAATTCATCTTTGGAATTCAGTTTTTGACCTCAATTTACACATGCAGTTTCAATGGTTTTATTTTATGGGCGTTGGACAGGGAGGCGTGACATCTCCCTTACAACCCAAATTTGCGATATCGTATTGCTTTGAAGTTATAGGTTGACAGCGTAAGAATTCGGTATTCGACCTAAATTTATACATGCATTTTCAATACTTACATTTTGTCGTCGTAGGGCAAAGGGGAGTGGCACTTCCCATACAACCCAACTTTGTGCTATCATATAGTTTTAGAGTTATAAGTCGTACAACGCCGAAATTCAGTATTCGACCTCAATATACATATGCAGTTTCATTGATTCAATCTATGTTCATTGGTAAGAGGGGCGTGGCACCTCCCATTTAACGTAAATTTGCGATATTGAATATCAGCGTCAGAATTCAGTATTCGGCCCCAATTTATACATGCAGTTTCATTAATTACATTTTATGGGCGTACGACAAGGGGGCGTGAAACCTCCTATTTAACCCAAATTAGAGATATCAAATAGCATTGGGGTAATAGGTCTCACAGCTTTGGAATTCAGTATTGGACCTCAATGTACACATGCAGTTTCATTGATTACATTTTATGAGCGTTGATCAAGGGGGAGTGGTACCTCCCATACAACGAAAATTTGTGATATCGAATAGCTTTGTAGTTCAAGGTCGCACAGCGTCGGAACTCAGTATTCGACCAAAATTTACGCTTGCAGATTTACTGATAAAATTTTTTAGAGTTTGTCGGGGGGGCGTGACACCTCCAATTTAACCCAAATTTGCGATATCGAATAGATTTGGAGTTATAGGTAACTCAGCCTCAAAATTTAGTATTCGACCTCAATGTACTCATGCAGTTTCATTGCTAAAATTTTATGGGCGTAGGGAAAAGGAGAGTGGCACCTCCCATACAATCAAAATTTGTGCTATCGAATAGTTTTGGAGTTATATGTCGCACAGTTTTGGAATTCGGTATTCGACCTCCATGTAGACATCCAGTTTAATTGATTACATTCTATTAGCGGTGATGAAGAGAGAGTGGCACTTCCTATACAACCCAAATTTGTTATATCGAATAGCTTTGTGGATATAGGTCGCACAGTCTCAGAATTCAGTATTTGACCTCAATTTAGACATGCTGTTTAACTGATAACATTTTATGGGCGTTTGAATAGGGAGAGTGGCAGCAACGCGCCGGGTTTCAGCTATATATAAATACTTTTAATTTTATTTTATACGAGGGGGTAGCGAAGCACACCGGGTTCAGCTAGTAATTTATAAAATTAACTTAAAAAATTAAAAAATAGAACTACATAATAAGACTTTAAAAGCTTAAAAATTAAAATTTAAATTGAAAAACAACAGGTATAAATTTTATGAATTAAAAAAAAAAAACAACAATTTTGAGCAACATAAGAAATTGCTAATAAAAATCATACTAAGGCAATAAATTGTAGCTTAACTATATACACAAGTATTAGAATATAACAATTTTATAAATGAAACAACAATAAACAAATTAAAGAAAATTAACCATGCAATAGAAGTATGGGCGTCTACAGGATTATTTCTAGGGGGAAAAAAGGCATAAATGAATCTAGAATGAACAGAAACAAAATGTAACCTATAAAATGCTATTTACTTCTATTTTTGGTACTAATTTTGTAAACATGATACGCACACTACATCGGTTGGCATGCGCTTGTACACATAAAAAAATCTAATATATTTTAAAGTTTGTGTAAAAATCTTTCTCGTATTATATCCGAAATATTAAAACATTTTTTTTTCATGTCATACCTTTCAGTAATTTTTTGTTTAAGCAAATAATTTTTATAGTTTCATAAATTTAATAATGTGAGGCCTTTATCCTTAAATGAAATTGCATTAATTGCTATTGAGCCCCCAAGTTTTCAACTTTTAAAATAAGGATACAACAATTTTGTAATATTAAACAATAGTTTTTTTGTTGGAAAACTAAAAAAAAAATTTTAGACCATTTTTTACTTTGGAAGCATTTAACTACTAAACCAATTTCGAGCAGACTGAAATGTTTCAGATTTGGATTTAGGAGGTTAAAATCCATATCATTCACAAAAATTAAAAATTAGAGTTGTCGCTATTCTTTGAATGTTTTCCGCATGCTAAAGCCCGTATGATACTTCATTGTTTCGCCCAATTTCAAAATCTGAAAACAAGTGGCGCGTGGGCTAGACAGATATATATTGTTGGAAAAGGATGAAAACATGCATCGTGCCAGTTTTTTACATCTCCGCAACGTTACTATTTTATCTCTCTGTTCTTCTTGGCTGCGGAAGAAAGAGCTCAAGCTTGTTTTTGACACTTTATATATGATCAAACTTAACGACGAACGAATTGAGAGAAACTTCAAAAACAATGCATTGAAAATGCTATCCGTCGCACATTTTTTTCTCCAATTCTTACTAGATGCGTATAAACTCACTCTTCTTGAATTTTATGTTTAACACTATTTCAACTGCTCTTGTTTCATTGTCAATGAATAAAAATTGGACAAAACAATGAAGTATCATACGGGCTTAAGAAAAATATTTTTCACTAGATCTTACACTGCATTGACACCAATCTACTTATTTCTTTTTCTAACATGAATCAGTTAAAGCAGCTTGCAAGTTACTACAATTGGGTACGGAAACATACATTTTATTTGACTGATTTAAAAAATTTATTTATTTTTTATTCAAAACGTATGAAAAATAACTAAAGAGGTACATGTATATTAGATTTGTTTTAGGTTTCATACATTTTCTTAGCATATTCCAGAAAGCGCGTGGCGCGTAAAAAAGTCAAAAAATTCTCAAACTGGGTGGGCGCAGCTAAATAACATGAATTTTAAGAAGTATGGAATGATTGTTTCAAATCGAGTTTTCTATTTACGTTTATGTTATCAAAAACTATTGACTATAACAAATTCTAATGTAAAATCGTTTGCTTAATATGATATAAGATTTTTTCAAAAATTAGTTCTTGATCCATAATTGGCGTACTCTATTAAATTTCCAAATTTGTTCTTCCGCTTTTGAATTAGACACTTAGCTCTCGCCTAGATCACAGCAAATTTCTTAAATTTAAATGCTGCAGGATTGTTTGTCGTTTTATTAAGTTTAGGAAAAATAAGAAAACAAATCCAAATTGGAGCATCTTTATGGTAGAAAAACAAGTCGACTTTTTGGAAAACATTAATTTTTTTATTAAATTTATTTACTTTGTCTTCTGCTTGTTTACAATGACTTTAAAAAATAAATTTGCTGATCGTCAAATTTTATATCCGTTATTGAAATAAATGCCCCTTGTTATCTATTGCTACGAAGAATGATCTTCGACTAATATATCTAAGATATAATTCCTTAACATTCGTCAATTTCTCGTAGGATTTACTTCGTAATTCCTTTCATTCGTAGTATTTACTAAAAAGTTCATTTGTAGGTTGACCGTACGCATTATTCGTAGAAGGTACGAAGTTTTAGTTGAGTTTAAAAAATTTACAACTGAAATCGTTCTGACTAATTTGTCGAACAATTAACGAATATAAGGAAATGTGTGATTGCAAGGTGATCGTAGCCTACTGGAAGAGTATGTGGCCATAAGCTAAAGAACAGTGGTTCAAAGCCCAGCTGAACAGATGGTTTTTTTTTTCGTAACTAGGTATTAGGATCATTCGTAAATGTATTTGTACAACATACATTTGTTTTTGTACGAATACGAATAAAATCTTTGAAATGTGTACCAAACTACGTCCATTCTACGAATTTTATTCGTGGCTGCAAATTACGAATAAAATTCGTAGAACAAATTTTTAAATTTAAGAATACGTATTGAAAAGTGTTTGTGAAATAAGGGTAAATTAAATGGCATCGTAACTTATTAGGCCGTGCGACACCGCTTTCAATTTTTTTTCGCAATCGAGGCTGAAAATACTGAATATTAAATAGATAAATGTATTTAAATTCATTTAAAAATGAGTATTTCTCAGCCACGTTTGCGAAAAAGAACGTTAGAGCAGTGTCGCAATCGCGACAAAAACGCGTGATATAAACACGGCCTTACAGCAACGGGTGCAATATACTATTTAAAAATGAATGGTTCAGCTCAGCTTTATTTATAATTTACCTAAAAAAGTATTTTTGTATTATTTTCAAAATAAATTTAATACATAATGATTACAAAAATATAAAATTACAAAAACCGTAAATAACAAAAAATTCAAAGTAGACTTTTTTAATGATAATTTAGATTGTTTGTAGTGTGCAAAGTTTTACACTTCTACAACTTAAAAAGACTTTTTTATTAACAAAGTTCTCAAAGCCCTACGTTTAAGAGCAACTAACAATTTTGGAAGTATTTTGCTTCTCTCTTAAAATTTTTAATTTAAACTTACGGCTGTTTTGATTTAATATGAAGATGTATAAAAAATGTTCACTGCCTAGGGGGGGCAAGTGCCCCCTTCTCCCTCTGCGGACACCCATGAACAGAAGCATACAAAGGGTACTAGAAATCGAGGATAGATTAAAGCTAAGAGTAATATTCGTTAATTAAACGCTTGAAAGTTCTTTGGTTGGAAACAATCTTAATGTAATTTGGCAAAGTATTCTTGATCACCATTTTTATAACAGTAATTTGGAATCAATACTCCTGTTTGATCTACAGAACTGAAGTTTCTCATAAAGGTAATGTGGACGACGTGAGTATATCATCTTATGCAGAAATAAACAATTTCTAGCCTTGAGATAGCGAAATATACAGCGACCAAGTAATTTAGTGCGGAAGAATGACACATGGTCAAACTTCATCAGACCGTAAACGTAACAGGTAGTATTACTAACAGCAGCTAGCAATTTGTGAGATGATCGTGAATCCAGATTGCTATATACAACTTCCAAGTAGGTGATAATTGGCATCAACAGTTGTTGAATAGTTTTCGTCTCGTTTCGACGGAAACAAATGATGCATTTTCAGATTTCTTAGAACATAGTAGATCTTAAGGCGGATTTACACATTTCACTCAAAACGATGATAGTGAACGTTGAACGATGACAGTGAATCAATTTTTAATTTGCATTATTCAAAGTGTAAATTTTAAATTTGTTGGATGATTCGGTGTTGAATGTCAAAATATATTCGTTGGCTGATTAATTTTATTGACGCTTAAAAAAATTAAATAAATAAAAGCTATTCAGCAATTATATAAAAAAAATATAAACTTTTTGCTTGAAATTATGTTAACACCTTTCAATTGTGTTTTAGTACGAATTGCACATCAGTTCGGTTTGCTTTCACTTTCATCAAAAGTAGGAAGACCTTCTACTTCTTTCACTGTTCAATGTGGATGACAATCATCTTCATTTTAAAGATGAAACTCTATTTACATTTTACAAATTAGATGATTCATCCAAAGTGAACGATGATAGTGAATCGTGTAAATTCGCCTTTACTCACACAAGAATTCATGTGATCCTCACAGGTCAAGGAAGTATTTATTTGAATGCCAAGATTTGAAGCCTTAATAACAACTTTCAATTCCGCATAGTTTAGAAGAATTGGAGTAAGATCAATGTTTGCCAGGGGTATTTTAGAGATTGGTTGAACGTACGATTTTAGGGGATTAATTTTAAGCTTATTAGATTTTGACCATTCTCATATTCATATTCCATATTCAAATCTTGAAATCTTGTGTTGATTCTAGCACAAATACCTTCAATAAGTCTAACTGGTCTAGACAAATACAATTGCAGATCATCCGCGCAGATCATCCGCATGCATTGTGACATTATTGCAATTATCGAAAATGTCATTAATGAACAAAGAAAATAGTAGTGGGCCCAGAACTGAGCCTTGGGGAGCTCCTCTAGAAATGTTCTTTAATGATAAGAAGTTTTTCCCTAATTTTACTCGCTGTGTCCTACCACCTAAGTAGCTATATAAAAAACGAACTGCAGTATCTGAAAATCCGAAGTTTAACCTGTTTTTTTTTTTGCATAATAAGTTATGATTGACGGTATCGAATGCTGTAGAGAAGTTCAGTAAGCAGAGCAATTTCAAACCTTCCTTATCGAATGGCACTCTAATATCATCCAATATTTTTATGAGAGCAGTAGAACAGCTATGTCCATGGTTGAATTCAGACTGAACCCAGACAAATGAGTTTAAATTTTAACTTAGCATTCGATGCTAGGAAATTTGTTAAAAAAAAAAACTGAAAATTCCATCTCTGAGTTATCTTTGCTATGAGTTTATCATTTTCAAATATTCAGAGCGTATGTGAATAAAATAGTCACTCATCTTTGAACTCCTCAACTGCTTTCCTCTTTCGTGAGTTTGTATGCTGAGAAATTTTAAAAGAGCGACGTCGTGTTGATGAGATATGTTAAATTTTGATGGCTCGTGAATTTTGAAATGATAAACTCATTGAATCGCTCGCTTTCATTTGATGCGAAACTTTAGTTGTACACTTCGCACATAATAAATTGAAGTGGCTTAAATCAAAATACTAAGTATTTTTTTAATAATATATTTAATTAAAAAAACTTAAAAAATCATTACATTTTAAGAAGTTATAAGAAATGAGATAAATAAACAAAAAAGGAACATTTTAAAAATTTATTAAGTACTTAAATAATTCATTAAAAAACACAAAAAAAATGTTCCTCATAAAACACGTATTTATTTTTAATTAACAAGGTCACTCGTTGAGTCAATAAATTAGCGAACGCAAATATTCCAATGAAATGAGTTTATCTTTGCAAAATCACGAGAGCGAGAAAAAATAAATGCATAACAAAGAGAAAGCGTTGTTCAAATCAGAAATAGTATTAGATTTTAAGCTTTCGGTGGTAAAAAAATGGAAGATATTAAAACTTTGAAAAAAGGTGGTAGATCTACCACAAAAGTGGTAAAATCCGTGCCCTGAGCACAATCTACGAACGAATACTATGAAAGAGCGAAGAAAAAGTTTTGATCACTTTGAATATTTAACCCTGATATACCGACGGGCTTATTAGCGTAACAATCTTTGAATTTTTTTCTAAATCCTTTTAATCTTACATAGTGTAAACTGATGAAAAATTAAAAAAAAAAATATTTTTTTTACTTGGATTTTGAAGCCGTACTACATGTAGTCGCCAGCAAATACATCAACGAAAATCACATAAAATAAACTTTTCCACACGTAATTTTGCTTCATAGTAATTTTTACAACAATTTTAAATAAAAAAAAAGAAACAACAAAATAAAATATGCTTATAAAACTTTTTCTTACCGATCACGTGACGTGGCATCACAAATCTCACAAAACTGAAATCTTTGAATAAAGAAATCACATAAAGAACAACTTTTGACAAATATCATCAATGCACGCTTTGTTTACCGCTATGTTTCTGTAACACAACAACAAACCGGTTAACAAATTAAAACCTTTGTTAACGCAGTATCTCAAAAATAACAAGAGTACTACATGTAGTACAGTCGGCATATCTGGGTTAACATAAGAGCGCTCAAGTTTTTTTATTCACTAATGAGGAAAGCAAAATGAATCTTTCGTCAATTGAATAATTTTGATGAGGAGGAGTGTAATTTTTTTCTTCAATTGAGAGTTTTTGCGAACTTTGGTTTAAACTTTATATTATGCACATAAGCATTATCAATCAAAAAGTTTCGATATGTATATTTCGAAAGATAGTTTCGAAAGATATTGAATCTAGTAAAATTGATCTTAATACTCTGCTTTAATCGAAAGGGTGAGTTCAGTGTTTACCTTAAGGAATGGATCAAGTACAGTTTGCCTATTTAATGAAAACATGCCTTTCAAAAAAGGTAAGTGATTACTATCTAAAGGCTATAATGCCCGAGATATGGGTGCAAAGTTTTTTCTATGATGTTCTGTAATTCCATAAAGGCCAATAGCGTTAAGGTGCTCTTTTGTCCCATATCCTTTATTTTTATACCAATTATTGGGGGTTGGAATTAATTTTAAAGGTTTTTTTTCGGTTTTTGAGCATTTATTTAGAAACAACGGTACAATGTATATTATTCAAAGTATTGTCCATCGTTAGCTACAACATTTTCCCATCTTTCTGGCAGCATATGGATTCCGCGCCGGAAGAACGATTCGTCTTTTGAGGCAATCCACGAATCGACCCATTTTTCGGTATCCTTTTTTTTTTTTTTTTTTTTTTTTTTTTTAAAAGATCAAAGAACCAAGGCATGCGCCTTATACAAACAAGGTTTGGTCTTTGACCTGAAAGGAAAGGGATAGATTATTTAGAGGAATTGATTGGAACTATACGTGAATTATTGATTAGGGGAAACAACTGCGAAAGAAAATTTGAATTGCTTTTTAACCGAGGCTAGTGTTATGCCTTAACCTCGGCAAGCATTTCAAGCCTCGTAAGAAGTGAAGCGCTGCTCAGCCAAGCCATGCGTCATCGATCTGAATAGGTGGTAGTCGGAAGGGGCTATGTCTGGGCTATAAGGCGGGTGGGGTAGCACATCCCAATTCAGCGCCTCCAACGTTTCCTTGACGGTTCTTGCAACATGTGGCCGTGCGTTGTCATGTTGAAAAACCACTTTGTCGTGTCTTTTGGCCTATTCCGGCTGTTTAACCTTTAATGCTCGGCTCAATTGCATCAATTGTTGTTGGTAGCGTTCCCCAGTGATGGTTTCGTTAGGTTTTAGCAGCTCATAGTACACGACACCCTTCTGATCCCACCAAATACACAGCATAAGCTTGGCGCCATGAATATTCGGCTTGGCCCTCGATGTTGATGCATGGCCGGGTGGTCCCCACGATTTTTTTTCGCTTAGGATTATCGTAATGGATCCACTTTTCATCGCCAGTGACAATACGATGCAAAAAACTCTTCCTTTTATGCCGTTGAAGCAGTTGTTCGCACATGCAAAATCGCCGTTCAACGTCTCTCGGCTTCAACTGGTACGGCACCCAATTTCCTTGCTTTTGAATCATTCCCATGGCCTTCAAGCGTTTGCCGACCGTTGATAAGTCGACTCCCAATGATTCTGACAATTCTTGAAGGGTTTGACACGGGTCTTCATCGAGCAAAGCCTCCAATTCCTCATCTTCAAACTTTTTCGGCTGGCCCGGACGCTCTTTGTCTTCCGTATCAAAATCACCACTTTTAAACCGACGGAACCAGTACTCACAAGTAGAAATCGATGGAGCATAGTCCCCGTAAGCCTCAGTAAGCGTGCGTTGTGCTTCAACCGCTTTTTTCTTCAAATGGAAGCACAAAAGTAAACCTTCCCGCAAATTGCGTTTTGTTGGAACGAAAGTCGACATGTTCACAGAGAAAAAAATATATGTTGTTTACACTTCAGTGGAATGACACATACTGAAAAATGAAGCTTAGACAATGTGCTTTGAAATGAATATAGTCACAGGTGTGCCCGATGCGATCTATTGATAGTTACGCCATCTCTTAGAAAACCTTTAAAACTAATTCCAACCCCCAATATATTCAGGATGCTTATTGTGCAATTCTTGCATAAGCCGATCTCTCGTAACTTTTGCAACGATTGAAGCTGCTGCAATTGATGTATTCAAATTATCACCATTTACTATGGATTCCACTTGCCATTTCACTTCAGGTGGTTGATTACCATCAACTAGTACATAATCTAATTCTAGGTCCAGGTCTATCAACGCACTTTTCATTGAAAGTTTTGTTGCTTGCAAGATATTGTATGAATTTATTTCTTCTACGCTTGCCATTCCTATACCAAATTTTGCAACTGGTTTCTTTATTTCAAGCTCGGAGTCTAAAGAATCTTTTAACAGATCTCCAACCACATATGCAAGTTCGGACTTATGCCAGATCATCAGTCTGGTTTTCATCCTTGTCATAAGGCCCAACCAAAATAGACGATTTGCTCCGTAACGAGTAACAACGCAAGTGTTCGGTTAAATACATTTTAATGTAGTTATCCAAAATGAGCCAACGCAACCGAACGAAACTAAACGAAACAGTCTGACAAGACGTATTATTCCGTAAGAACCGAAGTGATAGCGTAGCAACTCGTTAACAACAGCTGTGCAGAGTGTGTTTTTATATTATTTTCATTAATTTGTTTAAATTTTTTATCTTTCACAAATCTTTATTAAAAATTAAAAAATGTACAAATTAAATAAATAACTAAAACTCGATTGCCAACTGATCAGCTGATTCAGACGAGTTGAGCAACTCGTTTCATTTTGGGTTAAATCCATAAACATCCGTAACGAGTGCGGACGTTCTTCAAGTTGCTATCGTCTCGTTTTGTCTATTTTGGTTGGACCTATATCTGTTTCACTGCTATGGTTAGAATGATGGATAACGTTTCATTATTAGATACCATTCGTTAAGGGACATGTGACTTTGCTCTGACTACTAGACTACTAGACCGTGAACCACAACAAACTATGCACGAAAATCAATTATAACTTTCGATTTTCTGATAATGCAGTTCGACTTTTAAGCAATTAGTTACTTATACGGTAGAACTTACACAGAGAGTGAAAGTGGGGACTAATTTTCATCACACATATATGCAATGTCTCAATAAAAAATTATCATTACCACCGACTAAAAGTTAACCTTGATCTATTTTATGACGATTCCCAAAATATTTCGGCTGCCATGATAACCGCCAGTGAGCTTAAACATTTTGAAATAACATCCAAAAATCAGGTTTTCGTAAAAATTTCGGCTGGCGTGATTGTCAAAAAAAAAAACAATCGGTCAGAAATAATAGTACTAACAAAGTTCTTCCAAACTGCATCAAAAAGTTTTAAATTTTTGCAATTGGGTTTAATATAATACTGTTTTTCGTATATTTTTTAAAGTTATATTTTATAAAATTTTAATAACTTTATTAATTCTAATTTTCCTGATTCAGAATTGTTTATATTGATACATATACAAGCTAAAATATTTATTATAAAATAAACACCTACTGACAAAATATTGCAAGATATTAGAAAATAAAATAGAAATAATGAAGTTATTTGAATATTGAAATTTTTTGCATAAATTAAAAAAAAATTACCAAAAATATGCGTGAAAAACAGCATTATTTTTAATCCGATTGCAAAAATTTAAAAATTTTTTATGCAGAATGAAATATATTTTTCCGGCCTATAATTTCTGACAGTTTATTTTTTTACAAATTTCACACCAGCCAATATATTTACGAAAAACATGCTTTTTGGAGGTTATTTCAAAATGGTTAAGCTCACTGGCGGTAATGGGGAAAGCCAAAATATTTTAGGAATCGTCATAAAATAGATCAAGGTTCATTTTTTGTCGGTGGCATAGACAATTTTTTTTCTGTGTACGTCGAGGCAAAGAAAGAAAGCAAAGTCAATTGCCCTTAAATGACTGGGCGCCTGACAGCTCAAATAGACAGCTATCGCAGGACAGGTCTGATATAACTCGTCACGGAACAGGTTTTGGGCCTGTCCGGTAACTGGAAAGGTTTGAGGTAATGCAGCAGGTTGCAATTGACCTCTATTAATGACAACGCCATGAGTGACCGCTCGGTGTCATATGTTTGTGGCAGAATTGGTATAGGTCCCTATCCCTTGGGGACCTATCACGTGATTGGTTCAGAACCGGTTCTTTTCTCCGTAAGGTCAAGGCTTGGTTCTTGGCCCACTTCCATTCTCAATGTTTAATAATGACATAAACAAGTGGAATAACGTCAAAATGCATGCATACGCTGATGAACTTCAGCTGTATTTGTCCAGAACTCTCGGGTTAATCGAAGAGCTATTTGTCAGAATTTATGAAGATATAAGCAATGTAGCAGAATGGGCTAAAGCTAATAACTTAAACTAAACCCGTTTAAAACGTAAGTCTTACCGATCTCAAAAACTCCCTTATCAAATATCGATCTTTCTACAATCTTTCTCAGCTATGTTAAATTAAAAGTTAAAAGTAAGGTTAAAAATCTTGTATTCCCAACAAATACTTCTCTGTTTTGTGTAGATCACATCAATTCTTGCGTGAGAAAGGTCTATTTTGTATTAAGAAACCTGAGAATGACTGCAGCATTTGTTTCCGTCGGAGCGAGACGAAAACTATTCTTGCAGATGCTGGTGTCTATAAACACTTACTCGGAAGTCGTTTATAGCAATCTTGATTCACTGTCATCTCACAAGCTCCTGGTTGATCTGACACAAAGCCAACTCAAAAAAAAGTTGTGTTGCTGGAGCGGGTGATACCGGCACTTCATCTGAAAATTTAAATAGATTATTGTTCTGTAGGCTTGTCATTTTGGTATAAGCTTTTATATATAAATGTATTTGAAAAATTCTAAATTTATGTAAGTCCTTAGAACTTACCAATTTACGTATGCTTATACAATGATAATGAGTAACCAAGAAAAGGGTTCTTCTGCACCTAGAATATACCTACTATATACATATATGCCAAATGTCACTTAAATTTATTTTTTTCTTTTTAGTTCACGTCTTTTTTAAATAAAAGCTTATTTTTTAAAATTTTTTTTACTTGTTTTTTTATTATATATAGAGTGACGTTACGTATGATTTGTACGAAGACATATTAAAAATACATAATGAAAATGTCAAATTTTTAAAAAGGTTTTTTTTATATTTGCGTAGTAATAAAAAACCATGGCAACAATCTGCCCTAAGTATTTAAAGATATTAGCAAAAATATGTGCTGGCGTTACGTTACAAAAAACAGAAGTGATTTTTGAGTTGGGTTACAAAATTTGCAATCTCTCTGAATTGGGCAAGACTTTTTGTAAACAACTTTTTTTAGAAGGATTTGAAATAATATACGTTTATTTTTCAATTGATCAAATTAAGAAATCTTCTATGATTTTTTTACTACGTTTTTTGATCTGGCGTGACGTAACTGGTATTACGTTATTTAAATTTCCATTGTAGTTCAGTTTGGGAATTAGGTAGTTAAGTAATTATGTAATTTAGTAATAAAAAAAAATTTATATATTTTTCGTTCCCTGCCTCAACCATTTTTTCATTATCTTTAAACAGTGTCTTCCATTTTTACTGAAACAAAAAGTTTACGAAACATTTAAGAAATATTTACGAAAAAAAACTACATTTGTGAAACAGTGCAAACGATTTTACAATTATGGTCAATGAATTTATCCATAAATTGGTAAAATTAATAAAATTAAAATGTTTCTTTATGATAATATCATAAAATAATAAGTTCTTAATAAGTTGTTATTTTTTAGTCACGGTTGAATTTTCTGTGGAAATGCCCATACACTCCTCGACAAAAAGATAGTACATTGGAATTTGTTAAAATTTAATTGAAAGCGATTAAACTTAGAAATTTGTATTTACTATAAAGTAATTAGATTTAAGAACAAAATAAAAATATATAGAAATTTCAATTAAAAATCGAACTTGTTGTTCAGAAAAAACAAAAACTTATTCAGTTGTACGACAAAAAGATAGCACAATTTTATTCAAAAGCAAAAAATTATAAGAAATCCATTTACAATTTTTATAATATAATTATTTAGTATTGAGTGGAGCCTCTATTTGTTTTTTAGAACTTCAGTACCGCAATTTGGTATTGATTAAAAAAGTTTTTTGTTGTATTTTCTCGGTATCGCTTCCTTATTCGAAATTATGCTACTTTTAATTTCCTGAATGGTATTATATGTATTTCCCGTCATCGACATAAACTTCCCTTGTAATGTAATACCAACAGTTTTCACTAATGTTCAGGTCAGGTGATTGTGTGGACAACTCCAATATTTTAATATCCTGTTCTCGAAAGAAGTTTTTTACTATTTTTGCTCTATGTACAGCAGCAATTTTTGAAGAAATATTAATAAAATTTTAGTTAATTGTGAACCACGATTAACTTTTTCATTATCAATTAAATTAAGAAAATCCTGGCGATTCATTCTTGTGGGAACAAACTTCCTTCAACAGTCCTTTCACAGTAGCCAATTCCAGCCCATACCATTACTCATCTACCCCCGTGTTGACAACTACTTAAGATACGCTCTTTCTTCCTCAAATCGTGGTAGTAAAAAGACATACCCGTCGAGACTAATTTTTTTTCGTCAGTGGCAGCGCCATAATTTTCTCCACTTAATGTGATCGTTAGCAAACTGCAATCTTGCTGCTCGATGTTTCGCTGTAAGTTGCGGGTTCTTTTGTAATTTTTTGAGTTTAATTATAGTGTTTTTTTTTTAAATCCTTTGCCGTTTGCGACATGTGTTTTCACTCCAGCTGTTTCAGCAATTTTTCTGGCAGTGAGGTTAAAA